>CAKXYN010000075.1:9794926-10407389 GCA_935064755.1 Tragelaphus eurycerus | reverse complement strand
GTTAGATGTGAGTCAAAGAAAAGTTTCCCACATTGTATTAGTGCAAGCAGCAAGCCATACAAACTCATCCTTCACTTCAGTCGCTCAGTCATGTCCAACTCTTTGTTACCCCATGGACTGCAGCATGCCAAGTTTCACTGTCCATCACCATCTCCTGGAGCTTGCTCAAATTCATGTCCATAGCATGGGTAATGCCATCCAACCATTTCATTCTCTGTCATCCCCTTCTCCTCTTGCCTTCAATCTTTCCGAGCATCAAGGTCTTTTCCAATGAGTCCACTCTTTGCATTAGTGGCCAAAGTATTGGAGTTTCAGCTTCAACATCAGTCCTTCCAATGAATATTCAAGACTGATTTCCTTTTAGATTGACTGGTTTAGTCTTCATGCGGCCCAAGGGACTCTCAAGAGTCTTCTGCAACATCACAGTTCAAAAGCATCAATTCTCCAGTGCTGAGCTTTTTTATAGTCTAACTGCCACACCCATACATGACTACTGGAAAAATCATAGCTTTGACCAGATGGACCTTTGTCAGGAAAGTAATGTCTCTGTTTTTTAATATGCTGTCTAGGTTGGTCATAGCTTTCTTCCAAGGAGCAAGTGTCTTTTAATTTCATGGCTGCAGTCACCATCTGCAGTGATTTTGGAGCCCAAGAAAATAAAACCTATCACTGTTTCCATTGTTTCCCTATTTGCCACAAAGTGATGGGACTGAATGGCATGATCTTAGTTTTTTGAATGTTGAGTTTTAAGCCAGCTTTTTCACTCTCTTCTTTGATCTTTATCATGAGGCTCTTCAATTCTTCTTTGCTTTCTGCCGTAAGGGTGGTGCTGTGTGTACATCAGAAATTATTGATATTTCTCCCTCAAATCTTGATCCAACTCATGCTTCATCCAGTCTAGCATTTTGCATGATGTACTCTGCATATAAGTTAAATAAGCAGGGTGACAATTACACAGCTTTGACCTACTGCTGTACCAATTTAGAAATAGTCCATTGTTCCATGTCTGGTACTAAATGTTTCTTCTTGACCTGCATACAGATTTCTCAGGAAATGGAACATAAAAATTATACAAAGTCATAGGCCAAGGATCACAAACTGGGAGGAATGTATTTTGTCTCACTTGTGCATTCTCTCTTTTTAAAAATTGTACCTCAGAGTTTTGATGTAGAGCATCCATGATCTGGTTTTTCATGGGGTCCATCACTTCATCTAAAGTAACCCAACTTACTTTGTACATTTCTAGTAAGCACCAGCCCTATGTCAGCCTTTAAGATTATGACTTCTGACATAAAGTGAGATTTTCTTGGACCTAAGGAAAAAATTATTTGTCTGAATGGTATATTATCGCCCAGATAAAAAAATTATTAGCTTAGAAACAGAACTTGGTTAAATATTGAACTTGAAGGGTAAGGAAAGAAATATTCAGATACCCAGGCAAATAAAACAAATTAATTATAAGAGGAAAATAGAAAGGTCAGAAAGGGTTTGTACATTTTATACACATACATACCCAGACATATTTACACATGTATGATATAGGTGTATGTATAATACTCACATGTGAAAATACGCATATATACTCAATAACACCCTATAATGGAGTGGCAACTACGAAGTCTTGAGAGAGTCAAAGTTTGGATCCAAATTTTAAACCCAAGAAATAATCTGACTTTCAAATATGAAATATAAATATAATTGTCATTCAAATATAAAAGCATGAGTCAGGTAGACTAGCTACAGAACGTCACACCATCAACTCCTTAAAAAATTACTAGACATTGTAAAGCCTTGGAAGGTGTGATAAAAGGACAGATGCAATTCTCAGGCCAAGAGATGTTGGGAAAATGCCTAAAATAACCCTGATGGAAGGAAAATAACCTTTAAAAAGTATATCCAGATAAACTGTCCTTGATTTTTAAAATTGTAATTATGCAAAAGCCCAGGTAGGTAGCCCCAGTGAGACGTCAACCACAACAAAACCAGACCTACCTGGTGATCAAACTTAGGTAAGCATGATTGGTGGGTGATCAGAAGTGAACACTGAACCCATTCATGCATAGAATTAAGATTAAACAATTGTGAATCACACAGTCATAGAACAGAATCTCAGTGTTACATATCCAGAAAAAAAAAGTTTATTCTATAACTAAAAAAACTGAGAGATAAGAGAAAACTTTTTTTTAATGTTACAGTAGAATTTTTCTTTCTTTCAGAACAGGGGATCGATTGTCTTCATCAGAAATTGAAACAAGTTATGAAAAGATGTATTCAAACACTTTATGTTTTATTTTCTCTTTATATTTCTTTTTATTCCTTAGAGTTTTTAGGAAGCAATGAAAAATATAAAATGCATACACTCATATGTATATATTAATATATGCTTATGTATGGTTTTTCCAGTAGTCATGTATTGATGTGAGTGTCGGACTATAAAGAAGCTGAGTGCTGAAGAGTTGATGTTTTTGAAGTGTGGTGTTGGAAAAGACTCCTGAGAGTCCCTTGGACTGCAAGGAGATCCAGCCAGTCCATCCTAAAGAGAGTCAGTCCTGAATATTCATTGGAAGGACTGATGTTGAAGCTGAAACTCCAATACATTGGTCACCTGATGTGAAGAGCTGACTCATTTGAAAAAATGATGCTGGTAAAGATTGAAGGCGGGAGGAGAAGGGGACAACAGGGGATGAGCTGGTTGGATAGCATCACCGACTCAATAGACATGAGTTTGAGTAACCTCTGGGAGTTGGTGATGGACAGGGAGGCCTGGCGTGCTGCAGTCCATGGGGTCACAGAGTCGGACACAACTGAGTGACTGAACTGAACTGAACTGAAGTATATTTCGGTGGGCTTCCCTAGTGGTTCGTAAAGTAAAGAATCTGCCTGCAATGCAGGAGACCTTGGTTCAAGCCCTGAATCGAGGAAATACCCTGGAGAACAGAATGGCTATGCATGGCAAGGGGCCTTAGAAAGCATCACTACGAACAAAGCTAGTGGAGGTGATGGAAATCCAGTAGAGCTATTCCAAATCCTGAAAGATGATGCTGTGAAAGTGCTGCACTCAATATGCCAGCAAATTTGGAAAACTCAGCAGTGGCCACAAGATTGGAAAAGGTCAGTTTTCATCCCAATCCCAAAGAAAGGCAATGCCAAAGAGTGCTCAAACTACCGCACAATTGCACTCATCTCACATGCTAGTAAAGTAATGCTCAAAATTCTCCAAGCCAGGCTTCAGCAATATGTGAACCATGAACTTCCTGATGTTCAAGCTGGTTTTAGAAAAAGGCAGAGGAACCAGAGATCAAATTGCCAACATCCGCTGGATCATGGAAAAAGCAAGAGAGTTCCAGAAACACATCTATTTCTGCTTTATTGACTATGCCAAAGCCTTTGACTGTGTAGATCACAATAAACTATGGAAAATTCTGAAAGAGATGGGAATACCAGACCACCTGATCTGCCTCTTGAGAAATCTGTATGCAGGTCAGAAAGCAACAGTTAGAACTGGTCATGGAACAACAGACTGGTTCCAAATAGGAAAAGGAGTACGTCAAGGCTGCATATTGTCACCCTGCTTATTTAACTTATATGCAGAGTACATCATGAGAAATGCTGGACTGGAAGAAACACAAGTTGGAATCAAGATTGCTGGGAGAAATATCAATAACCTCAGATATGCAGATGACACCACTCTTATGGCAGAAAGTGAAGAGGGGCTAAAAAGCCTCTTGATGAAAGTGAAAGTGGAGAGTGAAAAGGTTGGCTTAAAGCTCAACATTCAGAAAACGAAGATCATGGCATCTGGTCCCATCACTACATGGGAAATAGATGGAGAAACAGTGGAAACAGTGTCAGAATTTATTTTTCTGGGCTCCAAAATCACTGCAGATGGTGACTGTAGCCATGAAATTAAAAGACGCTTACTCCTTGGAAGGAAAGTTATGACCAACCTAGATAGCATATTCAAAAGCAGAGACATTACTTTACCAACAAAGGTTCGCCTAGTCAAGGCTATGGTCTTTCCTGTGGTCATGTATGGATGTGAGAGCTGGACCGTGAAGAAGACTGAGCGCCGAAGAATTGATGCTTTTGAACTGTGGTGTTGGAGAAGACTCTTGAGAGTCCCTTGGACTGCAAGAAGATCCAACCAGTCCATTCTGAAGGAGATCAATCCTGGAATTTCTTTGAAAGGAATGATGCTGAAGCTGAAACTCCAGTATTTTGGCCACCTCATGCGAAGAGTTGACTCATTGGAGAAGACTCTGATGCTGGGAGGGATTGAGGGCAGGAGGAGAAGGGGACGACAGAGGATGAGATGGCTGGATGGCATCACTGACTTGATGGGTTTGAGTCTGAGTGACCTCTGGGAGCTGGTGATGGACAGGGAAGCCTGGCGTGGTGTGGTTCATGGGGTCGCAAAGAGTCGGACACGACTGAGCGACTGATCTGATCTGATCTGATCTGATGCATGGCAAGGAGATCAAACCAGTCAATCCTAAAGGAAATCAGTCCCAAATATTCATCGGAAGGACTGATGCTGAAGCTGAAGCTCCAATACTTTGGCCACCTGATATGAAGTACTGACTCATTGGAAAAGACTATATTTCCCTAATGCTGGGGAAGATTGAAGGCGGGAGGAGAAAGGGATGATAGACTATGAGATGGTTGGATGGCATCACTGATGCAATGGACATGAGTTTGAGCAAGCTCCGGGAGTTGGTGATGGACAGGGAAGCTTGGTGTGCTTCATTTCATAGGGTCACAAAGAGGCGGACACGACTGAGCAACTGAACTGAAATGATTTTTGCCTGGAGAATCCCAAGGACAGAGGAGCCTGAAAGACTATAGCTCATGAGATCTCAAAGAGTTGGACATGACTGAGCAACTAACACTTCATATTACAGCAAATTTCTTTTGTTTCCTTTTATCTGTTAAATTTAATAAAAAACAAAGTTTAATATTTTTTATTAAAATGTGCAGTAATGTGAAACCATTTTCATAAAATTATTTATCTGTATACTATTGTATCTGAACTGCTGCTGCTGCTAAGTTGCTTCAGTTGTGTCCAACTCTGTGTGACTGCATAGATGGCAGTCCACAAGGCTCCCCACTCCCTGGGATTCTCCAGGCAAGAACACTGGAGTGGGTTGCCATTGCCTTCTCCAATGCAGGAAAGTGAAAAGTGAAAGTGAAGGTGCTGAGTCTTGTCCGACTCTTAGCGACCCCATGGACTGTGGCCCACCAGGCTCCTCCATCCATGGGATTTTCCAGGCAAGAGTACTGGAGTGGGGTGCCATTGCCTTCTCCGATTGTATCTGAACACTGATATACAAATATATATATTAATAAGTGAAGGTGAAAGTGGCTGTCATGTACATCTCTTTGCAACTCCATGGACTGTACTGTATAGTCCATGGACTTCTCCAGGCCAGGATACTGGAGTGGGTAGCCTTTCCCTTCTCCAGGGGATCTTCCCAATCCAGGGATTGAACCCAGGTCTCTCACATTGCAGGTGGATTCTTTACCAGCTGAGCCACAAGGGAAGCCCAAGAATACTGGAGTGGGTAGCTTATCCCTTCTCCAGTGGATCTTCCTGACCCAGGAATTGAACCGGGGTCTTCTGCATTGGAGATGGATTCTTTACCAACGGAGCGATCAGGGAAGAAGCCATATATTAATAATATTCATTTAATTATGGCAATTTCTAAGAGATGAGGGTTGGATTGATTTTCTTTCCTTTTACTTTTTAATTTTTTGGTTCTTAGAAATAGTTAAATCATTAAAATGAGCTTGAAGTACTTTTTAAAAAACAATGAAATAGTTTAAAAACTAAGAATTAAGGCTCAAGTTTTAGGTTTTTGCATTATGCTTTTATGCTGTTGGTACTTAGAGTTATTTTTTTAAAACCTGAATTTCAGATAAAGTATATCCGTATCTTCAATGCCTTAGGCCCTTCTTATGCAGCCTCAAAGTGATAAAATTTGGGAGAGAAAGCTTTCAGGCAGCAACCACTGTTTTCTCAGATATGATGACACACACAAAAAGGGAAGATTTTGTCTTTTACTTTTTGACAAGGTAACATATTCATATAATACAACAATTAAAAGCATAAGACACACTTTTACCTAAAAAGGGAAGATTTTTGTTGTCAAAAGAAAAAACTGCAATTAATTATCATGTTTTGATTCTTCCTTGTATCATAATTCCCACCATCTCTTTGCTCACTGGCATCTTAATGTCAACTGATAATTTCCATCTTATCAACCATTATTCTGTCCTCTGACACCCCTGGCTCCCCCGTGACCTCCACACCTTGTGACTTCTTACCTTGACCCCTTCTTGGATGGGTATCTCACAACGGTCACCCCCATCAGCTAAGTGCTGCTTTTTGTGCCAAGTATTGGGACTTCAGCATGTCAACCCACTCCAGTATTCCTGTCTGGAGAATCCCTATGGACAGAGGAGCCTGGAGGGCTACCGTCCACGGGGTTGCAGAGTCAGAGACGACTGAGTGACTAAGTACACATTGACAACCTGGGTCTCCCACATTGCAGACAGATTCTTTACCGTCTGAGCCACCTCAATTCAGTTCAGTTGCTCAGTAGTGTCCAACTCTTTGCAACCCCATGGACTGCAGCATGCCAGCCTTCCCTGTCCATCACCAACTCCTGGAGCTTACTCAAACTCATATCCATCACGTCGGTGATGCCATCCAACCATCTCATCTTCTGTCGTCCCCTTCTCCTCCCTCCTTCAATCTTTCCCAGTACCAGGGTCTTTTCCAATGAGTCAGTTCTTCACATCAGGTGGCCAAACTATTGGAGTTTCAGCTTCAGCTGGGTAAGTTAACCCATTTTCAGCAAGTTCCAAGACCTCTGGAAAGAAGGTAAGAACAAAGTGAATACACATTTCTCAGATACATGCATCTAACTTATTAGTCACTGAAAATATAGATATTCTAAGCAGAACTGTTTTATATACAACAAAGAAAATATTAGGGAGCCACTATGGTCTTACAATCATTTGGCTTTTAATTGCCAAGTAATTGTCATAGGTCAATAATCTGATGTTAAGGTATTTGAAATTATATAACAAATACATTGGGAGGGGGACAGCACTCAGTAGAATATCAGATTGACCTGGAGTTGTTTTTGGATTTTTGCCTACTAACTTGGAATCTTGGAGGAATTATTTTAATGACTCTGAGCCTCAGTTTTCCTTTCTGTGGAGACTATAATACCTATCTGGGAGAAATACTTGGGTTTCCAGTATTTGATTCTGTCTTTCCTGGACTCATCTTTCACCTCTTTCATAGTAAGATGGGTCATGGCTCTGACTCAAAGGCATATGTCATTCATGCAATAAGGCAGAGGAAAACCCTTTTGCAACCTTTTAACTCTCTCTCTTGTATAAAGAGTTGAGGCCCTTATTAAGGAAGCAAGGCAGAAGATTGAAGAAGCCAGTATCCTCAGACTTGCAACATGGATATTTGCCTAATCTGCAGTGGACTTTGTGAAGTGATAAGGTTCGTTCTTAAGCCTCTAAAGGCTTGAAATTGTTGATCATACAGGATAAGCTCAGTCTGATCTAATATGGTAAAGTCACCTCAGTCCTGTTGGACTCTCTGTGATGTGATGGACTGCAGCCCGCCAGGCTCCTCTGTCCATGGGATTTCCCAGGCAAGAATACTGGAGTGGGTTGCCATTGCCTTCTCCATGGGATCTTTCTGACCCAGGGATTGAACCTGCGACTCTTACATTTCCTGCACTGGCATGCAGGTTCCTTACCACCAGCGCTACCTGGGAGACCCCAATCTAATATAGGATGAGGAAACTATGTCAGCTGAGAGTGGTAAAGAAATGCGTATGAAAGTATTATCCATGTTTGTTGTCCAGTCGCTCAGTCATGTCTGACTCTTTGCAACCCCATGAACTGCAGTGAGCACGTTAGCCAGGAGCAAAATGCATGCTAAACCTGTGGATACTTGGGAAGCAGACTACTTGCCTCAAGAACTTGTATCTTCAGGGGAAAGAATTGAAGACACAGCTTCGTCCTCATTGCTAGTGGTTAATAGCTACATTTGGCAAAGTATTACAGAAAGGTATGAGTCTAGAAAAAAAAATTGGCAAATTTTCAAACAGTGGCAAGATTTAGTAAGGATAGAGAGAGTATTAATTTAGAGTATTAATTTAGAGTATTTCGTGTTGACACCAAAGAGATAAAATTTTAAAAGATTTTGAGGGACAAATGCAGATTTTTTAAAAAATTGTTTTACTTGATGTCCAAATGCCTCAGTTGACTAAAATAACTCGGAGAGATAAGATCAAGGATGTGGCTTTCCCACAAAAACCTGACAGCCCCCACGTAACACAGAAGCAGGAGATAATGGGATGTAGCAAACCAAAGGGTTTTATGATGGCATCAGTCTCCCCCCAGTTATAAGGTGGCAAATTACCAAAATAGAACTTTAAAACAATTATAAAACCAATTGAAGATCAGCTTGACTTTATCATCTCCATATGCCAAGAGTCCTATG
Organism: Tragelaphus eurycerus; assembly: GCA_935064755.1. Taxonomy (NCBI): domain Eukaryota; kingdom Metazoa; phylum Chordata; class Mammalia; order Artiodactyla; family Bovidae; genus Tragelaphus; species Tragelaphus eurycerus. The sequence continues at coordinate 10,398,856 of CAKXYN010000075.1, read as the reverse complement.
CCGCCACGTCAGGGATATAATTCTCAATCAGCCTGAGGCCGACCAATCTTTGCTCTCTTTTCATCCCATTCTGAGCTTCCCTGGTGGCTCAGAAGGTGAAGAATCCAGAGTAAAGTCTCTTGCCATGCAGGAGACCCGGCTTCAGTTTGTGGGTCAGGAAGATCCCCTGGAGAATGGAATGGCTACCCACTCCAGTATTCTGACCTGGAGAGTCCCATGGACGGGGAGCCTGGCAGACTACAGTCCGTGGGGTGGCAAAGAGCCAGACACAACTGAGTGACTAAGCACACACAGGAAGGAGTGAGAAAGCAAATAAATATTTCAGACTGGAGAACCCCGTCATCATGAAGACAGGAGTTACTAAGTTCTTGGGTTGCACTGGTTGAGAATCTCTAGGCTTGGGTAAAAGAGCATATGCTTGTGAAGCACTCCTCAGTCCTCTAAAATTCAGTAGTCAGGAATTGGACTTAGAGAGTTTCTCAGTCCCCAAGAGGGATGTATTTCCTCATATCCACTTTATATGTGGCCAAGGAAAATAATAGACAAGGGAAAATTCTCCAGAGGACAAAGTGTCTGCTACATAATGAGAGGTATATCTGTATTACCAAAAAGAGAAATACAAGGTCATATAATGTGCTCCAAACTTGAAAATGTGAAGATTTAGGTTTAATGTTCTACATGGCTGTTGGATACAATGATTACACTTAAATAAAATGTATAATAGATACTGGGCTTCCCTGGTGGCTCAGTGTATTAGGACAAGCATGCCTGGGTTTACTGAACTTTATTTTATTACACCTCACAAATACTGCATTTTTGCAAATTGGATGTTTATGGTTACCATGTGTCAAGCAAGTTTATTGGTCACATTCATCTCACAGTACTATTTTTTAATTAAATTAAATTTATTTATTTTTAAACATTTTTATTTTGTATAAATAATTGTAAATGTAAATAATGTATAAATAATTGGTATAGCCAATGAAAAATGTTGTGATAGTTTCAGGTGAATGGTGAAGGAATTTAGCCATACATCTACATATATCCATTCTCACATCATAGACTCAATGGACATGAGTTTGAGCAAATTCCTAGAGATGGTGAAGGATAGGGAAGCCTGCCGTGGCTGTAGCCAATGGGGTCACAAAGAGCTGCGTGTGACTTAGTGACTGAACACCAGCAACATTGTCCCCCCAATTCCCTCATATCCAGGCGGCCATATAACACTGAGCAGAGTTCCATGTGCTAAACTGTAGGTCCTTGTTGGTTATTCAGTTTAAATACAGTGCTCATGTCCATTTCCAACTCCCTAACTATCCCTTGCGCCCATCATTTCCCTACTTACTTTCAAAACAAAAAGAGACTCACAGTCTGAGCTAACAGCATTATTTTTTAAATTAGAATTTGTACATTTAAAACATATAATGCTATTGCACAGACTCCAGTATAGTGTAAACATAACATACACACACTGGGAATATTCAAAATATTCATGCATCTTACTTTGTTGTGATATTTGTTTTATTGCCGTGGTCTAGAACAAAACTTGCATTATCTCTAAGATACACCTATATATAATAAATGTGCACTTTATTGTTGTTCAGCTTCTCAGTCGTATCCAACTCTTTATAACCCCATGGACTGCAGCTCACCAGGCTCCTCTGTTCTCCACCGTCTTCCAGGGTTGGCTCAGATTCATGTCCATTGAGTCAGTAATGCTATCTATCTCATCCTCTGCCATCCCCTTCTCCTCCCACCTTCAGTCTTTCCCAGTATCAGGGTCTTTTCCAATGAGTCGGTGTTTTGCATCAGGTGGCCAAAGTATTGGAGCTTCATCTTCAGCCTCAGTCTTTCTCAGGTGGCCAAAGTATTGGAGCTTCATTTTCAGCCTCAGTCTTTCTAACAATATGTACATGGGCACATTTTAATTATTTACTTTAAATTCATTTTGATATATGGCAAAAGCAATACAATATTGTAAAGTAAAATAAAATTAAAATAAATAAATAAATGTTCTATGGCTTAATTTCTTATTTACTTGTTCTGTTAGATGTCGATGGGTGTTAAACTCTACTGTTATCATGGATTTGTCCACTTTTCATAACTCTGTCTATTTTGCTTGGTGTAGTTTGAGGCTCTGTTACTATATATACACATATCAAAAATATTATATTTTCTTGACTCTGTTTTTATTATAAAAATTTCTCTTTGTTTGTAGTAATGTTTCCTGTCCTAGAGCTTACTTGTTCTGGTAGTATACTCATATTTCAATTAATGTACATATGTTATATTTTTTCCTGTCCCTTCAACATTTCTGTGTCCTTATATTGAAGATGCTTCTCTTAGAATTTGCATCTATGTGGCCTTTGCTTTTTATAGCTTTCAGTTGGGAATGTAATCTATCTACATTTGATGTCATTACTCTTATATTTGAATTTGTCATTTTTCTACTTCTTTGCTATTTAATCTAGTTATTTTCTTTCCTCAGCTCTTTCTTTCTTTGGGATTAATCATATTATTATTATTAATCATATAATTATGATTACTATATTTTCTTATTTCTTCTTCTCTCTTAGCTTGTTATTTAGGTATCATTTTATTCCTCTTTGGGGCTTCTCTAGGGGCTCAGTGGTAAAGAATCCACCTGTCAATGCAGGAGACAAGAGTTTGATCCCTGAATTGGGAAGATTGCCTGGAGAAGGAAATGGAAACCCACTCCAGCACTCTTGCCTGGGAAATCCTATGGACAGAGGAGCCTGGCAGGCTGCAGTCCATGAGGTCGCAGAGGGGTTGGACATGCCTTCATGACTAAACAACAATATTCCTCTTTTAGGAATTCCCCAGATATTACCATATAAATCTTTGACTGACTTGATGAAATAGAAATTATTGCTTGGAATACTCCTCATGCAATTCTAGAACCTTAGAACACTTTCACTAGAAACCTGTGAATAGACTGGAAGGCTTACTGGAAGTGGCTCAAGAACTTTGTTAGAAAGAAGCCATTCCAACACAGCGGAGAAGAGATGAAAATGAAGAAATCCATTTCCTTCTTCTACCACCTCATGCTGATTGCATCTTGTCCTCCAAGTGAAAATCACTTGTGTATAACCCCTCCCAGGTCATGGTTTTGCCTCCAAGCACCATTGCCGGGGTAGCGTACAGCATTTAGCCCACTGTTGTACCACAATGGACAGGAAAAGTAATTGGGACCTATTAGCAGAAGTTTTCATAATGACTTTGGCAATATAATACCATTGTCTTCATGCATTAGTACCTGTGTGATTACTTAACTATTGTAGATGAAAGATCATTGTTGCTTGGGTATAGCAACTATCAAATAAATTGCAAGGAAAAGTAACAAAGTAAAAGGCTTCAAATGGTGTTATCAAAATTATATTCTTAGTGTAAATTATCTTTGAGAAAAACTATATCAGAAATTCCAACATCTCCTACTTTAAAACATCTCAGGTAAAAAATGTTTAAAAGTCACAACTGAATTTCAAATAGATATCAAAGATAATCTTTAAAAAGAATATTTTTTAAAAGGAGAACAAAAGTCTATGCCCTACAATGTTTTATCCTGATATGATCAGGCATATTTGCTGTCTCCTATTTCAGTCTAAGGGTTTCTCATCTAAAAAAGCAATACTGACTGGGGGAAATAAATGCATTACCTGAGCTGCCTACCACATCACTGGCTAGAGTCTTTGAGAAACTGTAAGCTACCATTTGTAAGTATGGTGGTGGTTTCATTGCTAAGTCGTGTCTGAATCTTGTGACCCCATGGACTGTAGCCCACCAGACTCCTCTGTCTCTGTCCATGGGATTCTCCAGGCAAGAACACTGGAGTTGGTTGCCATTTCCTCCTCCAATTGTAAGTATGGTCAGTGAAATCAGCACATGACTGTTTACTAAATTCTGAGAGCATAGCAGTGACTTTCTCCAACAGAACAATGTAATACCATAGAAGACCTTAGCAATTATCTGCCTAGAAATCCGCAAACTTTTCTTGTAATGGGTCAAATAATAAATATTTAAGCTTTGTGATCTCTGTCATAAACAGTAAACTCTATTGTCATTGGACAAAAGTGGCTGTAGACAATACATAAACGGACTTGGCTATAATCCAATAAAACTTTATTAACAAAAGCAAATATTAGGCAATATATGTGGTTTCTTTGTTTCCCAATCACAGATCTGTTTCAGACTCTTCACTGAACATAAGGCAAAGCTAAGCACAAAGCCATCGTGATTTGCTCAAGAATATCCAGTCACCAAGTTGCCCTAGCAGTTCAGTTCTCATTAGAGGAACTTTTTATATTAAAAAAAAAACAATTAATTTTAGTAAAGCTCTCTCATTTTCAGTTTCCTCACTGAAAAAAAATTTAGAATAATGATAATGATAGAACATACTTTGCCTTTTATACAGAGTTTGGACAAGTGGAAATTCTCCTTGACTGTAGCAAATGTTCTTAGCACAGGGTCTTGATATAATGTTTGTGTAAAGACAAACAGGCACACTCACAATTGTACTGCACAACCAGAGGTGTGAGTGTATATACATTAGATGACTGTTCATGGAAATCTAGATCAATGGGACTTGGACACATAGTGCCTTAGTGCACAGGGCAAAGAGAGCTTGGCACAGTATTTTTATATTTTGTTGTCAGTTACTCACTGCTTTGCTTTTCATATTTTGGCCAGAAAATATCATGCTGCAGTTTTATTAGAATAATAAGAATAAAAATCAAGGGACCCTCAACAGACAAATCTACAAAGCCCAGGTTTGCTAGATAGATTTGTTGATGAATCTGGCACCTCTGAGATGGAGACACCTTGCAAAGTGTCTGCATCCATGATGGTCAAAGTTTCTAGAACCTGGTTGTGTGCTGAGCACTGGTGAAAGAAGTTCATGTACAGGAGCTTGCTTAATGCTCACACAACATCAGGAGGTCTCCAATCAGGCATTAAACCTTCTTCTGGGCATTAAATCCTGGGATACGGCAGGAAAGTAAAATGAAAAAGTTTCCATTCTTGTGTTTTACACTCTTCAATAACTACATATATGATTCTGGGTGTTGGTAAGTGATATTAAGAAAAATAAAGTCCAACCCAATATATTAACACATTTATGTGGAATCTAGAAAAATGGTATAGATTATCTTGCAAAGCAGAAGTAGAGACACAGACATAAAGAACAAATATATGGATATCAAAGGGGGAAAGGGATTGAGAAGAATTTGGAGGTCGACATTGACTATATACACGATTGCTACCGTGTATAAAATAGATAACTGATGAGAACCTACTCTATAGCACAGGGAACTCTTATCAGTGCTATGTTGGTGACCTAAATGGGCAGGAAATCCAAAAAAGAGAGGATGTATGTATACACATAGCTGATTACTTTGCTGTACAGTAGAAACTAATGCAGCTTTGTAAAGCAACTACACTCCAATAAAAATTAATCTAAAAAATAAAAGTAAGGTAAGGAGATAAAGAGATGGCAGAGCTCTTTAAAAGGATGACCAAGGACATTGACTCCTTTCAAGCATAAGCCTGAATAAAGTAGGTGAGCAAGCTAGAAGCACTCCTGGAGGAGTATGATGAACCTAGACCGCATATTAAAAAACAGAGACACAACTTTGTCAACAAAGGTCCCTATACTCAAGGCTATGGTTTTTCCAGTAGTCATGTATGGATGTGAGTTGGACTATTAAGAAGTCTGAGCACAGAAGAATTAATGCTTTTGAGCTGTGGTGTTGGAGAAGACTCTTGAGAGTCCCTTGGACTACGAGAAGATCCAACCAGTCCATCCTAAAGGAAATCAGTCCTGAGTGTTCATTGGAAGGACTGATGTTGAAGCTGAAACTCCAATACTTTGGCCACCTGATGCAAAGAGCTGACTCATTTGAAAAGACTCTGATTCTGGGAAAGATTGAAGGCAGGAGGAGAAGGGAACGACAGAGATGAGATGGTTGGATGGCATCACCGACTCAATGGACATGAGTTTAAGTAAACTCCAGGAGTTGGTGATGGACAGGGGAGCCTGGCATGCTGCAGTCCATGGGGTTGCAAAGAGTTGGACACGACTGAGTGACTGAACTGAACTGAGGAGGAGAATATGCCAAGACCATAATCAGAGGGTGCTCACAGTTAGGGGTGCTTGGCATGTGTGAGGAACAGTAGGGGTTGTCTAGGACTCTTGAAACCAGTGAGCTAAAGTGATGCTCAGATCTGGGCCCACAGTAGGAAGTTGGAGAGTCCCCCTGCCTGAGTTGCCCTTGGGATGGCCTCCCCAACTCCTACAGCAGGCTTCCGGGGCCCTGTCTCTCTGCACTGGTCATTGTCTGCTGGAGGCTCATCTGCCCATCAGCAGTCCCCCCAATGAGCACAGCCTTCCTGGCTTCTCCTGGAGCACCACTCTCCCTTGCTCTCAGTACTTTCTTCTCTGGGATATTCATCCACAGGGACATTTTCCTTGCCCACGAGGAGACTGGCTTACTGGAAAGCCATAAGAAAGACCACAAGCTGGGTGGCTTAAACAACAGGCACTTATTTCCTTATAGTCCGAGAGGCTGGAAGTCTAAGACTAAGGTGTCAGCAAGGTGGATTTCTCCTGAGGTCTCTTTTCTTGGCTTGTAAATGGCTGCCTTGTCATTGGGTCTAAATGTGGTCTTTCCTGTGCTTGCCGACCCCTGGTGTCCCTCTGTGTGTCCAAATTTCCTCTTCTTATGAGGACATCAGTCATATTGAATTATAGCCCACTCTAACAGCCTCCATTTAACTTAATCACCTCTAAAGGCCTTGTCTTCAAATACAGTCCCATTTTGAGGTACTAGAGACTAGGACTTCAACATCTGAATTTTGAAGGTGGTCAATTAAGCCCATAACAGAGGCTTACCGGCTCATGGTATAACTTTTCCAGGTAGAGTTTGGTTCCTCTTTGCTGATCACTGGACATGCACTCGTTGGGTACAGGATGACCAGGCTTCCTGATTTCCCACACACTAGGCACAGAGTGCCCATCCTCAACGTGTGTACCAAGGGATAACCAGGCCCCTTCCAAGGAAAATCCATCAGCCTACAGTTTTCCCAAAGCAAAGGCCTTAGGGGGTCTGCTGGTCAGAGCAGAGCATTTATTGGGTGTTACATTCCAGGAGGAGCTTGTATTCTCCTGCTGGCTCTACACCCGATTACCTAGTTTCTAGCAGGTCCTCAGTGCATCAGTATCAAATGAACGGAAGCTCTCAACTCTGCTTGGAGAGGAAACTAGGAAAGTCACTGCTCATAATTTCCGTGTTGGCAGACTGGAAGAACATACCTACACGTCAACCCAGTAAACTTGTAAAGGTGATCAGAAAAGCTTCAGAAAATCCCGTTTTGATGAGATGATGGGAGAATTGCCAAACGACATGACTTTAGTACTTGAGGACATTGTCAGTCTGCAGAATAGCTTGCTAGTGGGGTAAGCGCTGAATTCACTCCGTGGTACCCCCAGCATCCACAAGACATTTCAGTGTGATTTTAGAATCAAACTATGTGACCCACTAGTGGAGGTGATGGAATTCCAGTGGAGCTATTCCAAGTCCTGAATGATGATGCTGTGAAAGTGCTGCACTCAATATGCCAGCAAATTTGGAAAACTCAGCAGTGGCCACAAGATTGGAAAAGGTCAGTTTTCATCCCAATCCCAAAGAAAGGCAATGCCAAGGAGTGCTCAAACTACCGCACAATTGCACTCATCTCACATGCTAGTAAAGTAATGCTCAAAATTCTCCAAGCCAGGCTTCAGCAATATGTGAACCGTGAACTTCCTGATGTTCAAGCTGGTTTTAGAAAAGGCAGACGAACCAGAGATCAAATTGCCAACATCCGCTGGATCATGGAAAAAGCAAGAGAGTTCCAGAAAAACATCTATTTCTGCTTTATTGACTATGCCAAAGCCTTTGACTGTGTGGATCACAATAAACTATGGAAAATTCTGAAAGAGATGGTAATACCAGACCACCTGATCTGCCTCTTGAGAAATCTGTATGCAGGTCAGGAAGCAACAGTTAGAACTGGTCATGGAACAACAGACTGGTTCCAAATAGGAAAAGGAGTACGTCAAGGCTGCATATTGTCACCATGTTTATTTGACTTATATGCAGAGTACATCATGAGAAATGCTGGACTGGAAGAAACACAAGTTGGAATCAAGATTGCTGGGAGAAATATCAATAACCTCAGATATGCAGATGACACCACTCTTATGGCAGAAAGTGAAGAGGGGCTAAAAAGCCTCTTGATGAAAGTGAAAGTGGAGAGTGAAAAGGTTGGCTTAAAGCTCAACATTCAGAAAACGAAGATCATGGCATCTGGTCCCATCACTGCATGGGAAATAGATGGGGAAACAGTGGAAACAGTGTCAGACTTTGTTTTTCTGGGCTCCAAAATCACTGCAGATGGTGACTGCAGCCATGAAATTAAAAGACGCTTACTCCTTGGAAGGAAAGTTATGACCAACCTAGATAGCATATTCAAAAGCAGAGACATTACTTTACCAACAAAGGTTCGCCTAGTCAAGGCTATGGTCTTTCCTGTGGTCATGTATGGATGTGAGAGCTGGACTGTGAAGAAGGCTGAGCGCCGAAGAATTGATGCTTTTGAACTGTGGTGTTGGAGAAGACTCTTGAGAGTCCCTTGGACTGCAAGAAGATCCAACCAGTCCATTCTGAAGGAGATCAATCCTGGAATTTCTTTAGAAGGAATGATGCTGAAGCTGAAACTCCAGTATTTTGGCCACCTCATGCGAAGAGTTGACTCATTGGAGAAGACTCTGATGCTGGGAGGGATTGAGGGCAGGAGGAGAAGGGGACGACAGAGGATGAGATGGCTGGATGGCATCACTGACTCGATGGATGCGAGTCTGAGTGACCTCCGGGAGCTGGCGATGGACAGGGAGGCCTGGCGTGCTGCGGTTCATGGGGTCGCAAAGAGTCGGACACGACTGAGCGACTGATCTGATCTGATGTGACCCACATGTATACATATTCAGTCATGGTTAAAGTTGGATCAATGAACATGCTTTGACCTCCAAGGTCATTTTTATGACTCACTTGCCTCAAAAATGGGAGTATAATGGCTTGCTAGAGTGAAAAAGAAAGGTGGAGTAGAGTTTGTTTTGGAGGATAGTCTTGTTGAATGTTGATTCTGACATGTATGATTCAAACAGAGACCATGGTGTGTCCTTTCAAAAAAAAAATAATCAGACTCCAGTTGACATTCTGATGGTACTCCTGTTCCTCATGAGGATTATTCAAACAGAAAATAACAAATTAACTCAGAGGGAAAAAAAAGTTAGTATCTTAGGAATTTTTAACGACAGCATGATGTCCATTTTACAGATTTTAATTCAAATAACAGGCAATACATTTCCCAACTGGAACATTAGTTCTGTTTCCCAGCTACTTCATCATTATGTCTTTATTATGTCTTACCTTAAAGTTGCTTCCACCACATCAGAAATAAAACCCCTAGCCAGGTTTTAAATCAAGGATATTCATCAACGCACACTGGTTTGAAGTGATGATGTTATTTTCAATACCAGGGACCGAAAAGAAATGAGTTGAAAATGTTAAATGTGGTTCAAGTTCTTGTCACACCACAAGGAAAACATATTCCAAGCCAAATTAATTTAGGAAGTAAGACATTCGAAAGCATCCTCCAGTCAACTACAGTTTGACATATTGTGATTGTCTTGATGAATAATGCAGTAGGACGTGAATTTCTCGAATACACTCACCAAATGAAGAGGAAAACAGAGAAGATAATGTTCTTAACTAGTTACTCTTCAGACTTTTCCAAAAAGAACACTATTTGCAATACAGTTTCAAAGAACAGTGGGTCTTGAGCTGGGCCATGACCAGACTAGCTTGCTGGTCAATTCATATGTAACGTAGGTTCAACTTTACTTGGGCTGGAGCCTGGAGCCCAAAGCCTGTCCCCAGACTGAAATTCTTCTGTACTTCAGTTTTCCTTTTGTTCCGACGGCACTTCTCTCAACAGTGCTTGACAATGAGTGATGCTCTAAACCCCTGCTCTTTCACACCCGGTGGGTGACCTATAACTTTTCATGGGTCACCTTTGACCTGGGAGCTGACAGTTTGATTTATTGTCCGGTGTTATGATTTATGAGTATCTTCTCAGAATAATTAACAGACAACAGGTGGCAGCATAATAATTTTGATTACCCAGCGGTTCATGAAACCACGACAAAGGTGACTTCATTTTCTGAATAAGAGAAGGACAACAATTAGAAATTAAACAAAGAAATGCTTTTATGCCATAGTTTTCAGCCTTTTGTCCGTCACAACAGAAGACTTATTTAAGAAGCCTGCATTCCTCTTAGACACCAGGAAAAAAAATAAGGGACTTCTACTCAGGGAATATCAGAAGACACTTTCATCACCGTATGGGTAGAATTATTTTCCTTTCTTTGGTGAAGTCTTGATTAATTGAGTTATGTCAGACCTGTCATGCAGACCACCTTTTTGCATCCCGTTTTGACAATGTCCATTGCCCGGGGGAGAACTGATGGTCAAAGGAAGTTTGGGAAAGCATTTAATTTTCTATAAAGCACTCTAAAGTAATTCAACCAACTATACCTCTAAACATTTCTGCCTGAGTATGCAAACAAAAGCCAAAAATACTCCCCTGCACAGAGTTTATTTTTGTTTCAGAGTCTACAAAAAGCAATCTACATTTTTTTTAAGTACTATATTATTATGGTCCCTGTTAGTTTCAACTTCCTCCCTTATTCTCAGTTTTTGTGATGTTTTTCTTCAGGACACACGGCATCTCTTTTATTCAAGTCAACGGGGGCATCCTCACTAGAGATTTTATTACGGGCACCTCAGTCTCCTAGGGATTGACATTTATTTCCAAATGAATCCTCTGTGCGTTTAGGTAAGCACCTACCTTTAAGAATGCCTAATGCCGTTTTTGTAATACTAAATAAAAATCAAGTCAGGTAAGATTTATTCCCCATAGCTCTCCATTTAATCTCTGCCGAAAATGGACCTAAGTGTTACTAATGAAATTGAAGTACACAGGCCTCTGAATATGTAACAGTCCTGCCTGCCACCCAAATGCGAGGTGGCTAAGGACCTCCCGTGCATATGAAATGCCATTTTGTACAGCTCCACCACAGTGATATTACAGGCTTATCATTTTAATTGACTTTCTGACATATAAAAATATTCCTGCAATCCTGCTTTACATTATAGTTTAATAACAGCTTAACACACATCTATGAAATATTCATTCCTGTTACATTCAAATTTTAAAATATCTGATGGAGAGCCTGGTTAATAGATAAAGGAGAGTTCCTAGAATATTAAAGACACTTAGGTGCAGGTAGGGTCCTCCACTGGAAAAGAAAGCACAATTACCATGAAGACTGCAGATTTTTATTTATTTATTTTTTAATTCAGAAAGATCCTCTTGAACCAAACTCTGGTGAATATAAGGGCAATTCTGTGGCAGGTTGTTTTTTTTTTTCCCTCTCTCTCTGACCACAGCTGCAAGTTTCCTCTTTCTGTTTCATCAGCCTCACTAAACACAGCCATATTTCTGAAGAAAAATCGCAGAAATACCAGATTCATACATTTATGTTTGAAGCATTCTAGGGATAAAAACCTGCATATTTAGCAAACACCTCAGCAAACCCAGCGCCACAGAAAAAATCCACCATTTGGTTACCATGTTTCCAGGATCTCCACCCACCTTTCAGCTTCAGCCAGCAAGCTGGGGAGAAAGTTTACTTTTCACACATGATACATGTGCGAATCATGAGGTGATTTTGGTACTTTGTTCCCTATCAGTTTTTAAATTAATTATCTGGAAGCAAGCAGCGGTTAATTTTGGCCATAGACTTTTTGATTAGAAGCTTTGACCCCTTTTGCCTTTTGGCATCTCCTATACAATCCCTTGACATGCAGGGTAACCTTTGACAGCTGACTCAACACAAAGTCACACCCTGGCCGGGCCATCTTCTACATTCAGCAATCCTTTTGTTGCCTGGGACACTCACCCACCTCCATCCTCCTCTAAGAAACGCTGCTCCCTTGTCTCCCCTTAAGCCTCTGCGTCAAACTTATTTCCCAGGGAAAAGAACAGCTCCCCCACCTACCCATACCGACTTTGTACCATTACTTCTGTTTTTACAAACTTTTCACTACGGCATCATCCCATATGTTTGTGCAGCGCACAAGAAGGCTTCTTTAGAAAGCGCTGATGCTAATTATAAATTTAATTTGCATTTTAATTAGAATGGTAGCAAATTAAAAGCGTGGCAGCTGGAGAATTTTGAACGCTTTGCAGAGATTTGGTGTCAGTATCTCCCTGTTTTTGACTTCTCAGCCCTTTCTCTTTTTCTCCCTCGCTATCTTTCCTTCACACAAGCTGACTGGCAATTTTTCTCCCCTCATCCCTCAGTCTCTCTCATTCCTTTCATTTGTACATTTTTCTGTTCCTCCATTCTCCCCCTCCCCTAAGGATCAACTTATGCATTCTTTCTTTCTCGTGCTGATAAACGCTTGGTGCCTGCCTGGTGCCAGCAATCGGTGTGCAGTGGTGATAGAGTGTGTGTGGAAAGCCTTTTAAAAGCCCCTTCTGGGGTTGCTCAGTTTTGCGTTCCACGTCTGTCATACAGGTAGGAATCTGGTATTTCCTTTCCTGGAAGAAGGGAGCTTTTGGACCCCTTGAGCCTCTGTTTACCACAAATTTTGGTCTCAATAACAGTGTCTTTAAATGACTCGAAATCTTGGCCACAGGCCTTGGACGCATTAATAAAATATTCATCAGGCCCTCAGATGCCCCCTCCACATCTGAGCAGAGGCCCTGCTCAGGGTATACCTTTGGGCAAAAGCCCTGCGCCGTCAGCCCGCGGACTCCGGCGGCTGCATCTCACAGAGCTGTCTCTCACTTGGGACGTGAGCGTGTCTGTCTGTAGCGCTCACGTGAGCACACTGAGGCAGTCCTGTCGTTTTCTCTATGCTGTGTCTCCATGGTCATTTTCCTTCCTTCTGTTCACTTCCCCCACAGTGTCCTTGCTCAATAATTTTCATTAATTGATTGACAGCTCTGATAGACCCAACTAACCTCTATCTCACTCTCATGTCTGTTTTTAAATAAGTACTTGTACGTCCAATGACCTTGTCGCCTCATCAGCTATCAGAAAATGAGCATGCAGATATGGAAGGAGCTGATTAGCAAAATAAGCAATAGATCTCATTGCTGGCTGAAGTCCACTGTGGGCAGTGACAGTGAAACTTTGCCATTTTACATTTCCGAGAGCATTAAAAAATAAAAGGGTAAGCAATAAGCCGGTGGGGCTGAAACTCACGGGCATCTCTTCAAGCGTTTTAGGAACAAGCCCCTGCCCATCATTTGGTCACCCTGAAGGAAAAGGAGGAAGGTGTGGGGTTCGTGCCTCAACAGCTTAGGGAAGGAAGTCGCCTAGCAGTCACCTCACTGGTCCTCCTTAAACCTTGAACACAAACAGCTCTGACTGAGAGCATCATTCATCCTAAGAGCACTTTGCTTCTATAGAATTCTGTGTGCACACTTGTGTGTGTGTGTGTGTGTTACTTTTTCTCTACCTGTGTATTCTTGATTTTGGGGTATGCTAGATAGATCAACCTTCAAGAGTTACTATTGATAATGAGCTCTATGACTCTCATCCACCTAATAAGCAGGGAAATGTACTTCTACATCATCAAACTCGCAACACTGTACTAAATACTAAGACAAGATAAAGGATGGTAATCTGCATCTGATAGGCAGCAAAAACTTGTTATAGCCTATTTTAAATATGCTGATTTTTACCCAAGTCAATAGTCATAGCTATGAATGAGACTAAATTAGAAAGTTACTAATCACTTAATGGTAAGACATCACATTTCTCAAACTACCAAAAAACATAAAATAAACTCACTGATACAAATGTCAAAATTTACATTTTAATTCCAAATAATTTTTATTGGATACTACCACTCATTTCACTTGATGAATATTTTACATTTTTCATTTCAAGGGTCTCAAACATTATTTAAAAACTATTTACATCAGGGATGCTGATAAAAGTGGAATTTCCTAAAGGAAGAATTGTTTTATAAGTACCCTCTATAATTTACACCAAGTTTTGGAAGTCGGAGACACTTAAGTTGCCAAATAAACTATTTTGTATTTTTATAAGGCTGACTGAGGTTATTTCAGAAATAAAAAAGCCTGCCACAAAATTAAGTTCTTTAAAATTTGGACCCAGAAGAGTTAGAAAAAAAGACGGCATTAGCATTTACTGTAAGTATAGGGCTGAACTGATAAGATGTGCTGAAAGTAACATTTTGATGATGGCAAAGGTATCTAGAGTTTCACAGTTTGATTTACTGTTAATTTAAACTTTGTTGTAAAGAGTGTTTTATTACATAAAAATTTGCTTCTTTATAATTTTCATTTGAGAATTCTATCTTGAATTTTCAAAAGCAGGACTATCTCTGTGATACTGGCATTTTAAAAATGTTAATAAGCATATTGCCATCAAAGAGTAATTGCTTAAAATAGTGGATAATGGTATGCAAAACGTTGGCCACGACTTACCCTAATTAAGGAACACAATTGCAAGACAAAATAGTGAAAATAAAAGTTCTCATTTTTCGTGCCACTGTGGCATCCACCACTTGCCTTCTTCTTAGCCAAAATATACCCACTGTACTTTAAAACCATACATGTCAATCCCCTGGCTTTGAAAGGAAACACACATTTTTTTATGGCATTTTGAGATGGACAATGCAGTTTTCCGAGATAAATCTTTTTCACTGCCACTTTGGAAAGGTTTAGTTTTTCTTCATGTAATTTTTTGCAGCTGTACAAAACACTTTCATTAACCCAAGAATGGATTATTTGGAGTGCTAATTAATTGATTCTTCAAAATGCCAATTGACACACTCCCAGGGAAAACCTGATCTAAGCAACTATGTTAATCAAGCTATTGTACTTGTGGTTCTGTCTGAATATCAGACCATCTGAAATGAGGAGAACTTTGCCATTACTCGCCTGGCCCTCTCATGGGCAGCTAATTAATATGAGCTGACTATGACAGTTGTACTTGTACGTTCGCCGTACTGCCTGACAATAACTCTATAAAATTACATTTCAGCTAAAGAATGGAAACAGTGTTAAATACCATTATTTGCCTTCCTTTGATGTCTCAGAGTCATTATGAAAGCAATTACAGCAGTTTCTCTGTCTGTATGTCTACGGGGTATTTATTATCTGTATCTGTCTGAATCCTTTGCCAGGTGGAGAATATATGGCATATTAAAGACAAGGGAATTCAGCCACAATTATCAGGATGGGAACAGAGAAAGAAACGAAATCAGAGTTTTGTGGATGATCCTGCCAGAAAACAGTAATTTGATACTGAAGTCTGGTGATCCACGGGAAACTTACAGGCTCTTTTTATTTATTTAAATTAAAAAAAAAAAAAGAAAATTCTCCAGGTTCACAAAGCTCATGAATCTAGGGCAAAATTAATCAAAACCAATAGGGAACTGGAAAACACAAAAACAAAAGGGAAGAAAAAACCTCAGGGCAGCATCAGAAAACATATTTTGCTTCATAATTATAAGCGAATATCCTCCTTTTCCACAAGCCCTTTCCTAAAAAATCGGTGCAGTCCACAAGATGGGTTTTTGCTTTTCCAGGTGAAATGACTCATGGTCTTTTTCGCACATGGAGTGACGGACACCAAGGATTCAATTTTCTGGTCACCTCCAGGACTTTCCCAGTGCTACTGAAATCTGGCATAATTCTGACATATCCCTGTGCAGCTCAGGTCTAACTCCTCGCTATGAATGATGTCTCTGCACTTCAAAGGACACTTCTGACTGACAGGCAAGGCATGGCGGCTGCCCACCCTATGGTGGAGTTTTTCTCCAGGGCAGTGTCTGAGGATCGGCCTCTATATGATTCAATTCAGAGAATATTGATTGCATCTCCCCGTGTGTTCAGGATTCCGTGAATGCTGTGGCAAAGGAGAGATAAAAAAGGCGGGTGGGTGGGTTGAGGTCTCTCCCCCTTCGAAGGACTGAAGGAGAGAGACAGAGCCCAACCATCTTTTAGCCAGGCTTTGAGCAAAGTCCTTGATGTGCATTACCGTGTTTCATCTGTGTAATGGCATACGAGGTGGCTTCTATTATCTCCATTCATGGATCAACAAATCACAGTGCCCAAGGGTGAGGCAGTTTGCCCAAAGTCACACAATTGAGTGGCAAGGCTGGGCTTCAAACTACCATCTGTCTGGTTCCAAAGCCTTGCTCTCTCTCCTAGCTCACATTCCTGCAAATGCCTAAGATCTTATTGGGGGCGACCACAGATGATGTGGGTACCACGTGTTGCCAGGAAGAGGGAGAAAGAAGACGGTCTACAGGGAGAAGCTGGAGTTTTGATTTGCACAGCCTCCTGCAGATGGACAGAACCACAAGGAGGAAGGGAGTCCCTACCTTTCCTCTCCTTCAGGATTCCTCACTAAGACCAAAACATGGTCTCCTACGTAATGAAGTTAATAAACGTGATTTGCAAAATGCTGCACAGAGAAATGTGTTCATTAATATTACTGATCCTAAACAGATTAACATAGGATTAGCCAAGATATATTTGAAGGACACCGAAGAGATGGGCTGGTTAGAATGAAAGGTTGGAATTCTGATGTGCTGTGTTGGTAAAGCTCTGATGGGCACTGCCTTGTGTATCCAGAGAGCAGGGCCCTTCTGGGTGGAGATAAGTGGATACAAGGATGCTAGGCAAAGAGAACTTAAAACAGTACTGGCACCACAACCAAGAGTTTGACAATCTCAGCTATGACGAATGGTTCTCTTATTGTTTTTCCTTCTTCATCTGCTGCTGCTTCTTTTTTGACAGGTGCATTGGAAAAGTTAAACTACTGTCCAGAGCAGGAAGGATGTTGTAACTGGCCATCAGTATCACAGTCTGAATGATATCTGGCTTGCAAATATGAAATTGTTTCAGATACTGCAAAAATAAAGTCAGCTGCTGAAACAGTTAACAAAAGGCTTACATGAATTGGACAAAGGGCTGAATGTACATTTGTGATGCTAACACCTGGAATCAAATAAAATACAGATATTTATTTAACAAGAAGGACTATGGAAACATTTTATTTTCTTGTCCCAAGTAACTTTAACTCAAGTAACTCAACAGAGTTCATGGAGTTGGCAATTCCAGTACCTACAAAGACTGGATCTGAATTGAACCAAGTTTCTGTTTTGTCTCCAGAACAAAATGTTTGTAGATTTTTCAAGTGTGTGAGTAATAAACTGACTTATGTATTTGTATTAATAAACAAAGTAGTAAACCACTTGTAAAGGAGGAAAAACAACAAGGGCAATAAATTAAGACCAACCTGGGCTCAGGGCTGAATCTTTCCATTTCCATCTCTGTGCATTGGAGGATGATTTTTTTTTCTTTCTTTTCCCCTTGAAGAGAAATATCATTTGCTTCCCATGGTTACTATGATGTCTTAAGTAAAATAAAAGATACAAATTATCTAGCAATATATATGGCATGTGGTAGGTGCACCATACGTTATCACTCCTTTTCAGTTTTTAATTTGGTGCACGAAATTTTATTTGGAGTAGAAACAGAAATTGTCATACAAGCTTCAATAGCAATTAGGACTGGGAATGGCTTAAATAATTTCAGTTTTTAAAGATACTTTGTATGTTTCTTTCATGAGAAATTCAATTCTTGTAATCAATGATGATTTTTATTTTGAAGGTTTGTAATCATCATTAAACATTCATTAGGGAAAAAATTCAACATGCCTGTATCATGGGTACATGTCTATATCATGGGTACATGTCTGTATCACGGGTGAGGTTATACTGCAGTAACAAACCATTACCAACAACGTAACCCAAAAACCTCAGGGTCTCAGAGCAACATGAGGTGCTTTCCCATGTCTGCTTCACATCCTGTGGAGACTCTGCAGGATCTGCTCCATGCTGTCCCCACTCAGGGACTTTGAATTTTTCTTACCCCTGTGGCAGAGGGGAAGGAAGCGGGAGGGTCCCTCTCGGACAATTAGATGCTCCAGCCTGGAAGTGACCCGGGTCACCTCTTCTCACAGTTGATGCCCCTGAAGCAGTCACAAGACCCTACCTAACTCCAAGACCCCAACTTTTTCAGGCCTACCATTTCCCCAGAGGGAAAACTGAGGGAAAGTGGTGAACTGGTTGCTACACTAGTCTTAGAGGACCATTTTCGCAGTTTTCAACATGCTTATAAACATCTGAGCTTAAAACTTAATGGAAGAGCAGAGTGCAAAATCAAACCACTTTTTTACAACTGTAAACATGTCTCATAATGCTCTTTTCTAAGTTATTAAGTACCAGGTTGTCTTGATTTTTTTCCTTTGGGACCAGGTCAGTCACAAGCATCAAGACCCGTGAGACTCTTTGAACTGAGCAGACCTCTTGGATATTGGCTGCAAACTCGGGTGAAAGCGTTTCTCCTGGCCATCGTCGGCAGTCCCTTTTGTGCCCTGATCAATAACTCTAGCTACAAAAAGCATCAAACATCTCAAAGACTTCCCAAAGGCACAGGTCGCCAAAGGGAATAAAAAGAAAACACCGCATACATTAAGGTTCTCCTTAGGCTGAGCAGACATCCTTGTAGGCCCGAGGCCTACAAGAGGCCAGTGGTGACTGGGATGCTTCAAATTAGAGACTTGAACAACATTTCTTTATGAAACCGCTTTTTGAGCCTCTAGAGAAAAGAATTCTCATTCAAAGAGTGACAGTTTCCTGTTTTGCAACCTGCATTTTCTCAACAAGTAGGTGAGAAAGGACCAGAAAAAAAAAACAAAAACACAGGAGAATGATGCCAAGGATACTGATAAATATATAATAACAACAATAAAGATCGAAAATAATGTAAATACCAGGTGTTGACAAGAATGTGGGGCCAGCTAGCAATCTCATCCATCGCTGGTAATAGCGTACATAGAAAAAAACAATTCTTGAGGGCAACTCGGAAATATACAGCAAAATTCTCAAAAAAGAAAAATGCATGCCCTTTTACTCAGCAATTTCACTGTTAGGATTCTACTTTAAGGAAATAATCAGAGATGTATTTAAAGGCATGTTTATATGAGTCATCATCATATTACTTATAACAGTGAAATAATAAAATATGCTGAATATACAATAGGAATTTAATTAAGTACATTCTATACGTGAAATGCTGATAAGCCATTGAAACTCACATATGTGGGTGCATTTCTATATGAGCAGAGAAAAAAAATACTGGAGCAAAGCAAACAATTCTAAAGATATTTGATACAAGCCAGAAGAGTAGGATACGACAAATTTGTCCTTTTTGCCTCTTTTTCATTTTTTTGGCCCATGTACATTATTTGGGGGAAAAAAAAAGGAAATAAATAAAAATAAGTTTTTAGTATGACCCCTTAGAGTTACTTGCTAAGTTATGAAGGTGGGGTCTCATACATCCCAAAATGTATATGAGGTAGACAAGGAAGTACAATTACTCCTATTTTCCAGAAGATAAAATGAGGTTCAGAAATTTTGAACACTATCTTAAACTGGTTTTATAACTGCAGTGGGCCTGTGTAAATATTAGTATCTAATGATGCAATCAAGATAAACCAGTAATTTGTAAATTAATGAGAATGTACATTGAGAATGTACATTGAGAAGTGAACTGAAGGGACTCCCCCTGTTTGTCCAGTGGTTAAAAATTCATCTTGCAATGCAGAGGGTACAGGTTCCAGCCCTGATCAGGAACTAAGGTTTCACATGCCCTGGGGCAACTGAGCCCACTGCAATTACTGAATCCTTGCAATGGCAGATCCTCATGACACAGCTAAGACCTACCATGACCAAATAAATAAATAAACATTAAAAAAATAAAAGGAAAGAGAAGTGAACTGAAGGAGTAAGTTACTTAAAATATCTTTTGTGTTATGTTATATATACTTTAATTTTAAAGTATCAAATTTTAGTTGTCATATTAAGATGGAAAATAAGTCTTCTTTTCTTTAAGGGTAAGATGTTAGACTCAAGAGATAGAAATGAATTGTTAATATATCACTTTTTTGAAACACATTCTGACATTTGTTAATTAAACTTTTCTTAAGGTTTAATGCACTGTCAACATAGGGCACATTTTCAGGAAAGCCTTGTGATCCTCCCAAGATTTAAAATAATCCAAAAGCTCATTTTGACATTCTACCTAATGTAGATAAAAGAGTATTTTAAGCTCATGCAAATCTAAAAAAAACAGGGAAATTTGATTCATCCTATTAATTAGTAGGTAACACACTTATGTTTCTCTGAAAGGATGATTAATGCAGATTTAAACACCCTTTTTGGTTTTACAAAGTTAATACTATTTAATTACATGACATTAAAGTTATATCATACCACATAGTTTATTCAGTATAGACGGGGTCAGAAGTTACAGTGTTTAGCCAAGATCACCTTTTGCATTTTTCCAATATTGAATAAACATGGCAATTTTAAATTATAAATGCTGACAATATTTAAGAGGTTTCTCATGTCTTCTAATTTTAGCTTAACAATCTTCTCTCCTGATATCACTAATTTTCTTGGGGTCATAATTCCATACAATGAAATGAACCACGAGTGAGGATAAAACCCCATCTGTAATCTGAACGTTACCGGATTACAGTCAAGGCGTTATCTGATCAAAAGCTTCCTACAGAATGTGTAAATGTAATTAATGTGAGTGGCTTGCTGGGGAAGTAGATACACTGCTATCTGCTCAGTCTTACACAGAATCTGGGAGACCTATGCCTCTTAGAGACCCACTCCAGTATTCTTGCCTGGAAAATTCCATGGACAGAAGAGCTTGGCAGGCTGCAGTCCATGGGGTGGCAGAGTTCCACAGTACTGTGCATGCACGAACGCACACACGCCTCTCGTCACTCTCCAAAAGTGAGTCAGATAGAGTGGGAGGAGCATGGACGCTAGCCCACCTTCTTAGACATGCGACCTCCAGCCGGTGTACAATCTCCAAGTCACACTTTCTTCATGTGCAAAACAGGCAATACACAGGCTGCATCAAGTCTTGCAATGAGTAAAAACTGACAATGTGTGTAAAGGAGATGGTGTACTAAAGGTGTTTCATGAATATTAGTTTCCTTGCCTCTCCCCCATCCCCTTCACAAAATATTAGACTGTAAGGATTCTAACATCAGGCAGAGGGAATCTATCTATCAAAAGATGAAGTGCATCTACAAACTGGTGTAACTGGAATGACATGTCTGTCTGAACTGATAATCATAAATATATGAGGCAGATATTATAAAATACCTAGACATTTTATGTAATGATGGATTTTTTAAAGAGAAGAATGAAAATGGGGAGAGGGCAGAATTAATAATAAATACTATTTACTTAAATCATTAATTAAAGATCTGATTTAGGCTTGGTTCTTTCCCAAAGTGACAGAAAAAGCATGCTTTACTACTTCTGATTCCATCACAAAAGTGAAAAACTGAGAAAAAGGAGTTCTGACCTCCAGATTAGAAGTGAAATGAAAATGCCCAGATGGAATCTTGGTTTTGGACGAGGTCAATGGGACACAATGCTGTCCACATATCTGACAGCAGTGGGTTCCTTTCCTGGAGTCTGTTATGGGGACTTGTCTTACTGCCGTATTCACTCATCCAGACATCAAGTCACGACACTGAAGTCAGTCCTGCGCTCTGCTGAACACCAGAGATGCAAGTAAGAATAAAACTTAAAACTCAACTGCAAATCTCGCCATAAAAATTAGAATAGTAACTGTCTGCACTTACATCACAGTTTCTAAAGCACTTTTGTGTGTCTTCTGTTTGTTAACAACCCTGTATAGCAGTCATGGTCACTAACCCCCACTTTCAGAAATGTGAGACAAAGGCTCAACAAACTAATAAGGCCATTTCTTGAAGAACTACTCACTCATTGACAGAAATTCAAGACATCCGCAATCCATGATCCTTAATTGAAATTTGGATTGAAAAAAAAAAAAAAAAAACAAAAAACTAAACTAAAGGCAAAAAGCAAGCATACCAAGAAATTGCGAGCGTGGAGAGTTTGCAGATGATGGACTGTGAAATCCAGGAGGCAAAGGGGAAGGGCTTAGACAGTTGGGAAGGGCAGAAGGAGAGGCAGAGGAAGCGAAGTGCAGGGGTTCGTGGTGATCAGAGTGTGAAACAGGAGAGCAGGACCCACGGGCCATGGCTGAAGGCCATGCAGGAGATAAATGGCAGAGTGAGAGAGATCTGAATGGATACAAGGCAGACGTAGTGGAGAGACCACAGAAACAAAAGGGCAAGGCACATGGGTGTTCAACCCCAGATCTGATCAGCAGTCAACTTCTTCAAGCTCCTTACTTTCCCAAGATGACTCTTTCTTCCACAGGGAAGCGGCAAAAGGGGTTGAAATGTCTCACCTACAGGGTGGGCCACTCCAAGTCTGGCCGTCACACTAACTGTCCTCTCCGAGAGAGAGGTCCGTGGAGCTCGCTGCTCTCAGTCTAAGCCTGCAACAGTTTTCAACACCCATGTGATTTGCCCCTCTGGCATCTGGGGAAGTTTGTGAACCTTTCTCTGCATGTTTCTAAGGTAACATAAGTGGGCTTACAGAGAAAACAATCATTGAGAAATAGTTTGTAAAATATAACTTTTTTTTTTTTTAATGTCAAACTTTATTAAAGTATAGTTTACATATAATAAGTACAGTTGGATTAGTTTTGACAAATGTATATGTCTTGGAGCCATAACCACGGTGTCAGTTCAGTTCAGTTCAGTTCAGTCGCTCAGTTGTGTCTGACTCTTTGCCACCCTCTGAATTGCAGCACGCCAGGCCTCCTCATCCATCACCAACTCCTGGAGTTCACCCAGACTCAAGTCCATTGAGTCAGTGATGCCATCCAGCCATCTTATCCTCTGTCGTCCCCTTCTCCTCCTGCCCTCAATCCCTCCCAGCATCAGAGTCTTTTCCAATGAGTCAACTCTTCACATGAGGTGGCCAAAGTACTGGAGTTTCAGCTTTAGCATCAGTGTAAAAATACTTAAAAGGTAGGCATTTACAGTTAACTTATATATGACTATTTTTAGATATTCTGTCTTTATTGTGTTTACTACCTTACTTTTGGGGAATTTCTTTTTTTTGGGGGGGGGGTTAGAGGTCTTTATTGATTATTTTATTTGGTTTATTCTTAGAATCATGTTTTACCTTTCCTCCTCCATGAACTCTCAGGACAATACCAAATTCTGTTAAAAACAAACATGCAATCTCTTGATTTTTTTTTTTTCATTTGAAACATGGTGGGTTTTTTTGTTTGTTTGTTTGTTTTTTGTTTTCTTATTTACTGTCAAGATCATCTCTTTTATTATTATTATTATTTTAATTTTTCTTACCTTTACAATATTGTATTACTTTTACTATACATCGAGATGGATCCGCCACCAGAATACACGTGCTCCCCATCCTGAACCCTCCTCCCTCCCCCCTTCCCACACCATCCCTCCAGGTCATCCCAGTGCTCCAGTCCCAGGCATCTGTTATAGGGCATCGTACCTGGACTGACTCGTTTCAGATATGATATTATACATATTTCAATGCTATTCTCCCCAATCGTCCCACCCTCTCCCAGTCCCAGAGTCCAAAAGTCTGTTCTATACATCAGTGTCTCTTTTGCTGTCTCATAAGCAGGGTGATTGTTACCATCTTTCTAAATTCCGTATATATGCGTTAGTATACTGTACTTGTGTTTTTCTTTCTGGCTTACTTCACTCTGTATAATAGGCTCCAGTTCCATCCACCTCATTAGAACTGATTCAAATGTATTCTTTTTAATGGCTGAGTAATACTCCATCGTGTATATGTACCACAGCTTGCTTATCCATTCATCTGTGGATGGGCATCTAGGTTGCTTCCACGTCCTGGCTATTGTAAACAGTGCTGCTATGAACATTGGGGTACTTTAAAGTATAAAGTTTTCTATAAAGAGAGCTGAGCATCAAAGAATTGACACTTTTGAGCTGTGGTGTTGGAGAAGACTCTGGAGAGTCCCTTGGACTGCAAGGAGATCCAACAAGTCAACCCTAAAGGAAATCAGTCTTGAATTTTCATTAGAAAGACTAATTTTGAAGCTGAAACTCCAATACTTTGGCCACCTGATGCGAAGAACTGACTCATTTAAAAAGACCCTGATGCTGGGAAAGATTGAGGATGGGAGGAGGAGGGGACACTAGAGGATGAGATGGTTGGATGGCATCAGTGACTCAATGGACAGGAATTTGAGTAAACTCCGGGAGCTGGTGATGGACAGGGAGGCCTGGCGTGCTGTGATTCATGGGGTTGCAAAGAGTCGGAGATGACTGAGCGACTGAATTGAACTGACTGAAAGTATAATAGAGAAAGATATGTGCTGGTCTCTTCAAACATTAACAGTGAGTCTGATAGCTATCATGCTTTGAGATCGTGTGAGCATAAACCTTGTTTTATCATCCTGGAATGTGAACACATCCTGGAATGTGAAGTCAAGTGGGCCTTAGGAAGCATCACTATGAACAAAGTTAGTGGAGGTGATGAAATTCCAGTTGAGCTATTTCATGGACTGTAGCTCACCAGGCTCCTTCATCCATGGGATTTCCCAGGCAAGAATCCTGAAGTGTGTTGCCATTTCTTCCTCCAGGGGATCTTCCCTACCCAAGGATTGAACCTGTGTTTTCTGCATTGGCAGGTGGATTCTTTACCACACAGCCACCTGGGAAACAGGATCACATCTTCTGTGGCCCTTAATATAGCGTTTGTAAGTTTTCTTAAATGCTGTATTTTTCATATCTTCTTTGTGCTTCATGTCCAAATTAAGATCCCAGTTATTACTTATTCTCCAAAATCCAGTTTCAAATAAACCAACTTAAAAAATGAGTTTTAATCTAGAATCCACTGTGATGATTTTTTTTGAGATATTCTAAACTAATTTTTTGGAGAAGGTAATGGCACCCCACTCCAGTACTCTTGCCTGGAAAATCCCATGGATGGAGGAGCCTGGTAGGCTGCAGTCCATGGGGTGGCTGAGGGTCGGACACGACTGAGCGACTTCACTTTCACTTTTCACTTTCGTGCATTGGAGAAGGAAACGGCAACCCACTCCAGTGTTCTTGCCTGGGGAATCCCAGGGACGGGGGAGCCTGGTGGGCTGCCGTCTCTGGGGTTGCACAGAGTCGGACACGAATGAAGCAACTTAGCAGCAGCAGCAGCAGCAAACTAATTTTTAAAAGTCTTTCTACCAAGTCTTCTCACTTATTAAAAAAAAATAGATAAAATACAGAACATTTAGATATCTTATTTAATGGACAAAAAGATGTCTTGAAATACAATTCTATCATGTATTGACCATGTTGATCTTTGAATTGACCATGTTGATCTTTGAGAATAAAGGCTACTTCATTGCTGTCATATCATTTAAACTGTACCACATTTAGGTGGCTTCAATAAGAGTATATGTAATAACATAGCTAAAAAACACAAATGAAAATAACACATGCAAGAAAAAAAAAATGTCCAGGTCAGGAAATGTATATGAAATAGAAATTAAAAGAGATAGTTATTATAAGTAAGCATCCAGAGGATCAATGAAAGAAATAACTGATGGTCATTAATTTTAGAAGAAAAGTTAAAACTTCTGGTTTACAGGAAAGTCCAAACATTCCTAGACCTTCTCTGGTGGCTCAGTGGTAAAGAATCAGGCTGCCAATTCAGGTGATCAGGTTCAATCTCTGGATTCGGAAGATCCTCTGGAAAAGGAAATGGCAACCTACTCCAATATTCCTGCCTGGAGAATCCCATGGACAAAGGAGACTGGAGGGCTTTAGTCCATGTGGTTGCAAAAGAGTCAGACAAGACTTAGCAACTGAACAAGAACTAGTCTTTCCCAGAAATAAATTTCAAAGCAGTTTCTCCATGGAACCTTATGCAGGAACACTGACTGGTGACAAGGAGCATACTTTCAGTAACTTTCTCACAGCAGAAAATGGTAATGGGTTACATATAGCTGAACTTGTCATGTTCTTTTGACTTGACTGTGAAAACAGTGTGAGTTAATATGGACTGTTATGGACCACATGCACATTTAAATCCATCCTTGGGTACTGAGGCTGGTAGGCTCTTAGGTAGACTCAGTGAGTCACCTCCTGGTGTTCACACTGTTGGCTAGTTAAAATAGGAAAAAGGAGTCCAGAATGGTGGTGGCTAAAAGACAAGGAAGGGGAAAGCCCGTGAAAATAGAACAAAGGAAGGTCTGAGGACTGGAGTGAGGACCTGAGGTAGAACAAACAGCCCAGCTGGCCAGCTCAATTGACATAGGGCAGGCCCAGGGGGAAGAGAAAAAAATATATAAAAAGAGGAGCCAAAATTGGGCTGGGGGGCCCTCTCTTCTCTTCATGTCTTTTGGGTCAGCATGCCTCACACCTCGAGGATGTATTTTCCTTTATTTTCTAAATCAAACTGAGCTGTAACTCTGGTCTGTCAAAGAGGGCTGTAATGCTGGTCGCTTGAAATTTTTGTTGCGACTAGACAGAACCACAGAAATCACACCCTCCCCGACAATACCTTATATGATTCCTGTTCCTTGATTGTGGACGGGACCTTGTTTCTAAGCTATGGAACGAAGTGCAGGTGATGAGATGTCAGTTTCCTGACGGTGTTACCTGAGATTGGGGCTTGCATCTTGTTAGCAGGCTCTGTTAACTCTCTGCCTTGCAGCCTCTGATGGTTAAGACTTCTTAGGGAAAGTCCCATGTTACAAGGAACTAGGAGGCATCCCCCAGTCAACAGCCCTGAGCAAACGGCTGAATTCTTCTCACACCGTCTGAGCTTGGAGTTAAGTCCCTTCACAGCTGAATCTCAAAAGGTGGCCCCACCCAGGTCATCACCTTCACTGTTAAAGCCAGGGGACCAGCTAAGCCATGCCCAAATCCCTAATCCACAGAAACTGTAAGATAATAGATGGGTGCCATCTTAAACGGGGGATTTTGTGGTAATTTCTTATGCAGAAATGGATAAGACACAATAAATAAGATAAAATACAGTTCTAAAAAGTAGAGCAGAGGCTATATTTGTGTTAGGCTGCGTGTACCACTTGGGTGGTGCTCGGGAATATTGGATAGTGTGATGTTTCAGCTTTTGGTCACTTCGCTAGCTTTTATAATCTCATAGTCTCTCGTTAGCACAGATGCCAAATCACAAGCAGAAAAGCTTATGGTTCATATGTGAATAACCTTGCCATAAAACCAGAATTATGAAGATTAACTATGTGCATTCAGATAATTAGAAAGTCATAAAATCATAAAAACAAACATGGAATGTGTATATTGTTGGGCTTATGACAGGAGGCGTGAGACAATTCCACTAGCTACTTCAAGTTTCCCCATATAGTTTGACATACAACCAAGGAAAAACCAGTGGTTTCAGGGACATATACATATTCAGAGGGGAACAGGGGCTCTGGATGAAGATGTTTAGTACAAAGAATGATCTAATTTGGGGAAGGAAAGATCCAGAAATTGGGAGATGGATTAAACTGTTTATTTGGTCATTCATTCAGCAAGTAACTTCTTACAATCTTCCATGAGCCAGGCCCTTATGAGATAATAAAAATTCTTGTCTTGCCATCAAACTCACTGTCCAGCATGAATAAAGACTATGACCATGTATTGGAAAAGTATGTTCTAGGATATGACGAGAACTCTACACACTTTGACACATTTATTCAAAAAACATAAGTTTGATCCCAATTTAATTGGTCAGCAAACTGAGGTTTAGAAATCACACAGCAAGCACACAGAAAAGCTGGAATTTGATCCTGAGTCTTTTGACTGTAGAAATCGCTTTTGACCTTTCTTACTGTCTTCTGGTGCAATGAGAGTACTAACTTAAAAATTTTCGCAACCTAAAAGTTGAGGTTATATTTTATTTGGTGGGAATTTTTAGAACTTTTTGTTTGCCCAGAAAACAGCATCTCAGGTGACCCCAAGATAACTGCTCTGATGAGGTGGGGAAGTCAGGTTATACAGAAGTTTGCAACAAAGGGCAGGTAGTCTGAACATCATAAGTTATTGCTAATTAATGAAAGAAAATCAAATATTTCAAGATAAGGAACTTAGCACTTTTCCATGTGTGGAAAGATATAAGAGTCTGGGCTCACTGAAATGATTCTTTTGATACACACTTCAGCAATCTGAGGGCTTTCCCTGGTAAAGAATCTGCTGCAACGCAAGAGACCCAGGTATGATCCCTGGGTTGGGAAGATCCCCTGGAGAAGGGAATGGCTACCCACTCCAGTATTCTTGCCTGGAGAGTTCCTTGGAGAGGAGAGCCTGATGGGTTACAGTAAACTGGGTCACAAAGAGTCAGACACTGCTGTGCAACTAACGTATCATCAACAGTCATCTAGGGCCAGGACCTTGTTTTCCTGTCCTGAGTCCCTGGGGCTCATCACAGGGAGTGGCTGTAATCTGATGGTTGCTAGATGGCAGGTATTCTTCTCATTCCTGAGTGCCCTTAGGGCTCACCAGCTCACATTGGAGGGCTATAATCTTTAATGACTGTGACATCCTTGTTTACTACTGTGGCAGGAGATATTTCACTTCTCAAGGGTCTGATGCCAAAAAGTCGGCCTCTGGGCACCAGTGCGAAGTCAAATCTCAGAGACAGAGTATTGGGTGAAGCAGAAAAGAAAAGCTTTTGGCTTTGACAGGCCGAGTGGGGACACAGTGGGCTCTTGTCTCTCAAAAGGCTGTGACCTGAGCTGGGAGGATTTGATGAGTTTTACAGTTCAGTCTAGGCTGTGGTTTTTCCAGTAGTCATTATGGATATGAGAGTTGGACTATAAAGAGAGCTGAGTGCCAAGGAATTGATGCTTTCAAACTGTGGTATTGGAGAAGACTTGAGAGTCCCTTAGACTGCAAGAAGATCCAACCAGTCCATCCTAAAGGAGATCAGTCCTGAGTGTTCATTGGAAGGACTGATATTGAAGCTAAAACTCCAATACTTTGGCCACCTGATGCAAAGAACTGACTCACTGGAAAAGACCCTGATGTTGGGAAAGATTGAAGATGGGAGAAGAAGGGGACGACAGAGGATGAGATGGTTGGATGGCAATACTGTCTCAATGGATACAAGTTTGAGTGAACTCCAGGGGTTGGTGATGGACAAGAAGGCCTGGCCTCCTGCAGTCCATGGGGTCACAGAGTCAGACAAGACTGAGCGACTGAACTGAACTTAACAGAGGAAATTCCTGGGCCATCTCTGGTAGCAGAGACAATAGATGTAACCACATTGTGGCTTCAGTTGTGTGGAGAACATTGACACCAACACAATGACGCTTATCAACAGAAACCACACTTGTGCAGACACACACGTGACACCCATGACCATTCACTGGAGAAGGTAATTTCCTCACATTTTAGCCTCACCCAGGAATGTGTGCAGCTGAACTCTCAGGAACAGTTTCTGAGTCTAGCTTTTGATGCCATTACTAGAAACCTAGCCTAGAAATATCTTTTCACCAAATGAAGCAGTATAGCATGAGGATGGATACAGAAAATGGGTTGACAATTTTTTTTTAAACTACAGACGTGTGTCTGCAGCAATTCCTCTGGCCTTGTTTAGTTACAGAAATTTTGATCAGAATCTGAAGGGATTTATATTTTTCCAGTGTTTTACCAACAACTACAACTCACAGCTGGTGGTTCAACAATAAAAGATCTGCCTGCAGTGCCGAACAAAAGGGTTCAATCCCTGGGTGGAGAAGATCCCCTAGAGAAGAGAATGGCAACCCACTCCAGTATTCTTGGCTCAAGAATCCCATGGACAGAGGAGCCTGGTGGGCTACAGTCCACTGGGGCTCAGCATCAGACAGGACTTAACAACTTAACAAGAACAGCTATTCACAGCTGGTGGCTTCAGGACCTCTAATAGTCCTCAAACCTGACATTCATCAAGTGCACTCAGGTCTGGTGTGTGCTGAGTCTGAACAACTCTGCCGCATCAGGCAGACTTGGTCCCTCCATCCCAGCCTGCACTCACAGCAGGCCCAGCTCACTGTCAGCTCCACCCTCTTTCTTCTTCCTGAGCACCCTGGGACAGTCCCAAGCTTGCCACTTCCTTCCACATGATATCAGAAAAGCAATGCAACAGCTGTGTACACCACCAAGAAATATTTTTATTCCAAAAGGATTGTGATGAACACGTGTGGCAAGTTCTGAGCTGAGTCCTAGGGATCTAGAAACACACGGGGAACAGTGTCCTGCCCTCCAGAGCCTGAGAGGAGCAGATACAAAGTCAATGAAGAGGGTGTAACCCAAAACTGGGATTGAGAAGAGTTCATATGGGGAGAAGTTGGTCCTGAGCACACACGATGGATGAAACAGTCTGGATCTAGTGCTATGTACCGAGAAGTTTGGGAGCAGTGTTCTCTGTGGGGACCAGCTAAAGAAGTTGGGGAGGAGGCCATGGCATCAGCAGGACTAGAGCCTGCTCCGGGGGCCTGGGGTGGGGTCCCATGTGCAGTCACCTTCCATTTCCTGTTGAGGACAAGAAAGAAGTACAAAAAGACAAGAACCCGATGCCCTACATCCTTCATTCCCTTCGGGATGACCAACAGACTCAGTGTCAGGGCGATCCCAGCACCGGGGTTCCTGACACTCAGGAATAGTAGCATAGAAGAAACAAGTGTCTCCTCATCACCAAGTCAGTGAGATAGGCACCTGAGTGGAATCAGGTGGGGTCCTCCTCCTTGAGCCTCTTGGCTCCTTGCATGACTTGAGGTCCAATCTTCCTTGTGATCAAAATTAAATATATATATATATATATATATATGTATATATAACAAAACAAAGCAAAGAGGGTATAAGAGGCAGAAATGGACACATTGTACATAATGTGTACAGACATGTACAAAATGCACACAAAGCATCCATTTGGTGGAGAGGGAAGAAAAAGAGGAAGTGAGCACTGGAGCAGGGCTTCCTAAACTCTCTCACTCCTGGCCCAGGTGGAGAGGATATTACGAGTAGCACTTGATGGTACCAGGGTGTTTGGCCAAGGCCCCTTCTTCTGTCTTGGGGACAACATGTGTCATTTTCTCCACACACTTGTCAACCCACACTGTTGGGAAGCTGCAGAGAGATCTCAGTGACCTCCAGGGAAAGAGACAAGGTGATGGGAGGTGTTCAGAGGCAGATAGAGACACAGAAGCTGGGGACACTGCCTGGGACTAGGGGTTGGGGACTGGCGAGTGGAACCAGGGTTTGGAGAGAGGGAGAAGGCTCAGTGTCCAGAGCTGACCGTTCCTTGTGGTGTCTCCTCTGCCCTGCAGCTGCTGAGAGGGGCAGACGTGTCATCTCAGGGAAGGAGCTGCTGAGGATGCAGGAGTGCGGCGCTGGAGGGGAAGAGGAGGGGCGCGCAGGGCAGGAGAGATTTCCTGACAAGTGATGTCCTCGGCACCCCCGCCAGCCCAGGTGGCAGCCACTCCAGGGCCAATCTCGCAGGCCTCCAGCTGCAGGGACACAGCCCGGCTTCTGGGAACTGTGGCTGGGAGGGCCGACGGGGGAGAAAACAGGGCCGGCAGGACAGGCTGTCTCTCCCTGTTAGGAGCCCACTGGGAGCCGGCCCCCGGACTCCTACCTCTGGGGAAGGGTCTTCACCCTGGGGGGCCGCACCCCGGGCTACGACCCTCCGAGCCCACCTGGGAGCTCTTCAGCAGGTGCATTCAGACCAGGTCCAGCCCTTCCAGCGCAGGCGCACTAGGCAGGGTCTTTGGCCCCAACACCCCTCCAGCTGAGTCCTGACAGCTCACGGCAGATCACTAAGGAATGCTGGCAGCTTGAAATGTTTCTTTCCCACAATGTAATGGTCACTTAATATGAGTCAGTCCTTCACCCAGGGAAGGCATGTTTAATGCTGGGACATCAGACCTTTGGGACAGACAGACAGCTTCTGGAAGGAGGCAGGAGTCTCTTGGCAAATGCAGGGGCTCTCCCAGGCCCCTGAAATCCCAGCCTAAGCAGCCCCTCCTGCCCTTCTTTCCCTGACACCCTGTCTACCAGAAGAAGCCCCAAGGCCAGGAAGGAGCTTAGTGGTTCTGAGCAGGGTCGGAGCAGCCGTCTCTGAGCAAGAGGTCTGCCCAGGCCATTCAGAATCACTTGCTCCTGGAGAGTTCCACACCCAACCACATGGAGAAGTGCTCGCTCTTTAGGCCAACTGACAGCCCTGCTGGGCCTCCCTGGAATCCCCAACGGAAGCAACTGTCTCTGGATGGGGGTTTGGGGGAGGGGGTGGGGGAGGCTTTAAAGTCTGGTTCCTCCCACTGCCCCACATTCACTGTCCTGCTCTCCAGCAGGAATATCATAGCTCTGAGACCCGAAGGGAGGAACCACACTGCTCCCACCTGTCCTGGGGGAAACAGGGCTCAGAGACACAACTGGATAGCTTGGAGGCCTGCCCAAACATGCCACTTCGACTAATGGATCCTCAGATATATATTGTGTATATACACAAATACATACAATTATATGGAGAGAATATATAGGGTGGCCACCATCTACCAGAAGCAGGATTGGTAGCAAGGTGGGGAGCTGCACCGAGGGGGGCACCTGGCCCAGGGGGCACCCGCAGCTTCTGAGGCCCTGCCTTGGGCAGAGAGGAGCCCAGAGGGTGGAGGTTGTGTCTGCCAGGTGCGGGCTTCTCCAATCCCCGAGCCCCCATTCTTGTGAAAACAGAGTGGAAAGGACGAGGGAGAAAAGGAAGGGAAGGGCGCAGGGTCCAGGGTGGGGGTAGGATGGAGAAGTTTGTAAAGTAGACAAGAGAGAACCTCTGGCAAGATGGTATCCTGAAGCTGTAGGGCAGGGAAGCGATGGGACCAGAGCAGAGGCATTGAAGGGCTAGTTAGACGGAGAAGCCGCAGGGTGGAGATGGGGGGTCAGCGGGGCCAGGCTGCCACAGCACTGCTGAAGTTGTGTTGCTGAAGCACTGACTTGACTAACCAGGGCTGGAGGGCTGGCCCCAGGGCCTGTGAGATGGCTTCTTGTTCCAGGTCACCCCCGAAGGGAGGGTGGGGGAGACAGAAGCAGAGGGTAAAAGCTAAGGGAGCAGACAGAGCAAGACAGAGGCGGCCAGTTCTCTCTCTTTTTCCATGATCCCCAACCCACCAAGAGCCTACAAACCGAGGAAGCGGAAAGGACCAGGTAAAGTAGGGTTGGAAGGATGGGAAATGAGCATCCTTGCCAGAAAGAACATACAGCTTGTCAGTAATCAGTCCAGTGACCAGGAAACAGCTCCATAATGGTGGAGGGTTAAGGATCCAGTATAAAGCTCTGGGGGGCAGTGGTGTGGTCAGGCTTGAGAGCCTTTGTGAGCCCCTCAGAATGCCAGCCTAGGTCACCCCTGCAGGGGAGCCCCAGGGGAAGTCAGGTCTCAGATGCAGTAATGGCTCCAGGCTCAGCAGGAGGTTGGGCTGCCTCTTCTGAGGAGGGTACTTGAAGATGGCAGGTCAGACGAGGCCAGGGACTGGCAGGAGAGAGGGGTGCTGGGGCTGTGTCCCCCACAAGACAACCCTGCCAGCCTGCTCAGGAAACCCGGGCAGGAGAAATTGCCGCTGTCCCTTCCCAACCCCCAGCAATGGAGGGACTCCTCCTGGGGCCCTCCAGTGGTCTTCCTGCCCAGTTGACCCTGTGGCCCCAAGGTGGAGACGGAGACAGGCCATGAACAGCGAAGGAACCATGTGCCCTGACGGGAGGGATGAGGTCTCAAGGACGGTGTTAAATGACGTTCAGTGTGGCTCAGCGACTGTCAGCCAAGTGGGGAACAGCTGGATTCGGGTTTTTCTTCAGGCAGGGGCATGGGGATGCCTAACTCTGCTGTCACTGTTGGAACACGCTCACAGGTAGGGACCAAGCAGCCCTGGGACCTAGGATTTTGTGGAAAGATTCCTTCAGAAGACAGTCCCGGCAAACCCAACTCCCCAGAGCCAGGCCCTGGGCAGAGGGGGAGTTCTGGCCTCACTTCCATTTTGATTTCCCTGTCACCGCTATCTTCTGATATCTGTTCAGGAATGCACCCACCCACCCATAAGCCTACAGCTGTATCAAATGTTTTTGGACCTCTGCTGGGCAGTGGTGATACAAAGATGAATGAGGCAAAGTTCCTGTGTTCCAGTACCCTCCCTCCCTAGTGAGAAAGGACAGATTGACAGGCTGAGAATGAAGTCAACTACAAGGGCAGGCTGACGCTGATGACTCAGACATAACTGATCCCTAGTTCTAACCCACCCCCAAACCCACCCCCAAGTTGATACATCTACTCAGAGAAAACTAACACTGAAAAATACTCTCCTGTACTCCACCACATGTCTTTGCCAACAATTCCCGCAGGTGGGCGCAACAGGGTCAGCTAACCGAGAGTCTTGGCTGGTACATAGTTTCATTCAAAGAGGGTAGTGGTGGTTTTCTATCCAGCCAGTCCTTCAGTCCTGAGTTTCTTTCCTTCTCCTCTTCAAACTTGTTAGTTCATCTGGCCTCACTTGGCGATTAGTAGCCAAGGAGATCACCCTGTAAGAAAGGAAGTTAGCTCACGTATCTGTAAATCCCACAAAATCTTGCTGACCCCATTCCAGAAGAACCTGGAAAAGCTCCCTGAGCCATGCTCCTCTGGAAGCTCCTCATTCCTCATTTTCTGTCTTTTTGAACCACGAAATTCAGAACAATTTGATGATGCTCCTGGAGAGCTGGCCACATGGGGCAGAGTGTGGCCGGCAGCTTCCCCTAGTGGCCCCAGACTCTCCTCCATCTATGAGGAGTGGCTCTCTGGCCCTTGGTGGGGGGGGGAAACTTGTTGGCACCTCTAAGGCCCTGACACATTCTCCTCTTACCTTATCTCCTACCACCACTCTTGTTTTTCCTCTCTGTGTTGCTTCCTCTCCTTCTCTGTCTCGGCACGGTTTCCCTCCCCACCAAGGGCCAGATGCCCTGGGCCTAAGGAGTCCTGGACCCTGCTGATGCTCTTAGAAACCAGACCCACAGCCCTGCTTGCCCCTTAGGCTTATGGACACCTTGGTTAAGCTCATTTCCAGCTTGAACTTGTATAGTGGCACCTAGACTTATCAGGTCCTGCCGGGATTGCTGGCCCAAGCCATTTGGGACATAATCCTCCTCCTTCCCCTTTCCCCTTCCTCTCTCCTGACTGGTTCTCCTTCCTAAAGAGGCTGAGAAAGTAGATTTACTTCTTCCTTCCACCCTGTCCCACCAACTCTTCTCTCAGGATGCTTGCATAAATAGTGACGCAACACCCTTTCTCAGAAGCAAAAGGATGATGGTGCTTGGATGGACTTATTCCCCGAGAAAGTTTTATCTTAATGCCAAAAGACCCAGGGATATGGGGTCAGGGACTAGATACCTTATATTATGTGACTTATGTGAAAAGTCTTAACCCTGGAACTTTCTCCCTTTACTCCCTCCTGAAATCCAGGTAGGCTTAAGAATCAAAAACTAATAAAGCCTTTGAAGTTGGTCCCAGGTACAGTTCTCCTAGGGGGAAGAAGCAGATCATTTAGGAAATGCTCCAAACCACAATTTAATTAAATAAACCAAGGAATCAGAACTGAGGTCTTGGACTAGGACGGCTCTTCAGTCTTCACAGGCTTTCCCTTAACCGATGGCCTCTGAATTCAGCTAACCTCAAGAGACGTATTTCCTCTAGGATATCCTACAGACTTCTATCAATAAAAATTTGCTGAAATTTAGGAAAGGATCTGAGTCCTTGCCTTATAAGAATGTCTTGCCTTCAATCAACTCACAGTCTGAGAAGGGAAGATAGGCAAGTGTATAATCATATGACCCTGTGGTTATAGGATAAATGTAGGTTCCTGATGCCCCAACTCTCAGAGAACCCTGGCTTCACTGAAGCAGTCATAATAAAAAATTGCAGAGCCTGGGAACTCCGATGGCAGCACTTTTTGGAGGTCATTGGTCTGTCTTCAGACCAGCCTGGGAACAATGAGTCAGGAAAGTGTATGTGGGGGGGGGGGGAGGGGCGGCAGGGAAGGTTTTCCTGGACCCAGGTTTAAGGGGTTGACATACACGATTGGATCAGGAGCACTTTACTCTTTCCAGCTGAAGAACCAGAGAGTTGAGTGGGATGGAGAAGAAACTGGTCCCTAATGAACTGCCCTTTCCAGGCTGGGGAGACTGGAAGCATCTAATAAGGCGGTGGCAGTTTAGTTGCCAAGTCATGTCTAACTCTTGCAACCCCATAGAATGTAGCCCATCAGGCTCTGTCCATGGGATTCTCCAGGCAAGAATACTGGAGTGGGTTGCCATTGCCTTCTCCAGGTCACCTTCAGGACCCAGGAATTGAACTTGGGTCTCCTGCACTGCAGACAGATTCTTTATCAACTGAGCTACAAGGGAAGCCCATCTAATAAGAAGGGAAAGGGGAAATGAGGGCCACCTTGGCGAGTGCACCTTGATACAAGAAAAGAACCAGGAGCAGAAAGAAGGTGGCTGTGTCCTTCTTCTTCGAACATCCAGATCTCTTTCTTTCCTCATGGTTCCTATTTTGTCAACCTGGAGACAATTTTTTCTTAGTTTTTTTTTTTTTTTAAGTGGACTAACACAGACACAGGATATACACTATTCTGTGACAAGAGGAAGTAGGGAAAGAAATAGAGAAGAGCAGCAAAAAGGGTGGGGAGATGGATCCTGAGAGCCAAGAAGCAGAGCAGAGGCATGGAGAGGGACCAGAGGTTGGTGTAGTCATGGGGACGCGGCACAGACCAGGGAAGACAGAACCAGGTACTGGGGGGATGGATGGAGAGGGAGCTAAGTTTTCTCTTTCAACAAATGCATGTTGCAATCATGCTTTGGAAAGAGAAGTTTTCTGAAAATGCAGCAGTGGCCAGGCATTTAGGAACAAACTGCTGTCTGACTTGTCTGTTCCTCCTCCTGATTGTCAGCTTAAGTTTCTGGGGAAGAGGGAGTCCACAAAGTAAGAGCATCACAAGTCTGCTCAGGAGGCGAAGACTAGAAAGGAGGTGTTTCACAAAAGGAGGGGCCAGGGCTGCTACTGTCTGGCCCTAGGCTGCAGGGTGTATGTTTAGGTTGGAGGGGAGGGTATGGGGCAGAGTTGGAGGGCTGTGGTCGGCGAAAGGATTGATGGGGTACTTCAAGCTCTTGTGAATCCAGGTACCAGGCCTCTGGGCTGTTCCCTTGAGGTCTTCATTCTGATGTGGTTCTCAGCCAGGCCGGAGCCCGGATTAGATACTGAAGAGAAAAAAAATTGACCATGACCCATAGATTCTCCCTTCAAAATAGGCATTCCCAAAACAAATGGACTTGGACTGGGGCCCCACCACCCCTGGGGGAGAACCACAGTATTTAGGTCCAGTCTTGATTTCCCTTTACTCCTGGAAGGAACATATATCCTACCAGGAAGTGCGGTAGGCTGTCTGCCCCAGGGTGGGACAAAGAATTGCTTTCCAACCGTAGTTGGGGCATAAGCCTATTCCTATATCCTGGGGAATTATCAAATGGCCTATTGGTATAGCACCCTAAGAAAGACAAGGCAAAGTTGAGTTGTTCTGAAGAAAGTAGTTTTGTTCCAGTTGCCTTCACCAGCCACCTTCCTTTTACCCCACCCTTCTCTTTGCTCAGGATTGCTTCCCCTAACCCCCATCCTTGATTTCAACCATCCAGACTTCATTCCAACCCTTCTCCTTTGGATTGGTTCTTCCAGCAGGACTTTGCTCCCACTGATCCCCTGGATAACAACCTGCTGCCCTGGGCACCTGGGAATCCTGCATCTTTGACTGATGTGGCCTGGTGTTGCAAATAAGAGAGGACGCCTATTTTGAAGGGAGCATTTGTGGACTCTGTTCTTTCCCACAAGCATTTATTTAAACCTGTACATTTTAACACATGCGTTTGTTATTAAATTTAGCGAAAGGCTATAGGGGTTTGCCTTGATCTGTAGTTCTGGCTACACCTGCTTGGGAAGATATTACCTTCTGGGAACTCCTGCCACCCCTGAGTCACTGACTGTCTCAAGTTGTCTGGGATCTATTAGAATTCCTCACTTGTGGGTGCTCGGACACACAGAAGCTAATACCCATCCAGTCCTTTCTAGAATTCATGGATTCATATTCCCCACCTTCTTTTCCTGGCTTCTTTACAATTTCTTGCCTCCCAAGCTGCTGTATATGTTCTGGTTTCTTGTATAACATAAAACACTTGGGAACTGAACATTAATTCCATTCAAACACACCCATGGAAATACAAATATTCAGATACTCAAATAAGTCTTGGGATACAACAATGAATGAGAAACAGTGTCTTTTCCTCTAAAAGCACTTAATCTTATCCACTGACCTTCAGTATTTTCCATGACATTAAAGGTGAGATTGAGTTTAAAACATAAGGCGTCAGTCTCTTTAAAGGGAAATAAAAGAAATCCTTGAAGACACTAGGTCATGAAAGGCTGGGGCTGGTTTTAAGGAACTACGAAGAAAAAGCCTGCTGACAAAACAGATGCTCCCTCAGACTTATAGGAAGCACAGAAGTCTCAAAGGATTCAGGGTTTCTAAATGTGGGATCCATAGTTGGAGACGTAAGCTGTCTTATCAGAGTTTCTATCGGGAAGGCAGAAAGCTAGGTGGGAGGAAGGTCAGAAGATGTGGTTTTATGAAAGTGAAAGCGGAAATGTTAGTTGCTCAGTCCTGTCCAACTCTCTGCGATCCTAGGGACTGTAGTCCCCCAAGCACCTCTGTTCACGGAATTCTCCAGGCAAGAATACTGGAGTGGGTTGCCATGCCCTCCTCCAGGGGATCTTCCTGATCCAGATACTGAACCTAGGTATCCCACATTGCACACAGATTCTTTACCGTATAACCCGCCAGGGAAGCCCTGATTTCATGGTGGTTTCATGAAAGTGTCAGTTAAATAGTGACTGTTGTAAAAGAGAAGTGTAATCAAGGATGCAAAGCCATGAGAGACCAGAGGGATGGAATACCACAATAGGCAAAAAAAAAAAAAAAAAAAATCATTCCCCCTTGCACCAATCCCTAAGCGGGTGTGCTGGAGCACACACTGAGAAGAATATCCATGTGGTGTCCAATTCCACCCCTGCTTTCTGACCCCACCTCAGTTTTCCTTGTGTCTTTCCAGGAAATAAAAGGTACAAATGTCCTCACCAGAAGGGGGAAATCTGATAGCACAGAGAGGTAGCTATACAGATAGAGATGTAGAAGACAACAAGATGCTGAGATTGTGTAATAAAAAGTTATGACATAAGAAAAAAAGCAAAAGTACAGGAAGCACTCCCTGGGAGCAGTGACATTAAAACAAAAAAAGATAAGAGAATATCAGTAGAATGCAAAGAGATTTCTTCTCTATCAGAGACCTGACAAGGTTCAAAGAGGGCAAAAGAGCAGAAGTGGAATTACAATGTCCTGTTCCACTGAGGCTATTACTCCTAGCACTCCAAACTCCTTCCCACACATTGATGAACAAAGGAGCAGAGGAAAGCCCTGAGTCGGAGCAGGAAGAAGGAGTGAAAAGAAAGGGCAGATGTGGGAAGCTTTTGAAGAAACAGGGGAGGAGGAAAGGATTCTGGCCCTGGTGTGGGTCACATCATGCCTGAAAGGCTGGGTATGTACCCCACCACCATCACATGCTCCCACTCCCAAGGAAGCCTCTGCAGGGTACATGTGGAAACAAAGGAAACCTACGTACTTGGTTGAATGAGTGTCAGACAGCTTGGGAGCACTGAAAATTCCCCAATGCGTTTATTTCTCCTACTTCTGAAATCCAGTATTAAACTCAGTGCTGACACTTCCCAAAACATATCTAGGCCTGTCGCTGCCTCTTTTCCCTAAATGAAGGCAAGAGGAGGAGGTTTCCAGTGGACGCCCGTGCCGTGGATGCCCGTGATGTGGTCCCTGGTGCTCAAGGGGACTGATCCTTGTCTGGTGCAGTAGAGATGAACGTGCCGTCGTTTACAAGCTTTTGGCCTCATATGGAGTCCTCATCCTGTGTTCTGGTTGGTACTGGGAGCCAGACCTCTGGACTCATTTCATCGGATAAATAAGCCTCTGATGCAGTAGTAGGGAGAGGAGACAGTTGAAAAAGGACCTTGAGTTTGGGGCAAGTCTTTAAAACAAAAGCACTGACATACGGGGGACCATTTCTTCTCTACTTTTTAATCTTGATACAATGACTATATAAGAAGATTCCTCAAGGTAGAAGATAGCTGGATTTATTTTGCCATCAGTCGTAGGAGAGCCTAGAGTATATTCTTCCCATTTCAATAACATCTATCCAGTACTTAGTAAATCACACTAGGATGTCTGCTGCTTCACAAATTTTACCAAAATACGTTTTGAGGCTAAGCTCAACTCCAGAGACCTTCAACTGTAGTCTGACCCAGATTTCCTTGTGGCAAGCTATGGATAAGGGAAGAGGGTGGCACAAAACAGTCTTGCATTGCTCAAAAAATGGTCCCATAGCAATTCAGGTCAATAGTAAGCACCCAATCCTAAAATATGGGACCAGATTTTCCATCTGGGCTAGCTGGGATCTGGGGTTGGTCCTGATTTATTTCAGGAGAAAATCACCTTTGTGGGGCTCCTTACAGTGCAGATGTAGGGTGGCTGAGAAGCTACAGCAGTCTCAGGACTGTTCAAAGAACTGGCTCCAGCTGTAGGGTTTATGCCTTAAAAAAGCAGCCTAGTATTCATCCACTTTTTCCCCTCCTTTCTTTTTAGATTCTCTCATCTTGCCTTCATTATTTAAGTTGGTCTTCCCCTCTGAATTAGTAGATACACAAAAATATTTTAGAATAAATCTAACATAAATTTATCGCTCTAGTTAACCAGCACTTATTGAGCTTTATTTAACGCCAAGCTTCTGGTAGTGTTGGTGATTCGAAGTTAAAGTGTGGTTTCCCCCTGAGTAAGACACTGTTGAGAAGGGAAGGATTAACTTCAGAAAGGGAGGCTGGGTCTGGTGTTCTTTGAGGAGTTATTCCTCTGGGAATTTACAAACAACACTGGAGATCAAGAAAAAGTGTGTGATTTCTTGCTGGTTCCAGTTGGAGAATAAAGAGTCAGATGGTAAGGATGATGAATGAGGCACTTGATCCCTTCAGATAGCATTCTTCTCATGCTGCTGCTGCTGCTAAATCACTTCAGTCATGTCCGACTCTGTGCGACCCCATAGATAGCAGCCCACCAGGCTCCCCCATCTCTGGGATTCTCCAGGCAAGAACACTAGAGTAGGTTGCCATTTCCTTCTCCAATGCATGAAAGTGAAAAGGGAAAGTGAAGTCGCTCAGTCGTGTCTGACTCACAGTGATCCCATGGACTGCAGCTCACCAGGCTCCTCCGTCCATGGGACTTTCCAGGCAAGAGTACTGGAGTGGTGTACCATTGCCTTCTCCATTCTTCTCATAGACAATGTCAATAAGTGCAGAGGTGGAGAGGGGCTGGGACACCTAAAAAAGAGTATGAAGTGGGCTACCCAGATAGTTTTCCAGGGAAGGATAAATCTGACTGAATCGTTTGTCTCTTGGCTGGTGAAATGGTGCCCCGCCTCTTTCCTTCCATACCCTTATTGTCCCTGTAGCAAATTCAAGCTTCAGCAATCCCTCCTTGTCTTAAACACACTAGATGAGCAAGATAAGAGACAAACACTCAGACCCTGACTCTGGAAAACTGGAAAGAAAGAAGTGAAGGGATAAGTAATTAAAAAAAAAAAAAAAAAAAACTGCTTAGAAAGAAAAATGTTAGAGCTATAATGGCAAAAAAAAAAAAAAAAAAAAAGGTTGGAAGAAGAAATCTAAAGATGGAACAGGGGAAAAAAAGCAATGGAGGGAAATGTGATCAGATGGGAATGCACAATAAGGGAGAATGATGGGCAGCTGGAGGAGGAAGGACAGAGAGCAGAGATGGTGGGAACCATCAACCCCACCAGGGCATTCTTCTCCCCTGCTGGGTGGTGGCCAGGGATGCTTGAATTCATGATTCCTGAAAAGGCAAAAGCTTTCTCAGCTGCATAAGAGATGGAACCAGAGACCATATAGGGAGCAGCTAAGAAAGCTGTGTCAAGAACATGGAAGAATCTGAGGGTCCCAAGAATGTCTATCCCTCCCTAACTGACCCAACCTATTCCCGCACTGGGAATAAAGAGAGAGTAAAGTAATAAATATGATAAGTGAAGGACTTGGGCGGTGGGTATGCTGTTTGGCAGCCTCTACCTATCTTCCTTGTCCCCATCTAATTTGGTTGAAATAACACTGCTCCTTACTTGAGGGTAGTCTTTGAGGGAGCTGACAACCCCAAACCACCCACCTTTTCCTCTTAAGGGTGATTTCTGTGCAGGGCTGAGGTAGAGACGAAGAGAAGTTACTGAGGATGTGCCTGAGAAACAAATTTAAGGACCCTTCCTTTTACTAAGATAAAAACCCAAACTCTTTTTGTGAATATCAATAGGATGATAAATGGAGTATTACTATTAAAAATAATACATTTGAATCAGTTCTAATGAGATGGATGAAACTGGAGCCTATTATACAGAGTTTAGTAAGACAAGAAGAAAAATACCAACACAGTATACTAACGCATGTATATGGATCTTAGAAAGATGGTAACGATAAACCTGTATGCTAGACAGCAAAAGAGACACAGATGTATAAAACAGTCTTTTGGACTCTGGGAGAGGGAGAGGGTGGGATGATTTGGGAGAATGGCATTTAAACATGTATAATATCATATAAGAAACGAATCGCCAGTCCAGGTTTGATGCAGGATACAAGATGCTTGGGGCTGGTGCACTGGGATGACCCAGAGGGATGGTACGGGGAGGGAGGTGGGAGGGGGGGTTCAGGGTGGGGAACACGTGTACACCCATAGCGGATGCATGTTGATGTATGGCAAAACCAATACAATATTGTAAAGTAATTAGCCTCCAATTAAAATAAATAAATTTAAATTTAAAAAATAAAAATAAATTTTAAAAAGATAAAAGGATATTAAAACAGGACTCTTGTTTTCATTGAGGTCTAAAAGGCCAAGAGAAAAAATAGGTGGAAAATTTCTGCTACATAGTTAAAGGAGCTAAGACTCAAAGATGAAGCAGGCCCAAACCAATCCCAAACCTTAATCATAAACCCACAAGAAGGGTATAAAAATGTGTGAGCATTGGAAAAGAAAAGAGACTTCTTCAGAGAAAGTTCTGGGAGTGACATTTTCCTTGTCTGCACTGTGGAGCAAAAAGAGTGTTCCTGAAGGGACCAACCACACAGGGCCCTTGACCCATGTTTCTGGGAGTTTGTGAAGCCAGCCCGGTGCACCGGCACTGACCGACAGGTGAAAACTCTAAGGGAAGGAGCGGAGATAGCAGTGCAGGGACTCAGCTTTAGTGGGAAGAGGCTACACTGCCCCAGACAGAGAGCGGAGAGCCAGGATGGTCCACTGTTTCATGCTGACCACACTTGCCACTCGAGAAGAAATGCTGGCCAGAAGCCTATACAAATTATGTCCAGGAGCAACGTGGTTGGGGGCGGGCGAGGGGGGGGAGCAGTGCCTGGGAGAAAAGGAAGAGGTAATTGTGGACCTGAGGGCGCACTTTGCCCCTGGCTGGGAAGTGCTGCTAGATGTGCTCAATGGAGAAATCCAAGGGACACGCAGTAGCACCATACAGAAGAGTCAGCCTGGAGCTCGCACCAAGCCCAGAGCGTGCCATCACCTGACCCCATGCAAACCAGCCCACCTGGCCATTCCTGAAGGCTGGGGTGGAAACGGAGGCTGTGAAAAAGCTCGGGACTGGGAATTAATGAGAAGCTCATCGCAAGCAAGACGGAGAGTGGGCAACAGCTCTAAGTGAAGTTTGCTCTTTTGACTATTAGCCAGGACTGGGTCCTCTAGTTACACAAAAGGTTCTGTCTTATGGCCAAAACTGCCAGGAGGGCTGGTTTACCTGAGAGTTTCTGGAAGAAGTGTGGGATCAGTTGGAATTTTCTCGCCGAAGTAGGAGGGCCAGAAATGACTTCATAAAATAGATTTTCAATCAGCAGTACTCCTTGAGTTGTGGGGTATTTGGGTCTTGTAAATGGTTAGAGGAACTTTCCTCACTCCTTCCTTTGGCCTCACAGGCTTCCTCTAGCCCCAGAGGACCTGTTCCAGGCAGAGAGAAGCACCCTGAATATTATAAAAGACTGCTTCTTTCTCTAGCTTCTTGATCCTGCCACAGATTTTTTAAAAACTCTGTAGGAAAACACGTCCTCTTGCCATTTTGCTCACT
This sequence comes from Tragelaphus eurycerus, assembly GCA_935064755.1. Taxonomy (NCBI): domain Eukaryota; kingdom Metazoa; phylum Chordata; class Mammalia; order Artiodactyla; family Bovidae; genus Tragelaphus; species Tragelaphus eurycerus. Next base: position 10,354,404 of record CAKXYN010000075.1, on the reverse strand, counting down.
CCCTGATCCTTTGGCAGGGACCTGAGATTTGGCTTCTTTCTAGAAGTATCTGGAATTTCTCCCAGGTGATGGGGAGGGGTGGATCACAAAGATTCTACCAGCACCCTCTGCTTGTCTCTGGCTCATAAGTCAGGGTCATCATTGCCTACTTACTTTTCCTCTCTGTCTCCTAAAATACTGTAGATTCCTTGAGGGCAGGGATTCTATCTTATTTACTTGTTAGAGAATGTCTGGACACATTGTCAATGCTCACCTAATGTTTATTAAGTCAATGCATGAACACACTTTAGCAGGACTAAAGGACAGAGAAAGAAGAAAAGAAACTGAGCGGGCCACATTTCCTTCTGAACAAAGCATCTTTCAGAACAAAGTTCTCACTGTGTTTTTGGATGATGTAGTTGGTCCAGAATCACGTGCACATCATCCTGGAAGGGAGCGGCCCTGTGGTCTCAGGCCCTGTCCACGCAGCTCTACTCCCCAGCCTTTGTTGGCTTTCAATGACCTGACCCTCCCCAGGATGGGGACCGCCCCCACCTCTCTTCACTGATCACTGTCCTGTAAGCTCCCTTACAGGACATGGAGGGGATGGAGGGGGTGCTCTTCCTGCACCATGGGTTTCCCATTGTCGGCACCCCTGAATGCCTTCCTCTCAGCTGGGTTCCAAGGTGCTCCAGGCTTCACCCCTTGTTCATGGGTGACAGGCGAGCTGTGTGACGAGCCCTCTACCTGATATCTCCACACAAACTCAGCACTCGTGGCAGCAGAAGATGGTGCCCCTGGCCCACCTCTTACTGTGTGGCTGTGGCTGGCTCCACTTAGGACTACATGGCAGAGAAGGCCAGTCCCTGTCCTTACATGAAGTTAAGAAGAGAGTCACAGGATGTGATCAGGATGTACATGCACACGTTAAACTTAAAATAGTAGATGAGGAAGTGCTGGGACTGTGCAAAGCCACCAGGAAAAATAATAATACAGTGGTCCCTCAGTATCTGTGGGGTTTTGAATTCAGGAATTTTTTGAATCCAGGGGTTTTGAACCCCTCCATGGATACCAAACTTCTGGGATGTTCCAGGCCCCTGTATAAAATAGTGTCAGCCCTCCATATCCACAGGTTCACATCTAATTGTATCTGGAAGTACCTACTATGTACCATAAACTGTTGTCAGTGCATCCAAAAAAAAAAAAAAAGAAAAATACAAGCTCTGAAGTCTGACTAATGAGAAAGCTTAATTCTGTATCTTACTATGTATAAACGGCTATTTTGCCTGTTGTTGAATCTCTCTGGCCTTGTTTCTGTAACAGGAGGGAAAGAGGCAGGGCACAAGTTTTGAAAGAATGACATAAACCAATTAGAATCAAATAGATTCAACATGGCAGACAAGTCACTTTGATTAGACCTTGATCCTCCATCAACAAGCCAAATGACACACCCAGAGGTGCCATGACAGTTCCAGGGCACCATCAAAAGACCAAGGAGTGGGCCATGGCCCAATCCTGGAAATCGCCACACATTCCCCACTTGCAATAATCTTCCCATCTTAGCATATGAAATTACTCTGCCAATAAAAACTAACCCAACCCATATTTCACGGCTGCACTCTCCCTCTGCAATGGCCCACAAACAAAAGGTTCCAGGTCAGAATATTTTATTGTTTAAAAAAAAAATGAAGGGAAGTGGTCATGTCAAGTTATTTTGAATGTTTCTTCTTACAGGATATTAAGGATGGGAAATTCCTTGGAGATCATCAACTCTAATGCCTTTATTTTGTAACAAAAATAAGGCTAAGAGTAACTGACCTGACAGAAACTGATTGTAAATATTAGTTCTGACTTCTTCTTTGAGGCTATTTTGAAAAAAAAAAGATGTCTTATCCCATGTCCATTACTCAGGACTTCAGGAAAAAAAAAAATGATAAACTCATCTGTATCTTGGGGAAAAATCACCCTACTCAAAATAATGCAGGTGCTGACAGTAAGTCAAAGATGATTTTTAATGTTAAACAAATATTTACTGCATGCCTTCTGACAAGGAGTGAACCAGCAAAGAATAGACAAAAATACCAGCCTGGCGGGAGAAGGAAATGGCAGCCTATGCCAGTGTATTCTTGCCTGAGAAATCCCATGGATAGAGGAACCTGACAGACTACAGTCCATGGAATCACAAAAGAGTCAGACACCACAGAGCGAGGAAACTACCGCTACCACCCCCCGAACGAATGCCTCTGTGTCCGCCACTCCGTGTTCTACCGCCCCTATCCCGGGGTCCTGTTCAGGGCAGACCTTGGTTTTGCAAAACCCAAGAGACAGTCCTCAACCACTAGCTTGTCGTCCAGCAAGATGTCAAAACCAAGTTTGGTCCTGGTCAAAAATAGGCACACGTGTAGCTCCACTCAGATACTGGGGAAACAGGTTCGGTAGTTGTGGCAAAGAACAGAATGTGCCAAAATGATGGTTTGGGTGACTATGTCCTCAGTGCCTCCCTACTGCTCACTGCAATTTTAGCTGTGCTCTCCCAGCCAGGCATTGAGTGTGGACAGCCTCCTGTGAGGTCCAGCATTCAGAGGAAGATGGGAGGGGGGCAGGCCACCACCAGGAGGCTCCCTAACATTGACCCTGACCCTAATTCCATGCCTAGGTTCCTTGTGTTTTCAGGGATTGTCGCCAGTCAAGAGCAGGGTTTCATTAGAGGGTAGGGTTGGGGGTGAACTAGGTGGTTGGCCCCAGGGCAGCAGTCTATAAAATTGGAGCCAGCTCAGCCTCCCAAGGACTGGGTCATCTGTTTCATGGGCTGCTGACTCTGCGGGGCTAAAGGACAGAGAAAGAGGAAAAGAAACTGAGTGGGCCATGCCTCTTGTTTCCTGCAGCGTCGACCTGGATAAAGTTTGCATTCTGTTTTTGGATGACGTAGCTGGTCAGAATCATGGGCACATCATCCTGAAAGGGATGGCCCTGTGGTCTAAGGCTCTGTCTGTGCCGCTCTTATCACCAGCCCTTCGCTGACTTTGATGACTTGCACCTCCCCAGTATGGCTCATGCACTGTCCCTCTTCACTCAGACCATCCTGCAAGCTCCCACAGAGGAAGGGGTGCTCTTCCTGCAGCCGTAGCTTTCCCACAGACAGCATCCCTGGATGCTTTTCCCCTAGTTGGGTCCTGAGGTGCTCCTGTCTTCACCCCTTCCTTGGTCATGGGTGACAGGCTAGCTGTGTGACAAGCCCCACAACCTGGTTTCTCCACACAAACTCAATACTTATGATACAGAAGACGCTTCTGCAGGCCTGTCTCTTACCCTCTTGCTGTGGCTGGGCCCCAGTCGGGCAAGATGGCATGGCAGGCCAGTCCCTCTCTGAACAGGAAGTTAAAAAGAGGGTCACAGTATGTGATCATGTTGTAGACATGCCTGTCAAACTTCAAGTCGTAGATGAGGAAGGGCAGAGAGCATGCAAACCCACCAGGAAATACAGTAATGCAGTTGTCCCTCAGTCTCTGAAGGGTACTGGATCCAGGAATCCCTACACCACCATAGATACCAAACCCCAGGGATACTCTGCTCTCTTGTATAAACATAGTGTCTGTCTTCCATATCCACGGTTCCACATCTGACTGTACTTTGGAAGTACCTACTATGTACCATAAACTGTTGTCAGTGCTTCCAGAATTAAAAAAAAAAAAAAAAAAAAAACCACTCTTAACCTGATTACTGAGAGAGCTTAATTCTCACTAGGTATCTTACTAGGTATAAACCGCTCTTTTGGGGTGTTTTTTAACTTAAAAAAATTTTACTGTATGCCTTTTGTCTGACACTGAATTAACCAGCGAAAGATAAAAAATAATCCAAGCTCTCCTGGAGAAGGAAACGGCAACCTATTTCTGCCTGGAAAATCCCATGGAGAGAGGATCCTGATGGGCTACAGTCTATGGAGTCACAAAAGAGTCAGACACAACCGAGTGAGGAAACCACCACCACCACCCAAACTAGTGCCTCTGGGCACCCCACTTTTTATCTTCCACCACCTGAGGACAATCCTATCTTGGGGTGCTGTTCAGGGCAGACCTTCATTTGCAAAACCCGGGAGATAGTCCTCAACCACTAGCTTGTCGTCCAGCAAGATGTCAAAACCAAGGACCTCAAAACAGGCACATGTGTAGCTCCACTCAGATACTGGGGGAAACAGGTTCGGTAGTTGTGGCAAAGAACAGAATGCGCCAAAATGATGGTTTGGGTGACTGTGTCCTCAGTGCCTCCCTACTGCTCACTGCAATTTTAGCTGTGCTCTCCCAGCCAGGCGTTGAGTGTGGACAGCCTCCTGTGAGGTCCAGCATTTAGAGGAAGATGGGAGGGGGGCAGGCCACCACCAGGAGGCTCCCTAACATTGACCCTGACCCTAATTCCATGCCTAGGTTCCTTGTGTTTTCAGGGATTGTCGCCAGTCAAGAGCAGGGTTTCATTAGAGGGTAGGGTTGGGGGTGAACTAGGTGGTTGGCCCCAGGGCAGCAGTCTATAAAATTGGAGCCAGCTCAACCTCCCAAGGACTGGGTCATCTGTTTCATGGGCTGCTGACTCTGCGGGGCTAAAGGACAGAGAAAGAGGAAAAGAAACTGAGCGGGCCATGCCTCTTGTTTCCTGCAGCATCGACCTGGATAGAGTTTGCATTCTGTTTTTGGATGACGTAGCTGGTCAGAATCACGGACACATTATCCTGAAAGGGACGGCTCTGTGGTCTAAGGCTCTGTCTGTGCCGCTCTTCTCGCCATCCGTTTGCTGGCTTTGGATGACTTGCACCTCCCCAGGATGGCTCATGCACTGTCCCTCTTCAATGAGACCGTCCTGCAAGCTCCCTCGGAGGAAGGGGTGCTCTTCCTGCAGCCATAGCTTTCCCACAGACAGCATCCCTGGATGCTTTCCCCCCAGTTAGGTCCCGAGGTGCTCCTGTCTTCCCTTCTTCACAAGTGACAGGCTAGCTGTGTGATGAGCCCCTCTACCTGGTCTCTCCACAAACTCAGCCCTTGTGGCAGCAGAAGATGCTGCTGCTGGCAGGGCCCTAACCCAAGTTGCTATGGCTGGCCTCCATGTCAGGTTAGGTGGCATGGCAGACCAGTCCCTCTCTGTACATGAAGTTACGAAGAGGGTCACAGGATGTGATCAGGACATAGATACTCATGTTGAACTTGAAGTCGTAGATGAGGAAAGGCTGAGAGACTGTGCCAATCCACCAGGAAAAACAATAATATGGTTGTCCCTCAGCATCTGTACGGTAGCAAATCCAGGAATCCCCACCCGCCCATTGATACCAAACTCCAGGAATGCTCTATTCCCTCGTATATAACATGGTGTCAGCCTTCCATATCCACAGGCTCCACCTCCCACTGTACTTTGGAAGTACCTAATATGAACCATAAACAGCACTTTCCCCTGCCCCCCAAAAAATACAAGCTCTGAATCTTGACTACTGAGCCGGCTGTATCTTACTAGGATACACTGATATTTTTGGTTTCTTCAATGTTAAACAAATATTTACGGCACGCTTTTTGTTTGACACTGAATTAACTAGAAAAGGATAGAAAGTAATACAAGCTTGGCTGGAGAAGGAAATGGCAAGTATATGCCAGTATTCTTGCCTGAGAAATCCCATGGACAGAGGAACATGGGGGTTACAGTCCATGGAGTCGTAAAAGAGTTGGACAGGACTGACGAAACCACCACCACCACCACCCAAACTAATGCCTCTGCGTCCCCCACTCTATCTTCCACCACCTAAGAACACTCTTATCCTGGGGTCTTGTTCAGGGCAGACCTTGGTTTTGCAAAACCCAAGAGGCAGTCCTCAACCACTAGCTTGTCGTCCAGCAAGATGTCAAAACCAAGTTTGGTCCTGGTCAAAAACAGGCACACGTGTAGCTCCACTCAGATACTGGGGGAAACAGTTTCGGTAGTTGTGGCAAAGAACAGAATGCGCCAAAATGATGGTTTGGGTGACTATGTCCTCAGTGCCTCCCTACCGCTCACTGCAATTTTAGCTGTGCTCTCCCAGCCAGGCATTGAGTGTGGACAGCCTCCTGTGAGGTCCAGCACTCAGAGGAAGATGGGAGGGGGGCAGGCCACCACCAGGAGGCTCCCTAACATTGACCCTGACCCTAATTCCATGCCTAAGTTCCTTGTGTTTTCAGGGATTGTCGCCAGTCAAGAGCAGGGTTTCATTAGAGGGTAGGGTTGGGGGTGAACTAGGTGGTTGGTCCCAGGGCAGCAGTCTATAAAACTGGAGCCAGCTCAGCCTCCCAAGGACTGGGTCATCTGTTTCATGGGCTGCTGACTCTGCTGGGCTAAAGGACAGAGAAAGAAGAAAAGAAACTGAGTGGGCCATGCCTCTTGTTTCCTGCAGCATCGACCTGGATAGAGTTTGCATTCTGTTTTTGGATGACGTAGCTGGTCAGAATCACTCAGAATCACGGACATATCATCCTGAAAGGGATGGCCCTGTGTCTAAGGCTCTGTCTGTGCCGCTCTTCTCGCCATCCGTTTGCTGGCTTTGGATGACTTGCACCTCCCCAGGATGGCTCATGCACTGTCCCTCTTCACTGAGACCGTCCTGCAAGCTCCCACAGAGGAAGGGGTGCTCTTCCTGCAGCTGTAGCTTTCCCACAGACAGCATCCCTGGATGCTCTCCCCGCAGTCGGGTCCTGAGATGCTCCTGTGTTCACCCCCTTCTTCACGGGTGACAGTGGTATCTCCACACAAACTCAGCCCTTGTGGCAGCAGAAGATGCTGCTGCTGGCCTGGCTCTTCCCAAGTTGCTGTGGTTGTGCTCCATGTCAGGCTAGGTGGCACTGCAGGCCAGTCCCTTTCCATACATGAAGTTATGAAGAGGGTCACAGGATGTGATCAGGATGTAGATATTCATGTTGGACTTGAAGTCGTAGATGAGGAAGGGTTGAGAGACCGTGTCAACCCACTAGGAAAAATAATAATACGGTCATCCCTCAGTGTCTGTAGGGTAATGAATCCAGGAATCCCCACCCGCCCATGGATACCAAACTCCAGGAATGCTCTATTGCCTCGTATATAACATGGTGTCTGCCTTCCATATCCAAGGGCTCCACCTCCCACTGTACTTTGGAAGTACCTAATATGTACCCTGGTGGCTCAAAGGGTAAAGCGTCTGCCTGCAATGCAGGAGACCTGGGTTCGATCCCTGGGTTGGGAAGATCCCCTGGAGAAGGAAATGGCAACCCACTCCAGTATTCTTGTCTGGAGAATCCCATGGGCGGAGGAGCCTGGTGGGCTACAGTCCATGGGGTCGCAAAGAGTCAGACACAACTGAGCGACTTCACACACTCACTCACTCACTCACTCACTCAATATGTACCGTAATCTGTTATCAGCGCTTCCTAAAGAATAAACAAATCAGTCCAAGCTCTGAAGCCTAATGAGAAAGCTTAATTCTGTGTCTTACCTAGGTATAAACTGCTATTTTCACTGTTCTTGAATCTCTCTGGCCTTACAGGAGGATAAAGGGCAGTGGCGCTACTTTTGAATGAATGACATAGCCCAGAGATACAACATTAACCAATTGGAATCTAATGGGTCCATCATGGCAGACAAGTCGACTTTATTAGACCTTGAGCCTCAATCAGCAAGCTAAATGACTTATGTAGAGGCGCCACGACAGCTCTAAAGCACTGTCAAATGTTCAAGGAGTGGGCCGTGGTCCAATTCCTGGAGATGTCCACCCCTTCCCCAAATTAGTTGGAATGACCATCCCCCTCATTAACATGAAATCACCCAGCCCATAAGAACTAACCAGGTCACATTTTGCAGCTGCACTCTGCGATGGCCCACACTCTGTGGATTGTGTTTGTCTTTGAATCGGAATTATTCCACACTTTACCCATCATTTTTCTCTCACTGAAATTTTTCTGCAGTGAGACATCAAAACCTGAGCATCATTAGGTCCTGAAACCAGGTACCATGGGTTTTGGCAGGGTTCGAGTCCCAGCCTTGTGGGTTCAAATCCCAAATGGATTTTGGCTGAATTCAAGTCCCAGAACTTGGTTCAAGTCCCAGCACTTGGTTCAAGTCCCACTCTGAGGTAAACATTTTCATTTCCTCATCTGTAAAATATATATCTGAATATTTTGTAAATCATTATAAAGGTAGGATGATACAGTCTTTGAAAAACACATATAACAATGGAATTGTTGTTGTTCAGTCACCAAGTCATGTCCCACTCTATGAAATCCCATGGATTGCAGCACACCAGGCTTCCCTGCAGCACACCAGGCTTCCCATCTCCTAGTTTTCCCAAGTTCATGTTCATTGAATCTGTGATGCCATCCAGCTATCTCATCCTCTGTCACCCTCGTCTCCTTCTGCTTTCATCTTTCCCAGGCATCAGAATCTTTTCCACTGAGTTGGTTGTTCGCTTTAGGTGGTGAAAATATTGGAGCTTCAGTCTCAGTTCTTCGAATTGTGTTCAGGGTTGTTTTCCTTTAATATTAACTGCTTTGATCTCACTGCTGTCCAAGGGACTCTCAAGACTCTTCTCCAGCACTACACAATTTGAAAGCATTAATTCTTTGGCACTCAGCCTTCTTTATGGCCCAACTCTCACATCTGTATATGACTATTGTGAAGCCAACAGCCTTGACTATAAGGATCTTTGTGGACAAAATGAAGTCTTTGTTTTCCAATACACTGTCTAGGGTGTTCATAGCTTTCCTTCTAAGAAGCAATCACCTTTTAATTTCATGGCTGCAGTCACCATTCACAGTGATTTAGAGCCCAAGAAGAGGAACTCTTTCACTGCTTCCACATTTTCCCCTTCTATTTGCCATAAAATGATAGTGTCAGATGCCATGATTTTAGTTTTTTTGAATACTGAATTTTAAGCTGAACTTTTCACTCTCTTCTTTCACCCTCATCAAGAGGCTTTTCACTTTCTGTCATAAGAATGGTGGTGGTGGTGGTTTAGTTGCTAAGTCAGGGTCCGACTCTTGTGATCCCATGGACTGTAGCCTGCCAGACTCCTCTCTCTGTGGGATTTTTTAGGCAAGAGTACTGAGGTGGGTTGCCAATTCCTTCTCCATTAGTATGATGTCACTTCCATATTTGAGATGGTTGGTATTTCTCCCAGCAATCTTGATTTCAACTTGTAACTCATCCAGCCCAGTTTTTCGCATAATGTGCTCTGCATATAAGTTAAACAAGGTGACAATATATAGTCTTGTTGTACTTCTTTCTCAATTTTGAAAGTCTGTTGTTCCACATGAAGTTCTGTTACTTCTTGACCCACATTTAGGTTTCTCAGGAGACAAGCAAGGTTGTCTTATATTCCCATCTCTTTTAGAGTTTCCCACAGTTTGTTATGATTCACATAAAGGCTTTAGCAAAGTCAACAAAGCAGAAGTAGCTGTTTTTTTCTGGAATTACCTTGCTTTCTCTGTGATCCAGATATTAATCAATTATCTTCTTCAGCTAAGGGGTTAACAAAACCCTTCCTTTTCCTCTGAGGGCATTTGTTATTGGATTCGCCTTTTGACAGTTTTACTGAGATATAGTAAAGGCAGAAAGTCAACTGTGTTTCTAGGCAACACTGCTGCTGGTTAAAGTGATACCACACTAGGGAATCACAACTCTACCTAAGAGAAAGTATAAATGAGCTTTATGTTCTGATTCTTAGAGAACAACATGGTCCTTGAAGGGACCCTGCAAGCAAATCCAAAAATCAGTTTCAGAAGATACTGGTTTCTAGCTGGAACGTGGAGCTTCCAAGCCAGGAAGTCTCCCTGGTTGTTCCCCGCAGTAAGTCTTCTTCCTTCACTTGGGAGCGGTCACTTGAGGGAGCTGTCACAAAAAGGAACCCTGGGACAGATGTACAGACTTCTGTGAGGACCATTCCTGATGCTGCTTTGAGGGTACTGCATGTTTTTGGCATCCTTCGGAGAGTCAGGTCTGGCCTATGGCAATCACGCAGGCCCATTCTCCTTGGACTTGGGACATCCCCGGTAGGGCTCTGCATCTTCCCACAGGCATGCTGAGGACCTAACACATGGAATAAGCCTTGAAATATACCTAAGGGTTTCTGAAGCAATAAAGCACTGCACGCATGAGTGCTGTCTAGTCTGTCACTGCTTCCATTTCCCCCCTTTTGTTTGCCTTGACATGATGGGACCAGGTGCCACGATCTTAATTTTTTGAATATTGAGTTTTAAATCAGCTTTCTCACTCTCCTCTTTTACGCTCATCATTACTAAGGGAGAAAGAAGATGCCAAGTAAATTAGGAAATTGCATAACAGCAGCAGGAATATCTTAATAGAGTAAGAGAAGGTCTCCTGCTAGATGTAAGAAGGCAAAATATGACTTTTAAAAATTTGGGAATATAACTGCTTTATAGTATGTTAGTTTCTGCTGTAAAATGAAGTGAATTAGCTGTATGCATACATATATCCCCTCGGTTTAAAGCTCCCTCCCATTCACCCTCATCACACCTGTTTAGGTCACCACAGAGCACTGAGTTGAACACCCTGTTGTATACAGCAGGTCTCCACTAGCTGTTTTGCATGTGCTAGTTCTATATGCCAACTATAATCTCTCAATGTGTCCCACCTTCCTCTCCCTCCCTGCTCCCGACCCCATGTCCACATGTTCCTATGTCTGTATCTCTATTCTTGTCCTGGCAATAGGTTCATCGACACAGTTTTTCTAGATTCCACATATATGCTTTAATACTCAACATTTTTTTTCTCTTTCTGACCTACCTCGCTCTGTATAACAGGCTCTAGATTCATCTACATTCTACAAATGACCCTATTTTATTACTTTTAATGGCTGAGTGATATTCTACTATATATATATGTATGTATCACCATCTTTATACATTCATCTGTCATTGGACACTTAGATTGTAAACTGATACAACCACTGTGGAGAACATAATGGAGGTTCCTTAAAAAACTACAAATAAAACTACTGTATGATTCAGCAAACCCACTATTGGTAATACACCTTGAAAACATATGCATCCCAGTGTTCACTGCAGCCTTATTTACAACAGCCAGGACATGGAAACATGCTAAATGTCCAAAGGTCAAATATGACTTGAAGAAAATTGAGAACACTGGGACCATTTATGACAGGTATTGAGTTGGTCAATTATTTAGCTATAAAAAAGTTATCAAGTGGAAGAATGATGTTATGAAGTTGCAGTGGAACCCATAATTTCAATCACAAGGCTTTCTACAGAAGTTGCTGTAAATTTTTTTTTAACCAATAGATGCATCAGTACATTTTAGATGACCACTCATCTGTATATATAGTTCCCCAATGTATAAGACAAATTGTAAATAACAAAAATTTTTGTGTATCACAAGGATTTCCCAAAAGAACTTTCTGCCCTACTAAATATAATGTAACTTATGTTCTACTGATATTTTGAATGCATCTTCTGACCCAGTCCATTGATTTTAGAGCCAGAGTCTTGAAATGTAATCTGAAAATCACTCAGTTCGGTTCAGTTCAGTAGCTCAGTCGTGTCCAACTTTGCCATGCTATGAACCATAGCACATCAGGCCTCCCTGTTCATCACCAACTCCCGCACTCCACCCAAACCCATGTCCATTGAGTTGGTGATGCCATCCAACCATCTCATCATCTGTCGTCCCCCTTCTCCTCCTGCCTTCAATCTTTCCCAGCATCAGGGTCTTTGCAAATGAGTCAGCTGTTCGCATCAGGTGACCAAAATATTGGAATTTCAGCTTCAACATCAGTCCTTCCAATGAACACCCAGCACTGGTCTCCTTTAGGATGGACTGGTTGGGTCTCCTGGCAGTCTAAGGGACTCTCAAGAGTCTTCTCCAACACCACAGTTCAAAAGCATCAATTCTTTGGTACTCAGCTTCCTTCACAGTCCAACTCTCACATCCATACATGACCACAGGAAAAACCATAGCCTTGACTAGATGGACCTTTGTTGGCAAAGTGATGTCTCTGCTTTTTAATATGCTATCTAGGTTGGTCATAACTTTCCTTCCAAGGAGTAAGCATCTTTTAATTTCATGGCTGCAATCACCATCTGCAGTGATTTTGGAGCTCTAAAAAATAAAGTCAGCCACTGTTTCCACTGTTTCCCCATCTATTTGCCATGAAGTGATGAGACTGGATGCCATGATCTTAGTTTTCTGAATGTGGAGCTTTAAGCCAACTTTTTCACTCTCCTCTTTCACTTTCATTAAGAGGCTCTTTAGTTCTTCTTCACTTTCTGCCATAAGGGTGGTGTCATCTGCATATCTGAGGTTATTGATATTTCTCCCAGCAATCTTAATTCCAACTTGTGCTTCTTCCAGCCCAGTGTTTCTCATGATGTATTCTGCATATTAAGTTAAATAAGCAGGGTGACAATATACAGCCTTGACATACTCCTTTTCCTATTTGGAACCAGTCTGTTGTTCCATGTCCAGTTCTAACTGTTGCTTCCTGACATGCATACAGGTTTCTCAAGAGGCAGGTCAAGTGTTCTGGTATTCCCATCTCTTTCAGAATTTTCCACAGTTTGTGATCCACACAGTCAAAGGCTTTGGCCTAGTCAAGAAAGCAGAAATAGATGTTTTTCTGGAACTCTCTTGCTTTTTCCATGATCCAGCAGATGTTGGCAATTTGATCTCTGGTTCCTCTGCCTTTTCTAAAACCAGCTTGAACATCTGGAAGTTCACGGTTCACGTATTGCTGAAGCCTGGCTTGGAGAATTTTTATCTATAATTGTCATCTCCCAGACTAATACAGGTACCTATGATTCCCTGGTATCTGGTTGGCATAAATGTATGAGTCAGAAACGTCAGGAAGAGATTCTGACCTGATATTTCTGAGTAGAAAAAGAAAAAAACAAACCTGCATGAACCTGGAGATAAATAAGAAACACAGTTTTGTGCTTGATGACCTATCAAAAAATAGCAACGTTGTCAGTCATTTTATATGATCTCAAACTGTTTAGAGTTGTTAGAATTTGCCCAAATTGAGCCTTGTGGAGCCCTCTGTGGAGTCAGAAGTTGAGGCCCAGTACCCTGTTCTAACATCCCTTTCAGATAAAAGGGCAGTTCCTGAGAGTGTGGCACCCTGATGGCATTCTAGACCTGGGACCTGATACACTTTCTCTCCAAAGCCTTGCATTCTTCCAGCAGCAAGAGAGAGAAGGGTGCATTCCATAAAGTGGAGCTTGACTGTGTATTTTGTTCTTCACACTGAAATTCTAGAACATAAGACTTTCTTTCTTCTTCCACTTCTTTATTCAGAATGAAGGAGTGACACCACCAGGGTTTTGGAAATCAGATCTAGATCAAATCCCTATTCTACCTTTTGATGCTTGAAGATGTTGACAATGTCTGTTGACCTTTGGCCCTTCATTATCCATAATGTAGAGAGAGTAGTACCTTTCTGGTTGAAATAATATGAATGCATCTGAAAATATTAGAAATGTTCAACTAAATTCCTACTCTTTCCCCTCTTTACTCTATTGTAGCTGTTTTGAAGAAAAAGTTAGGTGCAGAGAGGAAAAATTAATGTAGATGTTTTATGCTTAAAGAAATTGCAGTACTCAATCTGGCAAAAATGCAAGCGTCCATCATCATTATGGCAAATTTTATTCAAGAGATAGCTTCATGAAACTCATTGTTACTGATATTTTCAAGTTGTTCCATCTCAAAACTTTCTATAACCATAAAGACACTATTGATCACTCCTCTTGGAATGTTCAGGTGGGAAAAATGTACTGTTGAGAGTGCAGCAATGGTAGTCCAAAGAATGATCCTGATCTAAGGACCCGGGGGTTGAGTCACACTATGGAACATGACTACATTTAGCATGGAACTGGATGAGTGCTAAATCAAAAGGTCCGACTGAGCCTTTGCTAATCAGAAACGCAGCACTGCCATTCCCATTTCCATGTTTTGTGCATCAAGAGCCAGGTTTACATATGTTGGTGCCAAACAAAGTGAAAACACAGTATTAACACCTAAATAGAAAATTTTAATAAAATCCACAAAGCACAAGGAACCCAATCATCTTTAAGAAAATAATAAGTGCTTTAGTAGACACTTCCTGCTCCTCAAGTATAGGAATAAAAAATTTTTAAATGAAATTTCATCTCAAGAATACTACACAGGTTTAAATTTTATTTTTCAGGACTCTGAATTAATAAGATTATATTATATGTAGATACTATATCTAAAATATATGTAACTGTATAAATAAGCTTCCTTATTCAGGCAGAAGCTATAATCTTGTTACTTTAACATGTTTACAGTTTTCTATTTTTCTAAAAAGTAAGGCTTTTTAAAGAAGGAATAATAAAGTTAGTAACTTTGAAGGTGTCTCCCACTTAAGAATCTCAGCGTGAATCAGTGGCTATTATTTCTCACCATAGTCAAAGAACTGTGCTGAGTTTCACTTGTCCAGAATTAGAAGTGAAGATTTTCATGTGCTGGACTTTTTAGGATATACATCTGTAAGTTAAGGCTTCTCTGGTATCTCAGTGGTAAAGAATCCATCTGCCAATGCAATAGGCGTAGGAAGATCCCCTGGAGAAGGAAATGACAACTCAGTCCAGTATTCTTGCCTGTGAAGTCCCATGGACAGAGGAGCTTGGCAGGCTACAGTCCACGGGTTTGCAAAAAGAGATACAACCTAGAGAATAAAAACCACAACAAATCTGTAAATTAAGGAAGTCCAAAGATACCAAAAAAGGCAAATCAATTGCTTAGATGGCATTTATCCACATGCAGATGAATACCCCCTAAGAAAATAAAAGTTGCAAATTACACAGTCATGTCACTTGCTAAGTGCCTGTATAAATATGACTGCTTTTCCTCTTTTTCCTACTTTGCTCATAGAATGGAGCCAAAGACACTGAGTTGTCATGTGGAAGAAGATGTTAAGTTCAGAAAGAGAGCAAGAATAATTATGTTCATCCCTATGGTGTCTGGAGGATTAGTAACTGCCCAAGGGCTCTCACTCTCTATGCCAATGAAGCATCACCTGTGAGCATAATCTCTCATGTATTTAATATATATCTCTTTCCACATCTGCTAGCTTACACTTACATTCTTGAAGAAAAGGTATTTTCATGCATGTAATCATACAAGTGGCATTTTGATATATATTCTGTTCTATTTCATATATTCTGTTCTATTTCCTATTTTTTCCTACAGTTACTTGATTGAAGTCTATGTTGTTACATATTAATATGTTCTTCCTGCGGTATTGTACCATATGCTTATTTCATATTTTACTTGCTATTCCTATTAATGAGCACCTAGAACATTTCCAATTCCTTCCCTTATAGAAATAAATGCTTGGACAGTATTCCTTTACATCTCTCCATGTGAATATTTGAGAATTCCCCAGGAGTATATGATAAAAATTGAGACAAGTAAATCATAAAATATATCCATATTCAGCTTATTTAAATACTGTTGATTTTCCTCTAAAATGACTGCTTCAATTTCTACTCCCACCAGCGGCATTGTTTAGCTTACTCCACCAACACTTAAGAATACGCAACTTTCAACAATAATCACTTTTAAGAAACTTCCAATTCACACGGAGTCCATTTCTGTAGTCGCCATTAAGCTTAGATGTGTCTCTCACACACTCATTGTTTGGATAGATTTCTATTTCTGGAGAATTCCATAGAGGAGCCTGGCAGGCTACTGTCCATGGGGTCTCAGAGTCAGATACAACTGAGTGACTAACACACACACACACACATACATTTCTGCAAAGTGTTCATTCTTAGCCTTGATCCATTTTTCCTTTGAATTACAGTACTTATACTTACATACAACAGGTATTAATAGCTTGACATATATATACACAAAGAGTTATTTCCAGTCTTTATCTGTTACATTTGTCTGTGATATGGGCTTCCCTGGTGGCTCAGATGGTAAAGAATCTGCCTGCAATGTAAGAGGCCAGAGTTCAAACCCAAGTTGAAAAGATCCCCTGGCGAAGGGAATGGCAACCCACTCGAGTATTCTTGCCTGAAAAAATCCATGGACAGAGAAGCCTAGTGAGCTCTTTATAATTCCTGTATCATTTGTGAATTTTTCTATTTAAAATAATATTGCTTTTTCTGATTTTTTATTTCTAGAATAACAAAATGTTGAGTATCATATATAGATTTTGAATCAAGTTATCCATTTAAATGCTAATTCATTCCAAACCTTTATTAGTTGATTCTTTTTTTCTTTTATATATAAATACACTCGGAAAGTGAAATTTTAAGTTTCTTGACATTCATGCTTTGTACAGCGTCTCTTTCTGCTCTTATTTTCATGTCTAGAACCTCTGCTACTATGGTTAAAAATAGTGATTGGAGTGAGAATCTTGTCCTGTTTCACACTTATAAGAGAACACTTCTAAACTTTCTTAAATATGAAGTTTTCTATATACTTTTGTTAGATCTTATCAGCACATATTTTTCTGCACTTTTTAGTTAATGTGCTGTACCTTCTTCAGGCCATTAATGATGAATTGTGTTTCAAGATTATTTTATGTTCAACTATTCTTAAGTTTCTAGGATAAACCATACTGTGTATGACACATGGAGATAGTATTTTATTGAGCTTATAATGTCCTTTTCTTGTACTGACCTTATTCCATTTTAATTATACCAGCTTCACAATAATAAGCTGGACAGATATTTTACTTTTTCTATTATGTGAGGACATGTATAAAATGAGGTTATCCATTTCCTGAAAATGAGTAAGCCTAGTTTTAAGTTTTAGCTCATTCTTTATTTATTCCTAACAGAATGAAACCCACCCTGATATTTTCCTTATCAACTTTGAGATCAATATGTTTTCCTCCATTAAGTGAAAAAAATTGCAAAATTTTCCATTTTTATCTTTCTTCAGTTTCTCTACCCAACTCTCATCTTCTAGATTGCTATTTTCTGGACTTTTGGTTGCCTGTGTTCAGGTCAATTGGCTTCATTTGTTTCTTCCATGAAGGCATAATTTATTATACTTTAATCTATTTTCCAAGTGGCAACTCCATGAATGTCTTTTCTTACAAACTATATTCTCAAGACTCCCTATAAAGAAATTCAATGTATGGCCAAGTTTATTAAATCTTTTATTTCTTAAAATATATTCATTTCATCTCCACATTCAAATGTTACAAATGGGTATAAAACCTGAATTTAAAAGTTAAGAGTTTCCAATTAAAATAAATAAATTAAAAAAAATAAAAGTTAAGCATTTCAATCTTTTGTATTGCTTTTTTGTACTCTTGCTTTCAGGAGAGCTGTTGAGATGTCTGATATTGACCTATTCTATGTGCCACTATATATACTTCTTTCTTTCTGGATGATTTTACAATTTTGTCTGTCTTTGAAGTCATTTAATTTCACGCTCACATCTCCTGATGTAAGCATGTTTAATCTGATGTTACATCTCTAGTTAAATCTTGCTCATTATTTTAAAATATTTGTGCCTCATCGTCGTTTCTTTGCTGTCATCTCTACTTCTCACCTCATCTTCTGTCAACATTTCTCTTTTTTATATACTTTCAGAGACATCATTGACCAAATCATCCAGATCTCTAATTGATTTTTTCATTGTGTCTATTATAGGGAGGCCTGGCGTGCTGCAGTTCATGGGGTCGCAAAGAGTCGGACACGACTGAGCGACTGATCTGATCTGATTTTGTTTTCAACCATTATTTTTTCTTTATAAATAATATATCTCCAACTCTTTAAGAATCATATTACTAATAACACTTTGTTATTTATCTCCAAGTGTGTATTATGCCTATGAGGGAAAAGCAAGAAGTGATTTAGTCTTGTTTGTTATGCAAAATTTTTCTACCTAGATGAAGCCCTTACTTGCTCCATTGCTGCCAGTGCATGGTCCTGGGGATATAAAAATGAGTTCATAGGAAACAATTATGGGATATACGAAAACCCCAAGAAATAAAGATAACCAAAAAAAGGGGGGGGCGCCCCCCACCACCCATAAAAAAAAAAAAAAAGAAAAAAAAAAAAAATAAAAAAAAGAAAAAATAATTTTTTTTTTTTTTTTTTTTTTTTGAAGAAAAAAAGGGGGGAAAATTTTATTTTTTGGCCCCGGGGTGGAGGGGGTTTACAACAAGAGTCAAGGTCACCAAGCAGAGTGTCAAGTTCCACTGTGAGACCTATTTGACATCTTCCCTTGAGATTGTGCTACAGGGTTTAACCAATGTAAGGCTTATGGTAATGTCACCCAGTACAATGAAATATCTCCCTGATGACACTCTGCTTTTGTCCTTGGTTAAGCAATGACACTAGAACCAACAGATATGGCCTGTACTGTCTAAACAAGGGAATACAACTTTCACATCTTTGAATTCACCAGGAGGATATAAATCCCAAGGTGCCTTTCACAATAATGACTGTGCCAATGTTGGCGGTAATCCACCTATGTTTGCCCTGGGTTCCATGACCACTGAGCTCTAGGACCTCCAGGCATAAACGTAGATGCAGGGACCCCCTTGCTCCCTGACTGAGGATCCCATGGTTGAGTGATAAGTGTAGGTCAAGGGTCCAGAGCAGATACACTGGGACCACCCAAAGGTTCTCAGTTTATCCTTTTCCACTTAGGAGGTAAATAGCTTGGTCCATTTTTCTCAGCATCATTTCCATTTCAGCAAAATGAATATTAACCAAACTTGAGGAATGACTGAGTTGAGGAGAGAATTAGGTAATCTATAGCCAGTGCTCAGTGTGATGAGAAGTGTGTAGAAAATTCACAGTTGACTTGTGCTGTATAAGAGGGAAACATGTCCTGAGGTGATACACACAGGCAGATAGCTTTAGAATCACACTGCATGGGCTCACACATGGGACTCATACTCATGCATCTAAATGCTGTAGTTGTTTCCAGGTACCACAGAGTACAGACATTTTCTTTCCTGGAAGATCAGTCTCTTATGTGCACACCCTGCCTTCACCCCCTTTCGGAATCCAGCATCAGGGTGACTGAATCCAGCATCAGGGTGACTCTCCAAACACAGCTTGCAAGAGATTGTCACCTTCATCAACTAGATTACTTTCATCAGAGGGATGATCCCTTCTGAATATTTACCATGTTCACTGGCTTGTGGGGGGGTGGTTAGGTGGTTGGTGGTGTCGGGGGTTTGTTGGTTTGGACTTTCTGTTTTTTTTGTCTTCTCTCTCGGTTGACATCAGTGGTTGCGGCTCCACCCGCAGCTTACTGGACTGTGTGTGCCACAGGTAGCCGTCCTCCAACCTAACATCCCTCCACCTGCGCTCCGACCGGAAAAGGACGGCCCCGCCGCGCTGCCCCCGGGCGGGCGGGACGCGGGGGAGGGGGGGGCAGCAAGGATAGAGGAAGTAAAGGAGAGAAGTTAACCAGGGAATTCTACAGGCCAGAATACTAGAGTGGGTAACCTTTGTCTTTTGGGGAGATCTTCTACAACGAGACAAAACCCGGGGTCCCGTGTCTGGGGGGCAATTTTTACACGAGGCGCGAGAAGGGACAAGAGAGTGCGTTTAAAATAAATGGGGGTTGGTGTTAATAAATTAGTTTTTTTTTTATTTTTTTTTTTAATAATTTTTTTTTTTAAAAAAAAATAATTTATAAAAAAATTTTAAAAATATTTTTGTACTAAAAAATCTTTTTTGGGGGAGAATAATTTTAGGATTTCAAATTTATTTTGTTTCAGACTTCAAAATAACCTTTCATCTCCTGCCCACTTATTGCTAGTTGTATCAAATGTATTCCCTTGCCTATAATTCTAGTAGCATGCCTTAATTAACTCATTTTATCTTTTAGTATAAATCAATTACAATTAAAATAGAGTTTGTTAAATCTCAATGGAGTATTGTTCCATGTTAAAAACATTTTTACTCAAGAGATCAAGTGTGATTAACTTCCGTAAGAGGCTAAAGGGTCAAATTATTCTGAATAGAGGGAAAAAGTCACAGGTTCTTTCTTTATGGAATATTTTTTTCCATTCCTAAATGTGGGATGATAAATCTCCATTAGTCATACTAATTTACTCCAAACTAAAATTTAAGTGTTGTTCTCAAGTAACAAGCATGCATATGAGGGTAAATGCAAGGTGATCACACAGGGGCTGTCAAGGAGGATCCCCTAAACAGATTCTCCTGAAAGAGGTACGAACGGTGTATTTTGTGGCTGCCACTTGGACTTCTTGGTCTGATTTTCACTTAACAGACTGCTTTTGAGATTGATCCATGTTGTTGCGTGTATCACTCATTTGTTCTTTTTCTTTTTTTTTTTTTTTTTTTTCTTTATGACGGAACAGTATTCCACAGTTTGTATGTACCATAATCTATCTGTTCACTGGTTAATGGACACCTGGGTTCTTACTAGATTTGGTGACTTTGAGTAAACTTACACAGGTAGTTGTATGGACTTATGCTTTCACATATTCTATGGTAAATCTCAGGAGTAAAAATGCTAATCATTTGTTCAACTTTCTAGGAAACTGTCTTTTCCACCATCATTACTGGTAGAAAGCAATGATGGTGGGAAGGGTAGTTTATTGTAATGTTGCACTGCAATAGTGCATATGTGAAGCATTTATGAGATTGCATTATTAAGTTACTTGCCAGCACGTGCGGTATGGCCAGGATTTTTGTTGCTATTGTTCATTTTAATTTTAATCATTCTCAAACGTGGGCAGGAGTATCTCAGAGTGCTTTTAATTTGATTTTCAATGGCTAATGGTGTCAAGCAATTTTTTATATGCATATAAGGCATCATTATCTCTTTGGTAAAGAGAAGACACTAGTTCAGTTCAGTTCAGTAGCTCAGTCGTGTCCAACTCTTTGTGACTCCATGAATCGCAGCACGCCAGGCCTCCCTGTCCATCACCAACTCCCAGAGTTTACCCAAACTCATGTCCATTGAGTTGGTGATGCCATGCAACCATCTCATCCTCTGTCACCCCCTTTGCCTCCTGCCTTCAATCTTTCCCAGCATCTGGGTCTTTTCAAATGAGTCAGCTCTTCACATCAGATGACCAAAGTATTGGAGTTTCAGCTTCAATATCAGTCCCTCCAATGAACACCCAGGGCTGATCTCCTTTAGGATTGACTAGTTGGATCTCCTTGCAGTCCAAGGGACTCTCAAGAGTCTCCTCCAACACCACAGTTCAAAAGCATCAATTTTTCGGTGCTAAGCCTTCTTCACAGTCCAACTCTCACATCCATGCATGACCACTGGAAAAACCATAGCCTAGACTAGACAGACCTTTGTTGACAAAGTAATGTCTCTGCTTTTTAATATGCTGTCTAGGTTGGTCATAACTTTCCTTCCAAGGAGTAAGCGTCTTTTAATTTCATGGCTGCAACCACCATCTGCAGTGATTTTGGAGCCCCCTAAAAATAAAGTCAGCCACAGTTTACACGGTTTCGCTATTTGCCATGAAGTGATGGGACCAGATGCCACAATCTTAGTTTTCTGAATGTTGAGCTTTAAGCCAACTTTTTCACTCTCCTCTTTCACTTTCATCAAGAGGCTCTCTAATTCTTCACTTTCTGCCATAAGGATGGTATCATCTGCATATCTGAGGTTATTGATATTCCTCCCGGCAATCTTGATACCAGCTTGTGCTTCATCCAGCCCAGCATTTCTCATGATGTACTCTGCATATAAGTTAAATAAGCAGGGCGCCAGTATACAGCCTTGAAGTACTCTTCTTCCTATTTGGATCCTGTGTGTTGTTCCATATCCTAGTGAAGCATCCAAATAAATCTTTCATTCGATCTTAGAGATTTTTTTCTTATTATTTAAAGAGTTCTTTATATAGCCTTCCTGAAGTCTTTTATCACAGGTATTTGTAGGCACATTTTTCCAAGTCTGTGGCTCTCTTTCCATTTTCTTAACAGTGTATTTTAAAGAAAAGTGTTTTTAACTTAATAAAGTTGAATTTATCATTTTCTTTGATTTGTGTTTTTTTGTTACATTTAAGAATTTGTCTAAGATTACAAAAATTTTCTTCCTTATTTGTACTTCAGATTTTACAGTTTTAGGTTTTACATTTGAGGATATGATCCATTTTGATTTGGGCTGATTTTTTGTATAGAGTATGAGTAAACATTTGTATATGTATACACATTGATAACCAGTGTTTTAGCATATTTTTTGAAAAGATGATTCTTTTTTCATTTCATGGGTGTGCTAAGTTGCTTCAGTCATGTCCGACTCTTTGCAATCCCACGGACTATCACCTGCCAGGCTCCTCTGTCCATGGGATTCTCCTGACAGGAATATTTAGTGCACTGCCTGTGCCCTCCTCCAGGGATCTTCCCAACCCAGAGATCGAACCTGTGGCCCTAGTGATAAAGAATCTGATTGCCAACGCAGAAGACGTAGCAACCCGGTTCCCAACCCGGTTCCATCTCCGGGTTGGGAAAATCCCCAGAGGATGGCAAGGCAACCTACTCAAATATTCTTGCCTGGATAATCCCACAGACAGAGGAGCCTGGAGGGCTATGGTCCATAGGGTCTCAAAGAATCAGACATGACTGAAGTGACTTAGTACCTATGCACACATATATACCACTCTGAGAGGTGGTGAAGGACAGGGAAGCCTGGCTTGCTGCAGTCCATGGGGTCGCAAAGAGTTGGAGTTGACTTAATGATTGAACAACATCAGTATATATGTTCCACATCTTTATCCATTCATCTGCTGGTGGACACTTAAGTTTCTCCACTATCTTGGTTACCGTAAATAAAATAGTGCTGCTATGGACATTAGGGTGCATATGTTTTACCAAATTAACAGTCGTGTGGGTTTTTTTGAGGGGTGGGATCTATAAAAGGAACTTTTGGATCATATAGAAGTTCTATGTTTAGTTTTATGAGCAACTTCCATACTATCGTCCGTAATGGGCAACACTATATTTCCAACGACAGTGTAGTAAGGGTCCCTTTCTTCCACATCCTCGTGAACACTTGTTTTTGTCTTGTGTTTTGACAATAGCCATTCTGATAGGTGTGAGATGATATCTTATTGCAGTTTTGATTTGCATCTCCCTAATGATTAGTGATGTTGAGCATCTTTTCATGTGCCTGTTGGCCACGTGCATATCTTCTTTGAAAAATGCCTATGGACATCTTATACTTAAGTCTTTAACCTACTTTTAGTCTGTGTATGTGCTGTGAGCGGAGAAGGCAATGGCACCCCACTCCAGTACTCTTGCCTGGAAAATCCCACAGACAGAGGAGCCTGGTAGGCTGCAGTCCATGGGGTCGCTAAGTCGGACATGACTGAGCAACTTCA
The DNA here is from genome assembly GCA_935064755.1 of Tragelaphus eurycerus. Lineage (NCBI taxonomy): Eukaryota > Metazoa > Chordata > Mammalia > Artiodactyla > Bovidae > Tragelaphus > Tragelaphus eurycerus. The sequence goes on along the minus strand of CAKXYN010000075.1, from coordinate 10,331,102 downwards.
CTTTCTCTTTTCACTTTCATGCATTGGAGAAGGAAATGGCAACCCACTCCAGTGTTCTTGCCTGGAGAATCCCAGAGACAGGGAAGCCTGGTGGGCTGCCGTCTATGGGGTCGCACAGAGTCGGACATGACTAAAGTGACTTAGCATAGCATAGCATATGGTGTGAGAAAAGAAAGTTCACATCATTCTTTTTCATGCTCATGTCCAGTTTTCCCAACACCACTTCTTGAAGAGAGCACTTTTTCCCTATGGTATAAATATCGCTTCCTCTGTGCCAGTACCAACCCTGTTTCGATTATTGCATTTTTGAAGTACAGTCGGCAGTTTCAGCAACGTGCTTTTAAAAGTTCCTCCATGTCCTCTCTGACTTGACAGTTCATTTCTTTTCATCACTAACTGAAATTCAATTATATGAATATACCACAGACTACTTTTCCATTCACCAATGAAGGATGTCTTGGTGGCTTTCAAGTTTTCAAAATTATGAATAAATATTATAAAAATGTCTGTGTGCAGACTTTGCTGTGGACGTAAATTGTCAACTCATTTGGATGAATACAAAGGGACACGACTGATAAATCATCTGGTAAGAGTAGGCTTAGTTTTCTAAGAAGCTGCTGAGCTCCTCCAAACGGCCATGCCATTCTCATCCCTACTAGCAATGAATGAAGTGTAGCTGTTGCCCCTCATCCTCACTTACATTTAATATTGTGGGTGTTTGGGGTTTGAACCATTCTTACAGGTGTATGATGAGATCTCATAATTTTTTTACATATATAATTCCTAATGACAGATAATGCTAATCATCTTTCGCTATGCTTGCCATCTGTATATTTTATTTGATAAGGGGTCCAGATTTTATTCTCATTTTATGACTTAGTTACTTGTTTCCTTCTTGTTGAATTTGTGCTTTCATTTTTAGCCACAGTGTTTTCTAATTTACCTTCTAATTTTCAATTATTTGGAGATTTTTCCAGATACGACTCTATTATTGATTTTTAGTTTATACTGTGGTCAGAGAAAATACTTTTTATGATTTTAATTACTTGAGATTTTTGAAGTTTCTTTTATGGCCCAGAATATGGTATACCTTTTGCTTTAATTCCATCAAATTTTGTTTCATGTATTTTAGAGATTTGTTGTTAGAATTGATATATGTCTTCTTGATGAATTAATCTCATTATTATGTCAAATCCCCTTTTATCACTTGCTATATTCCATTATATGAAGTATATTTTGTCTGACATTAACATTTCCATTTCTTTTGATTATGATTTATATACTACATTTCCCCAGCCTTTTTACCTTTAGCCTATTTCTTTATATTTGAAGTAGGTTACTCTATAGATAACAGAGTTGTGTCTTGCTTCTTTGATACAACATGATAACATCTTCTTTTTAATTGGGATGTCTGAACCATTTATATTTAATCTAATTAATAAAATGGATAGTTTTAAATCTACCTAATTCTTTTTGTTTTCTGCGTATTTACTTGTTAGCTGCTCCTTTTCCCCTTCTTTTTTCCAGACTCATTTTTATCTAATAAATTTTACTGCATTTTTCTACCACTATTACCTTTTCTTAAAGTGGGATTGACAATATGCATATTTAATTGATAACAGTTTATCTTCAAATAACATATCATAAGAATCTTATAATAATACACTCTCAATTCTTCTTTTTCATTCTTGTGCTAATTTTTCATGCATTTTATTTTATTTCATTTCATTTTACTATTTTGTTTTAAGCATCCTTCATTAAACTATTTGGAGATAATTACAGATTCACATGCTGTTGTAAGAAATGATGAAGACAGATTTTGTACTCTGCACACACTTTCTCCCACTGTTAGCATCTTGCAAAACTTACAAATGATAGCACAACCTAGAGATCAGCGTTGATACATTTAAGATACAGATCCATCACCACACAGGTTCCTCGTCTTACCCTTTGATAGACACACTCACTTCCTTTCTGTATTAAACCCCTCCCAAACTCTGGAAAGCACTAGTGTCTCCTCCCTTGCTATTGTTTGGTTATTTCAAGAATGTTGCATAAATGGGACCGTACCAGTGGGGACTGGTTTTCTTTTTCAGTATAATTCTCTGGATATTCATCCAGGCTGTCTGTGTACCACTAGAATGTTCCCTTCATTTCTGAGTAGTAATCTATGGCATGAGCATACCATACTTTGTTGACATATTTGCCTGTTGGGTTGTTCAAATTTAGGATATTATGAAAAAAATTACTATAAACATTTATACACAGGTTCTGTGTAATAACTTTCCTTCCTCTGGAATGCTTTGAATGTAGCTGCTGGGTCACATGATAACTGCCTGTTTAGATTTCTAAGAAAGTGTCAACGTGTTTTCAAATGTAGCTATGCCATTTTAAATTTCCCCGCCTATTAGTGATTCAATTCCTCTGTATTCATACCAACATTTGGGATTGTCATTTATTTTTCATTTTGGCCATTCAGATAGAAGTGTAGTAAAGTGCATCTCATGGTTTTAATTTGTATTTCCCTAATAATTATAAACAATTTTTCATCTGCTAAATTGTCATCTATACATTCTCTGTGGTGGTAAATTGTATCTTTACATATTTTGCTCAAAATCTAATTGAATTATTTGTTCTTAATTGTCCAGTTTTGAGTTCTTTATTCTAGATGCTATTCCATTGTGAGCTATATGTTTGGCAAATATTTATTCCCAGTCTGCCGCTTGCCTTTCCATCATGTTAGGTGGATTCTGGTAGAGAAAACATTTTTAATTTTGATGTGGTTTCAATTTTTGCTTTTCTGTATTGTACTTTTCACACCTTCCTTAAAACGATGGTGTGAAACATTCTTCCTGGCCTAGAAGAGTAGAGTGCCAAATATCATTTTCTGAATCTGGAATAGCCTTGATTCAAGTAACTGACAAGCCAGCAGAGAAAACCAAATTAAGAACTAATCTCACAACTCATGATTAAAAATGATATAAATTAAAAATGTAATAGCAATGTTTTTTAAGAATCTCACTTAGCAATTAAGTCAGGAGTATAGACCTCAGGAGTGTGTTAAGAAATCACATGATTAAAACTATTTAAAGACCTAAATAAATGCCCAAAGAATTAATTTAAAAATTCAGATCCTTTCTTGATTAAACTCAAGGAATAAAACTTGGTTAAAGAAAAAATAAAGGATAGGTGGTCATGCTACTGCTAAGTCACTTCAGTCGTGTCCGACTCTGTGCGACCCCATAGACAACAGCCCACCAGGCTCCGCCGTCCCCGGGACTCTCCAGGCAAGAACACCGGAGTGGGTTGCCATTTTCCTCTCCAGTGCATGAAAGTGAAAAGTGAAAGGGAAGTTGCTCAGTCATGTCCGACTCCCAGCGACCCCATGGACTGCAGCCCACCAGGCTCCCCTGTCCATGGGATTCCCCAGGCAAGAGTACCGGAGTGGGGCGCCACCGCCCTCTCCAAAGATAGGTGGTCATACCATGGCATTATTATATGTATATTGTTATATGTATACATTTTAATAGTTGGGCTTCCTAGGTGGTGCCAATGGTAAAGAACCCACCTGCCAAAGCAGGAGACATAAGAATGTGGGTTTGATTCCTGAGTCAGGAATATCCCCTGGAAGAGGGCGGGGCAACCCACTCCAGTATTCTTCCCTGGAGAATCACATGGACAGAAGAGCCTGGCAGGCTACATTCTATAGGGTTGCAAAGAGCTGTGACATGACTGAAGTAACTTAGCATGCACACACTCGTGGATAGTTAACGCATAAACTGGTCCAAGCCAAGACTGACGCTACATGACACCAACAGCTTACAGAATAATTATGCAAATTTATTTTAAAATGTTTATATTAATACTGTTACTTAAAAACTTCTGGATTCAAATTTCAAGTATGACATTAAGGTGTAAGAACAGTCATTTATCAGGATTGTCAGCAACCAGATCATACTTGACATTACACTGCACATTTGTGATACCAAATGGGCTTTTCTACCTGAGGTCATTAGAGGTACCTGAAGCAGCATCTTGATTACTTTTTCGTTTATATTCTATGTTCTTTTTCATGTTTGAAATGAAGATGATTCATTGTGAATATTACTGTACCTAGCTTTGATATATTTTTCCTGAGAAATTTGAAGTTGACAAAGTTGACATTCTGCTTTTAATCCATCCTAACAAGATACGACAAATTATCTAAACATTCTTTTATTTGGAAGACTTGGCCTAAATGGAATTAAATAGCTAAATATAATTTCTAAAGTATATAAAGTATAATTTATAATTCTGAGCACCGAAGAATTGATGCTTTTGAACTGTGGTGTTGGAGAAGACTCTTGAGAGTCCCTTGGACTGCAGGGTGATCCAACCAGTCCATTCTGAAGGAGATCAGCCCTGGGTGTTCTTTGGAAGGAATGATGCTAAAGCTGAAACTCCAGTACTTTGGCCACCTCATGCGAAGAGTTGACTCATTGGAGAAGACTCTGATGCTGGGAGGGATTGAGGGCAAGAGGAGAAGGGGATGACAGAGGATGAGATGGCTGGATGGCATCACTGACTCGATTGATGTGAGTCTCAGTGACCTCCAGGAGTTGGTGATGGACAGGGAGGCCTGGCGTGCTGCGATTCATGGGGTCGCAAAGAGTCAGACATGACTGAGCGACTGATCTGATCTGATCTGAGCAATCTATTTGATCATTAATTGTACACTACGGCTAGAAAATAGCCATTCCAGAAGCCTCAGTCTTCCAGTGGCCAAGGTCAAACAGGACCAAATCATCAATATGGACAGAATATCAGAACTATGGCTGAACTTTTGTTACAGTTCAAATACATATGTATGTGTGTATGTATATATACAAACATGGCAACAGAACGATTATACAATATGTCTTTTAATGTATCTAGAGTCGGACACGACTGAGCGACTGATCTGATCTGATCTGATCTGATCCTCTATAAAAGTTAATAATGGTTTAAGGTCATCATTTCCTGCCTTGAATATCTTAAATGTTTAATTAGAGCTACTATGTCTAAACAAAAGCTAACATCCTACTCAAAAATAGAACACTAGAGGAATTTCAAGAAAGTCAAGACTTTCAAAAACGTCCACTCACTATTGGTTTTTACCCAGTCACATTATTTAACCAGCCAGGAGAATAATTCCTGGCCAGGGGAAGGGTGGCCAAGGTGAGTCTGGTTGGGTGAGTCTGGTCACAGGCGCTGCTTGGACACCAAGGGTATTCATTTCACTACTGAGATCAGAGCAACCCAGCCACCCTAAGCTAATGAAAACCAATCTTGAAAAAATAAAATGTTTCATACATTTCTACCATTTTTTTTCATGCTTAATGTTCAGAGTATTGATTTTTTTTTTCAATTATCTAAGGAAAAAAGTTTGCAGGTTCCCATTAACTATAAAATATACAGCACAAAATTCTAGATATCCCCATTTTATAAATTAATGACCAATGATGTACCAAACACTCCCTCATTTAATCCTCACAGAAACATCAGACACAATATGAAGTTTTAAACTTATACATAGGGATATTGAAGCTGTGACTTGCCCAACATCTCAGCATGATAAGATGCAGGGTCATTACACTTCAAATTCAGCATCTGCTGCTGCTGCTGCTAAGTCGCTTCAGTTGTGTCCGACTCTGTGCGACCCCATAGACAGAAGCTCACCAGGCTCCCCTGTCCCTGGGGTTCTTTAGGCAAGAACACTGGAGTGGGTTGCCATTTCCTTCTCCAATGCTACCCTAATGCCTCCTGGTCATATTAGCACCTGTTTTACTTGGCATCAGGTCTGAACAGCTTAGTGCAGAGCATTGAGGTCCCTGAAAGTCAGAGGATTTGCTGGGGTTTATGCCAAAGTTCCATGCATTTCCCAAGACACCCACTCAACACAGCACCTGATTCATCCTTGAGCCAGGGGCTACCTCTCCTGGCAGGCAGGCAACCACACACTAAGATCAGCCTCTGCATAGCCCTGGATTTCTGCCACCCACCCTTCATTTCTGTAATTACCTCTAAATTTAACACATGATCATTAATGATGGTGCCTATGAGAATGTGATAATATTTCCCTTCCTTTATTGGATAAGTGCACCTACCCGTCTCCCTCCATGTTTTTAACAAGTGCAGCCTTAGATTAGCAAACCATGAGGTTTTTTTTTTCCCCTGACCCCTGCTTCCACAGAAAGCGTCTAGTTTTCTCTATTCTAAAGTTCACTGAAGTATTTTTCTGCTTTCCTGCAGTTTTTAAGTAGATAATAAGTTCCAAAATTCACCAGCCTTTCGCTGAAAGAAGCTTGTCACGGTGGTTGGTAGCTAATGAAGGCCCCTTTAGTTTATCTTCATCAATTGTCAAATATTTGAGTCCGTGAAGTGGTGTGATGAGGTACAAAGACAGATATTTGAAGGGATTTTAACTCATTTGAGCAATTACATGCTTAACTGCCCTGCGATAATCTGCCAGTCTGAGTCTTTTCTACACAGCACAAGTGGGGAGCGTTAGAATAGCTGGATTTAGAACATAAAGGCTTAGTCTGAATGGAAGAAAGGCACCAGAGAGATTAATTGCCAGTAACAAACAGCAGGACTGCTTGCAAGTTATATATCACATAGTTACCTACCAGCAGTGAGGGAGGCCAGCTCACAGAGAACGGCCCGGGCTGGGACAAAACAGGCATTACACAGAGTCCCGAGTGCCAATGACCGCCAATTTACAGGGAGGCAGAGAATTCACTGTTCAAAGAGTGTATGCATACATACATACAATACATACATACAATATATACATACATTCACAAATGCAACATATACGTTAATGCATGCACCATATACACACATTTATACATACTATACATATGTGTATATATATATATGTATATGTTTAAAATAACAGCTTTTGTCAACACACCCATTTAGAAAATTTATAGGGCCATTCTTCTAATAGTTAATGGAGTTTACTAACCCATCATTTACATATCCTGAAAATTACATGTGTTTAAATATTAGAAGTTAGAATAAACGCAATGCCTAGAGAGCCAAAATAATTTTGAAAAAGTTGAACAAATTATCTGATTTCAAAACCTTCCATAAAGCTATCGTAATCACGATAATACGATCTGGGTATAAAGACAGATATGTTGATCAATAGACAAAATAAAATCTTGACATAAATAATTTCACAAGTGAATTTCTAGTCATTAAAAACATGATTCTAAGAAAACAAATATCAAGAAAATAGATTTTTGTTACTGCTGTTGCTTTGGCTACTGAATCTTAATTTTTTTTTCCTACTGTCTTTCCCAGACTGTTGTTTATATTTTTGGCCCAGCAGGAGTTATCTAGATTGACACCATGTTGATTATGTTAACAACACTGTGATATATGATGAGATATTCTTCAATTTACTTCCTTATTTATTCACTAATTTGTTTTAGTCATCTACGTAATGTTTCTTAAGCACCTGTTGAAATTTATTCAGCTTAGGAATGGGGATCAGTGGAGTATGGGTGGAGGGGTGGCATCTCAGGGGGCTTTGAAGACTAGTAGGATTCCCAGAGAAGTGGGGAGAGTTGAGCCTTTCCTGTGGAGTGACGAGCATGAGCAAAAATATGGGGAGAAATGTGTGGTGGGTTGGGAATGAGGAGTATTGATTGTGAAAGGCCAAATTGTGGAAATGTGGGTGAAAAGGCATGGATGCCTTCAATGTCACTAGACAAGGTTGGACTTAACCTGTGGGAAATGACATATTGTCAGAGAATCAGTGGGTAGAAGCTGTGTTTTAAGAAGGTTAACCTGGAAAGAAAAGCTATGACAAACTTAGCATATTAAAAAGCAGAAACATTACTTTGCCAGCAAGGGTCTGTCTAGTCAAAGCTATGGTTTTTCCAGTAGTTATGTATGGATTTGAAAGTTGGACCATAAAGAAAGCTGAGGACTGAAGGATTGATGCTTCTGAACTGCGGTGTTGGAGAAGACTCTTGAGAGTCCCTTGCATTGCAAGGAGATCAAATCAGTCGATCTTAAAGGAAATAGACCCTGAATATTCATTGGAAGGACTGATGCTGAAGCTGAAGCTCCAATACTTTGGCCATCTGATGCAAAGAGCTGACTCATTTGAAAAGACCTTGATGCTGGGAAAGATTGAAGGCAGGAGGAGAAGGGGACAACAGGGAATGAGATAGTTGGATGGCATCACCAACTCAATGGACATGAGTTTGAGCAAGCTCCAGGAGATGGTGAAGAACAGGGAAGCCTGGTGTGCTGCTTTCCATGGGGTGGCAAAGAGTTGGACATGATTGAGTGACAGAAAAACAACAACAACCTGATAGAAGTTGTGTCAGGGGGAAAAAATCAATCAGAAGTGGGGGAACCAATAGGACAGCTTTAATGATAATTCAAGCCAACCCACAATGAAGAGCAGTTGGACAGTAGTTAGGAAAGTGCAGATAGAGACTGGGAAGGGTATGTAGAATTAATAATATTTGTCCTCGGATTTGCTATGGTGGGTGACAGAGGAAGGCATAGAAGATGGCCCCAGGCCTTGAGGCTGGTTCTAGAGAGGGGAGTTGGTATCATTAGAAAGGAGAATGTGGAGGAAAAGAATGAAAAGCAGATTTGTCAAAGAAGATCACTGTTTTCCCTAAAACAATGTCAGTGGTTCTGGCTCTGGTCCTCAGCTGATCAGAGAGCAGAGGTAATGCCCTCGAGAGTAGTCATAAAAGAGGACACAGATCTGGGGTCGTTGGCACTGGCATGGGAGTTGAAGCTGGAGCCTAGGAGAGACAAGGAGGGAAAGGGGACCAGGGTCAATCCCTGGGAGACATCATCCCTGAAGGAAGAGGGTGCCACAGTGATGCTCATTAACTACTTATTCTCATAAACACTGAACTGAGGACTTGCACATGATTCCTTTATCTCATTGAATATCCACAGCAACCATGTAAGACACACTCTTATTCCTATATGGCCAGTAAATGTCAGAACTACATCTACTCTGGTGTTGAAACATGTAAGACAGGAAAGGCAAAGAGAAAACGAGGGGAAATCTCATCCGAGGAGACATTCTCCTTCTTTGTGTTTTCAGTTTTCCTTCTTTGCGTTTCAGTTTCTAGCCCTCCGGGCCCCAAATAAATTATCCAGTCTTGCTTTACATCTCAGATGACAACAGATGAATTCAAGGATCCCACACTCATCAGGGAGGAGCTACTGAGCCCCTTAGAGAATAATGCAGAAATAGATGTGCAAGATGAGGGAAGGGTCATTCATAGTTATACACTGGTTGCTCCTGAGTCATCTGAATTTTCAAGATGCTATTTGTGTACTTCTTGATTAAAATATGTGAAAGTGAAAGTCGTTCAGTCATGTCCAACTCTCTGCCACCCCATGAACTATACGATCCATGGAATTCTCCAGGCCAGAATACTGGAGTCGGTAGCCTTTCCCTTCTCCAGCAGATCTTCGAAACCCAGGAATAGAACCAGGGACTCCTGCATTGCAGGTGGATTCTCTACCAACTGACCTATTAGGGAAGCCCCAGTTAAAATATAGTAAATACAATAAATCTTTATTAAATAAGTGGATTGACAACAAAAGCCTGAACAATTATATTTTTACACTTAGGGGTTTAATTCATGGATTTTGGCTGGGAAGACATTAAGATCAGTGACTACAGCGTTTCATAAATGGTTTCTTAGTAAAATAGTGCTACCTACTATCCATCTCCATAGAAGGTTCAGGATTCATTCAAAGTGTGCTTAATGAATCAAGTCATTCCCAAGGTTTTCATCTAATGAAATCTGATTTGCCTAGAGGAGAAAAAAAAAAAAAAAAAAAAGGCCTCCAAAAGCAAGTCTGGCATCATTTACCCATAGGACAGATGAATATGCCCTCTTCCAAGGAATCTTCCTAGCCCAGGGATTGAACCCACATCTCTTATGTCTCCCGCATTGGCATGTGGGTTCCTTATCAGTAGCACCACCTGGGAAGCCCCCTGTATATACATCCAAACATTTTACTATAAGATGCTTGGTTTCCAAGATATTTGCATAAGATGGTATCCCCACTTTGGCATGGGCTTCCCAGGTGGAGCAGTGGTAAAGACTCTACCTGCCAATGTAGGAGATGCAGGAGAGCTGGCTCCCCTAGAGGAGGAAACAGCAACCCACTCCAGTATTCTTGGAAAATCTCATGGACAAAGGAGCCTGGTGGGCTGCAATCCACGGGGTGGCAAGGACTCAGACACAACTGAGCACACACATGTGTATGCCACTTCAGCATACACTTTGGCACACCACAAGACCCACTTCACCCCAACTTGAACAGCACAGACCTTGGGAAAACAGATCAGAAATAAAGTTGCCACCCTCAAGTACCTGGCAGCTTAGCAGGGACGACAAGTAAGGAAGAAACAGTACAGCATGATAAAAGTTATGCAAGCAGTGCGGGACAAAAACCAGAGCTATGGTCTCTTTTCCCTTTGCAAATACTAGCATAATCAGAGGATCAGATGACCGAACCGAGCCCCTGCCAGAGAAGCTGAAACCAAACTAGGAAGATTTGATCCACGGTGATGATGCAGCCCATCATTTCAGCAAGTCGTACATATGGCACTTACTTTTGAACACTACGGTACTGCTCAGGGCCACTTCCAGGTGCCATTTGCCATCTGCCTCCATCCAGAGCACGGTTGCCCATGCCCTCAGCCTGGCACAGAGTCAGACAATATGTGCTCTGTGCTCATCTTTGCTTCATCCAGTCCAGTCTGTCTCCACGCGCAGCTAACCAGCAGCTTGGTTCTCCCTTTCCATGTGGGCGCGATTCCACTGCCTTAAACCATCCCAGTCACATCATTCCTCCTCCAACTGGCTGCCACTTCTCAGGAAAGCCATGCGGATGGATGCGGCTCTCCTACCTTCATGCCATCACCACTCATGTGATTTTTCATTTGAAAGGATCACCTCAAGCTGAATTTCAAAGTGCTCTCGGAGCCGTAATGAGATTCCCAGGCACTCTTTGGAACCCAGCTGATTCTCTTGGCAGCAGCACACGAACTCCACATAATCTGTTTATTCCTATTGTTCAAGGGACAGCATATGGCCATGGCAAAGAGAGTACCTATGCACTGATATCGTGAATTGCCATCATTGGCAGTCATCTGATGGCACTCGGAGGGCTGTGCATGGATGCAGTGTGGCATAAGAAAAAGCCACATCAGTCAGCAAAACAACATACGCCTCTGCTGTATGGAACCAAACCCTCCTAAGTCACATGGGCGCACTGTACTGAGGCTTTGTTGCTAACCAAGGCAAGTCTTTCTTCTTGTCCTTAGCATGGCTCACCTTTGGAGGAAACTGTATGTCAATACTGATACAAAGGCAAATTTTTTTTTTAAGATAAACCTAATGGGTTACTTCTCTGCTTAATATCCTCAAGGTCACCCTTCCCTGCCCTTTTATAAATGTTAAATGCCACACTTCATGGTACGATCCGGCACACGATCACCCACCAACTCCCATTCTCCCCCCATAAAGAGCTGTTTGTCAAACACACCACTCTCTTGTGCCCTTCTCAGCATCTATCTCCTCACAGTGCTTCCTCTCCCTGGGATGCCATTCTTGCTCCTTCTACATAGAAAACATCTGTTTGGATTTCAAGGTCCAGTTCAGATGCGGCTCCTTCTTTGTAGCACTGAGAGTCTCCTCCTGAGGTGTCTAGAGTGCTTTGTACATGCATGTCATGTGCTTTTTCTATACATCTGATTCTCAAGCCCGTTCTGACTTCCTTGAGACAAGAGTCACGTCTTTCTGATCTTTGCTTGGGTCCCCAACAGAACGCATGCCACACGCCACTCTACCATCCTGTTGTGAACATCAGTGATCTTTAGATCCATGAAATGCAGGCAGGGTTAAGGCTTGCTTTGGAATCAAAGTCAAGTGTGAACTCAAATCTGTGCTGGATCAAGGTGAGGAGCAGAAGTGATATGAATAATGTATACTCAGTGGAGACTGTGGTACACTGATGTCCTCACAATTCAAGACTGGCTCCAACGCAGCTGTCAAGACTCAGCTCCAGTCAATCGTGACTCTGCAGGACTGTGGACTAGGTCTTACTAGATTGTTTGATTACCGCCTCAATCCTCAGCACTCCCCATAACCGAGAGACTCCAGAATCCAAACTTTTTAATATTAACAGTCAGAAAAATTCAAACTTCTAAAATAGCGTGTAGACCAAATATAGAGCTTCCCAGGTGGTGCTGTGGTAAAGAACCCACTTGTCTATGCAGAAGACACAAGAGATGTGTGTTCATGCCCTGAGTCAGGAAGATCCCCTACAGAAGTAGATGGCAATCCACTCCAGTGTTCTTGCCTGGAAAACTCCATAGACAGGGGAGCCTGGCAGGCTACAGTCCATGGGATCACAAAGAGTTGGACATGAATGAGCACACACACACTCACACACACAGAACAAATATAACACATCTGTGGATTTCAATCTCGGCTTTACCTAACCTCTTTCAATCCCGTCCCAAGATGAGGTAGGGAAGCTAAATCAGTACCCTTCCCTATCTATGTGCCTCTAAACTGGAGAACATAGAGCTGATTAATTATGAGTGTTAATAGCCTGACACTTAAAGTGAAAAGAAGAAGTGGCTATGTCATTAAAGGGGTAGTTTAATACAGTAGTCTAAATGCTACCTTCTCTCCACCTAATACACCCTCAAATTGTTACCTCCAAATATTGAAGCATAAATGTGCTTAGAATTTATAACACTGAACACAGTGGAATAAGGTCAAGCCATAAGCCTAACATTTCATATGTTTGAGTTCTGTATCTGACATTCCCATTCCCTTGGGGTACAACTTTTTAATTATTATTTATAGATAATCTTTTTCTTAACCACCTGAGAAGTGCAATTATCACCCTGAAATGCAATGGCTGAGATATCATTTTTTCTGAAATGGAAATTTTCTACCCAAGTAGTGACCAAGGCATACAATTTATTACTATAACATCCCTGACAGCCGGTCAGAAGTCTGAGTGTCCAGAATGTGGAAATTAACTCATAATTACCAGTGGAACTGGATCATTTTAAAAAGAAAAAAAAAAAACCAAACCCCTTTGCTTACTCCTAAGACCCCTTTCCCCCTCTTATTCCCATAGCTATTTCTGTTGTTGATGGGATATTTGCCCTTACTACTATCTTGGTCCTGAACATAGGGGTATTAGGATAAATAGTTTTTTACAAAATTCAATGGATGTTAGGTCCACATACATTTTCCATTCTGTATTTTGCAGACTGAGTATTCTCCAAAGTGCTGGCATATTACCAAAACTGACAGTCATGGCATGAATGGAGCTTTAGCTAACATCTGGAAGGAAAATAATACTCAACGGGTTTTAAATCCAAGAACTCAGAGCTAGCAGTCAAGACACTTAGGACTCATTGCCAGTTTTCCAAGATAAAAGATATTCAAAGCTAGCAGTATGTATCTTGATTAACAATTCTTTAATCTCAATGGCACCCCACTCCAGTACTCTTGCCTGGAAAATCCCATGGATGGAGGAACCTGGTAGGCTGCAGTCCATGGAGTCGCTTAGAGTCAGACACGACTGAGCGACTTCACTTTCACTTTTCACTTTCATGCATCGGAGAAGGAAATGGCAACCCACTCCAGTGTTCTTGCCTGGAGAATCCCAGGGACGGCGGAGGCTGGTGGGCTGCCGTTTCTGGGGTCGCACAGAGTTGGACACGACTGAAGTGACTTAGCAGAGCAGAGAATCTTAAATGAATGATGTTAGGGGAGGGAATGGAGTTAGAAGGGTATAGGGGAAGAATGCAATGGCACCCCACTCCAGTTCTCTTGCCTGGAAAATCCCATGGATGGAGGAGCCTGGTGGGCTGCAGTCCATGGGGTCGCTAGGAGTCGGACACGACTGAGCGACTTTACTTTCACTTTTCACTTTCATGCATCGGAGAAGGAAATGGCAACCCACTCCAGTGTTCTTGCCTGGAGAATCCCGGGGACGGAGGAGCCTAGTGGACTGCCGTCTATGGAGTCACATAGAGTCGGACACGACTGAAGCAACTTAGCAGCAGCAGTAGCAGCAGCAGGGGAAGAAGAGACTTGGCCAAAACTATGATGGCCGAAACCTGGCCAAAGGGCATAATTGTACATGATGCATTACAATCCCAGATTCCAGGTGACTAGTGTATGATGTGTAGGCAATTATACCATATTCAATGAATTCCTGTTTTGAGTAGTAAACTTGGTTTGCCTTTCCTAGAAATAGTTCAGACTTCACTCTTGTAAGAGTAGAGGTAAACCATTGAGCTCAGCTGATAACACTGTATCATTTGATATCACTGGTGGGTTAGAAAGGACCTTGCAGTTCAGCTAGTGATTTCCACCATCTCGCTAGTGTCTGAATCCCCCACACAACAGGTTAACAGAAGGCCGTTCATTCTGTAGTACTGTACCCTCTGTGGCAGAGAACTCTTTAGAAATATCTTTCCTACATGGATCTTCCTCTTTTATGTTTCCATGAGTGCATGCATGCTCAGCCACTTCAGTCGTGTTCGACTTTTTGTGATCGTACGGACTGTAGCCCACCAAGCTCCTCGGTCCATGGGGTTCTCCAGGCAAGAATACCGTAGTGGGTTTCCATGCTCTCCTCCACAGGATCTTCCCAACCCAGGGATCAAACCTACGTGTCTTTATATCCTCTGCACTGGCAGATGGGTTCTTTACCACTGAGCCCCCAGAGAATCCCTTTAAGCTTCAATGCATTGATCTAAGTCTGAGCCATTGAGGATGTACAAAATACAATGAACTTTTTATTTAAATTACATCTATTGGAACTTGCTTCAAACAGCACTGAAGACTACACTTATGACCTTCAAACTCTTTTCAGTTCCTAGTTAAACAACAACAGTTCCTTCACTTGCTCTGCATATGATGTGGCTTCTTGACTGTTGCTTAACAGAGTAACTCTACCCTGAAAAGTAGTTCAAAATCTCACGTTAGTTTCAGCTAACCATGAACCTTGTGCCAGCCATGGCTCATTAGGTAAATTCAGAAATTACCTTAGGCTAGATTTCTCTGACTTCACTTCTATTTCCAGAAAATAATGTATAATTTTGATTTATTTTCCTGCTGAGCCATACTAGCTATACAAGTCATACTGTTCAATAGTATTTTGATTATTCATTTACTTATAATTTTAAATATCTATTCTTGCCAGGCAGTGTGACAGATCAGAACTGTCGGTACAACTGATGACAAAGCAGTGTTCCTGATGTCATGGAACTGTGCTTTCTAGCTAGGTCATTGACACAAACCGATTCCCTAGTTAAGGGAAGTGAGACTCCTTCCTCAGAACTTCATGGCCCCTTGCATGTATCTCCACATGGCCCTTGTCATTTGTAAAATAATTGTTTGTTTTCATATCTGCCTTGCCTGTTAAACCCTAAGACTCCTGGGGGAATGGCTGTGCTGCATTTGTCCGTATCTGGCCAGAGGATGGCACCCACTGGACAGTCGTGGGCAGATTTGTTGGACACGTGCCTTAGCCCTCATCTCTCTATATAAGTGGCTTGTCGACCAAGATCACTCATTGTTGCAAGTTGCTACTTTCTATTGCCATTATGAGAAATCAGGATAGATCCTTGTGGAGAAGGAAGCTCTGGAAATAAGGGTTTGCTTTATATCCTCTTCACTATGCCATTTCCAAAGCTGTAATTACTTGGTGATTCTTGAAAATTACATCAGATTAACAATTAGAGTGACTCATATATGCAGTAATTTTCATAGCCATAATCTCTTTGATTCTTCTTCTTTGCAAAAGCATGGAATACAAAGATGGAAATAATATATTGAAAAGATATCAAATAGTTTTTAAGTACTTGATGGAGTCAGTTAATGGGTTATACTCTTATTTACATTTTAAATGAACTTTGAAAAATCAATCCTGCAAGGTAGCCTTCTAATGGATACACTTATGAATATACAATGCACTTGATATGGCATGTTAAGGAGAATAAAGATGTTTGCCACTTCTACCGACAAATCCTATTGATACAATTGGTTCAATGAAGTTGTCAAAATTTACCAACACAAAACAAATGACCTCTACATTTATCATCACTAAAGGTTCCTGCTAATTAGCATCTAGAGATATAATATTATAGATGCTTCTTTAAAAGCTATCAGCCCTCCAACTCTGCGTAGTGACATGGTATCTATCAATGTCTCATGGTGCCTGCAATTCTGACAAAAGGCACTTTGAAGAACTGGCACGTACCTCCATATTTGCATTTTTGCATCTCATTATGGACATAATTGCATACCAACACAGCAATTCTTCTTCACTATCTCAAAAAACATTATCAGCAATTTCTGAAATAAATGCTTAAATGTCAGCTATTGACAAGCAAGAAAAGCTGACCTTTGAAGGTTCTCATTCTTCTGAGATGCACCCTGCTATGACTCATTTCTTAACTTTCTGTCTCTGTTTGGTAACAGAAAAGGGACACAGTGACCCTTAAGAACTGTGGTTGAGTATGGCAAAAGAAGAAGGGAATGAAGGAACTGCCAAATGGCTACTAACAGTGATCTGGAGTTGGTTGAATATTTGCAAAAAGACAAATCTTTAAAATCACAGAAACTTTACAGAGGGTGAATATCAAAATTTTTTTGTTTACAATGCAATTTCTGCAAAAGTATAGATTGTTTCCACATTAACCAAAATGAGCTTGCTGCTGCTGCTCCTGCTAAGTCGCTTCAGTTGTGTCCGACTCTGTGTGACCCCACAGACGGCAGCCCACCAGGCTCCCCCGTCCCTGGGATTCTCCAGACAAGAACACTGGAGTGGGTTGCCATTTCCTTCTCCAATGCATGAAAGTGAAAAGTGAAAGTGAGGTTGCTCTATCGTGTCCAACTCTTAGCGACCCCATGGACTGCAGCCCACCAGGCTCCTCCGCCCATGCGATTTTCCAGGCAAGAGTACTTTATCCATGATTAATGTTATGACAAAGAACCAAACAACCTTTCTCCTATAAGCATGCAACCCATTTTACACATTGTCACAAGTGGAGGCTAAGTGTTGGACAAGCACCAACAGCTAATCTAAAACTGCGCAGAACCATTTACACCCTCTCCTCTGAGATCTCGTCTCCCTGGAGTGGCCTCAGCCGTGTGGATCTCATCTCATCTCATATCATACGCCTTTATCCTGTCATCAGCCCCTGTTTGGAGCTACCTCAATTTGCACAGCAATTTGGTACACATTTTTCTGAAAGCACTAATCAATTTTAACTCACATTGAAATGCCATAGAAATGGCTGCCAATGTCCAGAAAATGCTAATCCATTTTGAAAATCTACATCATGGCTCACATCCCAGATTTTCTACCCAATCCACATCAAACAGAAATGATATAAAATCATGTTAACATGTTCAGCCGCTTGTTTGCTTGTTGTCGCCGAGGCACTGGTCATGCTTCAGTGACAGACTAAGTGCTGACTTGGAAGCTCATCCAGTTTGCACGACTTCGGGCGGCTGGTGGTGACGAAGTGAAGTGGCTGTCGCACTCCACGTTCTAACACAGGGATTTCCATCTGAGTCCTTTCTCCCACTTCGCTTTTGAAGAGCATAAGAGATGTGTTTTTCTTAGATGGAGAAATAGGCATTTTTAATGCTTCTCTTTCCCCCAAAGAACATCCCCTAGTGGGAAAGCTGCTTCTTTGATAGACATGACATGCAAATTTATATTTCAGATCCATTGAGAAATCTAGACACTATAAAACAGAATCAACAGTTTAGTGGGCAAAGCCCATACGAATAAGTCTCTCCTAGCAATAAACGAACAAAAATCTCTCTCAGAATTTTTATTTAGAAGGGAGCTTAAAAACCAGCTAGTTTAACCTCCCCAACATGAGAGTGTTCTTCAAAGAACTCCCAGAAAGACAACCCTTCTGTTCAGTAGAACTCCACTACTCCCCAGGAGGGGAAATTTCACTAAGAAGCCCATGTCTTGATTCAGAAATTTATAATAAATCTAGGCTCAAATCCTTCTTTTGTTGAAATCTGTCCTAATTGGTGCTAGGCTGTTCTAAAGGAGCAAATGGTTGCCCTGTTTCTTGACAATTACTTTGCTACTAAGTTTTCTTGGCTCCAGGAAAAACATGGTCTCATTCAGTCATTGATTTCTCGTAGGATGCGGCTCCCAAATAACCCCTGGCTCACCTAGTCAATTTCCCCTGGCCACTTCCCAGCTGGCCAGTAGCCCTTCTGAACGTTTTAACATCCTTAGGAGCAGGAATGCCCTTCTAGGTGCTAAGGAGTTCATAATCTGCCTTACTTCAGTTAAAATTTTGATTCACTATTTTTATGTCATATCTTTTTTCTTTTTTATGAAGCTAAAGAGTCTACAATCTTAAGAGGTCCTCAGTGCCAAAGAGAGAAACTCAGCTTTGCCCTGGGTCTAGCAAAGCACTGGTATGTCTTTCTCATCATCATTGTAGCAGTAACAGAACCTAACCATTACTAGGCACTTACTCAATGCATAAGGTGTCTAGTTATGTGTGGCTATTTATATAGCTTAGCTCACACAGCCTTCTTCACAAGCCTGTGAAGTAGGGGTGGTTATTATGCCCTGTTTTTTGTTTAGTTTTCTATTTTCTATTGGAGTAGAGTGGAGTAACAATGTTGTGATAGTTTCTGGTGTGCAGTGCAGTGATTCAAATATAGGTATACATGCGTCTATTCTTTTTCAAATTCTTTTCCCATTTAGATCAGTACAGAATACTGAGCAGAGTTCCCTGTGCTATACAGCAGGTCCTGGTTGGCTATGTATTTGAAGATAGCAGTGTGTACCTGTCGATCCCAACCCGCTTTTGGAGATGAGGAACACAAGATCCAGAGAGGTTAAGTAATTTGCCTGAAGCCACAAAGCTAGTAAACGGTGATTCTGATCCCAGTGCTCTCATTAATCAATGCAGAAAATGGCCTTAGAAAAGAGCAGAAGCTCAGAGACTATTTGAAACCCTAATCTGCAGCTAAAGTAATGCTCAAAGTTCTCCAAGCCAGGCTTCAGCAATACGTGAACTGTGAACTTCCAGATGTTCAAGCTGGTTTTAGAAAAGGCAGAGGAACCAGAGATCAAATTGCCAACATCCGCTGAATCATTGAAAAAGCAAGAGAGTTTGAGAAAAACATCTATTTCTGCTTTATTGACTATGCCAAAGCCTTTGACTGTGTGGATCACAATAAACTGTGGAAAATTCTGGAAGAGATGGGAATACCAGACCACCTGACCTGCCTCTTGAGAAACCTATATGCAGGTCAGGATGCAACAGTTAGAACTGGATATGGAACAACAGACTGGTTCCAAAGAGGAAAAGGAGTATGTCAAGGCTGTATATTGTCATCCTGCTTATTTAACTTATAAGCAGAGTACATCATGAGAAACGCTGGGCTGGAGGAAGCACAAGCTGGAATCAAGATTGCTGGGGAAAATATCAATAACCTCAGATATGCAGATGACACCACCCTTATGGCAGAAAGTAAAGAAGAACTAAAGAGCCTCTTGATGAAAATGAAAGAGGAGAGTGAAAAAGTTGGCTTAAAGCTCAACATCAGAAGACAAAGATCATGGCATCTGGTCCCATCACTTCATGGGAAATAGATGGGGAAACAGTGGAAACAGTGGCTGACTTTATTTTCCTGGGCTGCAGATGGTGACCGCAGCCATGAAATTAAAAGACGCTTACTCCTTGGAAGGAAAGTTATGACCAACCTAGACAACATATTAAAAAGCAGAGACATTACTTTGCCAACAAATGTCCGTCTAGTCAAGGCTATGGTTTTTCCAGTGGTCATGTATGGATGTGAGAGTTGGACTATAAAGAAAGCTGAGCGCCGAAGAATTGATGCTTTTGAACTGTGGTGTTGGAAAAGACTCTTGAGAGTCCCTTGGACTGCCAGGAGATCAAACCAGTCCATCCTAAAGGAGATCAGTCCTGAGTGTTCATTGGAGGGCTGATGTTGAAGCAGAAAGTCCAATACTTTGACCACCTGATGCAAAGAGCTAACTCTTTTGAAAAGACCTTAATGTTAGAAAAGATTGAGGGTGGGAGGAGAAGGGGACAACAGAGGTTGAGATGGTTGGATGGCATCACCGACTCAATGGACATTAGTTTGAGCAAACTCTAGGAGATAGTGAAGGACAGGGAAGCCTGGCGTGCTGTAGTCCATGGCGTCACCAAGAGTTGGATACAACTTTGTGACTGAACAACAGTAACTTGGTTCTCTCCATTCCTCAGAGTCTTTATAGCAGGGAGCGGGGTCAGGTTGAGTCAGGAAGATGCCTTCTGCTGTTAGTAGGAGACTATGCTTCACAAGCATGAGCCCAGCTCTTTGCAGATCACTGAGCCAGCACCATTTAACCAGGAGCATATCATGTCTCCCCAAATTTGAAGTGCCTCCCAGATCCCCAAGGTCCCCACTTTACTGTTTGGTGCTGACCCAGTTGTGAAGTATCCAATGAGCCCCAAGCCCCACGGAATTTCAGAAGACCAGTATCAAGTGACAGATTTTCCTGTGGTCATACATTCTATGCCAGGACTTAATCTAGAATTCTGCTCCGTGGCTGTATTATTTGAAGGAGAAAACGATGGCCAGCAGGTAAAAAGAGCAGAACTGAAAAGAAGCACTGCATTTAATTCCATCTAATTTATGCTGCTGTGGGTGGGAATCGAAGTTCATCTCCCAGACATTAATTAAAGCAGAAACGTAGGGAAATGTCAGTCCTCTGGCTGCAAAGGCCCTTTTCAGGAGGAAGCCGGGAGCTGGGAAAGTAGGTCTGCTATTTCCTTGCTGTCACAGAGCTCATAATAGAGGGCAGCCGGCTCTATGGGTTCTCAGAAACTGTCCTGTCTCCCAATCAAGAATCTTTCAACAGAGAAGAAGAGGACCTGGAGCCTGGCAGCTGTATCCATGGGAATTCTCCACGGACAGGGAGGGGAAGGGACTCTGTGCCACCAAGGGCTCAGCAGTCAGCCCTGTTCACATGTTGACATCTCCAAGCATCTCCCCCACAAAGCAATTTTTTTTTTACCCACCTACATATTTTGCAGGAATAAAAATACTGTACTCTTCTGTTTCTTCCCCCTCCTCCCTTCCTTTGGACTTTTTTCTCCCAGTTTTATTGAGAAAACTGAGCGTGCATCATTGTATAAGTTTAAGGGTAACACACGACAGTTTAATTTACATCTGTTGTGAAATGGTTACCATGATAAGGTCAGCTAACACACATCTTCTCATACCAATATGATAAAAAAAGAAAGGTGAAGAGGAATATGGAGTTCTGCTTGTGATGAGAATTCAGCATTTACTCTTTTAACAGCTTTAACAGCTTTTCTCTATATTACACAGCAGTGTTAACTATAGTCATGTAGTATATGACATTCCCAGTACTAATACCTGGAAGTTTGTACCTTTTTTATTCTGTTTTAATGAATTGTCAATTAAGAAGCTTTAAGGAGACAGAAGTAGGGAGATGCTGGCTTTAAATTTAAACAAGGGGAAATGAAAAGGGAAAAAGTAAGGCCAGATAAGGCAACCTGTTTTCCTAAATTTAAAAGGCCTTGACATCTCCAGAAAAACATGCTGTGTGACGGTGCACAAAATTCTGCAGGGAGAGAAACTGACTTAAACAAATAATTCTAGGAAAGCACTCCATTTTGAGGCCAAATTCTCTCTAGACTTGGGGCACAGGGCTACCCCTGGAGGCAGTGTGAGATGAGGAATGAGGTGCTGGGCACATACTGGACTTTATTTTCAGAAGACGTAAAATGTGCTCTACCATTTTATTCTAGAGATTTGGAAGAAAGAAAAAAAAAAGAGCATCTGTGGGAAAAAAGATGTGAGCAGAGTTTCTGTGAATATATTTCTGCTGGACACAGATATGGCAGTAATTCTGATAAATCAGATCAGATCAGATCAGTCACTCAGTCGTGTCTGACTCTTTGTGACCCCATGAATCGCAGCATGCCAGGCCTCCCTGTCCATCACCTACTCCCGGAAGTCACTCAGACTCACGTCCATCAAGTCAATGATGCCATCCAGCCATCTCATCCTCTGTCGTCCCCTTCTCCTCCTGCCCCCAATCCCTCCTAGCATCAGAGTCTTCAATGAGTCAACTCTTCGCATGAGGTGGCCAAAATACTGGAGTTTCAGCTTTAGCATCATTCCTTCCAAAGAAATCCCAGGGCTGATCTCCTTCACAATGGACTGGTTGGATCTCCTTGCGGTCCAAGGGACTCTCAAGAGTCTTCTCCAACACCACACTTCAAAAGCATCAATTCAACGCTCAGCCTTCTTCACAGTCCAGCTCTCACATCCATACATGATCACAGGAAAAACCATAGCCTTGATTAGACGAACCTTTGTTGGCAAAGTAATGTCTCTGCTTTTGAATATGCTATCTAGGTTGGTCATAACTTTGCTTTCAAGGAGTAAGCGTCTTTTCATTTCATGGCTGCAGGCACCATCTGCCGTGATTTTGGAGCCCAGAAAAATAAAATCTGACACTGTTTCCACTGTTTCTCCATCTATTTCCCATGTAGTGATGGGACCAGATGCCATGATCTTCGTTTTCTGAATGTTGAGCTTTAAGCCAACCTTTTCACTCTCCACTTTCACTTTCATCAAGAGGCTTTTGAGTTCCTCTTCACTTTCAGCCATAAGGGTGGTGTCATCGGCATATCTGAGGTTATTGATATTTCTCCTGGCAATCTTGATTCCAGCTTGTGTTTCTTCCAGTCCAGCAATTCTCATGATGTACTCTGCATATAAGTTATATAAACATGGTGACAATATGCAGCCTTGACGTACTCCTTTTCCTATTTGGAACCAGTCTGTTGTTCCATGACCAGTTCTAACTGTTGCTTCCTGACCTGCATACAAATTTCTCAAGAGTCAGATCAGGTGGTCTGGTATGTCCATCTCTTTCAGAATTTCCCACAGTTTATTGTGATCCACACAGTCAAAGGCTTTGGCATAGTCAATAAAGCAGAAATAGATGTTTTTCTGGAACTCTCTTGCTTTTTTCCATGATCCAGCGGATTTTGGCAATTTGATCTCTGGTTCCTCTGCCTTTTCTAAAACCAGCTTGAACATCAAGAAGTTCATGACTCACATATTGCTGAAGCCTGGCTTGGAGAATTTTGAGCATTACTTTACTAGCGTGTGAGATGAGTGCAATTGTGGGGTAGTTGAGCATTCCGATAAATACTTCTATAGAATTCTGGTTACCTCAACTGCTTTTTGCTAGTCAAGCAATAAAAACAAAACCAGGTTTATCATTAAATCAAGGCACCATGGTTTTGTTAGACCAGGCAGGGGTTGACAAATTTTATCCATAAAAGGTGAGAAGGTAAAAAAAATTTTAGCCTTTGCAGTTTATGCATTTTCTGCCCCAGCTACTCAGTTTTGCCCTTATAGTGCAAAGTAGTCAGAGACAAAATATGAATGAAAGGTCTGGATGTGTTCTGATAACACTTTATTTAAACAATGAAATGGTATTTTGTCACATTTGATGTGTCACAAAATATTATTTTTTTGAATTTTTTCAGCCACTTAAAAATGCACACAAAAAAATTGTAATTCTCAGTCTGTTCAAAAACAGTTGATGAGTGGGGCTTAGGCCACCAGTTGTCAACCCCCTTCTTAGTCCTGAACTCACTGGTGTTGAGCCAGTGGAATCCTCTCCTATTTTCATAATCAGGCTTTGAGCATTTAAAACTATACAGGCTGTGCACTAACCATACAATTTAATTGTATCATCCTAAATACTTATGCTGGATGGAGACTGTTTCTTGTCCTTGGGTTGTGGAGTCAGGCAATGTTTCAATATGTGCAGTCATTTTTGTCAAAATTGATCGGCTAGATATGACTCCACAGGCACTGTACAAGATGAGGCTCACATGCACACATATGATATGTAAGATGAGGCATGACCTTACTGTGACTTCAAAGGTAATCATGGCAGGTACAAGCTCGAGAGGTTTGCATAGGATTTGACATTATCCTATGCTCAATCCATACCACAAATCTGTGAGAGAATGTGATTTTGCAGCTCCATTTCACAGATGGGAAAGCTGAGGGTCAGCCGGGTTGTTTACATAAGACCACTCAACTTGTATGTAGTAGAACTGGAATTTGAACCCACGCCTTCCTATTCTTTCTCCTATGGGCTCTCATCCTTTTAGATCTTCCACACTCAAGATGAAGACCTTAATTTCATCGGCCATGACCGGGAACTAACTTAGGCTGAATTTACCGAAAGCTACTCTGGTCTCTAATTTCGCACGTGATTCAGACATTCCCTTTAAGAAATGAATGTGTAGAGGCAATCATGAGAGGCATGGAGCTTACGTGCTCTGGGGGGAACTCTGCTAAGTAAAAAATGCAGCTACAAAATTATTGGCATCTCACAAGTAGTTAAAGGCATTTGTCAGTTGAACTGCCAAATATTTATATGTGAAGATCCACCCTGTGCTAAACATTCGTCTAGGCACTGAGGACGCCGCAGTAAACAAAATAGACAGAAATTCCTGCTCTCAAGGATTTATGTTATACTGGGGGGAGACAGGCAGTAAACAATAAAATAAGTAAAACATATGCTATGTCAGATGGTGATAAGTGCTGTGGGAATAAAACAACCAGCGAAGGGTGATTGAGAGTACCAGAGTGGTGTGGGGGTGGGAGAGAGACAGGGACACGATTTCCAAGAGGCTTGTCAAAGAAGCGCTGCTGAGGAGATAATGTTTGAAGAAGAAGAAGTAGCGACCCATGTTTCCTTCCAGGGATAGGGGACCGCGGGGAGGACGGGGAGGGGTTCAGAAGTGGCAAGCAGAGCCTTCCAAGATTTGGCGCCCAGTGGAAACATTTTGAAGCAACCATGGAAGCATTTTAAGCTAAGGAGTGGCATAATCTAATCTCATTTATAATGTGATAGAATTACTCTGGGCTTCCTTTGTGGCTGAGAAGGTAAAGCATCTCCCTGCAAAGCAGGAGACCCAAGTTTGATCCCTGGGTCAGGAAGATCCCCTGGAGAAGGAAATGGTAACGCACTCCAGTATTCTTGCCTAGAGAATTCCATGGACAGAGAAGCCTGGCAGACTACCGTCCACGAGGTTGCAAAGAGCCAGACACATATGAGGGACTAACACTGGCACTGGCTAGGATTACTCCAGAAGCTGCTTTAAGCAGAAGTGGTAGAAGGCAAGGGTCTAAATGGCTGCAGTCACTTAGGTGGGGGTGTTGGGCCTTGGACAAGAGTGCCAGCTATTAAAGATGATATCCTAGGTCTCGCTATGATAAAACACCACAGCTTGGGTGACTTACACACAACACAAATTTATTTTCGCAGTTCTGGAGGCTAGAAGTCTGTGATTAGGCAAATGTGGATCCGGTGTCTGAGAGCTCCCTTCCTGACTCAGAGATCGATCTCTCTAAAGCGTCTTCTGTAAAGGTACTGCTGCTAAGTCACTTCAGTCGTGTCCGACTCTGCGTGACCCCATAGACGTCAGCCCACCAGGCTCTCCTGCCCCTGGGATTCTCCAGGCAAGAAAACTGGAGTGGGTTGCTATTTCCTTCTCCAATGCATGAAAGCGAAAAAGTGAAAGTGAAGTCGCTCAGTCGTGTCCGACTCTTAGCAAAAAAGTGAAAGTGAAGTCGCTCAGTCGTGTCCGACTCTTAGCGACCCCATGGACTGCAGCCCACCAGGCTCCTCCATCCATGGGATTTTCCAGGCAAGAGTACTGGAGTGTGGTGCCATTGCCTTTTCCGCTGTAAAGGTACTAGTCCCATTTAAGAGGGCTCCACCCTCATGTCCTAATCACCTCTCAAAACTGAGCCTTTAATACCGTCTTAATACCATGTCTTATTCCATCACCTTCAAGGTTAAGATTTCAACATATGAATTTGGGAGGGGACACAAACACTCAGTCTATTGCAGATGGTTAAGGGATGGGGCTTCCCAGGTGATACAGTGGTAAATAATCTGCCTGCCAAGGCAGGAGATGCAGGAGATGAAGCAGGTTTGATCCATGAGTCAAGGGAAAATGGCAACTCACTCCAGTATTCTTGCCTGGGAAGTCCCATGGGCAGAGGACCCTATGGGCTACAGTCCAAGGGGTCACAAAGAGTCAGACATGACTGAACGACTGAGCACACACACACACACACAAGAAGGAGTCAGATTGAAATCCAAGCCAACAGGCTTTACCGGCCATGGGATATGGAATATGAGAGGAATAAGGAATCAAGGATGACCTGCAGTTTCTGGGCCCAAATCAGCAGGAAGGATGGAGTCACTAGTGCCTGAGATTGGGAAGACAGCGGCAGGGGGAAGTTTGCAAGTGGAAGGCTGAGGAGTTTGTTTGGGATATGACAAATTTGACTTGTCTATTAGACACCAAAGCAGGAGTGTGAACACGCAGTGAGAGGTTAAGAGTCAGAAGTTCACACGTGTAGTGTATACCATCGGTTCAGGGATAGAGGCACGAGAATGAGAAAAGGGAAATCTTTGCAACTTAAACTTGCAGGTTAAGAATGCAGCCAGTACAATTCCCTTTAGATCTGCTACCTTATATCCTGCTTCAACAATTTGGAAGTTTGGCCAGGGTCCACCTGTTTGAGGATGATGTTTTTCAGAAATTTTCTGCCTCCCTTTTACTGAAAAGTTTGATGTGATTAGCTGGAGATTTTGCACTTAATTTTATAACCTGGAGATTTAGAGTTTGGAGATTTTTACTGTTGACACTTGATAATTTTCTCTTAGATTGCTCACCTCAGTGGTGGCCTTTTTTTAAATCCTGATATTTCAAATGTACTTTTTATCATGGAGCTCAGCTTAGCACAAATCGTATGACATCCATTGATCAAGTCATCAAATCCATTTAAATGATTAAAATGAAAAGAAAAAAAAAATGGATGATGCTTGAATCCAATACAGGTGGTGTGTTTCTGTGTTTCTGGACCTTCTCTCCGTGTAAAACCTTAAGTGGATTGTTTTTACCTGCTTGCTGTTATTACCATGTTGGGATACATCTCGCATGTGATATCCACATTTTCAAAGGGGAATCTACTGCATGAATGGTTATAATTTCCTTTCACTTTGACAGCAATGAGATGGCAAACCAGTGTCAGCCATTGGTCCAAGCTCAAAGGATAACACTCTGCTGTCCATTTGCTTCCCACAAACTCCAAAGGCTCATCTGCAAAATCTTACCCAAGGATACAGTCAGGGCATCTCTCCCTGCCTCCCAACCTCCTTCTCTCACTTTATAGAAACAGAGGCAAACGTTGCTTGATCGTATTTTAGCTTTTTTTCATGTCTGTTAAATCTAATATTAAAACATGGTCCTCAAGAACTATGACTTGGGGTAAAGATTAAGGTTCAGGGATAGAATTTATGCAACAGGAAAAGAAGGAGAGAGTATAAAACATGCTAAAGTGTATTACCCACAACTGACTCTCATCACTTCTCTTGTCAGATGCAAAATGAAAAAATTTCAGAATCACGAATGATTACTTATGGGAAAAATGAGAGATTTTCTCAAAACGCAGCAGTTCTTTGGGGAAAAGAAATTCCTGAAGGACATGACTTGGTTTTTTCCTCTCCTGGGTTTGAAGTGAAACGTTGAAAAGGAAAGAAAAAGATAACATTTCCTTCACCTGAATTTTCGCTGGACCTCTGGGAGAGGAAACTTACTGGACACATTCCCACGCTCCCGGGCTGGGCAGGAAGCCTCCAGCTGCTGGAGCAGCAAGCGCGGAGGAACAGGGAACAGCGGTCTCCGCTGTCGCAGGCTCGCCGTGTGCCACCCACCTGGGTTGACCAGAAGCGCGTTTCTGCGCCTTGATCTCGGCTTACATGGGAGATACCGTGTTACCCGTCCTGTTGCCCACTCCGCCCTGGCTTGAGATTTAAATAAAAACAAATTACAGGTCTTAACAGTGATAGATGGACTGCTTTTACATTTGTGTAGAGTATTTTTGCTCAAAGATTAAAGGCTTACGCATTTATCTGCATAAACTAACCTCTGGAGTAGGGTACTGCTGACATTTTCCAAGAAAAATGAATCTCCTAACTTATTCCAAAGAGAAGACTTGGTATTTGTATGGCCAGAGTGACCTTTGCAAGTGCCCTTTCAGATTAGGTGCACTACATGGAAAATTGTGCTCTTACAGTACTCCATAAATCATACCTACCAATTTTCTTTAAAGGGGTATGTAAATATCAGTGTACCAGGTGGGTAAACAACACTAACCTCGTACAAATGGCTTGAAAATTGAAGAAAAAGCACCTTATTTTGCTGCTGAAATTGCTTTTGAAGCTCAACATCAGGGCTTGGTTTGTAGAATGCATGAAATGATTTGTGCACAGGGAGTAGAAAATGGGCTGATGATAACCACCCCGCACACAGTTCCTGTATTTCTGAGTCCTTTCCAGGATCAAAGATACTGTTGCTGCTCATTATTTTTCTTTGCATATCCCAACTGCATGCACCTGTTAAGTGACACCTTGATTATCTGCATATTTCCAAAATGGTTAGACAGCTATTTTACCTGGTTAAGATTTCTAGAGAAGTCTTCTTGTTTTGATCACATAACACTTCATTTAAGAAGAAGGGGTGGGGGGAAGGAAAAATTTACAGAAAAAAGTAAAGAGAGATGCTATAGCTTTTAAAACTTCCAAGGTCTTAGTATGATAAACACTGTTTTTGTGACTTAGTGGTATGTGTTCATTGCATCTCCTTATTTTAAAATAAGAACAGACAAATGGGAAAAAAGAAAAGTTCCTGCTATTGAGGCATTGTAAAGGAATGACTGCAGCATAAGATACAGTTTGCATTGCATCCGGTTGATATGAATAGTTTGAAACTCAGTTTTGTACAGTTTTCATAAGCTAGAAATCCTTGAGTTTGACACTTTTGGGAGTTTGTGACAAAAGTCATGGTTGATATCCTGAGAACTTTACATGTAGTAAAATTCACATTTCTTAATCATGTAAGTTGCCAAAGGGGTGAGGTTTTTAAAACATATAGTGTTTAAGTAGATAACTCTTGACATTCCCATGTACCATATAGTGCATATGTCATTCAGAAGCAACAAATATATGGTGGGATACATTATTTTATGAACTAGAAGATTCATGATTGCAAAGATGTCATTTCTCTCAAAATTGGTCCACAGAGTCTATATAACAAAATCCTAGCAAGTCTTTTCTGTGTGTGTGGAAATCCATTCTTTCTCATATATTTCTTTTGTCCTTTCAGTTTATTCTCTTCATTTCATAACTTCATAAAATGGATTCTTAGCTCATTCATTTTAAAGATTCCTTACCTAATTTATTTATTTAAAATATAAATTTTCTTCAAAACTCTACCTTAGCTTTATCCTTCAAATATTGCTATGTAACGTTTTCATTGTCATTCAGTTCTGGGCAACTTAAATTTGTGTTACTTATTTAGCGGTATGCTTTTTTAAAAACTTTTACTTTCTGTTGCACTATAGTTGATTAACAGTGTTGTGTTAATAATGGATAATTCTAAGGAAAATGCATTTCCCCTGCAGTGTTTAAGACTAAAACTCTACTGAAATTTTTACTTCTAAATCAGTAGTATATTCAGTGGTGTCACGTGGGTAATGGCTAAATACAATATTTCATTTTGCAGGTTTTCGTATATTTCATTGCCTTTATCCCTGGCTGTTTGCTGGTTCTTTTAATTCTATTATAAATTTTATAATTTTTCTTTGAATTCCACTTTTACTTTATTGGTTGCTGGGACATAGAAACAAGTAAATTTTTGCAAAAAAAAAAAAAAAAAGACATAATATTATCATTCTGCAGCTCCTAGTGAATTAATGTATCTAGGTATTGACCACCAACAGCAGTTAACTTCATATAAAGAGAGACAGCAGACATGATGAGCTCCTGATAAAAGAACATAAAGGGACCTAATGTGAGTTTGGTCAAGTCTCTGAATCCAGTTGCCAATTTGTAAGGGACACAGAGGCCCAAGGAACATGTTCATCTTCCCGATCTTCCTGTTGGAAAATCCTGCATATGGGTTCAGTGTCCAGGTTCTTCAACAGAGCAGCCATAACAGGAGGAAAAAAAATCAGATGAAGTGGAAAAGAAACAGATGAAAACGGAAATGTGTGAATTAAAAAGGATGGAGAAGACAGCTTTTTTTTAATGGGCAACTCTAACCTATAGTGTCTAAGAATGAATGCTGCTGCTGCTGCTGCTGCTAAGTCGCTTCAGTCGTGTCCGACTCTGTGCAGCCCCAGAGACAGCAGCCCACCAGGCTCCCCCGTCCCTGGGATTCTCCAGGCAAGAACACTGGAATGGGTTGCCATTGCCTTCTCCAATGCAAGAAAGGGAAAAGTGAAAGGGAAATCACTCAGTCATGTCCGACTCTTAGCGACCCCATGGACTGCAGCCTACCAGGCTCCTCTGCCCATGGGATTTTCCAGGCAAGAGGACTGGAGTGGGTGCCACTGCCTTCTCTGAAGAGTGAATGCATGCATGTGTGAAAAGTCGCTTCAGTCACGTTTGACTCTTTGTGACCCTATGGACCATAGCCTCCTCTGTCCATGAGATTCTCCAAGCAAGAATACTAGAGTGCGTTGCCACACCCTCCTTCAAGGGATCTTTCCCACCCAAGGATCAAACTTGTATCTCTTGCATCTCCTTCACTAGCAGACAGGTTCTTTACCATTGCACCACCTGGGAAACCAATACCTACTGGGCATAACGAAGAAGAAAGCATGCTTCTTAAGTCCAGGATGGCGAGGGGGTTGGGAGTAGGCAGAGTGCTCCCAGTGAATTTCATTCTGAACCTTAAACACGTGTTCAGCTTTGAGCTCTGTTCCCCTTTCATCCTTGAGCATAGTATTTCACCATTTATAATTTTACACTTTGGTTCATCGGTTTCCTGATGCTCATAAGCACAGTCCTTGAGACCCCTTCCAAACAATATTTCCCTGCTTCCTTCTGAATAGGTAGAGATTGAAAGCTTTTACTTTATATTTTTATAAGTAGAGATTAAAAAGAGTGAGTGCTATTTCAAATTAACCCCCACTAATTAATTTTTATTTTTCACTGTTGATGAAGTCAGAAAGCCTCAGATTTAAAAAAAGAATCTTTTTGAACACAAAATTTCAGAGCATGAAAATTCATAACTGGGTACAGCTATTCTTTTTATATATACGTATAGACCTCTATGCTATGCTATGCTATGCTAAGTCACTTCAGTCGTGTCCGACTCTGTGTGACCCCATAGACGGTAGCCTACCAGGCTCCCCCGTGCCTGGGATTTTCCAGGCAAGAACACTGGAGTGGGTTGCCATTTCCTTCTCCAATGCATGAAAGTGAAAAGTGGAAAGTGAAAGTGAAGTCTCTCAGTCATGTCCGACTCTTAGCAACCCTGTGGACCGCAGCCCACCAGGCTCCTCCGTCCATGGGGTTTTCCAGGCAAGAGTACTGGAGTGGGGTGCCATTACCTTCTCCACTTTCCAATAATCCCATTTTCTCCAGACAGGTAGCATATATTGATGTAGACTGGAGAAGGTTTACGAACTGCCTATAGACAGGCTAAAAAAATGTGGACTGGTGAGCTTAGTGACCTATTTTTAAATTTGATGCTAAGCTCATTAGTCCACAATTTTTTAGCCTGTCTATAAGCAGTTCTGCAGATGACACCACCCTTATGGCAGAAAGTGAAGAGGGGCTAAAAAGCCTCTTGATGAAAGTGAAAGTGGAGAGTGAAAAGGTTGGCTTAAAGCTCAACATTCAGAAAACGAAGATCATGGCATCTGGTCTCATCACTTCATGGGAAATAGATGGGGAAACAGTGGAAACAGTGTCAGACCTTATTTTTCTGGGCTCCAAAATCACTGCAGATGGTGACTGCAGCCATGAAATTAAAAGACGCTTACTCCTTGGAAGGAAAGTTATGACCAACCTAGATAGCATATTCAAAAGCAGAGACATCACTTTGCCAACAAAGGTTCACCTAGTCAAGGCTATGGTCTTTCCTGTGGTCATGTATGGATGTGAGAGCTGGACTGTGAAGAAGGCTGAACACCGAAGAATTGATGCTTTTGAACTGTGGTGTTGGAGAAGACTCTTGAGAGTCCCTTGGACTGCAAGGAGATCCAACCAGTCCATTCTGAAGGAGATCAGCCCTGGGATTTCTTTGGAAGGAATGATGCTGAAGCTGAAACTCCAGTATATTGGCCACCTCACGCAAAGAGTTGACTCATTGGAGAAGACTCTGATGCTGGGAGGGATTGGGGGCAGGAGGAGAAGGGGACGACAGAGGATGAGATGGCTGGATGGCATCACTGACTCGATGGATGTGAGTCTCAGTGAACTCTGGGAGTTGGTAATGGACAGGGAGGCCTGGCGTGCTGCAGTTCATGGGGTTGCAAAGAGTCGGACACGACTGAGCGACTGATCTGATCTGATCTGATCTGATCTGATAGGCAGTTCGTATATCTTCTCCAGTCTACATCAATATATGCTACCTGTCTGGAGAAAATGGGATTATTGGAAAGGATATTTTCATCCAAGGAAAGGGACTGCTCACCTGACTTCACTGTCATTGTGCCTCACTCTATGGCACCTTGTATTTCATAGAATTTTCTTCTTAGAAATTCTTCATAGAATTTTCCACTCTTGCCTTGATTAATTCAATAAATATTTATTGACTGCCTACTCTGTGCTGGGGGCAGTTCTAGGACCTGAGAATACACCTGTGAACAAAACAAAACAAGAAGAACAATAAAATCTTTGCCTCAAGCAGCAGAATTAATAACACTATAAAATGAGATTAGCCATAAATAAGCACAGCATGTTCTAAGCATATTGTCTGAGAAATGACCTTGTTTTTCATGTCACTTTAAGTTCAACATATTTCCAAGAGTCAAAGAGATCATCTCTTTTGTTTGAAAATTGAATATGTGAAAGAATAGTCAGTATCTTGCTCTTTACCATATTTTAAAATTGTTTCCATTATTAATTAAATATTATTAAATATAATATTTATTATTTATTTCTAAGAGGGCATGTTCATTTTCCTACAAAAGGTAGACTATATGAATCTTTAATGTTCACCTTTGTTAATTTCTATTATTAATCATAATGCTTAGCCTTGAGTCTTTCATACATTTTATCCAACTGGCTTATCCCAAATCAACTTCTACCAATCTAGGTTTTCTACTGAGCTTATGGTAGGTGTTATAACACCTACTCAGCCAACACTGATTTTCTAGTTTTAATTTCTTTGGTCTGATTGCCCTTACTGTTTGGAAAAACCTGAAAAAATGGTTAATTTCTTTCATTTATTTCTTCTAGCAACTAACATAAAGCAGACAGGAGGAGTTCAATAAATGCATTTCTTTTCTGCTAAGTTCTAAATCAGAGTTTTCTTTATTTTTTAATTATTCAATTCTAGATTCATTAAAACTGCAGGATTTTTCATCACAAGTACTGAAAAAAATGGCAATTTTTTAAAAGAAAGATTTTCATGTTAGAAAAAATCTATTTCGATAGGACATTTTGTTAAGCAAAATATAATGTGCCCATGACATTAAAAACATACATACATGAATTAAAAACTTCTTTCTCCCTAATTAGAGAAAGTGATCCTGCATATTTCACACATTTTAAATCAACAGTCGGGAAACCACAAGGTCTCTAATAGACAGAATTTATATATATATATATATATATATATATATACACTCATATATATATATATATTTATAAATATAAATGTGTATATATTGAATACTGTTGACTTTTCTTTTTCAAGAAGAAAAACATCAGACTGCAAATTTTCAACATTTAAGCTGTATAAAAATGTTAAGTGGGAAAAAACCTTTAGATCTCACTTTATATTTTCAGTTTTATGTGCCTCTTCAGTTAATTTTACAAATACAACACAGATACAAGAGCTAGATTTGATGTGAAGTAAAAATAGATTAAAATGTACTCGTTCCATTGACATTTGGGGGTAAATTTAATATCTTTTAATACTAAACATTGGAGAAGGCAATGGCACCCCACTCCAGTACTCTTGCTTGGAAAATCCCACGGACGGAGGAGCCTGGTAGGCTGCAGTCCATGGGGTCGCTAAGAGTCGGACATGACTGAGCGACTTCACTTTCTCTTTTCACTTTCATGCATTGGAGAAGGAAATGGCAACCCACTCCAGTATTCTTGCCTGGAGAATCCCAGGGACGGGGGAGCCTGGTGAGCTTCCGTCTATGAGGTCACACAGAGTCGGACACGACTGAAGTGACTTAGCGATACTAAACATAATGTGACCTACAAGTCCATACTGAATCCTAAAGCCATCATGTTGATTATTAGCTTCCTTCTTTGATAATTCAGACTCTCTCTTCTTGGACAACTGCCCACAAATGGACCACTACTAGGCTACTTGGAGAGCTGATGAAAACGGGATGAAGTGAGAGCACCGCCACAGAGCTGTTCTTGGATAAAATTTAGAAAAGCAGTGCTTCCTCCTTCCTTTCTTCACATCCCCTTTTTCTCCAAACAATGTCTTACTTCACCCCCTCCCTTCACTCCAAGACCATCTATGGCCATCCCTGTACTTACTGACCTTCTAGACTCCTCAGTGTGAAGCATCAGCCAGCCTTGTCCATCCTGAAAATACCTCAGGGCCTCAATTGTCTCTTTTTTAATGTCTTCCTAAGTAAAACTGAGTTGTCCTGTGTCCCCTCCGTTCCCGTCATTCTGCTAGTTGGTGCATGTAGATGTTTAGGCAAAGATTGATTTAGACTAGATTCTTAATGGCTGACAGTGACTTAGAAGGGTACCTCTCCTGGGATAACTGAATTTAAGCAAGTAATTCTTAGTTTTAAGGACACATTTTTCAGATCTTCTCCAGACCAGAGATGGGTCAATGTTTCCTATAAAAGGTCAGGTTCTAAATGTCTTATACACTTAAAATGATATGCTTGGCTTGCTCAGCTCTGCCATTGCAGCTTGAAATCAGCCACAGACCAAAGGTAGACTGGCAGACTGTCTTTCTGAGACAGGAAAGGGGCAGGGCACAACCCTAAAATGAAAGACAACCGTTGAGGGAACTACCCAAACTAGTTAAAACCAACTAGGTCCAAGATGCCAGACAGTTAGCCTCTACTAGACCTCAATCCTCAATATACACATCAGCAGGTTTCCCTAATGGCTCAGCTGGTATAGAATCCTCCTGCAATGCAGGAGACCCCAGCTTGATTTCTCGGTCAGGAAGATCCCCTCGAAAAAAGGATAGGCTACTGACTCCAGTATTCTTAGGCTTCCCTGGTGACTCAGATGGTAAAGAATCCACCTGTAATGAGGGATACCTGGGTTTGATCCCTGGGCAGGGAAGATCCCCTGGAGGCAGGCCTGTCAACCCACTCCAGTATTCTTGGCTGGAGAATCCTCATGGACAGAGGGGCCTGGCAGGCTACAGTCCATGGGGTCACAAAAAGTCAGACATGACTGAGTGACTGAGTACATAATACATGAGCAAGCTAAATGACACACCCATGGGCTCTATGACAGTTCTAGAGGTTGACCATAAAAGCCCCCAAATTGGGCAGTGGTCCAATTCTTGGAAATTCCCTCCCTTTCCTCAATTCTAATGAGTTGGAATAATCCTCTCACTCATTAGCTAATAGCCTATAAATTGCCATAGAAACAGACCACCCTGTATCCTGTGGCCTCTCGCCTTCTGAGATGGCACACATAGAGTTGTCTAGGGAATGTGCATCTCCCTGAATAAACCTTTCACTTTGCTATGGCTTGCTCCTGATTCTTTCCTGCCCAAAGCCCAAAGCGCACATTCAGTGGCCATCGCAGAGACTCACCTGAGACCTGGGATATGACCATCCTCTCAAGTCCTGCTTTATTTCCTGCAAAATTTCCATAGACTTTATATACACAAACAAGAGTGGGTTGGCATTGGCCTGGAGATCACAGCTTCAAACACTGTCTAAATTAATTAAATAATATGGGTGGGGATGAAGAGGACAGAGAGATCCTTTCAACCCCCATAAATCCGTAACACGTAGCTAATTATTGTCATGAAAAGTCTTCCTGAATAAGTGGCATAAATTGGCTCAGCCATATTTTCTAGTAACAATTATTTAAGTTAAAGACATTAAATATTCAAAGTCTCTATGCAATTTGCCTCCCACTTCCTGCTTTTATTTTTAAATGTAATGTAGCCCAGGAAATTCTATCTCTCTCCTTATAAGCAGACAGATTTCTTTTTATTACCAAGTGTCAATCCAGTTTCTCTTTTTGCCTTGGCCATTAGGAAGCTCACAGAAAAGTATTGTGCTCTATCTCTGTAGCTTTTCCCATCTTCTTCCCCTTAGGCTTAAAGTTTTTCTCTTGCATTTGTTGTTAATGGTTTATTGCTATGTTCACTGTAGTTACTTCTAGTTTATGCTGGGAAAGATTGAGGGCAAGAGGAGAAGAGGACAACAGAGGATGAGATGATTGGATGGCATCATTGACTCAATGGACATGAGTTTGAGCAAATTCTGAGAGACAGGGAAGCCTGATGCGCTGCAGTTCATGGAGTCACAAAGAGTTAGACACAAGTTAGCGACAGAACAACAACGAAGAAATAAAAGAGAGACTGAAGAAAAGTACTTGAGAAACATTTTGGAAGGAAGAATGGTGCTTTTGCTTCCTGGTGAAACTTGAAGCCACTTTGTAAGCCATGTCAGACCAGCATATATGCTTCAGACAAGTGTATTTGGCCATATTACAGGTTGAAAGTATTTCCCTACAATTGTGCCAATAGACAAAACAGTCTGTTAGTCCAGACACCTTATGGAAGGTGTATTACATGCTGTGTTTGTAAGTGACCTGACTCCAGCCACATGGAGATCACATCTGACCTCCGCGGGCAGCTGACTGCCAGGAATGGGTCCCTGGTGAGAAGCTGCTGCAGCCAGGCCCAGCAAGCAGTGCCCTACTGATGGTGCTGGCAACCCAGGGCCACTGGCTGGCTGCTCCCTGGGATCTCTGAAATAATCAGAGGGCCTCCAGATGCCACCCAATGTGTTGGGATTAAAGAAGAGGGGCAGGGTGAGAGAAACCATTGCTGAGCTAACCCTAACATGGAAGCGTCCCCTCCTAACTTATATCAAAGTTCTGGAGGCAGCCTGGCAGCTGAGAGGGGCAGTGGGCTGGCAGCTGGAAGATGTGGACACAATCCAGTCTCTATGACAAGGCCATTGACTCAACCACAATGCTACCAAGGATGATTTAAAACTTTAACCAAACTCTTGGCCCCTAGATAACCAACATTCAGCAGTAGAGGAATATTTCTGGAATGGGAGGATGACTCTCTCCCCCTTTCTCTCTCCCATCCTACCTCCCAATTTTCTCAAATCCTAGCTACACAGCTGAGCTAACCTATGGCCAGCTCTTTAGAGTAATTAACTATTGCAGTGTCAAGTCTCTGGTTAGATAAAAACAATCACATTGGGGGGAATTGTGCATAAAAAATCAAGTGTTTTTTATATACATATATTGTTTGTTATATATATATAAAGTATATGTTTATACATATATATATATATATAACATTTACTAATGCCAGTGAGCTTCCCTGTAGCTCAGATGGTAAAGAATCCTCCTGCAATGCAGGAGACCTGGGTTCGATCCCCTGTTCGGGAAGATCCTCTGGAGAAGGGAATGGCAGTCCAGTCCAGTTTTCTTGTCTGGAGAATCCCATGGACAGAGGAGCCTGGTGCGCTAGTACATAGGGTTGCAGAGTCACGATTCAGTGACTAGCACTACTACTACTAATGCCGATACATATATATATTATGTATTGTGGCCAGCTACTTAGTATTAAATGCGATAAGGCACCTTGTTGCAACCAAGTAGATATCTGATATTTTCAACTTCCAATATCTCCAAATTGCTTGAGGTAAATGTTTCAGATGTCAGACCAGTATTTTGGTACTGACCGTGCCCCTCTTGAAAACCCTTTTTTTAGGTACCAGGCAAATCCAGGCAGAAGTGTCATGGTCCTAAAGGCTGCATTACTCAGATGTTGCCAGGGATGTGATGCTCTTCAAGGAAGTGAGTTAACCCCAGAACCCATGAGGCCGTAAACAGATCTCTTAGAAAGCCCCCAGCATACTCGAGACCTGGCTGCAGGACCCAGGATCAATTTTAAATTCTTCTTACACCCACGATGACAGTTATCCATTTGGGTTGTACCTTGGGGTAGTACTCCCAGCAACTGGGTGCAGGAGATATCAAGAGTTTGCAAAAACCCAGAGTTCCTAAAATACATGATCAGATCAGATCAGATCAGTCGCTCAGTCGTGTCCGACTCTTTGCAACCCCATGAATCGCAGCACGCCAGGCCTCCCTGTCCATCACCAACTCCCGGAGGTCACTCAGACTCATATCCATCGAGTCAGTGATGCCATCCAGCCATCTCATCCTCCGTCGTCCCCTTCTCCTCCTGCCCCCAATCCCTCCCAGCATCAGAGTCTTCTCCAATGAGTCAACTCTTCACATGAGGTGGCCAAAATACTGGAGTTTCAGCTTCAGCATCATTCCTTCCAAAGAAATCCCAGGGCTGATCTCCTTCAGAATGGACTGGTTGGATCTCCTTGCAGTCCAAGGGACTCTCGAGTCTTCTCCAACACCACACTTCAAAAGCATCAATTCTTTGGCGCTCAGCCTTCTTCACAGTCCAGCTCTCACATCCATACATGACCACAGGAAAGACCATAGCCTTGACTAGGCTAACCTTTGATGGCAAAGTGATGTCTCTGCTTTTGAATATGCTATCTAGGTTGGTCATAACTTTCCTTCCAAGGAGTAAACGTCTTTTAATTTCATGGCTGCAGTCACCATCTGCAGTGATTTTGGAGCCCAGAAAAATAAGGTCTGACACTGTTTACACTGTTTCCCCATCTATTTCCCATGAAGTGATGAGACCAGATGCCATGATCTTCGTTTTCTGAATGTTGAGCTTTAAGCCAACCTTTTCACTCTCCAGTTTCACTTTCACCAAGAGTCTTTTTAGTTCCTCTTCACTTTCTGTCATAAGGGTGGTGTCATCTGCATATCTGAGGTTATTGATATTTCTCCCAGCAATCTTGATTCCAACTTGTGTTTCTTCCAGTCTAGCGTTTCTCATGATGTACTCTGCATAGAAGTTAAATAAACAGGGTGACAATCTACAGCCTAGACATACTCCTTTTCCTATTTGGAACCAGTCTGTTGTTCCGTGTCCAGTTCTAACTGTTGCTTCCTGACCTGCATACAGATTTCTCAAGAGGCAGATCAGGTGGTCTGGTATTTCCATCTCTTTCAAAATTTTCCACAGTTTATTGTGATCCACACAGTCAAAGGCTTTGGCATGTGCTGTTTTAATACAAAGGGTCTGTCATGTGCTGTTTTAATACAGTGCAGAGGAATCAACCACAGTTAAGCAAAGAACCTGAAACATATTATTGTGAATAAATGCACCATATCTATGAGGCTTTGAAAATATGAATGATAAGGCTTGGGAAAATGCCTTTATTTATTTTTCAATTCCTAAGGGTCAGAGGCACCCCAGTTGAGAAATCAGAGCTCTTCATGATGACACAGCTTGTGATGAGACAGATATAATTGACTGGAGTTTTGTGGAGTGCGCAAAGAGGAGGAAGGGGAGGGCCGCTGGAGCCCAGTCAGGTGCTGTCCTGACGGTGCAGCCCTGATGTGCCATTGTGTGGTCAGGCTTCACTGATCCTCAGATCAAAAGAGCTATCTATCTTCCCCAGATCTATACAGTTCCGTCCTGGGTCAGAAGAATAATCAATAACCCTTAGTCC
Source organism: Tragelaphus eurycerus (assembly GCA_935064755.1). NCBI lineage: Eukaryota > Metazoa > Chordata > Mammalia > Artiodactyla > Bovidae > Tragelaphus > Tragelaphus eurycerus. The sequence goes on along the minus strand of CAKXYN010000075.1, from coordinate 10,291,125 downwards.
TCACTTCACAAAAGCAAAGGATCTGTTGGTTTGTTTACTTTTCAGATTGTGTCTTGATGAGGCATCATTAGTGGGCATGGTGGAGTGAAACTGTGTGTGTGGCTAACTCTCTGGGTTACATTTCAGGATGCGGCATGCCACGCAGAGGCAAACCCATGTGTGATGTTCAGGGAGAGCTCCCGGGAGTAAGGCAGCACACATGCCTGGGCCAGGAAGGCAGGATGTAATGAAAAAGCTATCAAGGGTTAGAGATGAAGGGACCTTAGAGACAATGCAGCGCCAACTCCACATTTTACAGATAAAGAAATCGGGGCTCTAAAAGGGCATCAGCCTGCTCAAGGTCACTTAGCTGAATGAAGTCAATATGATATGATACACCTGCTTGTAGATATAGCATTCTTTCTTGCCTGTTATGGACAGCAGTTAGGGCTTATTACTATCGGTTGGAGTTTTGTATATTCTTGGCAGGTTGTTTTATTTTCTAAGTAAAGCATAGTCTATTGTGGAAAAATAATAAGCTTTTAGAGTCAGAAGTTCTTGCATTCAAAGCCTGACCTGTCATGGGCAACTGAATCATCTTCCGTGAGTTCTTTACCTCCAAGAGGTCATTACATTCTTCATTGCCATCCTGAAGATAATATCTGCATCTTAAGGTTGTTGTGAGAATGAAATAGAAATAATAGTTACAAACATCTAGCATGACTCCTGGCACATAGCAGGTGTTTGACCCGTTCTTGCTTCCTACCCTCTCCCTTTCCTCCACTGTAGTGCAAGTTGGTTCTATTTGATGAGAATTTGTCTTTTTCTTCCATAGCTACTCTGGGAATGTGAATAACAGAATTTCTGTCTGTCTGAAAATTTTCATAGATGATACATAGGTAGATGGATAGATAGACAGGTAGAAAGATAGGTAGATAGATAATAGATACATAGAAACATATATGCAAAATTGAATAACTTATACCCATAGATAGGGGCTCAGTTGGTGAAGAATCTGCCTGCAATGCAGGAGACCCCAATTTGATTCCTGTGTCAGAAAGATACCCTGGAGAAGGGATAGGCTATCCACTCTAGCTTCTATTGTGGCTCAGCTGGTAAACAGTCTGCCTGCAATGCAGCAGATCTGGGCTCAATCCCTGGGTTGGGAAACTCCCCTGGAGAAGAGAAAGACTATCCACTCCAGTATTCTGGCCTGGGGAATTCCATGGACTTATAGTCCATGAGGTGGCAAAGAGTCAGACACGACTGAGCAGCTTTCACTTTCATGCCCGTAGATAAATGTATGCATATGTGTGCTAAGTTACTTCAGTGGTGTCTGACTCTTTGCGACTCCATGGACTATAGCCCGCCGGGCTCCTCTGTCCGTGGGATTCTCCAGGCAAGAACACTGGAATGGGTTGCTATTTCCTTCTCCAGGGGATCTTCCCAACCCAGGGATTGAACCCGGGTCTCTGGCAATGCTGGCAGATTCTTTACTGAACCACCAGGGAAGCCCAAATATACGCATACATGTTATGCTTGATCAGCATATCCATACATGCAAGGGATATGTGCTCACCAAGAGAACAATGGTAAAAGTTGAGTACCAAGATGTAAACTTTATTAACATTTCAATATAAATGAAGAGAAGCAACATAAACGATCTCGGATAATAAAAACAATCACCATAACAAAACTACAACAAAAGTAATAACTAATATAACTGAATCCCACTGAGTCAAGATCCATAAAAACATAATGTTCTTTAGAGTAACATTCCATGATTATTTCTTGAACCAAAGAACGGAATGATAGCTGGTTTCCCTGTGTACTGAAATAGTGCAGCTGAATTAGGCCTCTGTATCCCTCGAGGAGTTGAATCCTGGAGACAGAGTTTGGGACAAAGGAGAAAAGAATAGCTTTATTGCTTTACCAGACAAAGGGGTCCACAGTGGGATAAAACTGCATGGCGCAACCTGGAGGGGGTAGTAAGGAGTTTTATTATAATGGTTCAAAGCGGATGTGATCAGCTCGTGGACATTCTTCTGATTGGTTGGTGGTGAGGTAATTGGGAGTCAGCATCATCAACCTTCTGATTCCAACTGGTTGAAATCTAGAGCTTGTGGGCAGCATACAGTTAATTTCTTCCATCAGGTAGGTGCTTCAGCATCTGCAGAATGGCTCAAAGATATTGTTATGTGTATCCCTTAAGAGGGAATCGGGATCCTGCCCAGAGGCTGTACTATTTTTTTCTTTTCTTTTTGACTGTTCCTCCCTTGTTTCCATATCCCCTCCATCCCCTAATCAGATGAGTTGGAACTCAGGGAAGGTCATGATGGCTGAATGAAGCCTATTCCCTGTAATCAAGAAAGAGGAGACACAGAAAGGCTTTTGTGCCCAGGACCCCCACAGGGGGGCTCCTCTATGTGGCAATGCCTCTATGTGGCCTCAGTCACTAATCCCAGGATGTCTCCCTCTTTTATTTGGGTCAGGCCTATGAAACATTGTGCAGCATTCCCCTGGGAGTGAAAGTTTGCCTGCTGGAGTTTCTGCTGTTCTTTCTTAGTTCTCACATAGTTCCACTATGTGCTGTATTTGAAGGTCAACATCTCCTTTCAAATTTAGAGCTAATTTATACTATATGCATCCTATTATCATTGAAACATAAAGAGGATAAACTGTATCATCATTCAGATGTGATAGAAAAGAGAATCCAGCTCAAAATGACGAAAAGCAGGTGATTCAGAGGAATTGTCCTTTTGCTTTGATGCCTTACTAAGTTTCTTGGGCATTCGGCCATCCATCCTCATGGCAGACCAGCAAGGATGGAGACATCATTTCTACTTTACAATGAGTATGATGATGTGGAAGTTTACTGCCATGTCTAAGTCACACAGCTAGGAAGTAGCAGAGATCAGATTTGAACCCAGCTCTGTGAAGTGAAAGTCGCTCAGTCATGTTTGACTCTTTGCAGTCCATGGAATTCTCCAGGCCAGAATACTAGAGTGGGTAGCCGTTCCCTTCTCCAGGGATCTTCCCAACCCAGGAATCGAACCCAGGTCTCCTGCATTGCAGGCAGATTCTTTACCAGCTGACCCACTAGGGAAGCCCAAGGATACTAGAGTGGGTAGCCTATCCCTTCTCCAGGGGATCTTTCCAACCCAGGAGTCGAACCAGGGTCTCCTGCAGTGTAGGCAGATTCTTTGCCAACTGAGCTACTAGGGAAGCCCAAACCCAGCCTGATGAGAGTTCCCCATTATTCAGCTTACCCAGCCCATTCATATTCTTCAACGGTTCAGAATTTTTCTACAAACTTAGATGCCCTTAGCAGAAGAGCCTGAATAGCATATTCATGGACCTCAAAGCCTCAGCCATCACCAAGAATACACTGTTCAGGCTCTTCTGCCAAAGGCAACTAAGTTTGTAGAAAAATTCTGGACCGTTGAGAAATACAACTGGGCTGGGTAAGCTGAACAGTGAGAAACTTTCATCAGGATGATGCAGGAGCTGAGAAGCCTGGAGAATTAGCCTAGAGAAGAGAGCATGTAAAGGAGCAGGACTCAGAGTTCTAGCTCTCCTGCTTTTTTCTCCTGCTACTTTTTGTGAATATTCTTTCAGAAGCAACTCTGTAGTAATGAGAACAGAATGAGGTGAAAGGGTGACACAGCTAAGAAGCACCTAAGACTACTTGAAGGAGCATTCTAACAACGAACACTGTGCAAAAGTTTATCCAAAGGAACCAGAGAGCTCCTTACAGCGACATGTATTTTAAGTAGAAGCTTTGGAGATCATTTAAAGATATTGTTAGAACACAGTCAGATACCTAAATGGCAGCTAGAATGACTGAGTGCTTATCCAGTACCAGGCATTCTCCTGGAGGCTTTCCACTTGTCTCAATCTTCCCAACAACACCCAAACCTGGATATTATCCCATTTGAAAAAATGACATAACTGATGGTTAGAAGGGTGAAGAACTTGCTCTAACTGAGATCTGGGATCTGAGCCCAGCTAGTAGGCATCAGAAGTCCTGCTTTTATCCAAGAAGACTTGAATGGCCCTGCTAACTTTGAGACTGTATGAAAACCACCTTCTCTTTCAAGATCAGAGGTAATAACTTCTCTGCCTCCCCACACTCGCAACTGTTGTCCATTTATCATCAAATAGTGATCCTGTAGTCTTATTCCTTGACCATGTCAATGCCTAACACATTAAAATGAACAATAACTGAGAATAATGATGAGTGTCCATTAAAAGAGAACAAATTAAAGCTAGACGACACATCTTTACCAACACCTCTGCAATGCACATGACAGGTCTCTGATACTTAAGGACGTATTCAAAGAAAATGTCACTTTGAACTATAAATTTATTTGCACCAAAGCAGCGAAGCATCGCCTGCCCCCTGCATCTATCTCATAGGAGATTCAGAGCCCAGTTTTGACAGCTAGCTCTAATAATAAAAAGGTTTTAAATGTAAGGTATAACAGCATTCCAATCAGTGCCTAATCAGGGTTATGCTTTTCAAATTATATTGTGTCTGCTTTCACCTCCTGCCTAGTATTTGCAATAAAAACAGAAGTGCTTAAGAAAATCCTTGATCTATGCACGTATATTTTTAATATTAATGTGTCAGACCAGTGGCAATAAGGATATTAGGGAAATGACGGAATTCTCCCCCAGCTGGACATGTTAATTGAGAAGCCAAGTCTGGGAGGCAAAGTTCACATTTGTGCAGATGGCGGGACAAAGCCGGGTGTCGACGCAGGTCAGTGTCAGCCCCCATCCCGGCTCTAATGGTTCAAGTCTCTGCTTTCTGTGCATCAGCTGGTCCCTCTGGGCTGTGTAGGTTGGGGAAGTCTGTCTCTCCAGTAATTTTATTTTTTTTTTTTTGCCCTTGACTCTGAGGTAGTAATTACTCTTGAGATGTCAATGTGCTTTCTTTTAAAAAGAGGGGGAAAAAAGCAGAGGGAAGGAAAAAAAGTTTAATCTTTCTGGTTGGAGGAAATATAAATTACACCTCACTCTGCCCTTCCCTTTCAATTCCCCAACAAAAATAAAAGAGAAACCACCTTATTTGAGGAATGGAGAATGTTATAATCACCCCCAAAATAAGGAGCTGAGCTCTTATGAACTCAAAACAGTGACAGACCCAATGCTTACTTACTTTTTTATCTGGATAGCTTTAGACTTTATCCACATTTATTACCAATTTTCCACTCACAATGTATTGCTTTTAATATGATTTGTGTCTTGCTACCCACCCATCAAATACAGTAGCATGGTACCAGCAGTCTTTAATAGTTTCAATTTCCTAAGTGATATAATTATTTATTATCTCTAATTAAAATTCAGAGTTTGGCTTTCAACATGAGTCTGGATGCGAAGCCTGTTTTAATGAAAAGAGCAACTGTGAGCTCTAAATTTCTTTTTGAAGGAGATAACTTATGTAATCACTGGTAACCTTTTTCAAGAATATTATCTCACTATTTATAAAACAATGCCTTTTTAACTTTAGAAATTTTCATTTGCATATGAAAAAGACATATTTATTGATGCTTTTGACTGATGCACATTTTCCATTCAGGAATGCTCTTTTCAAATTGTTACTATACCATTGATTTTCTCTTTGAAAACTCTAAGCTATGGTTCTTTAAAAGACATTCATATATATATATGTATATATACACATACACACACATATGTCGATATACACGTATACATACATAGTCATTAAGAAAGTTGTTCAATTGCTGGTTTCTTTTAAAATTATCTAATGTTAAAATTCAGAACCCTTTATGCCTCTGAAGCTGCTTGTAATAAGCAATGGGCACTATTCTTTCCTCTAGCCATAGGCATAGACCTAAAAATCTTTTCTTCCAGAGAAGAAATCATACTGGTGTCTAACTATCATGCTGCTGCTGCTAAGTCACTTCAGTCGTGTCCGACTCTGTGCAATCCCATAGATGGCAGCCCACCAGGCTTCCCCGGTCCCTGGGATTCTCCAGGCTAGAACACTGGAGTGGGTTGCCATTTCTTTCTCCAATGCATGAAAGTAAAAAGTCAAAGTGAAGTCGCTCAGTCATGTCCGACTCAATGAATTCTAGCTAAATATATTTTCAGGCTTCCTCTACAGTATTAGTAGCAGACACTTTTATTTAATTCACAAAATTTGAATCACTGAATCATTTCACTAACAAATACACTTTGAGAAAAGAGGAACCACTTTCTAGTATTGGTGCAGAAATTTATATTTGAAAGCTTTCTCATGGAGGCAAATTTTTGTTTGTTTTTAAGCTTTGGTCATGTAACTCATAATGTCCTTCTCCAGGCTCTGGATTTTGCCAGACCATCAGTTTATAATGAGTCATTACGAGGAAACAGATACCATGGTTTATCTACCACCTACAACAAAAGGAAATGAATAGATCAACAGTTTTTTCCTCCCTGTTCTCACCTTCTTCAAGCCTCCAATAATTTCCATATCACTTCTAAGATCTCTATTTCTTTGAACCTTAGAACCTATTGGCTGAACTTCTGAAATAAAGTGAGCAAGTTTAAAAACATTTTTTTCCTGGAGGTATTTTAAAATTTATCAGAAATCCATTTGTTACTGTGCCATCTAACCACCCCTAGGCTTCCCAGGTGACTCAGTCATGAAAAATTGCTTGCCAGTGCAGGAGAAGCAGGAAACGTGGGTTCGATCCCTGAGCCAGGATGACCTCCAGAGTAGGAAATGGCAACCCACTCCAGTATTCTTGCCTGGAAAATTCCATGGACCGAGGAGCCTGGCAGGCTACCGTTCATGTGGTTGCAAAGAGTCAGACATGACTAAGTGACTTTGAGAGAGATTACTTTAAAATATTCAAATAAGTGAATGCTATGTATAAGGAAAAAAGTATACACAATACTTTTAAAAGTATGTGAGTAAAAGTAAAAAGGAAAAATATAAAAGGAAAAGTATAAAGTGTTAAATAAATCTGTAAATATGGGATGAAGTGTGAAGTTTCTACTGCCGCTTATATAATTCCATGTTGGTGTGAAACTCGGGAAGCCAGTCAGTGCTCTCAGGAAGCAAAGTCCTATTCACCTGCTAGAACAGAACTGTAAGCTAATGAAAGGTTCCCAAGGAGAGGATCCCAATGGTTCAGTGGGTAAAGAACCTGCCTGCCACGCAGAAGACACAGGAGAGGTGGGATCAATTCCTGGATCAGGAAGAGCCCTTGGAGACACATGAGACATAGGCTGATTTCTGAGTTGGGAAGATCCCCTAGAGGAGGGCATAACAACTCACTCCCATATTCTTTCTTGGAAAAACCCATGGACTGAGGAGCCTGGAAGGCTACAGTTCAAAGGGTTGCAAAGTGTCGTACATGACTGAGCGACTGAGCATATAGGCAAACATATAATTTATTTTTAAAACATTTGGATAAGCAATGGCTAAATCTTAAGTATTCGGTTAAATTTATTTAGTTTTATCTTGATTTATAACAACAAGCCCTACCAATTTACACTAGATGAATGAAGCCTAGTAAATACATCTTTTTGCAATAACATTTGAACTGTTCTTAGTGAAAGAAAACCTCTATCTTTTGTAGAAACCTTTGTTGGTGTAATTTCACATTTTAGAACATCTCATCATATCAGGTGAAACTACTTTCTACAAAATATCAGTGGAATAATTCAAAGTAACATGAACTACGCTGCTTTTTTTATCTTTAACTCTTCAGAGTCATTTGTAACATCCCTTCCTTCTTTCCTTAAAGCACAGAATTTATCTCAGCTGATCTCACGAAATATTTTTTCATCTAATCATTCAAATGATTCCTGGTACCCCTGTTAAACATTAGTGCATTTTGCATTACTGTCAATGGTAAATCTAGGAAATTCTAAAGTTTTTTAGACTTGGTCCTCTTTCAGTAATAAGGAATAAATATTGGCACACTATTATTGTTAGTGTTAATGCGAATAACAGAAGCCCTACTGTATCCACAGACAATTTAGTACTACTCCGATCAATTTGATTAACACTGATTCACCATGTACATGGGTTGTTACAGAATCTGTATTGCATATGGTCAGTAACAATATAATTACTTACTGTAAATGTGTCCACAGATCTGGTCTACATGTCATGATTATCGCCACAGCATATTCACATGAAATTATGGGAGATATTCAAGTCCAAAGTCTTTGACCACAGACCCAAGCAGGTGTTTGCTTAATATTTTAGTCAAAGATCAGTGAGTTAAAGGTTAGACCGAGGAGAGTGAGAATAGAGGGGTCACTGCACTTGCAGGAGGGGGTGAGACTTGATCTTCTTGGGTCTGGAATAGTCGAACCCCAAGGTCACCCATTAGTGATCCTGCCGTTAAGGACTGTGAGATGTCAACAATAAATTCACCATGCTAGAACCTTTAACCCTTTTAATGCTGTGAACACCAGGAGCCAAGGCCAAAACCCAGAAGGAAAGGACCCAGGGAGAATTATTCACACAATTGTCTGAGAGACGTGACATTTATGTCCTTTAGGCTTTGCCTCTGTTAAAGCAGACAGCTAAGAAAAAATGAGAAGGTTGTCTGATGTCCAAACTTTCTATGCAAACAATACATCCGTGCACAGGATATATAGACGTGAGATAAATATGGTGCAAATAGCATTGTTCAATTGTCACATTTTCATTCTATCACAAGTGTTTTCAAGTAGCAGAGTCTTAATGGAAGATGCCCCCCACCCCTGCCTCCACACGTAGAAACAGTCACTCCACGAGAGATAATGGGATTAACATAAGACATTCGGAAATTTCGTTCTTAGTAAGAACAAGATTTACATAGGAAAGACTACAGATTTTAAGAAAGCCTGATGCTTGGATCGCAGACATAATTTTGCTTAACATAACAATCACTTCATCAAGTAGTCAACTCCAAATTTATTGCAAGGCTTAAATAACATGAACAAAAACAGCTTACCCTGTGTTGCCACAGTCATTACTAAAGGGAATATGGAAGCTTCCCCTGGTGGTCATTTATGTCATAAACTGACTTATTCTGGGAGCAATGATCCCCACTAAATATCTTGTATGTGTATCCTAATCATTTCTGAAACCCAATCATTTATCAAATACGTCATCAAATAGTTTTCAAAGTCAACCTCCTCCCAGCAAACATTCGCAGTGAACAAGCTTAAATTTCAACTAGCTATGAACATATTGGTGCTGCTGCTGCTGCTGCTGCTAAGTCACTTCAGTCGTGTCTGACTCTGTGTGACCCCATAGACGGCAGCGCCCACCAGGCTCTCCTGTCCCTGGGATTCTCCAGGAAAGAACAGTAGAGTGGGTTGCCATTTCCTTCTCCAATGCATGACAAAGAAAATGAAAGTGAAGTCGCTCAGTTGTGTTGAACCCTCAGCGACCCCATGGACTACAGCCTACCAGGCTCCTCCGTCCATGGGATTTCCCAGGCAAGAGTGCTGGAGTGAGGTGTCACTGCCTTCTCCGATACTGGTGCTACCAACCCAGTTCTTAAACTCTTAAACTCCTATTCCATTCCTCAAACACAGATATCAGTTCAACCCAGGGTTGGAAAGTAGGTTTTTGTTAGCATGCATAGGTCTGCGGGATTGAGAAAAATGAGTAAAATCACTCAGCATCTACAGAGCTAGAGTCACACTGAAGCAGTGACCTAGACAAAGGCAGAGCCAAAACCAAGAAGTGATGAAGAATTATTTTGTAGGCTGATTTTTCAATAGTGGATTCACTGATTTTTTTTAAGTCCCTGGAATACTGAACAGCAATGTTAATCTGTTATTATTCTTATCCCCAACTTTGAGTTATGGACCATCCAACATTCATCAAGTCGAGAATCTTTCATGGACAAATGCACCAGTTTAGACGATAAATTACATGGTTGTTCTATCTAGAGGTATATTCTGACAGTCACAATGTGAAGGCAATGACATAACCTGCTAGATCTGATTGGCTCCATACAAAGGACTAAGAACCTACCCCTGAGGAATTTACAATGCAGCAGGTGGGAGAGAAGGGAAGACTGAGGCTCAAAGTGCTATGGGAGCAGAGAGGAGAAAGAAATGAATCCAGATTAGGAAAATTCACTGTGGCGCTATATCTGTAAAAGGGAACCAGAGTGCAGAGGGAACACCACGGATTGGCTTAGAATTTGATGTATGTGAAACAGAGAGACAGACCAGGACAGGAAGACTGGGGCATGTGGTGGGTACTTTGAGCATCAATTAAGAAGTTTAGATCCATTCTGTGAGTAACTAGGAGTCTGAGATATTTTTAGCAGAAAAGTTACATACTCGGATATCTCTTTCAGGGGGCTCTCTCTCCCTACTATATATATATATATATATATATATATATATATATATATAGCTATGAACATACTGGTGCTGCTGCTGCTAAGTGTATATATATATATATACACACACACACACACACATACTTAGTCACTCAGTCATGTCTGACACTTTTGTGAGCTTTTGGACTGTAGCCCAGCAGGCTCCTCTGTCCATGGGATTTTTCAGGCAAGAATACTGGAGTGGGTTGCCATTTCCTTCTCTATAGTATATATATTTATATTATTTTCTAGGCTGATTTTTCAAGAGTTGATTCATTGATTTTTTTTTTTTTAAATCCATCAGAATACTGAGCAGTAATGTCAGCGTGTTACTATTCTTATCCCCACCTTTGAGTTATAAACAACCCACCCACATATATATACATTTGCTCTCATTCAATCATCTAAACGACTGTAAGAAGCAGGCATTTTTATCATGGTTGTTGCTATTGTTATTCTTTCACAAATAAACATTAGGAAGGAGCTGAAGTTACTTGCCACAGTCAGCCAGGACCAGAGCCTGTATTTGAACCCAACTCTGCTCTGGCTCTATCATCTTGCACATAAAACCGTCTCTGGGGAACAGAGGCAGCACTTAGAGCCACCATGCTTTGAGAGGTACACACATACCATTTCTAGGTTGCTATTCTGGTAAAACACTGCATAGTACTTTAGTTTTATAATTATTCAAGCCAGTAGAACTTTCTGATTTCCTTTTTGTCCTTTAGAAAAAAAAAAAAAAAAAATTTACCTAGAGACTTAGAAGAAGATGTCACAAAAATAGTCCTGTATGGGTTGCTAGATTTCAGGGGACACATGAATTCAATGTGCTCCTCTTTTTGCAGATTTAAGAAATACTTATTAAGTACTTGTTGTTGTTTAGTTGCTAAGTCATGTCCAACTCTTTTGTGACCCTATGAATGGAGTCCACCAGGCTCTTCTGTCCATGGGATTTCCCAAGCAAGAATACTGGAGTGGGTTGTCATTTCCTTCTCCAGGGGATCTTCCAACCCAAGGATCAAATCCACACCTCCTGCCTTGCTGGCAGATTCTTTACCACTTAGCCACCAGGGAAGCCCTTAATTAAGTACTTGTGCTGTGTGTGTGTGTGTGTTAGTCTCTCAATCATATTGAACTCTTTGCAACCCCATGGACTGTTAGCCCACCTGGTCCCAGGCCCTTTTGTCCATGGAATTCTCCAGGCAATAATACTGGAGTGGGTTGCCATTCCCTTCTCCAGAGGATCTTCCCAACCCAGAGATCGAACCGTGGGCTTCTGCACTGCAGGCAGAGTTTTTACCTTCTGAGCCACCAGGAAGTATTTGTATCATTTCAATTTGTGTTCAAAAGAACCCCACTCCTTAGTACTATACTGATCAGATAGAAAAACAGAGGCTCAAAGGGATGAATGCAATTTCTCCCAAAATCAATCTAACAAACAGTGGCATTGTTGGGATTACACATGCAGCTCCAGGGGCTTCCAGCTGCTTTGTGAATCTAATCTCAGGCTCTCTCTCTCTGTTCCTTGGGGTAACACGAATGGAATCTCGATTTCACCAGACTCCATGCGCTTCTAAACAATATTTCACAAATCACTGGTGTATACAACACAACACACTACTTGGATTGCTGGGTCCCAGACTAAATGACCTAACAGTGCTGGGTTGTGGTGTAAAAACCCACAATTGTCAAAGTCTTCCAAAAAGAGACAATTTAGAGACTCAGTAAAGCCTTTCTTTCTGTCATTCTTTCCACTGCATGGGTCAAACAAAAAATCTAGCAAAGTTAAAAACAATAGAAACATGAATGAAACAACAAACATGAATGAGACAACAAGCTCAACAGGGAAGAAACAAAATAAACCCTTTTCTCTAAGTGGAATTAGAGCCATATTATCAGCCTAATGAGTGAACACCCAATGGCTTTTCCAAGAAAACTGTGAGCATTCATTTCTCTGAATCTGTCTAGAGTTACAGAGAGAAAGAAGAAATACATGCTGACCCCTTGTGAAAATATTGATAGACATTTGAAAAAAAAGACCCTGAATCATGATCAATTAAAGCCCAACTCCTGGTGAGGTTTGAGAATATTTAATGCATCTTCCAAATCTGCCCCCTTGTCAGGCACACTGTGAAAGATGCTGAGCGCACCTGTTTATTTTCCTCTCATTACACAAGAGTATATTTTCGGTTGGAATCATTAGTTTCAACAAATGAAATCTCTATTTTTATTCAAGCAAACATGAGTTGTTTAAATGATTCTGCAAAAGGAGGATATGCACCAAAGACAACAAAATTATGACAACAAATTATATAAACTTTTTTAAATTCTCAAGTTATATTTTTTTTCCCTGAAACTAAAACACCTACAATATGTTTCCATTTTGGTAATGTGTATATTGTTGGGAATTTTTTTCTCCCAACTTCAAACATCTTTTGAAAATAGCACTTTTTTTTTCTAAAAATAAGAAATGGCTCTAAAATGAGAGAAGAAAAATATGCTTGTCTAACCATAATATTTTAGAAAAAAAAACCCAGCTGCTTTAAAAACTGAAAGACAAAGAAAGTATATTTCACTATAAATTATTCACCGCGCTCATTTTGGATCAATATTTATAGATATTCACATTTTTTTATAAAGCTGGAGAGATTCTTTTAAATGTCATAATTCCCTGCTCAAAGCCATTGTCAGAAGCACAGCTTAGTGCTGGCAATAACTGAGCACCACTTGAGGCTTATGCCCTATTTTTTCCAGCTTCAGCATCAGGACAGCTTGATACACTGTGGGTTTCTGCCAGTGTCCTAACCAGATCATCCCATTGCTGACCTTCTACATTCTGTCAAATGGCTGCATTTTATAGAACAAACAAAGAAACGGGTCGCCCTTTCCCACTGAATAAGAATGGAAATGTGGTCACTAGCGTGATTAACAGAATTTAGGGAAAGTAGAATTTGCATTCAATCCCATGAACCCACATTAAGGGAGCAAGGAATATGTTCCTTCTAAACTGGTCTGGGGGAGCCATGGTTACACGTCACAGCTTTCAGAGGACTGCTTTCCTATGTTTGGTTTGCTGGGGACAAGTCTGAAAATGAGATTTAGAATAGAGAGGGGGTCAAAGCAAAAAATGCCCTGACAGCATCAAGTCTTACCTACTTCAGTCTTTTCATGCTCCTGAAAGCTCAGATTTCCCTATTGTGGAAAAAAAAAAAAAAAAATCAGCACCTTCAGAGCTCTTCTTGGATCCTTTGCTAGGAGCACGGCTGCAGTGAAAGAAAGGTGGGTTTCAAAAGCTCCTACAAATATTTCACCTGCCTGGCTTAAGAACCAAAAGAAAATTTTCTCCTTGCACCTTCAGAAAAACTTTCCTTGTACCTTTCTCAGTAGGACAGTACAAACAGATTTAAACTATTTAAAATAACATGAAAATAGCATTCTTTTCTTGATTACCTGCCCTTCTTTATTACTTATTTACTTATATTCAACTGGGGGAAAATTGCTTTACAGTGTTGTGATTGTTTTCGCCATACATCAACATGAATTATATCATGCCAGAGGTATACATATGGCATATGGCCCCTCCTTCTAGAACCTCCCTCCCACCTCCCCCTACCCCAACCCACCCCTCTAGGTTGTCATAGGGCAGCAGATTTGAGAACAGTTGAGTAAGTAAAAGAGTTTTGGAAATTCTAAGCAGAGTGAAAAAATTTAGAGATCATCACAGTTACTATTACTGACTATACAAACAATTTTCTATTATATTGAAGAGATGGAACCAGTGAATTTGCATAATTGTGGATGGTTTTATAAGAACCAAAAATGAAATCTAAATCTCAAAGTCTAGGAGATAGTGCAGCCAGGTATCCTCATCTGGGTCTTGGAAGCCTTCATCTTCCTGTGTCACAAATGCGCACTCCAAAAACAATGGTTGGGCTTTCAAAGAGCAAGAGAATTCAGTAACATGGCCAGTGTTGACATTGAATGCTACTGTGAAAAACTCTTGTGCCTTTTATTCTTGGTCTTAAAATGATCCCTTCATTAAAATGGTTCTTTTCAATAAATGCATTGCCTTCCCAAGTAGTAACAGCAATTCAGTCACTGACTATATTAGGGTATGTAATTTAGAGTATTTTTTTAATGATTTTAGATGCAGGATGCTTTAGCAGTCTTCAGGTTGAGGGATGTTACATCAAACAATCACTAATATCAAATAATACCTTTAAACAAAAAGCACTCTATGCAAACTTTGATACATATCAAGAGTTATGACAACCCTTCTGGAAAATGATTGATATAATCTGAGCATGATTTTTTTTTTCCCTGAGTAGGGTACAAGTCACATTCTAGTGAATAAAGAAAAAAGCATTTCAGTTATATTTATTTTTCCAATATACAGATCCATCTCCAATTTCAGCTATTTTTTCCCTTTTTCTCAATGAAAAAGCATGCCAACTCGGGGGCAATACACTCCCTTTCTATTTCTGTTGTAGCCCCCCTGTGTCTCCGGAGACTGCTGATGGAGTTCAGCATCTTGCTTGAAGCCTGAAGCCATTTCCTCAGAGTCTTCTCTACAAGACTCCAATGCCTCAGTGACTTTCTACTTCAGCAGTTCCATCTTTGGGGCACGAAGATTGATTTTCTTTCTTCCTACAAGTGAAAGTCCAGAGTGTAAGCCCCCCCGCCTGGTACCCAGAGGGACCGACAATACAACCACCAGGATCAACTTGAAAAACTCGTCCAGCGGGAGCCTTCCCACCACCTCTGTGCTTCTCACTAGGTTAAGTGCTCCATATATCAATGAAAGCAAGCCCTGCTAACCCGAGTTCCCACAGCAGCTGCCTGCAAAAAGCTCAGTTTTTGCAACCTTCCATGTCTCCTGCATAGAGTCTACAAGCCGCATAACAGGACACTCATGGACACTCAGGATGGATTTTGGTATTGGGGTCTGGAAATCACGTCTTGGTCTAGGGCTGCGGTGAAAATAGCAAAGTGTTTAATTGATCAGGAGATCGTTAATGCAGCCGCACGTGTATGTACACCTTACAAATATTATGTATGGTCTCTTTTAACACTCAGATTTTTTTAACATGTAAATAGACTGCTTGGAAATAAAAGTTTTCATGTTTCAAAACTAGGGAAGTCCCCTTTTGAAACAGACTTGACAGTCTTAGGAAAATATTTGGATTTTTAATGGACACAGTTGGAGAAAGGAAAAGACAAGGTTTAGTGAGCATTAATAATATATCTGTTTGCAGGTGGATTTTTTTCTGTGCCTTAAGAAAGTACTTTTCTCTTCTACACAAAGGAGAGTGATAGAAGAACACGGTAGTGGAGGTAGATAGGGGAAGTTTAGAATTATAATCTGAACACATGTGAAGGAGGGCAACCAGACTCCACATTTACCAGCAGTGTGGACCTATACACTTATTTTAAAAGTACCATATTATTTGCCTATGTACAAAATAATGTTATATTCGATTGATGTCAAAGGTATGAGAATAATGATATGATGTGTTGCCTAAGCTCTAACTCTTTGCAAATAAAACAAACAGTAATGTTTAGAAGAACCCAAACTAGAAAAGCATTCAAGTTACTTTAATAGAAATTACACTATGATCTTGGCTAGAATGGGTGTTTGTCATTTCCCCATCATTATTTGACCACTGATGTTTTATAGAAGAAAATTGCAAAAAAACTCCCTTCAACCCTTTGAAAAACAAATCAAGAGAATAAACATTGCCTTGAACTACATAAAAACACTCTGAAAGTGGTTATTTCCAGGACTTCCCTTGCAATCCAGTGGGTAAAATGTCACCTTCCAATGCAGGCACTGAGGGTTCAATCCCTGGTTGGGGATCCAAGATCCCACATGCCTCAGGGCCAAAAAAAAAAAAAAAAAACACACCATAAAACAACAGAAGCAATGTTGTAATAAATTCAACAAAAACTAAAAATGGTGCACATCAAAAAAATCTTTTAAAAATGGTAATTTCACTATTTTGAACTAACCCAGCGTTTACTGAAAGTTGATTACATTGGTATGATATTTCAAATTTGAAATTTACAAAAAATAACTTACTATAATGTGGTCTGTCTTTAAAACCATCATCTGTAACACACATCTTTAGAAACATAAGTTCTATATCTTCTGATGATATATTAATATTAAATGTGGTTTGTTTTATTCACAAAATGATTTATAGCATATTTTGCTTTCTATACTGTACCCATCTAATACTTTTGGATAAAAGTTATCAAATAAACATTGTTTATCATGTCAAATGCATACCGATCGTTTGCATCCTTTATGAAGTCTCTCACATTTTCAAAAGAACCTATTGAAATAAAATTTGAAGAAATTGTACGTAAATGAAGCTGGAAAGGACCTCTCCTATGTCCACAGATTTCGTTGTCAAATTCCTATCAAAATTTATCACAGTGATAGGCAAGCACATAAACTTATAAAGAAAAGGAAGTACATTTATCTTCAATATTAGAAATAAATAAAAGAACAGAAGAGATGTATTGTTCTTCTTCCACCCTTATTAGCAAAATTCTAGCAAGCAAACTAGCACAAGTGGTGTTGACTTGGCAACATTTTTTTGGGGGGGGGGAGGTGGGAGTGGTGGTGAAAAGGGTAGATTAAAATGATATATGTCAAATATTAGTAGTCTTTTAAGAAGCCATCGCCCATGGCCCTTAACCCCGTACATATGGCAAATCAGGTGCAGAGCAAACGAAATTAAGATGATAGTGTGTTGACAGGAGCAAGCAGATTCCAGTTTTCATCTCCACAGACAACAGGAGTGACATCACATCTTCTCAGACTGACACCTTAATGAATTTAGCAACACCTAAACTTTTCTGGCACCGGACACCTTTGACATCAGTAGGTCCTTTCGTGTCAGTAATAATAGGATTCTGTATCACTTCCCCACTCCGTATTTGATGGCAGAATTACCTTTTGGGCCCTAACAAGTTGACAGGGTTTCATTTTGCTTCCTCTTTTAATGACATCTTCTTTGCAGGTGAACTGGAGATGTAATGACTTCCTTTTTTGTCCTGAAGGATTCCTAAATGTCATTGAGAGACCCAAGACATCTCAATCTGGCTTAATGCAAACAGGAAGCCAGGGTTTTTAAAGGTGAAATGGATCTTGCTAATGAAGAAGTATCGCTCTTCCTGGGGCAGGCAGCTTGTTAGTTCGAGTTAGGTGAGTGTCACGGGTTAGGGTTCAAGCATGACACGGGGTGTGACTCAAGATGTCATATTTTATTTACTGGGCTTAAAAAAAAATCATCTAATGCTCGGGCAATAAAAACAGGGAACCCTTTCTGCATTAGGCAGCAATCTGGAGAGAAAGGTAATGAGCTCTTGCCTCAGAAATTTGCGATGATGGGGTCCTCATGATGATCAAGTTCAAGTATGTGAACTTTAAAGCTGTAAATGGTAAAGCCACCCTGTAAATACAACTGCCTATTCATGGGACCAGAAACTCAAGTTTTCTGTCTATCTCGCTTCTTCAGTCTTTTTATTTTTCCCATGAGTGTGACTCAATAGTTAGATAGTTGTCTCTTTGTTTTCTTCCCTCTTCTTTTACACTGTAAAACGGCAAGAAATACAATACTTGTGGCCATCGTGAATTTGCAAAATGGTCCTGAGGCCCAAAGTGGGGTGGAGAGGAGGCGGCCCAGATTTAAAAACTTGGCACCGTTCAGAACCTCCTACGCATTTAAATCATTTCGAAATTCTCTGCTTCAGCTGGGTTTTTTTCTGATATTACTCACTGGCTGGTCACCATTTGGGGGAAGTATAAGAATGGAAAATCCGATTCATACAGTGACATAAAATCCATCGTGGGTGAATAAAGCCAAGGCTGCCAGCAAAACCCACCTTAAACATGGACGTGCTTGCCCAGAGCCGAAAGGGTTAAAGAGACCCCGTCTCAGCTGTCAGCTCAGCGGCACCGTCAAATTACAAATTACATCAAAATATAATGTCCCAAAGTATTAAATGATAATATTTTCAGCCCATCTGATCTAATGAGCAGATTCTACTCGCCTCTCCCTTTTTTTTTTTTAACCTTCAAATCTCTAATTACCGCAGACAAAACTTTTTGCATCCAGAGGTTTGTGTGAAAATTCAGAACCTCACCCTTTCAAGAGAGGGCTCTGCCTGCCACAGAACTCCCCTCTTTTTCCTTGTCTGCGGGGTGGAATCCATATAATGATTAACTGTTAGGTTTGCCCCATCTCCCTTCATGGAACAAAAATTATTCCTTCAAAGATGAGGAGGGTTTCTCAATTAAAACAGTTCTGTGAGTCACGGCCTCTGTGTCATTTTAGGAAAGGCACACAGTCCCATTTGCTTCTAACAGGTAAAATAATGACTTCTTCACCTGTCAACGGCTAGCTTAAAATTCCCACACATGTAGGCCATTTCTGTTTCATCTGTTCTTTGAATTTCAGCTGCTTTGCTTTTCAATGCCTCCGTTTCACTGGTGTCTCTTTTGTGTTGGAGACGTTCACACTGGGTTCTCCCTCTTTGGTGCTGGGCTTTCTTTTCACAGTGACATTTCAACATAAACAGTCAATATTCATTACCTCAAAGGAGACTTCCCTCCTATTGCTGACCAATTAAATACCAGCTGAGATGGGCAGACAAAGGTAAAGGAGTTGTAACACAAGGCAGGCTGGAGCATACTTTCCGCTCTCTTAAAGGAAGAAAAATTGCCATCAAAACAAAGAAAGCTGGCGATTGAGGGACTATCTCTAGCCAAGAGACACAATTCCGTGGGATATTATGGTCCCCTATCTTTTCATCTGGCGTGCTGCAGAGTGTGGGGGTTTTGGTATTGTGTGTGTGTGTGTGTTGTTTTTAATAATTCAGCACCATGCATTTTTGAGGTTTCACTGAGAAGGACAATCAGCCCTTAATTAGTTCCTGACTGAAGATGGCCATATTGGCATAGGCTGTTTATTCAGATGCTGGTGGACCTGACCTTTATTTTCTTCCTCTGCTGACTAATTTGATTTAGCTTGATTTCTGTATTTCTCCACCACACAAGAGCGACTCAGGAGGTGCCACTTAGAACATCTGTTGAGATTGAGCCCTTTATGGTGAACTCACCGCTGTCTCAGGAATTACTGGGAATGGCTGGGATACCCGTCAGCTATGTCCTCTGAGCTGGCATTCATTTTAGGGGGTTGGGAGGGGTGGCAATGTTCTGATATATTTCCTTGAATCATTAAACAGTTCAACTCCCTTCCCATCCATTCCCCCCTCCCCCAAGACTCACACCCTCCAAGACACACCTAAAGATGTAGGGCACTTGGAAAACCGTTTGCTTCAGGAAAGCTGGAGAGATTTTTTTTTTTTTTTTTAATACTTCTGCAAATTTCAAACTATTCCTCTTTTTTTCTTCTTCTTTTTTCTTCTCTCCACAATTCTGGGCAGCATGCATGTGCCAAGCTGCAAGAGTTTCTTCACCGCACATGAATTGTGTAGTAAATAGGGCATTTGGATCCTTCTTTTGTGAAATCATTCCCCTAAGTAAGCCATTTATTCCACCTCCACCAAATGTCATCCTCTTCCATGGTGAGGGAGCCACATGCATGCTTTTATATTGGAAATGTAGCCTAGATTTAAAGGCTTGTAGCCCAAACTGCCATCAGGACTGCCATCCACAAACTCAACATTTTCTGAAGGACTCATTTAGATAACAACATTCCATGCAAAGTGTGACCTTAAAGCAGAAGGTTACATATAAATGAAGTACACCCACGCCATTCATTTTCATAAGCAGGCGTGTGCATCCTAGCTTTGTCATCGATCCTAAAAGGCATTGCAATATTTCTAAAACAAACAAACCAGAGTCTCTCTGAATGGCAATCCTTACTCAACTTCCTTTAGAAACAGAATTAAAATCAGCGCCCAATAGTCAAAGCAATCCATTGTCCAAAATTTCCGTCTTATTAATCAGCCGCTTGAGAGAAGTGTAATGCCAGTCTCATTTTCTGAGAATCCCTCTTGAATTATTATTCTGTTTCGTCTTGTGAAAATGAAAGTGCAATTAATTCAAGAAGGTAAACTTTTTTCTTTTGGTATTTTTTTCCTTAATAAAGGAAAATAACTTTTACTCAGGAATAGTAGTTTCGTTGTTTTTTTTTTTCCTCCCAAGCCAGATTAGGTGAATTTAATCATCAGAGAATTTTATTTTCTATGTATGCTTCCAGCAGCTAGAGGGCACAAAAGAATGCTTTTACCTTGCCTTGTCTTTTTTTTTTTTTTTTTAAATCATGGAGTGGAACTATATAGACTCAGAACTAAACAAAAATACAGGGAAAGCTGGTGGATGTATGGCACCTTCCTTCCTCAGATGTCAGTGTCTTCATATGCTCTTTCTAGCAGGAATCCAAATTCCTGATGGCAGTAATAAGTGACAGGGAAATGCAGGAACTTCGCCTTCCCAAAAGAGAGAGTGAATTCCAAAGCATGAGAGCCTCGGACGGGGGCATGGTAATTCCAAGTCTGGCCCATCGTTACGCTTCTGAACTATTTTGTAGAGCTCTGTTCAGAAGCAATCTAAACATATGTTTAACCTTTATCATTCTAACATCTTAAATATTAATGTTGGTGGTGATTCTGCATGAACAACATCTATTATTTTTGCACTAATAAGAGGCTTACAAGAATAAACATGAAAAGCTTGGAGCAACCTTCCTGTCAATTAAGAAGCAGTCAGTAGTACTTCAAATGAACAGTTCCAGCAGACCTGATGTCAACTGGGATCCGAGTGGAAATGCAGGCTTCAAGAGCCACAAAAGACTCTTCAACTCATAACTCTAAGTTCACTAACCATCCCCTCCACACATTTATATACCCCTCATCTTGTAAAGCAAGTTACTAAGACTCCATAGTAAAAGGCACTCTTTTTTGGACCATTTATTTGAAAGCGTGATAGTACTTTGGCATTTTTCTGCAAGAAACACTAATAAACCTCAGGAGGAGTCACATCTGTTGCTGGAGTACAAAATGGGTTGGGCCTCAATAGCATAATATATATAAACACTTTTTCCCCCTAATGAACTGTACCACCCCCTTAGGCATAAATGAGTTGGATCTGGATCGAGTGCCATTTGCCAAATTGTAAATTGCCTACATTTATTTTGGGAGTGCACTAAACAGAGTGCTAATTGCCTTGTTTAGCACTTTCCTTTCTTTCATTTGCACTGGTGTAAAATCTTAGTAAATTAACTCAAGGCTTTTATTATGTAGGTAGCATTTGAACAACCAAGAATTAGTGAGGAGGCGGCATGAAAGGACTGATAACAGAGGAGTTGGCTCTACCCATAATGCCATTTATATGTCCCTTGAATTAAAAGGATGGAATTAACTTTTAATCCTTGGGCTTTTTAAATAGCTGATGTTAACACAGAATGTATTACGCAGCCATTTTATTCAAATTTACTCACTTAAAATGGGTAGAATGCTAACAACCATGATCGTATGGGGAAAGTGCAGCACGCTGTATTCATATACACAAGTGTTATATATTAAGATTCATTCCAAATAGCAATTTATGTAGTTGCAGTCAATTGCATAGTCAAGATTCCAGCTTGTTGTCAAAGACAAAACACTCCAAAGTCATTAATATCCACTGCTGTGCAGTAGCCTATGTAAAATGAGTTGGGAGTCTCGTTGCCATTCCTAACAGACAGGTGTACACTTCAGAAAAGCCATCATCAGATTTAGCACAGCACAGAATGTGCACTGGCGGTTTGACTATAGAGAATAGAGGCAAAATAGCCCCCAGAGGCTGAAGGTCTTGTACTCTTACAGGTGGCCTCTTACGGGGCGTGAGAGGGAGGACTGTCCAGGGAGCTGTGGAATCTTGCAGATACAGATAAACAGATTTTTCTATTTTCAGCACTCTTGGTTTGACTCAGTTCTTGGTTCACTCAGTTTTACAGATCCTTTTAAACCTAAAGCTACAAATTTTTGCTTTCAAAAGAAAAGGAAATTTGTTGCAAACGGTGATTTAAGATGAAAAGCAATAAAAGCCCATCATCTTTGATTTTTTTTTTCCGCATTTTTTTTTCTGTAAAAATCGAAAGTTGTGTTTAGATAGAAGTTTGCCAATATGAAAAGCCGAATGATGAAACAAAAATTGATTCAGTTCCTTCTAGTCATTTATATTAACCTCCCATACATAGAATTCTGCAGGTAATTACAGAGAGGCTAGATAGGGGAGACACTTAAATGAGGACAAGTTCTCTGGTTTTTAAGAAGGTTGACTGGGCCTTGATTTTGATGCACATTGACTTTAGAAGTGTTTTTCAGGAGAGGTATTACTTACATTGTGGGGGATGGCAGGGGGTACAAGTGTCCTTGCTCAAGGTAGTGGTGATGCAAGAAAGTTTTAAAGTATAGAAGGGCAGTCAGTATTTGCTATGTTGAAGTCATAGTGAATCCAGTTAGAAAATAAATTCAAGTCTTCATCATCTTATTAGCAGAAAAACAACAATATGAGTTTTACGCAATACTCCCTAGAAATCTAAGTAGCATCAGTGATTTGTTAAAAAAGGTAATATGCCAATGGAACAAAAGGTTTTGAACTCAGGCAAACGTTTCTGGATTCCAATTTGAGCACTGGAACTCTGATCTCTAAAAAGTGACCTCACCTTTTTTATTATTTATTTCTTCGTCTCTAATAAAACAGGTGACAATACTGATGAGTAAATGCTGCAGTGAGAATTATATTAATAAGACAATGTATAAGTTTCTAAAACAGAGTACATATTCCATAATAGTTCATTCCTCTTCTGGTCCTCTTTTTATTTTTGCTCACCTCGAATTCTACCTCTTCATTTAGTTAATGAAGCAAAATTCCCACTTGGATAATAGAAGATATAATAGTATAATTACTTTTGTTCTTCCAGTGTAGAACTTGATAATAGAACTCCTCAATAATAAATACCTGAGGAAAGAATAAATGAATGAGAAAAAAATCAGATAATGTTTTAATTATTGAGGGCTTCCTTGGTAGCTTAGCTGGTAGAGAATCTGACTGCAATGCAGGAAACCACACTTCGATCCCTGAGTTAGAAAGATCCCCTGGAGAATGGATAAGCTACCCACTCTAGTATTCCTGCCTGGAGAATCCCCATGGACAGAGGAGCCTGACAGGCTACCATCCATGGGGTCGTGAAGAGTCAGATACTAAGCATGGCATAATTATTGAAGATGCTTATGATATATATATATATATATATATAAAATAAAGGCTATATATATATAAAATAAAGGCTACATGATGAAACATAATTGTGAAGTTTCCAGGCTACAACTAAGCATGGCATAATTATTGAAGATGCTTATGATTTATATATATATATATATCGGAGAAGGCAATGGCACCCCACTTCAGTACTCTTGCCTGGCAAATCCCATGGATGGAGGAACCTGGTAGGCTCCATAGGATCATGAAGAGTTGGACCCGACTGAATGACTTCACTTTCACTTTTCACTTCCATGCATTGGAGAAAGAAATGGCAACCCACTCCAGTGTTCTTGCCTGGAGAATCCCAGGGACGGTGGAGCCTGGTGGGCTGCCGTCTATGGGGTCACTCAGAGTCAGACACGACTGAAGCTACTTAGCAGCATACATATATATATATAATAAACATGATGAAACATAATTGTGAAGTTTCCAGACCAGAATGGTTTGGAGTCATTTAAGATTCGAAACACTTCTTTAGAGATACTATGTGATTTACCTATGACTTAACACCAAATTGTGATTATATGTAAGTTCTGCATGAAATAAGATAGGATTTAATGTATTTTTGAAATTAGTTTATTTTCCAGGGAAGCAAAATGATGACTTAACTACTAAATTTTGTCTGATTTCCCATTTGAATCAAAAGCATATTGACAAAGAAATTTGGTGAAAATGAAATAGGAGAAAGTTGAGAGACACTATTTTAACCTACATAATTTATGTCTTTCATAATATAAAACATCTTCTAATTTAGGGTGATAGTCATTTTTAATGGCATGACTTAATGGCAATTCTGTGAAATAATAGTTCTGTATGAAATAACAGATAAAGACTCTTGAGGGTCCCTTGGACAGCAAGGAAGTCACACCAGTCAATCCTAACGGAAAATCAGTCCTGAATATTCATTGGAAGGACTGAAGCTGAAGCTGAAACTCCAATACTTTGGCCACCTGATGTGAAGAACTGACTCATTTGAAAAGACCCTGATGCTGGGAAAGATTGAAGGCAGGAGGAGAAAGGTACGACAGAGGATGAGATGGTTGGATGGCATCACCGACTCTATGGACATCAGTTTGAGTAAGCTCCAGGAGTTGATGATGGACAGGAAAGCCTGGTGTGCTGAAGTCCATGGGGTTGCAAAGAGTCAGACACGACTGAACGACTGAAATGACTGATGAAATAATGCAGGTTCAATTGTATGCATCATAAGAGAATTCATTTGACTAGTCCTTGATTAATGCTGAACTATGCTGAAGATTGGTCTTTAGAGTCCTCCAAAAACTTGATTCCATAGTTATCATATGAAAATTTACTCCAACAGGAGACTTGGTCAAAGATGTCAGAAATTCAAATGTTTGTTTTCCATGAGACTTTAACCAAGGACAGAAGTAAGACTGATCATCTGTTCTTTAATTAGAGGAACTGAAAGTCTGACTAACGATAGTTGTTTCTGTCATTTCAACATGTTATTCTCTTTTTAAATCCTTAGACAAAGAGTCTAAAAATTAATTTTGTCCATGCCTCAATTTATTTTTTCAACAAACAAACTTTTAAGGGTTTACATTTTATCTCCAAAAACATAATGGTACTTCTCATGCCTCACTTCCTAGTTTTTCTCCCCATCTTTCTTCCTTTTGTTTCACCTAATCAGTGACATTTTTATCTAACAGATAATGTTAAAAGAGAGTTTTAATAGGTACTATTCAAACAGATAAGCCATGGTTCTTTTGTTCAAAGAAAAACATATTCTTTATGGGTTACTTTCTCATCATGTTGAGTCTTACAGTTCTTGGGGTTCAGTCTTTGTGTTTTGGAGTATTCATAACTGTTGACCCGCAATCAACTTCCATCTTGGATAAACTTGTCAAATGTATCATGAGTGTATAATGTAACCAGATAACTGGCTTTGGCACATGAAGTTTTTAAAGATCCAAAGCTACATGAGACAATTAAAATGCTGGAAAGCCCAAACAAAAAATAATTGTTTTATTGAGAAGGAATTTATAACAATGATAGCATACAGCTTTTGAATACAATTGTCTGTTGTGTTCTCAGGCTATGATCATGCGATCAAAACGAAAAATACTCGTAAGTATAATTCTGTGAGTTAAAGTCAGAAATATATATATATAAAACTCCTCACAATCCCAGAAGTTTTCTGGGACACATATAACCATAGAAAATTTCTGGGACACATCAAAAACCATAAGTATAGTGGAAGAGATTCCTACACCACAAGAAGTTTAAATAGGCCTTTCCTGGACACATCTAACCATAAGCATAGTAGAAGAGCTTTCTATTCTCTTCTACCACAAGCTTCATTAAATATTCAGACAACTAAGCCAATGAACAAAAGTCCAGGGATTGGCTGGCTAGCAGGTTAGTTAACACTGTTTCCAATAATGAAGTGAACAGTTCTCACAGAGGCTTATTTCTGTCTGTGTAATATACTGGCTATCCTGACAACTAGGCAGAAAAGGCCTATTTAAATGTGTTTTTGAAGTATTATAATATTTTCCTTTCTATTATTGGAGCTAAAGCTAAAAACATTTTTGTGTGTGCTTTTTAAAATAGTATTTATATATGTGTGTCTTTCTGCATCCAGTCATCCAGTCTCTGTCTTTTGGTTGCAGCATTTAATACGTTTACATTTAAGGCAATTATTGATGGCACCCCACTCCAGTACTCTTGCCTGGAAAATCCCATGGACAGAGGAGCCTGGTAGGCTCCAGTCCATGGGGTCGCTGAGAGTCGGATACGACTGAGCGACTTCACTTTCACTTTTCACTTTCATGCATTGGAGAAGGAAATGGCAACCCACTCCAGTGTTCTTGCCTGGAGAATCCCAGGGACAGAGGAGCCGGGTGAGCTGCCGTCTATGGGATCGCACAGAGTCGGATACGACTGAAGCGACTTAGCAGCAGCAGCAACATGCTACCATCTCCATTTTCTTAATTGTTTTGGATTTGGTTTTGTAGGCCTTTTTTCCTCCCTTCTTTTGTTCTCTTCTCTTGTGGTTTGATGACCATATTTAATGTTGTGTTTGGGTTGCTTTGTATTTTTTATATGTGTGTATCTATTGTAGTTATTGAGTTCACTGTTTCCATGAGGTTTTTATATAGGAGTCTACATATGTACAAGGTTGTATTAAGTCGCTGGTCTCTTTCCTATTGGTTTGGGTTTCTAGTAACTAAATCTGTTGCTTTTAGAGTTGACTCAGCCCTTCTAGCAGAAATTTATCTTAAGGAAAAAAACCTCAGATGAACAAAGGCCTTAAACATAATGATTTAATTGCATTATTATGTATAGAATTATTATTTTAATATTAAGTAAAATATTTTATATAACCAAAAATGTTCAGAAGATGAAATATTAAGTGGTCAAATAAAAAATATATTTATAAAGTTTCTAGTAATATATAATATACATATAATATATAACGGAGAAGGCAATGGCCTATGGGATCACACAGAGTCAGACATGACTGAAGTGACTTAGCGTAGCATAATATATAATATTGACTGAAGAAAAGAGTATACCATACTTTACATATGACATGATCTTGATTCTATAAAAAAAGAAAAATACAAGGATAAATAGAAGAGAATCAATAAAGTAAATAAAATACAAGGATAAATAACAGTGTCAAAACAGTTATTGTCCTTGAGCTGGAAGCTAAGATTATGCAAGCTTTTCTACTCACATATACTTTTCATTGTAATACCTTTATAAGTAAACAAAAGTAGATAACTGGAGAAAAAAGAATTCTTCAACATGATTATTCAAAGCAGTTTCTTTGTGGAGATGCTACCACAGTTGATGATATTAAAAAGACGTATACACCATGTATGTGCACCTGTCTTCAGCCCATCACCTCTTGACAAATCCAGAACAACACAGCCAATGAACGAAGTTGGAAAGTAGCAATGGACCCTGAAAACAGGCTCCTCTGCCGAACTAGAAACACGTTTCAAACATCTTTCTCTAGTTTCTTTTCTAAGTGGTAGTGTGAATTATTATAGATTAGATTTGCAAAGTCCCTTGCCCTCATTCTTTATTTTGGAAGCAAAAGACATACTTAGATAGAAATGGTGCAAGAAGTGATAAATCCAAAAACAAAGAAACAGAGGCCTGAAAACTGAGCCCTTCCTCACAGCAATTCCAGTTTCACTGACCACACTCTTGCAAGATTTTAATTCACATATTTCTTTGCTGTCCCTGTCTCCCATGAGTCTCCTCACCTTCTAGAATGCACACTCTCACACTCTGCCTCTCTCTCTCATACACACACACAGAATATTGCCTCTACATTAGAGTGTGCCATTAGCAATTCTGTTTTCCTTTTTAGCACACAAACAAGCTCCTTGGGCTTTTATATAAAATTCTCAAACAATATTTTTGTGGGAGGTTTACTTAATTTCCAACTTTCTTACTTAAATCTAACCCGTTCTCCAAGTAAGGAAGCTAAAGCTGAGAGATTAAGCCACATTCTGAAGATCACAAAGTCAGCAGTGGAAGCCAGACCAAAATACATTCCAGTGGTGGTATTTCCCTTAAGAGATGCCTGTCACTTTTAATCTACACGGTTAGAGTTTCCCCACACTAAGCCTTAAGTCTCAGCAATACATATTAAATGAATATTAGATAGTGTGCTCATTGGCCGAACTTTGAGGTGTTAGAGCTCTCTGCTCACCAGTCTAAAGAAAATTAAGCTTCTTTGAAGGAAATGTGGTCTCTATTAGTAAAGGGTTAAACACAGATTATGCAAATAAAGATATTGTCATTTGTCCCCTCTGTTCATTCCGAGAGCTGCTTTTCTGTTGTTGTTTTTCTTCTCCTCCAATTGAGAGATTAACCTGGTCCCAATTGAAATGGCAGTCCATATCATACCTTGCCTTGATCTCACAGCATGGCTAATAACAGCTGGGGCCCGCCAAGCAAGCGTCTTTATTTTTTCTTTATTGTTCCAGACTACACATCCGTGAACCTTCAGCATGTTATGTACTTAACCATGGTCAGGTTGATGTCATTATTTTCTGATTGTCCAGGAGCTCCCGGGGTACTGGCCCACATTGACGGAGAAGGCTGGCATGCTCTTTGTAGGGTAACCTTTGAAAAAGAAGTGCCTTGACCACCTGCGTGTTTAGCCTAGGGCTGTGACATTGCACTGGGCCAGTTGGTACGCTTCAAAACACATATTAGCACCAGTTGGGCTTGTTCATCTTGCTTTTTAATTTTCACTTGGTCTTGGTAGATAAACCTTATCTGTGCCACAAGCAAATGCTTCACAGAGCAGATTTTTCAAGATCTCAGCAAGAAGATCTGGTTTGTGTGGGTCAGTGTGTGCTTTGTCAAAACCTAAGCGTAGCTATTCCTCACCTTCCCCACCTCTTTTTCGTATTTTTTCCCCCTGTTGCCTGTCCATATGGCTAAGTCACTAGCCAGGCTAGTCCAAAGCAGGCACACAAGGACAGACCAGCGAGAAGAGTGGGGCAAAGTGCTTCTCTACGTGAACCATCTCCACACTTAGCTTTTACAATCCTGTAAAAATTGGTCTACTTGTTATCAGTTCAGACTGGAAAGCAAGCAGCCCTCCTCGATTGCCTCGGGCTTTGATGTAAGCACCCCTGACTATTTCTGTTTAAACTCTAGCGGATGGAAGACACCTATAAAGATATTAATTAGCTCCAGTTGTCACCAGATGTGGTTTACATTCTCCGAGCCAGCTCTGAAATCCTGGAATTTTTATTAGGCAAGGTAATGTTTATGGCTCTCATTAAAGTCTGAGTCATAAAAGACTGAGGATGAGATTGGAAGGGGTGGGGAGCGGGAGAGAGTTTTCTCTTTGTTTATCAACTTTCAAAAATCCAAAAGACCTGTGCTTTAGATTTGAGTGGCATGTTAACTTTGAGGAATCTGGCAAGAGTCTTATGGTGTTTACACTTTGAGGAAACCCTTTGAGTTATACTACATAAAATGACTGGTCTGTGTCAGAATTATGAGTTACATTTATATGCTTAATTATAAGAATGTCAGCCGGGTTGCACTGCGCCATGTAAAAGAATTCAGTACTAATTGTCATTGGACTGGATACTTGTTTATGGGATATATGACGACAAAAGGAATTAATCATTTATTCAAAATGGGTGAACAGTACTTCTTAACTGGCAGAGCAGGGTGTCAGGGAGAGGAAGAGAATCCAAAAATATCTTCCAAACACTTTTTTTCTCTAATGGTCCCCTTTCAGCCCATTAGTACTCTTAGGAAATACTTTTGTTAATTTTTCTTTTGGAGGAATAAGAAGGTAATGGCTTAAACATATTACTAGACTATTTTTTTTTTAATTTGAGAAAGATTTGCAGTCCAAACTGGCTGCTCAGATTCCTTCAATAGCTTCTCTGACCTCCTTTTGAAGTTCCCCCTCATCAAATCTACACACATAATAAGACAGACCCAATTCTTCTGCCGGCCCCCGTGATAATTCATGGTCCCTGAATGGAATCTGTCTTCGGCTTGAATCCTCTGATGACTTACATCAGTGCATCCGATTTACAGTTTCATAAGATCTTTGGAGATTTTAAATGATATTCAGAAATATGCTTATGCATTTTTAAAAGATTCCTTTTTCCCATCTGAACTCTTTTAACAAAGGTATTACACTAAGTACAAAAGCTGTCCAATTTTTTCCAACCTTTTGGTTCTTTCTAAAACACAGTCATTTTGTTAGACATTGAAAATGTCTTGATTTAGTTGTCTTGCTATTTTGGGCCTGTCCTGCCCCCTGCAGTGGTAATAAGGATGGGGGGTCCTGCTGGGCCCTGAAGAATACCATTTCACGGCCGCCACAGAGCTGGCGGCTTTTATTTATGGAGCCAAGAAAATGA
The DNA here is from genome assembly GCA_935064755.1 of Tragelaphus eurycerus. Lineage (NCBI taxonomy): Eukaryota > Metazoa > Chordata > Mammalia > Artiodactyla > Bovidae > Tragelaphus > Tragelaphus eurycerus. The sequence goes on along the minus strand of CAKXYN010000075.1, from coordinate 10,260,625 downwards.
ATGGGTATTAGTGTCCAAACATTTCAACATGCTCCCGCGGCCATGCACAAAAGGGACTGATTTGCAGCAAATTTCCACTTATTTTCCAAAAGTATTTACCTTACCGAAGCTTGGCTGATCACTATAATGGCATAGCTTAGGGGGGAAAAAATGACCATTTCAGAACCCAATTTATATATATATATATATATTTCTGAACCTTAAAAGTGTTCTACTTTTTCTGAATAAAGATAATACCCTTGGTTGCTAGGCTTTTATGGATATATGGATAAATCTAAGGTGTTGGTGTTTGTAGTTCTCATTGTCATTTTCAATTCAAACAAGAAAAGACCTCGCATAGTCCAAGCAAAGATAGTTCGTATCAGCAGATAGAGGCTAAGACATAAGGGAGCCTGCTACAAGCATGCGGGGTCATCCTTGGTCACTTCCTGAGAGCAAGTCCAGCATTTTAATGTTTGAAATTCGGTCTTAGAATTGAGGGCTAACATGTTCTAGAACTATGTTTAAGAATCAACTTCAGACTAATTGGTGGGTAGCCCTGCGATGCTATGAAATCACTCTACCTTTTACATTGTGCAATTCACTCCTTTTATCAATAAATACTCATTGAGCACCTACTGTGTGCCATGCATTTGAAACCAGCCTTGCAGAGATATTAAAACGGCTTTACCTGTGGCTTTTCAAGAACTTTGCTCAGGGTGTCTACACCCTCTGCTCAGGCAGATGCTTTGGAGATCCTCCATCCATTCTGCAAGTCTTGTCTCTGAGCATTCTCTGAATATGGTATTGCCTTCTCAGCTCTGGACTTTGGTTCTTTCTTCTTGGTACACAAGAAATATCTCTTGCTACAAATCAAAATTCCTGCTCTCTAATTCCAGCCAAAAGATCCATTCTTATATAACCAGTACCACCCACCCCCCAACCAGGTCCCTACTGTGAGCCTAAAATCTCCTTTCTCCGAGCTCCATCACTACTGCCATGTTATTTGTGAGCATGGACTACTGGATAAAAATCCATCCGAGGGGTGAATGAATGTTGGCCACCTTCCCTAAGACTTGTGTGCACTTTGCACAAAGCAGATGCTCTCTCAAAGGGAGAGCGGGAGGCCTTGATGAAGGAATGAGTCTGTCATCTTATAAATCCCTCCTGTTACCTTTCCTATTCCGCGAGAGGCAAGATTTACATAGCAAAGTGATGTGTGAATTTTCTCTTCTTCCTGTTCTTCCAAAATCCATGTTGGCTTTTCTAATATTTATGGCAATGACACCATGGCTGTAAGTCTCCTGGTCACTGTTCCCAGCGTCACCATTTTATTGCCCAAACTCCTATGCAGAACAGTATGGTAATCTGTCCAGCTCTAAGTTACAAAAATGTTACTCACAATATGCTATGCTATGCTAAGTCACTTCAGTCGTGTCCAACTCTGTGCGACCCCATAGATGGCAGCCCACCAGGCTCCCCTGTCCCTGGGATTCTCCAGGCAAGAACACTGGAGTGGGTTGCCATTTCCTTCTCCAATGTATGAAAGTGAAAAGAGAAAGTGAAGTCGCTCAGTCATGTCCGACTCTTAGCGACCCCATGGACTGCACCCTACCAGGCTCTTCCATCCGTGGGATTTTCCAGGCAAGAGTACTGGAGTGGGGTGCCATTGCCTTCTCCGACTCACAATATAAGATGTTATTATAGCATAAGAAACACGAAATCAATGAAAGAAACAAAACCAGGAATTATTTCATTCTAATGAAACTCCATTAACTACTAGTTATTTGACTTTGTACTGGTTGCTTAATTCTCCATACTTCAGTTTCCTCATCTGTAGAATGGGGTAATAATCATAGAAACTTCATGAAGTTACTGTGTGAAGTTAGAATATAAACAATGGGCTTCCCAAGTGGTGCTAGTGGTAGAGAACCTGCCTGTCAACGCAGTGGGTATAAGAGACTTAAGTTTGATCCCTGGGTTGGGAAGATCCCCTGGAGGAGGAAATGGCAGCCCACTGCAGTAGTCTTGCCAGAGGAATCCCATGGACAGAGGAGCCTGGCGGGCTACAGCCCATAGGGTCGCAAAGAGCTGGACATGGCTGAAGTGACTTAGCATGCAAGCACTCAATATAAAAAACACAGAAATTGTTCAACAAATATTAATGATTATCTCATATTTGAAAATATAAATTTTAATTTACAGTAAACAAGTCTTACTTGCAGTCTTTGAATAAGAGATAATAAATCTCTCAGGTATATCTTCTCCAATCAAAACCACTTCAGCCAATGATACCATACTGCCTTTCCATATAAGATTAATTTTGGTAAAACTTCTTCCGGCAAGTTTTGTTATGTAGGCTTCTGATGTCCTGGGTCATGTCCAGTCTTGGCTCATTGGCTGGACCACTCCCATCGTATCTGAGTCTGTATTATTAGCTAGTAAATTGCCAAGTGGCCTTACTCCTTTAGACTGCCAAATGGATATTCTATAGATACTCTATCAATGGCTATTTCAGCCAGACCTTTTCCTGACCCTCATGGTTTGCCCAGGCATCTGTGCTGGCTTTTTCCCTCTTTCATAAAAGTCATTCACCTCCTATGGATTTATTTTATGACCAGAGTTCCATGGATTTTTTGTTTGTTTTGCTTTGCTTTGCTTTGCTGACTGGTGATATAGGTCATTCTAGTCAAATTCTGACACTGACAGGTGATGTTACACCAGTTACCTCTCTTTATGTCTCCACTTTCTCATATGTTCAATGAAATGATGGACTCAGAGGAATATTTCCAAGGAACTTTTGGACTTGCATTCACTAGTCTTAAAAATTCACTTTCAGGAAGAAGTAATGTCAATCCTAGAAACTTTCCTTTACATCTTCATAAAATGGACCTTGGCTGTGCTCTTACTGGAGAGCTTGTACATGCGTCATCACCATCTTGGTGTCGAGCAAGTCCACTGAACTGTATCTTATATTTTGACTTTTGCGGGACAGAAATTTGACCAACCCATCACTGAAGTCCAATACATCATTTGTTCCCATTCTCAGATGAAACACTATCTCAGACATGTTTCTAAACTTAACCAGACAAGAAACCTGCCTGCCTCATCCACATCACAGTGAACAGAGCTACAAACAGAACAGTGAATAAGACAGTTTCACCCTTAAGTTCACAGGCTAATACAAGAAATGCATTTAGAAATAAGTAACTATAGGAGAAAACTACATGTGAGCATTTGAGCATGTTTATTCCATGTAACGGGGAAAGCAATGGCACCCCACCCCAGTACTTTTGCCTGGAGAATCCCATGGACAGAGGATCCTGGTAGGCTCCAGTCCATGGGGTCACTAAGAGTCGGACACGACTGAGCGACTTCACTTTCACTTTTCACTTTCATGCATTGGAGAAGGAAATGGCAACCCACTCCATTATTCTTGCCTGGAGAATCCCAGGGACGGGGGAGCCTGGTGGGCTTCCGTCTATGGGGTCGCACAGAGTTGGGCACGACTGCAGCGACTTAGCAGCAGCAGCAGCAGCATTCCATGTAAGTTAGAAGAGGGGTTGGACGAGAAGGAGAGGGAAAAGAAGGAAAAAGAAGAGGGGAAGAAAGAAAGAACAATACACCTGAATCCAGGCTTGGTCTCCGGGGAAAAGGAAAATTAAAGTTTTTCTGGGAAATTCTGGGAGCTAAATTCTGGGAAAAGGAAAATTAAAGTTTTCCTTAGTATAGGATTTCTCAGAGCCTTGGAATTAGGACTATGTATTATGAATCACTGAGACTCTATTTGCCCAAAAAGGGTATTTTTCCCTTTCATTATTTATGTTTAGCTGTTGACATTTTGGAAAACAGTAATATTCTACTGGATATATATATATATATAGTTGAAGAAACCTTATCACAGAGATAATGTTAAGGAGGAGTATAGTAGCTAATAGAGTCAAGTGGTCTGAAGTCATGCCCTGACTCTTACAGTAATAACTTCCTCATGGAATTGTTGTGCAGATTAAATGAGTAATGTAAAATACATAGACCAATGCTTCAAACATAAAAATATTTAATAAAAGTTTATTATCTTATATCATTATTGTTATTATTGCAATAGAGTGGAAGCTCATCAATACTATTGGGGACTGGAGTTTGTTTAAGAAATTCTTAAAACACTGTGTGAAGTTTCTTTAGCAAACTAAAAACAGAGCTATCATATGATCTAGCAATCCCACTGCAGGAAAATTCAAAGAAAACCATTATTTGGGAAAAAAAAAATACATGCACTCCAGTGTTCACAGCAGGACTATTTACAAGAGCAGAGACTTGGAAGCTACCTAAGTGTCCATCAACAGATGAATGGATAAAGATGTGAAATACACACATTAAGATGTGTATTTCACATCTTTATCCATGTGAGCATGTGTGTGTGTGTGCAGTGATGTAAAATATTACTAAATCATAAAAATAAGTATGAAATAATGCCATTTGCAGCAACATGGATGATGGATGAACCTAAAGACAATCATGCTAAGTGAAGTAAGTCAGACAGAGGAAGACAAATGTCATATGATATTCATATGCAGAATCTAAAAACTGATACAAATGAACATATTTACAAATAGAAATAGATTCGGAGACACAGAAAACAAATTTATGGCTACCAAAGGGGAAAGAGGGGAAGGGATGAATTAGGAGTTTGGGATTAGCAGATACAAACTATTCTATATAAAACAGATAAACAACAAAGTCGTGCTATATTCGGGATCTTTTAATGGAAAAAAACAATCCAAATCACTTTGCTGTACACCAGAAACTAACACAATATTGCAAATCAACTACAATTTAAAAGAAGAGATCCCTATATTGGCTCCCTAACTGTTTGAGTGAAATTCTCCAGCGGAAAGGGCAAATGTGGAGAGAGCAGAGCATGGCAGCAGGGCAGAGAACGTAAGCAAAGATCCAGAAGTGGAAAGCCCGGCCGTTTATTTAGAAACGAGTATGCAGAAGATTAAGGCCAGAACCTCTCCTGAAACTGAGGGGAAATTGGAGAGGGCACCAGCCATTAGATGGCAAGCTCCCTGCACCCCCCTTTTCAAAAGTCTCCTAGTTAACGACTTCCTTCAGTTCACAGCAGCCATACCCAAAGACCGTTATTAAATATTATTTGGTGGTGATGCTTCAAATTAAACCTTGCTACTATTTATCACAGCATCTCTTTCTAAATGTATTATTTCCAGGAAAAGGCTTAAGCAAGAATCTCAGTGAACTGGTAGGACTACCACACTTACCAACACTTTCTAGAAGCTTTACTCTCTTGAGTCTTCTCACCTATATGGCACTTTTAAACAAAATATTAGTACTTAAGAAATCAGCAATTTCTCCGCATTTGTGGCAATTTACAAGTAACTTGTGTTACACTAAAATCACAGTGATGATAATACGAAAGCACCAGCCTACTTTTTTTTTTAATTACACTGTTTTCAATGAAATAGTCTAAACATAGGTCATGCTTTTCAGTAAGTATTTATGAATAGCCTGTGTTCATATTGTGACATATATTTTACTTTGCAATTGCAGAATCAAAACTTCAGAAATTTCAAAAGTGAAATTCCTCTTTCTCTCCCGGCTCCCATTCCTCTTCCCGCCTTCCTCCTCCATCCTGAAACCACTGCAGTCGTCCTCATTGTGGAATTATGGAGAGGCGTTGGTTCAAGGACACCTGTGGATCCCAAAATCTATACATGCTCAAGTCGCTAATGTAAAATGGGCAGTATGCAAAAACAGAGGGCAAACTCTAGTGAGACATGGACTTCCATGCTTCCTTTCCAAAGCAATAGAGCCTGTAGGGAAAGAAGTGAGAGAAAGAAAAAATTTCATGTCATTAGTATCTCAACAAATAAAAGTAACCGTGATTAAACATCTAGCACCCACTTATTGAACTGCACCCTGAACATACAGCAGATCCTACAATCTTCACCAGTGAGGTGGCCCCATTTTACAGATAAAACTGAGGCCCCTCAATGCTGATAAAGTCATCCACTTTACACAGCTAAAGAGCAATGCAATGTGGACTTGAAAGAGGCCACACAAACTACAAAATCTAGGCTTTACCCATCTGCCTCCAGGAACTTCTCCTAGAAAACCCAAGAGCTTTATGTGCACAGAACAGCTCATTGGCTGAAAGCAATTTTAATAAACAAGGCATTCCTTGAGTTTTTATTAGTCAGAGTCAAAATAAATTTGAAGAAAAAGATTTTATCCCTAACTAAGTTGGCCTTGATGGCTCAGACAGTAAAGAATCTGCCTGCAATGCAGGAGACCTGAGTTCCATCCCTGGATCAGGAAGATCCCCTGGAGAGGGAAATGGCTACCCACTCCAATGTTCTTGCCTGGAGAATCCCATGGACAGAGGAGCCTGATGGGCTACAGTTCACAGAGTCACAAAGAGTTAGACAGGATTGAGTGACTAACACACACACACACACACACACACACACACACACACACAGAGCAGCTATGGATAAAGCTCCTACCTATCCTGAATGCCGATAAGCAAGGACAGAGACCGATGTTAACAGACCCATGTGGCTACCCCTGACTGGAGCTTTTGCTTAGTTTTTTGAGGGTTTCCCTGGTAAAGAACCTGCCCTCAACTCAGGAGACCCAAGTTCGATCCCTGAGTCAGTAAGATCCCTTGGAGAAAGGAATGGCTACCCACTTCAGTATTCTTGCCTAGAGAATGTCATGGACAGAGGCGCCTGGCAGGCTACAGTTAAGAGTCAGATACAGCTGACTGACTAACACTTTTGATACCTTAGCCTCCCTGAATCTCAATTTTCTCATCCATTAAATGGGGATGATAACTTCCCTTCTGCCTGTTCCTGAGTTGTCGAGAGGATTAAATGTGCTTGAATATATTATATACATGAAAGTAGAGTATAAATTTAAGAATATTAAGTATAAAATATTAAATTATTGTCATTTTATTTCTCTGAACTGATTAGAAGCCCAGTCTTTTTCTAAAACACCTGACTTATTATTTTCTCTTGCTTTTGCATGACATTGTAGGATAACAAGACATGTTGAAAGAAACTCAGTATGAAGTCATATGAAAAATTCATCCAACCCGGCATTCTGTCCGTGACAGACTACCAGCTTTCTGAGTTTAGTTAGTGTATCTCTAGCTCCTTTTAAATGAGTGTTATTATGAAATATTCCAAAAAGAAAAATAATTAGAAAATAGTATAACGAGCATCTGTTACTCGCCAAGTCTTGTTGTTTTTCCATTTGCTTCAGGTCTCTTCTTTAATAAAAATAAATAAATAAGGCATCACAGGTACACCTGATGTGCCTCATGTGTTTCTTCTACATTCTGTTATTATCTCTCCCTGCCCAGAGGTAAACACTGTGCTTCAATTGTTCACTTATTGCCATGCAACTTCTTATATTTTTCCCATCATATTTTAATATTTTTACTTGTACTTTAAATATACCTATACATTTTCAAACAGTATGCAGTGTTCATTTGCCTATATTTAAACTTTATTAAAATTGTATCATATTATACATATGTTATAATTAACATTTAGTTTAGATCCAGCTGATTAATTGTAACTGCTATTTAAGTGTGACTCACATCTGTAAATTCACCCTCCCAGTGGTGAACACTGAGGTCACTTCCAATTGCTTACTGTTACAATCAATGCAATGAATAATACTATGTCTCCCTGGGCACATTGGGACCATTTTTCTAGGACAGTGGTTCTTAAGGTATGGCCCTGAGACTAGCAGCATCGGCATTATCCAGGAAATTACTGCCCATTCAAATTCTGAGGTCACATCTGCAGAGTTTAACAAACTCCACAATTTATTATGATGCAGACTAGTTTGAAAAGTGAAAGTGTGAAAGTCACTCAGTTGTGTCTGACTCTTTGCAATCCCATGGACTGTAGCTTACCAGGCTGCTCTGTCCATGGAATTCTCCAGGCCAGAATACTGGAGTGGGTAGCTTTCCCTTCTGCAAGGAATCTTCCCAACCCAGCAATGGAACCCAGGTCTTCTGCATTGCTGGTGGGTTATTCACAGTCTGAACCACTTTTGAGAATGACTGCCCAAAACCTAGAGCTGGGCTTCCCCAGTGGCTCAGTGGTTAAAGAATCTGCCTGCCATGGAGGATATGGGGCAGGAGCTGCAAGTTCGATCCCTGGGTCTTGAAGATCCCCTGCAAAAGGAGATGGCAACCCACTCCAGGGTTCTTTCCTGGGAAATCCCATGGACAGTGCAGCCTGGCTGGCTACACCCCATAGGGTCACAAAGAGGCCAACACAACTTAATGACTAAACACGAGCACACAAACCTAGAGCTGGAAGTGCTTAGGCATAAAGTACACATACATGTCTTTGATTTGACTGTTACCAAATTATTCTTCAAAGAAGTTGCTTTTGCTGCACATCCTCATCAAAACCTTGTACTACCTCTTACTATTGTGCATCTGCTGGTTGCAAAACAGCTATCTTTTTGTGTTTTTAATTTGCATTTCTTCGATCAGTATGTAAGGTTAAGCTTCTTATCATACATTTATGAGCCATTCATGTTATATATCAGAGAAGGCAATGGCACCTCAACTCCAGTACTCTTGCCTGGAAAATCCCATGGATGGATGGAGGAGCGTGGTGGGCTGCAGTCCATGGGGTCACTAGGAGTCGGACACAACTGAGCAGCTTCACTTTCATTTTTCACTTTCATGCATTGGAGAAGGAAATGGCAACCCACTCCAGTGTTTTTGCCTGGAGAATCCCAGGGACGGGGGAGCCTGGTGGGCTGCCGTCTATGGGGTCGCACAGAGTCGGACACGACTGAAGCGACCCAGCAGCAGCAGCATGTTATATATCTTTAGTCAGTTTTTCTAATAAGTTGTTAAGCCTTTATTGATTTGTAAGGCTCCTTGACTATTCTAAATGTTAAGTCTTTGGACATATATGCTGTAAATATCCTTTCCCAGAATGTAACATCCCCTTTAAACTTTCTATGCTATCTTTCAACTCTGTTCATTTTAATTTTCATGTAATCAAATTTATCAGTGTTTTCCTTTATCTTTTTATCTTGTCATTTAAGAAATACATTTCTATCTGAATATCTTAAAATATTTCCCTATTTTTTCTTCCAGACACTTAAAGTTTTGGATCCTGATTTTCAGATTTGGATCCATATTTTAACTAGATTTTTTTTTAATGTATATGAGACTCTTATTTCATTTTTTTCACAAAAATCCCTGGTTGATTCAGTACCATTTGTTGAATTTTCCTTTTTTCCTCCACTAATTTACCATATTAGCTTTGTTATGTATCATGTTTCCATCTATGTATGAGACTGTTGCTCAGCTCTACATTATATTCCAATTTTTCTATCTACATTAATTCTATACTGTCTTTCTTATTACAGGTTCATATTTTTCCTCAATCAATATTAATAAAGGTTCTTTTGATTAATTTTATTTTTCTGGTTTGCTATTTTGTTAATTTTTAATTCTATCTTTCCTTTCTTAATTAACTATTTTCTTAATCTATCCTTTTTCCAGATTGTTAAGCTGAATGCCTAGCTAAAAAATTACCAGCATTTATCCTTTATGACATAACATATAATGCTGTATATTTCCCTCTAAGTACTGTCTTATCTACAGCCCATACAATTTGATCTTTACTATTTTAGTGCTCATATCTAAATCTATTTTAACTTTCTCTATGTTTTCTTCATTAGATCAGATCAGATCAGATAAGTCGCTCAGTCGTGTCCGACTCTTTGCGACCCCATGAACCGCAGCACGCCAGGCCTCCCTGTCCATCACCAGCTCCCGGAGGTCACTCAGACTCGCATCCATCGAGTCAGTGATGCCATCCAGCCATCTCATCCTCTGTCGTCCCCTTCTCCTCCTGCCCTCAATCCCTCCCAGCATTAGAGTCTTCTCCAATGAGTCAACTCTTCGCATGAGGTGGCCAAAATACTGGAGTTTCAGCTTTAGCATCATTCCTTCTAAAGAAATTCCAGGATTGATCTCCTTCAGAATGGACTGGTTGGATCTTCTTGCAGTCCAAGGGACTCTCAAGAGTCTTCTCCAACACCACAGTTCAAAAGCATCAATTCTTCGGTGTTCAGCCTTCCTCACAGTCCAGCTCTCACATCCATACATGACCACAGGAAAGACCATAGCCTTGACTAGGCGAACCTTTGTTGGTAAAGTAATGTCTCTGCTTTTGAATATATTAGCTGATGAATTATTAAAGGAGTGCTTACAAATCCAAATATGGGGGGCTGTTTGACTATTTTTTTCTTATTTGTCTTTATAGCATTGTAGTCAGAGAACATGTTCTGTGTGATATTAGTTATTTACTATTTACTGACACTTCCTGTCTTGCCCAAAAGAATGACTGCTCTTCAATCATTGAGTAAAAAAAAAAATCAGTATATGCTTTTCTCTATTCCTTTTCTTTCTTAAATGCACACTTTATAACTGACTTCTTTCATACATAAAAACAAAAAACCTCTCTTTAAGTGAATTTAAGAAACCCTGAAGGACTTCTCTGGTGGTCCATTGGTGGGCACGTCGTCTTCTAATATAGGGGTTGCCAGTTCAATCTTTGGTCAGAGAGCTAAGATCCAACATGCCTCATGGCCAAAAATACAAAACAAAAAACAGAAACAATATTTAACCAATTCAATAAAGACTTTTAAAATGGTCCATATCAAAAAAAGAGAGATCACTGATTATAAAATAAGCCGTTATTTTATCCATCACTAAAAAAGAAAGCAGTCTAGCAATTAATTTTTAAATTATAAGATACATCTTGATTTCAAACATTTGAAGGGTGAAAAAAATAAAAATAATTCTTTTGTATTTAACTTTGCAACTCATTTGCAGGAGGCTTTTTCTGTTCTTTTTTTGTTTCCGCAATTAATTTATGTTTCCTGACTTCTCATATTTTAAGGCTTAATAGCATAAGCAATTTGTGTTGAAAAGCCTATTTTCCTTTTCTTTCTTTGTGAGTTATTTGTGACAGTTTGATGTATTACTTTATGTGTAGGTTTTAACTCTTAGTTAATCCTCTTTCTATATAGTTTTCCTATGGGGACCCAGAAATTCTCGGAACCTTAACCTCTGTTCAGCTTAGTCCCTTAAACCTTTATTGACGTCAGTGGGTCTTTCTTCTTAAATAAAGGGTGTCCCTTCACTGGCTTCTGTTCTTGACACTAACTTCAAATGTAGCTCTGGGTGGAAATCCAAAAGCCAAAGATCATACATTTCAAAGTATGATTTCAAATCATATATTGTAACAAAAATAAAGAGAGCCTTAAGAGAAACTTTAATTTAACTGTAACTGGTTTTCATCAGTAGAAGACATTGCATTCATTTTTTATTAAATCTAAGAGAGATTTCTGGATGAAACTGGCTATATATATCACTAAGAGTTATCCAAAATTGACTTGAAAAAGGAGGGAAAATCTTTAAGCCTACATATGCTGCTGCTGCTGCTAAGTCGCTTCAGTCGTGTCCGACTCTGTGCGACCCCATAGACGGAAGCTCACCAGGCTCTCCCGTCCCTGGGATTCTCCAGGCAAGAACACTGGAGTGGGTTGCCATTTCCTTCTCCAATGCATGAAAGTGAAAAGTGAAAGTGAAGTCGCTCAGTCGTGTCCGACTCTTAGCGACCCCATGGACTGGAGCCTACCAGGATCCTCCGTCCATGGGATTTTCCAGGCAAAAGTACTGGGGTGGGGTGCCATTGCCTTCCCCAGCCTACATATAGGAAATAGGAAATCCACTACAAGTGAAGTCAAAAGAATTGGATTCTATTTCTAAGCTTACGTGGAAGCAGTCTTAGCCTTTAATTTGTGAAATTACCTGTAAGGCAGCCACCGGTTTTATCACCCTACAATTTTTATTTACTAACTCTTTTCATTATTTTAAAGCCAAATGTAGTCATTCAAATTCTTATTTTCTAATCTGAACATATGTCTTATTGGCTTGTAATTAATAACTATGATCTTTTGGTACTGAAATTCATTTAAACATTGGAGCTTCTTCCTAGGTCAAAGGCTTTCATGAAATTCTGTGTATCTTGAATCACTGCAAGTTGGAAAATTACAGTGCAGGTAGATAGAATTATGTTGCTTAGCCAAAGTGTCTAACCTGGCCAGACCCCCTTGTTTGATAGTCTTTAATTGTGTACTGCAGTTTCTTTCAGATAATAAAGAAAAAAACAACAACAACGAAAACCTGTGTTCAGTGAGAGAGAAATAAAGAGAGAGATGGCAAGAGATGTTATGAAGTAGAGTTTTATTGTATACCATTAGGATAATTCTGGCATCTTTGCCAAGTATTTGTTAAGGAAGCCTTTGCAAAGAGAATTGCTTCTGGCAGGACGACCACCAGAAGCAAGAAAAGAGCCTCAAAGCGCTGACTCTCAATGTCAAACACTCCCCAACACAGCTGGGAAATTTTCCGGATTCCTGGGTGGGTCAGATGATCTATTGTTGCCCGTATGATCAAAACCACCTTTGAGCAGAGTTAATTATCTATCTCTAATGACAACAAACAACACTGAATGATCTATTTACTCATCAAGTCATTACTGAGATTCTACTTACTGTGTGTGTCTGGTGGGACACACAGAGGTGCTGCGGAGGAGTTCCCAGATGAGTGGTGGCCCCAGACAAGGGGAAATGTTGGCAGGAACCACGTGGTGTGTGCTTCTAGAGAAGGGAAGCCAGGGACGAGGAAACGGTTAACTATTAGCAATGAACGCATGCAGGGGCTTGTGGGCAATGGTGGGGGGCAAGGAGAGTCATGCTGGGGAAAATGCAATGAAAGGAACTAAACTTTTCTCAGTTTGAACTACTTATTCCCCTTCCCCTTTCCTGAGTATTTCCTGCACTTAGCATTAACAGCAGACAACTATTCACCTCAGCCTACAAGGTGGTTTGTTTTTTTTTTTTTAATTGCTGCTTTAGAACATGACAGAGAAGGCGGTGGCACCCCACTCCAGTACTCATGCCTGGAAAATCCCATGGACGGAGGAGCCTGGTGGGCTGCAGTCCATGGGGTCGCTAAGAGCCAGACATAACTGAGTGACTTCACTTTCACTTTTCACTTTCATACATTAGAGAAGGAAATGGCACCCCACTCCAGTACTCTTGCCTGGAAAATCCCATGGACGGAGGAGCCTGGTAGGCTGCAGCCCATGGGGTCGCTAAGAGTCAGACATGACTGAGCGACTTCACTTTCACTTTTCACTTTCATGCATTGGAGAAGGAAATGGCAACCCACTCCAATGTTCTTGCCTGGAGAATCCCAGGGATGGGGGAGCCTGGTGGGCTGCCGTCTGTGGGGTCACACAGAGTCAGACACGACTGAAGCGACTTAGCAGCAGCAGCAGTAGTTAGAACATGAAAAAAATAAGTTGCAAGGATATTCACCAAACTACTCAGTGCTGAAAAACTGGTACTTTCTATTCAAATATGTTTAATATATTTTTGGTGAGTGTACTTTGCTTTCTGACAGGTACAGGAAAAGCTAGCTTACTTTCTCCCATGACTCTCTAGTAATTTCATTCTAACAAATCATCATATTTGCTCAAAAATGTGAACTTCTTTGAGTGATCTTTGGGTCACCCTAGTCTTTATCCTGATTTCAACTTTCTACAAAATAAGGGAAAATGTTCTAACAGAGAGACAGTGAGCTACCTTCATCAAATCCTAGCTCTTCCACTTACTGGGGATAAAATTTCGAGTAGTGACTTCTTTGGCCCTCAGGTTCCTCACTTGGTGCAGAATCAATGACAATAAGTGCTAAGAACAACAATATTAATATACAACAGCTGAGAACAATGATTCCACTATCATTCAGGAAATCAACCTTGAATATTCACTGGAAGGACTGATGTTGAAGCTGAAGCTCCAATACTTCAGCCACCTGATGCCAGGAGCTGACTCATTGGAAAAGGCCCTAATTCTGGGAAAGATTGAAGGCGGGAGGAGAAGGGAATGACAGAGGATGAGATAGTCGGATGGCTTCATCAACTCGATGGACGTGAGTTTGAGCAAGCTCTGGGAGATAGTGAAGGACAGGGAAGCCTGGTGTGCTGCAGTCCATAGGGTCGCAAAGAGTCAGACAAGACTTAGTGATTAAACAATGTAAGCCCAACTGAAAAGAGTTGTCTCACAAAAGTTTTCAACCAAAATTTAATTTCCATTTTTAAAACCATTTTCAATTTCAGAATCTGTGAGTTTCATTGTAAAAACTGATTTTTTTTTTTTTGCAAAAATAAATAAATAAATAAGAATTTTCCATTTATTACCATGAAACTCAACTTCTAAATCTATCTTGTTTCATGCTTTGGTACTCCCTCAGACCAGAATCATAAAATATTAAGTGTAAGTTGCTAGTTTATGGTTTTTCATAACTGACTTCAAATTTGTGAGAATTGAAGATGAGCTGAAAATTTCAGTCTGTGTGTTAACAGCATTATGCAAATGACTGTACTTGGGGTATGAAAAAGGGCAAGCTCAGAGGGCTGGCATTTATATGCTTAAGACAGCTTTGACCTGGGTAGAAAGGTGAGGGGTAGAGCCGGGAAGAGGGGTGTTGCTACAGAGTATGAGTCTCTATTCCGGGCAAATCAATTTTCAAATTCATTGACCCGTATTAACCACACCTATATTTCCAAGGTTTAAATGACTCACTTGCACTCTCCTGGGTCAGTACCAGGTGGCACTAGTGGTAAAGAACCCACCTGCCAATGCAGGAGACATAAGAGATGCGGGTTCGATCCTTGGATCAGGAAGATCCTCTGGAGAAGGAAATGGCAGCCCACTCCAGTTGCCATTCTTGCCTGGGAAATCCCAAGGACAGAGGGCTGTCCATGGGGTTGCAAAGAGTTGGACACGACTGAAGCGTCTTAGCACACATGCGCCTGCCAATACCACATTCTTTCTATCTACTTCAAAATTATCAGTTACAAATCAAATGAAAGGTCCTACTGCTTAGGCCAATCTAACAATCATGTCATGATCTTATAAACTTAACTCCCATTGATGCAGTCTCTCTTCACATGCTCATTTAGTTCTGCTGGAGAGCCACTTTCGCCTGGCTCAATCTTTGTCAACTATTCAAGTTGACTACCACTGATTGCCACTTTCCTATTGCTGGTTATTTTGAATGACATTATCAACTGAGCTTTGATCGTCAAGTGTATGCTTGAGGACTGGGAGGAGATCTTTGGATCAATTACCACAAAGAACTAAGTTCTTGGAGAACTGATCGTTACAAAACAGAGGATCTGCAGATAAGCAGAACATTGAGTTAAAACAGTGCTATCCAACAGAACTTCTTGTGATAATGGAAATACTCCAGACGTGCTCCATCCAAAACAGTAGGCAATAGCCACATGTTGCTACTGAGTCCTTGAAATGGGGGTTGTGTGACCAAGGGGCAGAATTTTAAATTTCATTTAACTTTAATTAATTTAGATTTAAAGAGCCACATGTGGCTAAAGGCTACCATATTGGACAGCCCAGCTTTAAATAATCAAGCATGTAATATAAAAATGTCAGCTTGTGATGTCAGCTGGGGAGACAGCATTAGTGGAATGGAGCACCATTAAACATAGGTGCCACCCGGGGACTGACTCAGATGTGAGCAGCAGGAATTCAGCTGATGAGTGGAATGCAGAGAGTCACAGCGTGTTTATGCATTGAGCAACCGTATGCTCACACAGAAAGTGTATCATACCAATAAACAAATCATTTTACCCAGGTTTTACCAGATTACTCCGAAATGTTGAAAATGTCCTCTGAAGCCAAGGTAGATGGAATTTTCTTCAGAGTTTTGGATCTCCTTACAAATCGTAAGATATTATTGCTAAGCCATGGGACGCTGTTTTGCTGCAGAAATTTAGTCTCTGCCTTCAGAATGGGCAATTTCAAGGACCCCATATAGGATAAGCATCAGTGAACCAAACATCAATTATCAGTGAGTCCTAAGCCAGCTGCATGACACATCCCTGCCATGTACGCATTTCCTTTCCATCTTGTCATGACCCCACCAGTTCATATCTTGGCAAGGTGACTTAAGGAACAAGCATCAAGTTCTCGTCTTTGATTTCAGGCAAAGTGTTGACTTCTCCACTTTCACCATTTTGTTGGTTGCTCAAGCTTTAAATCTCCATCTCATCCTTAACTGCTTCCATGACATGCTTTGTCCTACCCACGCCACCATTACTAGTTGGTTCACAGCTATTTCACCTGTGGACTAAGTTGTTATGTAAACTAGAACTCAAGAAAATTGAGGACAGAATTCCAGTTATTCCATTTACTTTCTGTACGACTTTGAGCTACTTAATAACTTTGAGTCTCCGTGTCCTCAACACTGATGCTGCTGCTGCTGCAAAGTCACTTCAGTCGTGTCCGACTCTGTGCGACCCCAGAGATTGGCAGTCTACCAGGCTCCCCCGTCCCTGGGATTCTCCAGGCAAGAACACTGGAGTGGGGTGCCATTTCCTTCTCCAGTGCATGAAAGTGAAAGTGAAGTCACTCAATACTAAATGGGGCTAATTGCTTCTACCTCATAATATAAGGAAAAGCATCTATACAGGCGTAAAACTCAACAATTAGCAGAAAAGAAACAAATCTTGTTCCCCTTTCCCCTTCTTTTCTATTTTCACTTTCTACTAGTTTCTTTCATTCTGTTCTTTGATTTAAATACTATGAAAATAGATTACAAAATCCATTCACTCATCCATTCATTCATTTCTCTTTTCTTCTGTCTCTCAGATTTATATATCCAACCGCTGACTTAACATTTCCATTTGGATATCTAAAAGACACTTCAGAATTTGCCTTAAATCCACTCAGTCCTCAGACCTCCACATCTCAGTTAGTATTCATCTAGTATCAGGCCAAAAGTGTAAAAACACTTTACACTCAGACTTCCCCCTTCTTCTCATATTACAATTCCACTTTCCCTCTGTTCCTTTCAAAGCATTTGCTAAATTCTTTCCACTCCCACACAACGTAAAGAGATCTGGATCATGGGCATAGACTTGGAAAGCTGTCTCTGCTTCCTCTCTTAGCCATTATAGTCTATTCTCCGAATAGCACTCAAACGCTCTTAAAAACATAATGCTGACATCATTCTGCACAAAAGTCATTACTGTCTTTCCATTATTTTGTAAATGAACTTCTTACCAGAAGCTGCCAAACTCTACATGTTCTGACCTTGATTACAACTCCGACTTCCTCCTTTACCATCTCTGCTTCACTCTTCATGTTTCTTCTTATGATTCTGTGTTCCCTCTAACTACAATATTCTTCTTCCAGAGCTTTAACTAATTCCATCCCTTCACTCAGAAAATTGTTAGAGTGTCACATTCCCAGAGAAGAACACTGCCTACTACAGTTTTCTTTCCTTTATTCTGCTTTATTTTTCTACCTGGTGTCTATCACTATCTGACATTATCATCTATTTGTTCTTTTACTTCTTGTCTGCTTCTCCTGTTAAGATGTAGGAAATTTTCTGTTTTGTCCACTTGGTATCCCCAAAATTATTAAATAGTGTCTGGTGCATAGCAGGCAACCAGTTAGTGATGAGTTTGCTCCAGATGTACTGAACATATTTATCCTCATAATGCTCAGATGTTGAAGATCAGAATTGGAAGCTCCCAGAGTATCTGCCTCTGATAGAAGCTGCCTCATCATCTCCTCCAATGTAACATACACAAGTTGTCACCATGTATCTATATCATGGGCTGAGAAAGTTGAGAAGACTGGTATGGATCATATCAGTGCCCAAGTTAGAAACCCCAGCGATGTCCCTTAGCCCAGACTGTAATCCACATGCCTTAGAATGACATCCAAGACTCTCTACCATCTGATGCAAGATTGTATTATCTCCCAATTTCCCCAGGTTTCATCCAAACAACTCCCTGTTGGTCTACAAAAATGTCCTTCCATTTCTGGATCTTGCCTTGTTCTCTGCCTGACCACCAGCCACACCAGCCTCCAATAGTGTGATTTTGACCTCTCTTCAACACTCAGCTCAAATTTCACCTCTTCCATGAAGCTTACTCTTTTCATTACAAGAATATATAATCCATTCCCCAAACATCTTTACAATGTCATTTTACTTCTTTAATAGTTTTACCTGCCTCACTGTTTTCTAGTTATTTGTGAAAATAGTCTTTTTCCTACCACACCTGCCTAACTGAACTCACACTTCCTTGTCATGTCAAAGGTGGGTTGCAGTCTATTCCATCCCCACCCTACTCTGGATTCGGCCACCTTTTTTCAAATCTCCAATACCAGCCCATCCACCCCATTTATTTCATGTATTTCAATCTATATTCACGGAGTGGATGATCAAGCTGGTTCTCTGAACAGTTTCTCCGTCTGCCTGGGGCAGGCGACTGGGCCTGCTCATACTCATCATCATACTTGATAATATTCAACATCATACTTGATAATACTCAATATTTTGTCCAATAGTACAAAGTATTTACCACACTCTCTACCCTACTGAAAGTACACAGCAAAGCTCTGTGCTCATAGCAATAAACACTAATAACACTAATTGAATCTTAGCACACCTGTACATTATTTGTTATGATCATATTAGTTAAGAAGGCTGAGCACCGAAGAACTGATGCTTTTGAACTGTGGTGTTGTAGAGTCCCTTGGACTGCAAGGAGATCCAATCAGTCCATTCTGAAGGAGATCAGCCCTGGCATTTCTTTGGAAGGAATGATGCTAAAGCTGAAACTCCAGTACTTTGGCCACCTCATGCGAAGAATTGACTCATTGGAAAAGACTCTGATTCTGGGAGGGATTGGGGGCAGGAGGAGAAGAGGACGACAGAGGATGAGATGGCTGGATGGCATCACTGACTCGATGGACGTGAGTCTAAGTGAACTCTGGGAGTTGGTAATGGACAGGGAGGCCTGGTGTGCTGCGATTCATGCGGTCGCAAAGAGTCTGACATGACTCAGCAACTGAACTAAACTGAACTGAATAGAATATTTTTGGAAATTTGAAGGAAAATGTATTGAGAGGATCAAGGTAGGCTTATAGGATTGAGTTCAAAATTGGGAAAGGAGCACTTTAAGGCTGTACAGTGTCACTCTGATTATTTAACTTATATGTGGAGTACATCATGTGAAATGCTGGGCTGGATGAAGCACAAGCTGGAATCAAAAGTGCCAGGAGAAATATCAATAACCTCAGATATGCAGATGACACCATCCTTGTGGAAGAAAGCAAAGAGGAACTAAAGAGTCTCTTGATGAAAGTGAAAGAGGAGAGTGAAAAAGCTGGCTTAAAACTCAGCATTCAAAATACTAAGATCATGGCATCTGGTCCCATCACTTCATGGCAAATAGATGGGGAAACAATGGAAACAGTGACAAACTTTATTTTCTTAGGCTCCAAAATCACTGTAGATGATGACCTCAGCCGTGAAATTAAAAAAGCTTGCTCCTTGGAAGAAAAGCTATGACCAACTAGACAGCATGTTAAAAAGCAAAGACATTACTTTGCTGACAAAGGTCCATCTAGTCAAGGCTATGGTTTTTCCAGTGGTCATGTATGGATGTGAGAGTTGGACCGTAAAGAAAGCAGGGCACCAAAGAATCAGTGCTTTTGAATTGTGGTGTTGGAGAAGACACCAACAAATCTTGAAGTCCAGTTCCTTGGACTGCAAGGAGATCCAACCAGTCCATCCTAAAGAAAATCAGTCTTGAATATTCATTGGAAGAACTGATGCTAAAGCTGAAGCTCCAATATTTTGGCCACCTGATGCAAAGAACTGACTCATTGAAAAAGACTCTGATGCTGGGAAAGATTGAAGGCAGGAGGAGAAAAAGATGACAAAGGATGAGATGGTTGGATGGCATCACTGACTCAATGGACATGAATTTGAGCAAGCTTTGGGATTTGGTGATGGACAGGGAGGCCTGGTGTGCTATAGCCCATGGGGTGGCAATGAGTCAGACACAGCTGAGCTACTGAACTGATCTGATAGAATTGAAGGAGAGACAAAACACTGAGGTCTCCCAAAGCAGTGTTTTTCAAACTATAATGTACTTTTCCTATTATCCAAATAGTAGGTCAACTTTCATCAAAGTCTACTTCACATACACTACCTCAAGATTTATACTGAAGTAAAGATGAGTACGGAAGACCCTATTACTTTGGCTCCTGCTATTTTTAACTCTAGCCATTCCTCAAAAGGAAATGCCCCTCTGGAATCTTGCAGAATTATGTGTTCATAACATCTGAACATATACCAACCTCCAGGCTGACTTGTGGGCTGCTTCCTTTGCTGCATCTTCCTCCTAGATGTAGATCTTTGTATTAACCCTATTTAGTTTCATTCATCAAAGCACAATTAGCTGACCACATTCCTACTCCAGAAATAATGAAAACCCCTGCACAGCTATATCTTTCTCAAACCACTTTCATATTAAACTCTGGGTATTAATCATTCCTCTATCATCCCCACCAGACTCTAAGCAGCATCAAGGCAGGGGCCTCCTCTTACTTAACTTTGAATTCACAGGTCTTGTGCCTGTAGAACTTAATACATGTTTGGTGAACAAAAAAATAAAAAATAATGTTTAAGAAAACAATGGTGATACAAGGCCATTTGTGTGAAGCTTTGTTCATACTGGTTAACCGCTTATCTCACAGCTTGGGTCATAGTGTGAGCTCAGTTACTAAGTCATGTCTGACTCTTTGCAACCCCATGGACTGTAACCCCCCAGGCTCCTCTGTCCATGGGATTTTCCAGGCAAGAATACTGGAGTGGGTTGCCATTTCCTCATCCAGGAGATCTTCCTGAATATATTTCTTTTGCCCTTCTGTATTAGTCTCATCAGGCTGCTACAACCAAAATCACATGTTGGGTGACTTAATAAACAGAGATTTACCTCTCATGGTTCTGGAGGCTGAAAATCCCAAGCTCAACGTTCTGGCCCATTCGGTTCCTGCTGGTCTACCTCCTGGCTTGCGGGCAGCCACTTTCTTGCTGGGTCTTCACATGGTGGAAATATCTCTGATGTGCCTCTGATTAGAGGGCACAAACCCTATCTGATTAGAATCCTACCCTGATGACCTCATTTAACTCTTATCACCGCCTCACAGGCCCTGTCTCCAAATACAGTCATACTGGAGTTTACGGTTTCGATACATGAATTTTAGGAGCACACAATTCGATTCATAGCATCTTCCTACATTTATTCCTTCTTCTTTTGATAACAGATTTGTGATGGCTTTTTAGAATTTGCATTTACTGCTGGCCTGGGGACCACATTTTGAGAACTATTGCTTTAGGAACTCTGACCTCCCCTGGTGTAGACCACCTTAGTGGAACTGTTGGTCTATCACCTGTCGTCTACTAGCTCAGAGTATGTGGCAGCGTAGTGAGCCAATCTGAGGCCAGTGGATTCTCCCAGATGTGTTAATACTGACGTTGGTGACAAAAGAGAATCCAGGCAGATAGCGATGCCCTTGTCTGAAAGGGAATATCCTATCACTTGTTGTTCATTCCCAGGTCCCTGGAGCTCCTTTATCTTCTGTCCTTCGAAGCCTAAACTCAAAGGACCAGCAAGATTTCCTCAGCTGGGATTTTGGTAGAAATGCAGAATCTTTCATGCTGCAATCTAGATTTAGCTTATGCATTCAACAAGACCCCCAGGTTATTTTTATGTGTGTTAAAATTAGGCCACTGCTCTGGAAACTTGACAGTTCAGACTTCCATTGATTCCAACACTTACCTGCATCCTCTCAATACATTTTATTTTTCATTGAGTTGTCTACAATGAGTCGCTTCTGTCTAGCTGGAGACCAATAAACCCTACCTAGTCAGGTGCTGAACTAATGATGGGAATTTGTGAGCATGTGATTTTTGCAACACATCTGCTACATGGTTTCCAAGAATACAGGAAGCAAATGAAAATGGGAGCTTGAGAAACTTGCCCAAAGTCATCCAACTATAAGTAATGAACTAGGGTGGAGATCCCTGAAAGTGAAAGTGAAAGTAGCTCAGTTGTGTCTGACATTTTGCGGACTCAATACAGTTCATGGAATTCTCCATGCCAGAATACTGGTGTGGATAGCCTTCCCCATCTCCAGGGGATCTTCCCAACCCAGATATCGAACCCAGGTCTCCTGCATTGCAGGCAGGTTCTTTACCAGCTGAGCCACCAGGGAAGCTGAGACCCCAGAGGCATGCTTAATTTCTGCACTATAAGGACCACTTCTTACTTTAGCTGCTGTCTTTACCTGAAACTAATGAGCACAGAGGACCTTAAATCTTGAAGGTGCTTTAGAGAGTATCTGCTGCTGCTGCTGCTAAGTTGCATCAGTCGTGTCCAACTCTGTGAAACCCCATAGACGGCAGCCCACCAGGCTCCGCCATCCCTGGGATTCTCCAGGCAAGAACACTGGAGTGGGTTGCCATTTCCTTCTCCAATGCATGAAAGTGAAAGTGAAGTCGCTCAGTCATGTCTGACTCTTAGAGACCCCATGGACGCTAAGACCTCATGGAGCCCACCAGGCTCCTCCGTCCATGGGATTTTCCAGGCAAGAGTACTGGAGTGGGGTGCCATTGTCTTCTCCAAGAGAGTATCTAGCCCCACTATTTCATGTGGATAAAGGGAAGTAAAGGTTCTACCAATAGGTAAATGATCTGTCAATAGGCGAGTGAGCCACTCAACCCTATGGCTGGCTAGTGCCAGAATTGCTGCTAGAATGCAGATCTCCTGATTCCTGCCATTATCAGGCCTGAAAAGGTACCCTTGTTAGGCAAGAGACACACCTAGGTAGAGGTCTTTGTAATCATCCCTCCCTGATTATCTGTAGAACCTAGGCTTCCAATTCTTCTTTTTTTAATTTATTTTAATTGAAGGATAATTACAATATTGTCATGCCTGGAGAATCCCAGGGACGGGGGAGCCTGGTGGGCTGCCGTCTGTGGGGTCGCACAGAGTAGGACACGACTGAAGTGACTTAGCAGCAGCAGCAGCAGCAGCATGACTTTTGCCAATATTAATATGAACCAGCCACAGGCACACATGTGTCACGTCCATCCTAACCCGCCTCTCCTGCCTCCCTCCCCACCCCATCCCTGCAGGTTGTCTCAGAGAATAGGCTTTGGGTGCCCTGCTTTATACATCAAGCTTGCACTGGTTATCCATTTTTCATCTGGCAATATGTATGTTTCAATGCTATTCTCTCAAATCACCCCACCTTTTCCTTCTTCCACTGAGTCCAAAAGTCTGTTCTTCATGTCTGTGTCTTCTTTGCTGCCCTGTATGTAGGGTTGTCGGTACCATCTTCCTAGAGTCTGTATGTATGCATTAATACATGGTCTTTACATTCATTGACTTACATTCATTGATTAGGCATCTCCCTGGCCAATGAAGAAATAAGAAAGGAAAAGAAGGGACATTTTAAAATTTTAGTGCAATGATGAAAATGATCTATTCCTCCTAATGTTTAAACCAACTGCAGATAGAGATGCTCCACAGAAAGCCACGTTTAAATCTGTAGCTACGTCATTCTATTACCAATCGATACAGTCACTCATGCTCCTTTTATCTTAGATCATTCTTTTTTACTGGCATTACTAGATTACCATTATTAACACTCCAGTTTAATAGCCTCTAGTCTAATTATTCGATGAAATTTTCTATGTACGATAATTTTCAACTTTTAAAGCACTGCAACCTTTGTTAAAACAGAAGGAATTTCTCTTCTACACCTGGCGCTTTCTTGGAATGTGATCCACACATTAAATATGTGCCGTTCAAGTGATTTTGTGCACTTTTTTTTTTTTTTTTTTTTAACAAAGGTCTGAGGTGTTACTTTTATAAGTTTGGGTCTATACAAATAGGAGACAAGAATATGCTGGTAGAAAGCCCAAAGTTTTCTAAATGTAGATGAGCACAGATTAAGAAAGCAGTAATTAATTTCCTTTGACCTTGAGCTGAAATTTCTTTCTAAAGCTGTCATAAAGAGAAAGAGGCCAGAAAGGAGAAGTGAGACTGTGTAACAATGCAATTAAACCCTTGTAATGAGGTCGGGCCTTGGACTTGTTGCAACTGATATCATTATAGCAATGAGAAGGCCTTATATGGATAGTCGGATTTTTTTTTTTTTTTAATTCATGCTTTTTTTTTTTTCTGTTTAACTCTTTACCACCAGGCTTGAACTACTTTGTAAGGGAAATATATAGACCCTACGTGTAAACAAACACAAATTTCACATTTCTTTTTCAGAGAAAGTATTCAGTTGGCTCAATCAGGTGATCTTCTGTGTGCAAAGCAAGAAAGTGTATAGGGAAGGGAAAGAGCTCAAGATTAAGAATCAAGACGTTAACTTGTCTCTTGCACCGTGGCTCTTAATTCACAGATGTCTCCAGTGAGCTGAGGCCAAGTACTAGATTGCAGGGCTCTAGCCTTGAGCCTCCTGCTAAATAGCTGCGTGACTTGAAGGAGGTCTAAAGGCTTCTGAACCTCAGCTCCCTCATTTCACCAGGTGAAAAGAATGCCATTCACTTTTTTTTTCTTTATGGTGTATCTCATAATTAATAGGATAAATTTGATTTAAGTCAACTTATGATGAAGGCATTGGTCTTGCTCTCTCTGCAAATATTTATCTCTATCTGAGGCCACTCACGTTTGCTAAGAGCTTTTGATTCATAACTAATTTTCTATTTCCCTACTGTTGCTTTCAATTATGTGTCAATGCATAGTTTCCCCTTCTATCTTTTCTTGTCTCTCCGAAGTGAAGAGGAAAGTTATTGCATCCAAGGATATGGACAAAATGGCACCCCACTCCAGTACTCTTGCCTGGAAAATCCCATGGACGGAGGGGCCTGGTGGGCTGCAGTCCATGGGGTCGCTAGGAGTCGGACACGACTGAGCGACTTCACTTTCACTTTTCACTTTCATGCATTGGAGAAGGAAACGGCAACCCACTCCAGTGTTCTTGCCTGGAGAATCCTAGGGACGGGGAGGCCTGGTGGGCTGCCGTCTATGGGGTCGCACAGAGTCAGACACGACTGAAGCAACTTAGCAGCAGCAGCAGCAAAGTGTTAGTATAATTTATGTTTGTCAAAAATATGTAGGCGCCTGCCATGAACACCTTCAGAACTCGTTTTCTGTTGAGACAGTGCTTCATACATGAAATCACATTGTTTCTTTAAATTGAATTAAGACATCTTATTAGGAGTTTGTTTTTCTCTTTACTATATTTCTCCTTCTTGATTCTGCATCTTTCTTATATACTGTTATCTGCCTAGCACCTCACTACTGAGCCTGGAACACAATAGGTACACATAAAATTGTTTCATAAGTGAATGGGCACAACCCTCTAGAAGACTGGTGCTCAACTTTAGCAACACACTAGAATTACCTGGAGACACTTTCAAAATCCTGTGTCCAGGCCACATTCAAATCAGTTAAATTAGAATCGCTGGTGCTGTAAGAAGGCATCAGTCTTTTTTTAACCGCCCCCACACCCCGACAAGTGCAGTATACAGCCAAGGGTGAGAATCTGTCCTAGAGCAAGGCAACTCAACCTGTGGTCCAAGGCCCTGCAGGACTGGCTGGTTAGAAACATAGAATCTCAGATTTCATGCAGACCTAATGTGAGTACTCTAATCTGTATTTTAGCACAATCTCCAGGTGATTCATATGTCACTTAAAAGTTTGAGAGCATTCCTCCAAAACACTTTTCTGACAATTTTAAACCCATACATGCAGCTGCTACTTAAGCCTGCTCCTACTGCTTGGCAATAAAACCATACCATTCCATGAAAGACACTTGGCTTCTCTATAAATGAACAGGAGAATACAAGCTGCCAATTTTCAAACAAAGTTCTCTTATCCAATCAATTACCTATGTCTAAATTCCTCCCTGAAAAGAAGGCAGAAGAACAGGCAATCCAGTAACCTCCAAGTTGGGATAGCTGAGTAGGATGTTCCCACATGAGGCAAGTGAGGATTCACAATACAGGGGAACAGTCGGAGCTGGAAATCCCAAGGCATAAGGTCCAAGATGAAGGGAGCCACAGCAGGCAGCAGAAGCTATTTAAAAGCCAGGGGCACAGCGGGAAGAATGAGTCCATGAGTTGACCCTAGAAAGCTGGGATGAAGGAGTCGGTCATGAGCATCTTGAGCTAGAGTGGCAGGCAGTGGGATATGCAGTTTCTGGTTTGTTGTTGTTTGGTTGCTCAGTCCTGTCTGACTCTTTGTGACCTCGTGGACTGTAGCCCACCAGGCTCCTCTGTCCTTGGGAGTTCCCAGGCAAGAATACCGGAGTGGGTTGCCAGGCCCTTCTCCAGGGCATCTTCCCAATCCAAGGATCGAACACGTGTCTCCTGAAAGTCTCCTGCCTTGCAGATGGGTTCTTTACTGCTGAGCCACTGAGAAAGCCCAGTTTCTAGTTTACATGATGGAAAGATGAAGAAAGTGCGAAGTGCATCAAAGGCGGCAGACTTGGATTTGAATAACAATGCAGCTCTTCTAGAGACGGGGAAAATTATTCAATCTCTTTGATCCTCATCTCTAAGCTGGGAATAGTAATTCTTACCTCATAAGTATTGTGAAGATTAAAAGTGGCGATGCATGTAAAGAGCTTAATATCGTGCCTGGCCCAGAGGAACTGGGAAGCTGTTATTCATTAGTATCTTAAATCTTTTTCACAAACACATAAAACTGAAAGGAACTAAAAAGATAAAGGTTGTGTTTGCTATTTTTTTTTATGTCTTTTCTTTCTGTTCTCATCCAAAGTAACATAAAGAGAATTTAGTATTCCTTGGTGTGTTTGGTAAATTCCACTGAATGGCTGAGCAAATTGAATTTTCCAAGATAGCCGTGACAGACTGTGAGCCTCCAAACCTTCAGATGATTCCAGCTCATAGTCTCTAAGACCCTTCCTGAGCCTTTCAAGCCAGGCCCAGATCCTGTTCCTGCCCCTCCTCCACCTCCTCTCCATTCCCCTGACAAATTCTTCAGAAGTTGTCAGCGTAAGAAGAGCTGATTCCTAATGCCACACCCCTGGAGAAGGAAATGGCAACCCACTCCAGTATTCTTGCCTGGAAAATCCCATGGACAGAGGAGCCTGGTAGGCTACAGTCCATGGGGTTGCAAAGAATTGGACTCGACTGAGCAACTTCACTTCCCTTAATGTCACACAGTTCAGGATGATTTGTTACACAGCAGTTGATAACTGGACCACTGACTTCACAACATTTTCTTATAGTACTTAAATTCCTACTGTTCCAGCCCTAACGGTCTCCTTTTAACTGCCTCTCAGTGATAATTTATTACAGAGTACATTTAATTTAATTACAAAGTTAGCCTTGTGGTTTTAGAATTGCCTTTAGCTGCATATAACAAAGACCCAACTGAAATTATTTTCCTTTGTATTAAGAAATCCCAAAGTAGGTGATTCATAGGATGGTATAGTAGCTCTATAATACCATCAGGTTCAAGCACCCTTTTTCTTTCAGTAACTCTCAAGATGTCACTTTCAGCTTTGTATTGATAACTCATACAGTTACTGCACTGTGTGAGTTGAGGAACAATCTCTATAAAGGCAGAAAGAAAGGGGAAGGATCAGAGGTTAAAGGCTGACAGCATCTGTCCCTAAATGTCTGAGAAATATTAACTTTCATGGAAATACCACCAACAGACTTCAGCTCTTTTTTTTTTTTTTTTTTTTGGCCAGACAGACATGGTTTCTCTTGGCTGCAAAAGAGAATGAGAAATTCATTTTCACTGTTGCTTTGAACAAAATTGGGGAATTCTGCAAGGGAGGGATTATAAGTAGACACCCAGTAATATATGCCATAACTTTAAAATAGAAAAATTAATTTAAAAGTCCCTCAAGGAGTATGAGAAGGGGAGGAGGGCCATGATGCTTGTAGGGCCTTGTGCACAAGATGGGAAAAACTGTGTGATGGGAAGCAAAGACAGAGATTGGAGTCAAGGGGTCACAGGCTCGACTTCCCACCAGGCCTCTGTTTCTACAACCTGTAAATGGAATATTATAAGAAAACTTACATAACGAAGTTGTTTTGAGGATGAAGAAGAGCCCTGTGAAAACACACAGCAATTTTTACAGCGTGCTAATTCCTTCTTTTCCACAGCTTGCCTCGTCATAACCCAGAAGACAAACATTAAGTTCAAAATCATCTCACTGCTGCAGCTATTAACATTCCATAGTGCTGAACTCCAGAACTTAAAGGAAGTCCCAACTCAATGAAACATAGACTCACACAGTCTAACTACAGATGCAGTGAGGTCTGCCTAGTGCCTTATGTCTCATCCCAGATTTTTGCAGGAATTGCACTTTTTTTGAACTTCCAAAAGCAAGGGAGACCTTGGGGTCAATTCATAGACTGATTCAAGCACCAAGTTATATCCCCATGCAAAACAAGAGATTCTAAAATGAAGAGTCACTAGTGATTAAAAAAAAATAGCCTCATCTGTTGAAGAATTTGAGCTGAATGCTTCCAGAAGCCTGTGAAGTTCTGTGAATACACAGAACCAGGAAAGGAAAACTTCAGTCTACCAAACAGCCTACTTGGAGTGAAGACAGAAATCATAACAGCAAGGAGAAAACTTGGCTTCAGCACTCTGACTTTTCCTAATGTGAGAATGAAAAAATATGGAGACAGTAAAAAATCCTGTGACATTTCCAAATCCTGATAAAAGGTTGTTCTCTGTTTACTCAGTTCTCAACTAGAGAACAATTTCTACCTTGAAGAGAAGCTCTGGGGTAACTTGCTATTAATATAGCAATTCTAGAAGTAGACAACCAATAACAATACATTCATGGTTCTCCTCCACATATTTGGCTGAAACACAAAGTCCCAGCACCTTAAGATTGCATTTATTATTTCACTCTTCTATGGAAGGTTTATTTTACATTGCAAATGTCTGCAGCCCTCCTTCCATCCCTTTGGTTGACCTTTTACCTTAAAACAAGTGATCAAGGCTGAACACCATGATTAGTATTCAGAGAAGTAACCAACAGCCCTGAAATGTAAATGGATAAGGAAGGCACCTTCTATTTTGTAAAATAATTATCCAGCTTAATAATTATTTCCATGACTCTTTTGGATCGACTAAGAAAGGGCAGCTAGAAGCTTAAAATTGTCTTTCAGATCTAAATTCAAGAAGCAGAGCCCCCAAATAAGGTTGCATTCTAGGAAGAGATGGCAATAGGTTGATTCTATTTTGAAAAATAGGCTGTTTACACACATTTGTTTGTACTTTCAATGTTTTTTTCACTGACCAGCCAAGGTAGAATCCAGGTTGTAATTTTAAGAGCCAATATAATATTGGCTGCAAATACTGTAAATCCCCAAAGAGACTTTTATTCCCTCTCCACACTGTCCCAGAGTTGAGCAAGTTCCAGGAGACAGTGAAGGACGGGGAAGCCTGGCATGCTGTGGTCCATGAGGTCGCAAAGAGTCCGACACAGCTGAGTGGCTGAACAAGAGCACACTGTCCCTGCAGATAGAATGTGAAAAATTTGGGAAGCTGGTGAGGAGGAAAATTATTTAACCATAGGTTTTTCATACCTTCATATTTAGGTTGCTGATAAAATGCAAAACAACGGCATTTCTGTGTTGTTATCCTGGGCCCTTATGAGCTGCTCAAGCTACTTTATCTTCTTACTTAAAGCCACTTGGTTTCACTTTTGATTTCTTTTTTTTTGTTTGTTTGTTTTCACTTTCTTTTTTTAAATTTTTTATTATTATTATTAATTTTTTTTGTATTAATTGTATTGGTTTTGCCATATATCAACATGAATCCGCCACGAGTGTACATGTGTTCCCCATCCTGAACCCCCTCTCACCTCCCTCCCCATACATCCCTCTGGGTCATCCCAGTGCACCAGCCCCAAGGATCCTGTATCCTGCATTGAACCTGGACTGGCGATTCATTTCTTATATGATATTATACATGTCTCAATGCCATTCTCCCAAATCATCCCCTCCTCTCCCTCTCCCACAGAGTCCAAAATACTGTTCTATACATCTGTGTCTCTTTTGCTGTCTCACATACAAGGTTATCGTTACCATCTTTCTAAATTCCACATATATGCGTTAGTATACTGTATTGGTGTTTTTTGTTTTTTTTTTCTGGCTTACTTCAGATTTCTGTAATAAGCTGGAATAGAAATTTTTAGACAATAAGAGACATTCATGTAACTATGAAAATATAGTGTTCTTATTTATGGCAGTAAGCATGTCAAAAATAGATTCTCAAAATCTTTGGTAATAGGCAAGACTATGAATCTGATGCTTTCAAACTGTGGTGCTGGAGAAGACTTTTGAAAGTCCCTTGGACTACAAGGAGATCAAGCCAGTTAATCCTAAAGGAAATGAACTCTGAATATTTATTGGAAAGACTGATGCTGAAGCTGAAGCTCCAATACTTTGGCCACCTGATGTGAAGAGCTGACACATTGGAAAAGACCCTGATGCTGGGAAAGATTGAGGGCAGGAGGAGAAAGGGATGGCAGAGAATGAGATGGTTAGATAGCATCACTGACTCAAAAGACATGATTTTGAGCAAAGTTTGGGAGATATTGAAGGACAGAGGAGCCTGGCATGCTGCAGTCCATGGGAGTCATGAAAAGTCAGACACGACTTAGTGACTCAACAACAACAACAAAAGATTATGAATTAAATCATTTCTTTCTCATTCATTATGTACCGATTCCCTCCTTTTGACTGGTTGCAGGAGAGGTAAGCGTGAGTAATTCCCAGAATAATGAGACTTATGCTACTTATATACATGCAGGTTAAAGTTGTCTTCTTTGTTCTAGCAGAATCTTAGAGGCCCCTATGCCTGAGACATGATGGAAAAGTGAAGTCGCTCAGTCGTGTCTGACTCTTTGTGACCTGATCGGCTGTAGCCCACCAGGCTCCTCTGTCCATGGGATTTTCCAGGCAAGAATACTGGAGTGGTGGGGTGCCATTTCCTTCTCCAAGGGATCTTCCTGACCCAGGGATCGAACTTAGGCCTCCCACATTGCAGGCAGATTCTTTACCATCTGACCCACCAGGGAAGCCCCGATGAGACATGAGACATAATGGACTCATGGATGAGACATCATGAAACAGAGAGGATAAAGTACAAAAATTGTGCAATGAATTCATTGGATGTATTCACGAGAGTGACAAGCTCTGGGAAAATCTCTTCAATTTTGGAAGACAGGTAAGCAAAGTAGAAGTGCTGCTGCTGCTGCTGCTGCTAAGTCGCTTCAGTTGTGTCCGACTCTGTGCAACCCCATAGATGGAAGCTCACCAGGCTCCCCTGTCCCTGGGATTCTCCAAGCAAGAACACTGGAGTGGGTTGCCATTTCCTTCTCCAATGCATGAAAGTGAAAAGTCAAAGTGAAGTCGCTCAGTCGT
This sequence comes from Tragelaphus eurycerus, assembly GCA_935064755.1. NCBI lineage: Eukaryota > Metazoa > Chordata > Mammalia > Artiodactyla > Bovidae > Tragelaphus > Tragelaphus eurycerus. Next base: position 10,229,172 of record CAKXYN010000075.1, on the reverse strand, counting down.
GTCCGACTCTTAGCGACCCCACGGACTGGAGCCTACCAGGCTCCTCCGTCCATGGGGTTTTCCAGGCAAAAGTACTGGGGTGGGGTGCCATTGCCTTCCCTGAAAGTAGAAGTAGTGTACTGGAATTGGCAAAGAAGAACACGCATAAAATAATACAGCCATCACACAAGAGAGCTGTACCAGTGGCATCCTCCAAGCAGCCTGGATTCAGGAAATGTAAAGGAGAAGGCAAGATGATTCCAGCAGAAGGTGACGAGACAGGGGCATGACCCCTGTTTACATGGTTCTGGGGAAACCTGGGCTGAGTCCAGGATGGTGACCTCAGTGCGCTTAAATCGCTGCTTTTCCAAAGCTGCCTGGGGCCATTTCAGTTACCACCTTCCCCAAACACCTTTCCCATCATCTCCAGTTGGGATTATTCATGCCCTCCTTCCCAACTCCATATTCTCTCTTTTCTTCTTGTATTAAACATTTATGACACTCCATTAGTCAAGTCCTATGGAATGGCTAACATATCACATTATAGCCCACACTTATGGAACACTCACCAGGGGCCAAATAGTACAGCAGGCTTCATTGAAGGGAGAGCACTGCTATGGTCCATGCTCTCAGGAAGTTTATCATTTTGGGGGGAAGCAGACCAAAAAAAAAAAAAGTATAAACCAAAAAATTACTGACCAGCTCCCACTGATTTCACATGCACTATTCAAGTAGTAATGAATACACCATGCAAACATTGCTTATTATGCACAATATCCAATAAAACTAGTCGTCATCTTCTAAAAACCTGGCTGGTGTCTTCATCTTGGCCTCCCTGAACTACCGAGCATCTTCAGCTTGGGCTGTACTTTGCCGTGGGTTTCTTGAGTGCTAGCTTGTATTCAGGTGTGAGCAGCAATCATAATGGATGAGGGGCCTCTGACAGCGGGTTGAGTGAAACCTCTCTGTCAGGATAGCAGTTGATATATTATTTGATGGGTTTAACTCTTGCCCCCAATATCTTGCTGTGTTCCTGGCTGTATGTAATTCGTATTTCCTATGTCTGACTTATCCATGTTGATTTCACTATGTTCATTATTGGACTCTAGGACCTTCACTTCATTATTCCCACAGTGTTTCTCTCCCCTTCTGATTTCCAGTTGTTGTTTTTTTTTTTCTTTTTCAATATTCTCCACCCATTGTCATCTAGGAATTTCATTTCCAGCTCAGTCTATTTTAACTCCACTCTTAACATTTTATTAGTACCTCTTTAGTTTTTCTGAGTTCTCTCATATGAATCAGGCATTTTTAGATGACATCCTCAAACTTTTGAAAGTCTAAGTTAGTAAGTGCTTGTAATGCATAAAATTCACCCATTAAGAAAATTAACTCTAATAAATGCATAAAAAGAGTAATGCATTGCATTAAATACAAAATAGAAACTTCTTTAATGTCACCCTAAGTTTAATTTTGAAATAATGAGTAAATTAATGCTCTTAAATGCATCTAATTTATGTAAATAGTCACTGCTTTTTGCTTGTCCCTGAGTTAATATCAATACTTAGAAATTTCTATAACTGATCATCAGATGCTATGCATTCATTGACTGGATAGAGATTCTCAATGCAGCAGCGCATGAGTCACCGAATATGAAACAAAATCTTCGTTCTCCTCTCCAGAGAAATTAAATGTCTATGTGGGTCTCTGGCAATGGAATTCTGTAAAAGTTCCCTGGGTGGTCTTAATGTGCAGGCAGGGATGAAAACTTAAAAAAAAAAAAAAAACTCAGTTAAATCTTGAAGAAGCACATCTGAATACACAGCATCTGAGAAATGCTAGGAAGAAAATAAAATCAGCGATGCAATGGACTGTCATTGGTATATTAAGTGTGTCCTTTTATTTTCACCTAGTGGAGAAGGAAATGGCAACCCACTCCAATATTCTTGCCTGGAAAATTCCACGGACAGAGGATCCTGGTGACCTACAGTCCATGGGGCCGCCAAGAGTCAGACACGACTGAGCACACACACACACATATTTTCACCTGGAGCCTCGGTGATCTGGAGAGACTGTCTCTCTCACAGATAGCCAATTCCGGCTTTCATATGCTAACCAAGCAATCCAAAGCCATGCTCCTCTACTCTCCCCTTTATCTGGCTCTCAAGCCTCTTAGGCCACCATCCACTCATCCTAACCACCCAGGGACTAGGTACCAGACAAATGCAAAAAGCCAATGTGGCCCAGAGCCCCTTGGAGTCACTCACACGGGGCAAACCTGAGCCCGGGCAGCCTGCTTGCCTTGCCCACATCTGCTCACTCCTTCTTCCTGACTCCTGCTGACACTGGTGCTTCCCTCTGTGGCCCTGCATGGCGTGACCTGCCTTCTCAGCGTCTGTGGGCACAAACTTCTTCCCTCATGGCATTCTCTTCCATATCTGCATGTCTTGCCATCCCTGAGAAAAACAAACTGAAGTGAAAGGGAAAGATGCTCAGTCGAGTCCTACTCTTGGTGACCCCATGAACTATAGACTGCCAGCTCCTCTGCCCATGGAACTCTACAGGCACGCACACTGGAGTGAGTTTCCATGCCCTTCTTCAGGGGATCTTCCCGACCTGGGGATCGAACCTGGGTCTCCTGAATTACAGCCAGATTCCTTACCATCTGAGCCATGATAAAAACAAAGACCTGATCCATTTTAAAACAATAAGAAAGGCTTCTGAGGAAAGGTGCTATATACAGTGACATCTGAAGGATGAAAGGGAGACAGTTTTGGAAGAGAAAGAACAAGAAGATGCAGAGAGGTGCCCACAGGTCAATATCCTGGAAATAGGCAAGAAAGCTGAAACTCCAGTATTTTGGCCACCTCATGCGAAGAGTTGACTTATTGGAGAAGACTCTGATGCTGGGAGGAATTGAGGGCAGGAGGAGAAGGGGACGACAGAGAATGAGATGGCTGGATGGCATCACTGACTTGATGGGTGTGAGTTTGAGTGACCTCCGGGAGCTGGTGATGGACAGGGAGGCCTGGCGTGCTGCGGTTCATGGGGTCGCAAAGAGTCAGACACGACTGAGCGACTGATCTGATCTGATAACTAATGTGAAGCAAGCGGGAAGGAGGCTTGCAGTGAAGTTGAACATGATGTAGAACTCACATCACTGGAGAAAGATGTGACCTTCTTTGATATGAGGGGGGACGGACAGAAAGAAATATTAATAGTTGTGCCATTTGTATACTATTCCTGACAAATGGGTTCATAGTAGTTTAAATTTCTGTGATATAAAAGCACTTCTTTGTCCTTTTTCCTGTACAAAGCATAGAGCTGGTTGCCACAAGGAAACACAAATACAAATGACATGGTTGCTCTCTATTTTTTTTTTTTTTTAAATTTTGGAATCTAGTAGAAGAGACAGTTAAACAATTAACTCCAGTTTAAGTGGAAGGTGAGACCAAATTCTTTGAGAGTTACCAAAATTTTGTTTGGGAACATTAGGTTTTTCATATGCAATGCCTGCTTTGACACAGCCTTGAAATATTAATATTGTTCTGATTTTTCAACACTGTTCATTTTGCCTGCTTAATGAGTTATAGTTCCCCAGTACAATTCTCTGTCTTATATTTTATGCAGACTTTGTTCCTCATATAGACATATACATTTGCTGTCAATACAATGCTCTCCAGATGTGAAGGTTCATATCATTACATCTTCACTGTGGTGTTTCTGCTATCATGGCCTCCTTTCTTCTCTCCCCTCAGTCCCTACACCCAGAGTTGCATTTTGGTATTAAAATTATAAGGCTTTGTTGTTCTTCCTTTTGTATTTTTTCAGCTGTAACTTTCCCTTTCCTTTTGTTGTTGTTACCATGTGATTGTATGTATTTTTCTTGTAAATAACCCAAGGTTGAATTTTATTTTTAATCTAAGTCCTCTTTGTACAAGACATTGCAATCTATTTGCAAGTGAGGTGATATAACTCATATGCTTGGTCTTATTTCTATCAAAAAATGTAGCCTACCTTTCACTTGGACTATTCTCCATCTTAACCCCCTACTGCAGGCTCTCAGATAAATCATGGGCCCCTCTTCCAAGCTGGGTACCACTTCTAGGAGAGAGAAGCAGTAAAAAATAGTGTAGAATTAGGATCAGGAAAAAGTAATACTTGCAACTAGCCCACCCTTCTCTGAGGCTCTTTGTCATTTCTGGGGGCTTTCCTTCTTTCTCTGCTCCTCTGACCCCTGCAACCCCTAACCCCTCTGACTCCTCTCCAACATGCTGCTCACTGTTTCTCTCCTTCCTCCCCTCGTTAGCATCACTTTTACTTGGAGAGTGACCTTCAAACAAGTGAATTCTCTCCAAAGGGTCAGTTACTTCAGTCTCTAAACTCCCTGGGTAACAGGTCATTGATTAGCTGGAATATGTCAGGTGGTATGGGACAGATATTTTTCAGTCAACAGTCTTTCCCTCTGGAAAAAGGGAAATGTGAGACCCACAATCTTGGGGACTCAGAGACTCCTTTTGAAAACTCAGAGAATCTCTGTTTTCATCCCAGTCCCTAATCCTTTTCCTGAAGATGCTCGCACAGATGCTCTCTTAGACACCAGGCCTCTTCTGACCTTACTGCCTTGCCATCTTCCTGGTTCTGTAGACCTTGTGACCACTCCCAGCCCCATCCCAGCGGTCCAGCTCAAGGAAATATTTGTCCACTGGCATCTGGCTTCTCCCAGTGACTGAACCTCCTGAGTCCTCAGCCTATAATCACAGCGATACACTATGGACTGAGGCTCTGTGCTTGCTCAGATTTGAGTTCAAATTCACACCTTGCTATTGTGACCTCTAGGATCTTGAGCAATACTTACAGGGCTTTCCTGGTGGTTCAGGGGTAAAGAATCCGCCTGCCAATGCAGGAGACGCAGGTTCGAACTCTGGGTTGGGAAGATCCCCCAGAGAAAGAAATGGCAACCTCCTCAAGTATTCTTACCTGGAAAATTCAATGGACAGAGGAGCCTGGCGGGCTGCAGTCCATGAGGTCACAAAGAGTTAGCCCATCACAGCATATAGCTCTCAGTTCCCTCATCTGTGTAAATAGAATAGAATGTGTGCCTATCATATTGTTTTAAGATAAAATTTTAAAATATGGGCAAAGGACCAAGCCTCCCTCTTGACTCCGTGTTGACCGTAATTATAGTTAAAGTGAAGTGAAAGTTGCTCATTCACATCCTACTCTTTGCCCTCCCATGGACTATACAGTCCATGGAATTTTCCAGGCCAGAATACTGGAGTGGGTAGTGTTTCCCTTCTCCAAGGAATCTTCCCAACCCAGGGATCAAACCCAGGTCTCTGCAGGCAGATTCTCTACCGTCTGAGTCACCAGGGACACCTATATGGTAAAATCCTTATAACTCCATGATCTTCAGTTTTCTGTAGTGATCAAATAATCATGCTATCTAAACAAACTTCACTCAGAGGATATCTAATGGAACTCTGATTTTGATTTTCAAAATAAAGTTTATGTAATTAAAAAGTTACCCCCACCCCAGCATTATATCATATCACAGGGTACCACAGAACCAAGAGAATCAACTAAGACATAGCAAAATATGGTTATATGCTAGAGATTACTTTCACTATAAAAAGTATCACTTGAAAATCTGTTTTTAGAACTGGGCAAAAAGAGGGAAGAAGGAAATAATTCAGTGAGTTTTATGCAACTTAAGAAAATGGAAATCCAAGGTATGTGAATTTTCAAAGTATTCTCAGGACAGGATTGAGAGTAACAGAGAAAGAAGGAAATTTCTAGGAGCTTCCATCTCAAGTAGGGTAAGTACTTGAAAGTAAAAGTGTTAGTCACTCAGTCACGTCCAACTCTGCAACCCCATGGACTGAAGCCCACCAGGCTCCTCTTGTCCATGGACTTCTCCAGAGGTGGGTAGCCATTTCTTTCTCCAGAGCATCTTCCCAACCCAGGGATCGATCCCAGGGATCAAACCCAGGTCTCTTGCATTGCAGGCAGATTCTTCACCATCTAAGTCACCAGGGAAGTCCAGGGTAAGTACTGGGAGAATGGGTGAAACTGGAATAGAGGCTGACCTGACCTGATGGTCAAGGCTATGGTCTTTCCTGTGGTCATGTATGGATGTGAGAGCTGGACTGTGAAGAAGGCTGAACACCGAAGAATTGATGCTTTTGAACTGTGGTGTTGGAGAAGACTCTTGAGAGTCCCTTGGACTGCAAGGAGATCCAACTGGTCCATTCTGAAGGAGATCAGCCCTGGGATTTCTTTGGAAGGAATGATGCTAAAGCTGAAACTCCAGTATTTTGGCCACCTCATGCGAAGAGTTGACTCATTGGAGAAGACTCTGATGCTGGGAGGGATTGAGGGCAGGAGGAGAAGGGGACGACAGAGGATGAGATGGCTGGATGGCATCACTGACTCGATGAATGTGAGTCTGAGTGACCTCCGGGAGTTGGTGATGGACAGGGAGGCCTGGCGTGCTGCAGTTCATGGGGTCGCAAAGAGTCGGACACGACTGAACGACTGATCTGATCTGATCTGACCTGATGGGGTAGTCAGCCCTACAACATCACCCTAACAGAGGAAGCATGATTCTTATAGAACAAATTCTTTCCCAAAACATGATTGAAAACACCAGCCTAACAGATTTTACTCACAAATAAAGGTAGAGGAGTAGAAATATCTTTCACTCTACAGCTCAATTAAAGCAGTTCCTTCAAATCGAAACTCTTCATCAAAGCAAACCTATGTGCTGGATGTCTTATTCTAATGTTATGTTTAAATCAATCAGATCAGATCAGATCAGTCGCTCAGTCGTGTCCGACTCTTTGCGACCCCATGAACCGCAGCACGCCAGGCCTCCCTGTCCATCACCAGCTCCCGGAGGTCACTCAGACTCGCATCCATCGAGTCAGTGATGCCATCCAGCCATCTCATCCTCTGTCGTCCCCTTCTCCTCCTGCCCTCAATCCCTCCCAGCATCAGAGTCTTCTCCAATGAGTCAACTCTTCGCATGAGGTGGCCAAAATACTGGACTTTCAGCTTTAGCATCATTCCTTCTAAAGAAATTCCAGGATTGATCTCCTTCAGAATGGACTGGTTGGATCTTCTTGCAGTCCAAGGGACTCTCAAGAGTCTTCTCCAACACCACAGTTCAAAAGCATCAATTCTTCAGCGCTCAGCCTTCTTCACAGTCCAGCTCTCACATCCATACATGACCACAGGAAAGACCATAGCCTTGACTAGGCGAACCTTTGTTGGCAAAGTAATGTCTCTGCTTTTGAATATGCTATCTAGGTTGGTCATAACTTTCCTTCTAAGGAGTAAGCGTCTTTTAATTTCATGGCTGCAGTCACCATCTGCAGTGATTTTGGAGCCCAGAAAAACAAAGTCTGACACTGTTTCCACTGTTTCCCCATCTATTTCCCATGCAGTGATGGGACCAGATACCATGATCTTCGTTTTCTGAATGTTGAGCTTTAAGCCAACCCTTTCACTCTCCACTTTCACTTTCATCAAGAGGCTTTTTAGCCCCTCTTCACTTTCTGCCATAAGGGTGGTGTCATCTGCATATCTGAGGTTATTGATATTTCTCCCAGCAATCTTGATTCCAACTTGTGTTTCTTCCAGTCCAGCATTTCTCATGATGTGCTCTGCATATAAGTTAAATAAACATGGTGACATAGGCAAACATAAAAGATTTCATGCAGGAAGCTACATTATTCAGACTCTTGTCATTCGCCACTTGATGGAGGGGGATGGATGGTGACCAGGAGAAATAGTGTATTTTTAAATGCTTGTGATACTTTTGCACTGATCTTTCTACAATCTCGGTTTTTCAAAGTACTGTCTTTCCGAAGGCAACATCTTATGGGATTGGGCCAAACCCATAGCCTTAGGTAACAATGAAATGACAGCTATCACTCAAATGCTTCACAAGTTATAATCAGTACAGAAGTTAAATAATATATCAAAAGACTCTCTGTCTCTTCATGACTATAAAACTAGAAGAGAGAAACTTGCTCGGTATTCATAACAGCATAGGTATGATAAGTCTAAACCTGCCATCAACCTACATCCAGCTGCTTCTTCACCCCAACTTGATGTTTTTCTGATTTCTCTTCTAAAGTGGAGTATGGATGCTTTGTAATTGGTGCTGGGATTTTTTTTTCCCCAACGTTTTCTTGCCAAGGATATCATTATGAGATTCTGCAGTAACAAGCATTCTTCCGTTCAAATTTATATCAATTAGTTTAGGACAGTAATTCAATTGGATGGCCCACTGGATTTTGAAAGACTCACGACCATGTCAGAGTGACGACCTTTTTCCTTCTCTCTCAGCCAAAAGCAATTTTTTAACAAGGAGCCCTGGAAAGAAATGCTGGTTTAATAATTAGTTATTGATCATGGCCAATGCCATGGTGAACACCATTGGATTAGTCAGAGACCAGGAAATCAGGACATGGGAGTTTTCCTTGTCAAGATTAGGAGGGGAGGAAAAAAAGCAAAGAACTGACAGAATAAGAGATCAAACATAGCTTAATTAGATATGCTTTCATCTTTGATATTCTTTTCACTTTTAAAACTACAAGTAAAATCTGTAACTTGGATAAATTCAATACTGAACCATCTAACAGCGCTGTATTAATCTAAAACCATTTAATAGTATATCTCCATTTAAAAACTCTGTAAAAGACAAGATCTGAGTTAAGTAGACCTGGAGATCACTAAAACTGCTTTGAAAACAATGCCGTGCAGAGTTATTTTGATAAATTAACCCTGCTTTGGCCAGCATTTTTGCCTGGCTAAGATACCATTAACCTTCATGCCCTGAAATGCCCATTAGAAACAATTTGGATACATGCACAAGAAGACCATAACAATTACAGACCATAGCTTTAAAAGTATAATTGACTTTTCTGAGCACTAATTTAGGCATCACTTTAGGGCTGCGTAAAAATCTCTACATATGAGCCACTTAATGGAAGGAGAAATGTAAAAGAATGATCTTATTGTACTTTGAGGGGGAAAAGAATGTTTCCATTAGTGGTACAATTTCTTCCTAGATAGGAAAAAAAAATCACTGAAAATGCCCAGTGCAGTGACAATGAAGTCATAACTTCAAGCTAGTTTGAAGGTGGATAGGTCCAGTCCTCATGGCTGACATGCAAGAATGATGGTCCTCTTATGTTTGAAGTTGAAACCAACCTGATCCATGATAAAGAAGCTATGGTATAAACATACTATTTAAAGTAACATTGCTTTAGAGATGAATGTGTGGATACAGAGCAAATAAATCAAATCACTCAACTCTAGCTCTAGGCCCTAGGGTTTTATCTTTTTGGATGTTACCATTTCTCCAGGAAAAGACAGCAAATCTCTACTAATTTTTCATCCAGTTTCCAGTAATTATTATGGTTCCAGGGAGTAGAATCACACTCAAATGTTGGAGCCACTTTGGGTCAATATAAGAAAGAAATTAGATGTAAGAAACATTTAGCCTATTATCACACAATGTCCCAAGTTTCAATTACTTCCCTATTATTTACAAAAGATTCTCAAAACAGATCTGGATAATAATCTGACTGGGATGTCAAAGTGGAGAGCTTATATCTGAGATTCTTCACAGGCTACTTCAAGATATCTCCTGGTTTCTAGCTGATTTCATATGGTCTGACATGAGAGCTGTTCATCCCTTGACATATGATCATATCCTGGAATCCTTCTCAGAAAGTGAAGCAACTACAGTGGTCAAGTTTTACCACCCCTCTTTTTCATGTCAACCTGCCAGCATGGATGCGGAGAAGGCAATGGCAGCCCACTCCAGTACTCTTGCCTGGAAAATCCCATGGACGGAGGAGCCTGGTAGGCTGCAGTCCATGGGGTCACTAAGAATTGGACACGACTGAGTGACTTCACTTTCACTTTTCACTTTCACACATTGGATAAGGAAATGGCAACACACTCCAGTGTTCTTGCCTGGAGAATCCCAGGGACAGCGGAGCCTGGTGGGCTGCCGTTTATGGGGTCGCACAGAGTCGGACACGACTGAAGTGACTTAGCAGTAGCAGCAGCAGCCAGTATGGATGAAAAGAAACCATTGACTGTTAAAAAGCTGATATCTATTGCTACATATATATTAATTGTATGTTTCTCAATATACAACAGCACTGCACTTTTTGTGCATGTGTAAAAGATTAAAAAAAAAAAAAGATTCCTTTTCTTGTTATAAATAACAGCCATAAATGAAGAGCTGTGTGTTTCAAATAAAGTATTATAGTCTTGGCTTGATCTTTAATGAGCTGGCTAACCTTAGACACCACATATAGACTCTATTTTTTGTTCTCATCTATAAAATGAGCATGGTGTCTAAATCCTCACTGTGTATGGTGTGATTCATGGACCAGTAGTACTGGCATCACCTGAGAGCTTGTTAGAAAGGCAGAATCTCAGACTCCTTATCAGAACAATTGAATCAAAATCTGCATTTTAACAAGACCTGCAGGAGATAAGCTCAGACCTAAAAAAACTTCAAGGGACTTCTCTGATGGTCTAGCAGTTAGGAATCTGCCTTGCAATGAAGCAGACACGGGGTTCCATCCCTGGTCAAGAACTAAGCTCCTAGCTGCCACGGAGCAGCTAAGCCCAGGCAAGGCAAGTACTGAAGCCCACGAGCTCCGACGCTCACATGGCACAACTAGAGAGCCCTCGCATGATGCAAAGAAGATCCCACGTGGTGCAGAGAATATGAGTGTGTCCACAGCTAAGACCCAACACAGCTAAATAAACACAGACATACATACCTTAAAAGATAATAAAAAACCGAAGGGAGTTGAAACATCACTTGAACTCTATTTTAGGGTGGAAAGGGAAAGACAAACTGCTTAAACTTAAAAAGACAGTCCAGAAGGATATCTTCATTAACTCCATGGTAGGAATCTTTTCTCCCCTGGAGAAGGAATAGGCTACCCACTCCAGTATTCTGGGGCTTCCCTGGTGGCTCAGATGGCAAAGAATCCACCTGCAATGAGGGAGACCTGGGTTCGATCCCTGGGTTGGGAAGATCCCGTGGAGAAGGGCATGGCAACCCACTCCACTATTCTGGCCTGGAGAATCCCCATGGACAGAGGAGCCTTGCGGGCTACAGTCCGTGGGGTCGCAAAGAGTCGGACACGACTGAGCGACTAATCACAGAACAGCACACAGGAATCCTCTCAGGACGTAAACGTATCAAATCATTATCTGTACATTTTAAACATGTTACAGTTTTATTTGTCAATTGCACCTCAACAAAACTGATAGTGTATTTGAAATGAGCAATAAAAATAAAAGCAGAGCCAACACGTCTGTATCTCTTATGTGTGCTTGTGTATGTGTTCACTTGCCAGTGTTTAGCTTCTTTACCTCATGGATGCCCTGATGTTGTAGGACACAGGTTTTGCTAAAAAAGAAAAAGAAAATGAAAGTCATTCAGTCGTGTCCAACTGTTTGCGACCCCATCGGCTACACAGTCCATAGAATTCTCTAGACCAGAATACCGGAGTGGGTAGCCTTTTCCTTCTCCGGGGAGCTTCCCAACCCAGGTACTGAACCCAGGTCTCCCACATTGCAGGCAGATTCTTTACCAGCTGAGCCACCAGGGAAGGTGCTGTCAAATGCCTGAGATGGACCAGAATGGCATGAGGACCCTAGTTCTGCGGTGTCGTTGGTCAGACTCAATGTTTTCCAAAGGGTCAAGGTGCCAAGAATTGAAACCTCTTTACCATGCGAGCTCATTCAAGCTCACATTCAAATTAGGGAAGTACAAGAAATAAATACCTTATCTGTCTTTTCCTTCCAGCGCGTCACCTGATCTTTCAAGTCTGTCTTTAGTAGCCCTGTGCCAAGCTGACAGCTCCCCCACCTCCACGTGGGGATTGGTGAGGACAGACACCCCACCCCGTGGAAGATTCACTTACGGTAGCTGCTGGGGTGCAAGCCGAGAATGAACAATAGAAGGCTGTCAAGCCCGACAGCCAGCCCTGGATGTATGAGCGCCGAGCTGACAGCAAGGGCCTCAGAGGGTAAACTGCTTTGCTGGAACTAATTAAACAGATGAAATTATTACATGAATATGCAGATGTTGTTTACATTTTACCATATGGTATTATTTCAGGTAATAACTCGCAGGAGAATCCCTTCCTCTCGTCAAGAGGAAATGGGTTGAAAAGAAGGCCCCCCGTGTCACCTTTCAGTTGCTAGGCAGACACTGATAACACAGGTCTCCTCTCTGAGTCGTGGGCAGCGTTCACCCCGGATCCCGCAGCACAACAGGATGGCACTGGGGCTCATCTCTGGAAGGAATAGGGGAGTGTTTGTGTGTGTTTTGCGTGTGTGTGTGTGTTTTGGGGGGAGCGGGGCTGCTTTAGCTGAACTGAAATGGCTACAGCTGCTAGAAAATCTGCCCTGGGGTAGAAGGGCATCCGGCAATGAATGTAGTCTGCACGTTGCAAGGAGAAGCCAACAGACTTGCCACTGAAATGGGCGTTTCCTCCAAGACTTGGGAGTGTGTGAATCAGGGCAACTGATTTATAAACTGACACATCAGACGCAAACCGTTCAAACAAGGATCAAATACTCCAGTGGTGCCACTGTCAGAGGAGACAAAGCAGTGAAGGCAAGCAGGTTCACATTAAAGGGGAAAACAGGGCAGAGACCATTCAGCCAACAGAAGTCATTCTCCTCCCCGCTGGACCCCCACTTCCTCCTGTTCCTCCCATGCCTCTGTTAATGCATCAAGCCCTGTGGCCAGTTTCACTTCAGTTTCTTCTTATCCCACATGACCCACATCCAGCTCATCACAAAGGCTGTAGATTTCACCTCCAAAAGGGTCCTCCCTGTCCACCTGCTGCTTCATCCCCAGTTGTTCGCCCAGATCTTTGGCATGAACTGTGATAGCAGACTTTGCACTGGTCTTCTTTCACTCCCTGCCGTATTCAGTCCACTCCTTGCCCCACTTCCAGAATCATTTCTGAAATCCAAATCTGGTCTGGCTTCTCCCTGGCTTAAAAATAGTCAACTGCTTATTTATCTCTGGTTTTAGTCTCAGGCCAAACTCACCAGCCTGCTCTACAAGGCTGTTCCTAAGATATATTCTACCCATTCCCAACTGATTCCAATTTTCACTGGAAGCTGTGTCCTGGACTGTCCCCCTTACCTGGAATGTTGCCCTGCTTTCTCTTGTGAACTAACAGTGAGTCATGATGCTGTGTTTGCATTGGGATCTGTTGTAATGATTGTTTGTTTTTTTTTTTTTCAGGAAAAGAAGCCTCTCATCTGTTCCCCCTAAAGCCCTGCACCATTGACTTCTTTGATGTAATCGGGCCAAAAGAGCTTTCTCTGAATTCATCCACCTTTCTCCATGCTCACATCAAACATATGCAAACATATATATACACATACACACACACACACAAATATGAAGTCTTTATTTTTTATAGTCGGGGGATTCCATTATTCATGCAACCAACGCTTGTCAGTTTACCATGTCATGAACATGATCTAGATCAAAAGAAACAGAACACGTTCCTTCCAATGTTGCAAAATATTCCATGCTGCACATACACCATCATTTACTGCAGTATTTCATTTTTACTAAATATTCAAGATTTTTCTTTTCTTTTTTCTTTCCTTGCTTTTTTCTTTCTTTGCAAGTGAAAATTAAGCTATTACAAATTTTCTTGCATGTGAATCCTTTTATACTGATGCCTTTATTTCAAAAGTATAGGCTTCCCAAAGGGGGGATCCTGAGTCTAAAGGCACATGCACTTTCAAATGTATAGATATTTCTAGATTGTTCCCCCCAAAAGTTATAATAATCTATACTTCTATCAGCAATAAATGATGTCATTTTCCCACATCCTTCATCATTGTTGTTCATTCACTAAGTCAAGTCTGACTCTGCCCCCTGTGGACTGCAGCACACCAGGCTTACCTGTCCTTCACTGTCTCCTGGAGTTTGCTTGAATTCACATCCACTGATTGAGTTAGCGATGCTATCCAATCATCTCAACGTCTGTTGCTCCCTACTCTCCATACCCTCAATCTTTCCCAGCAGCAGCGTCTTTTCCAATGAGTCAGCTCTTCACTTCATGTCGTCAAAGTATTGGAGCTTCAGCTTCAGCAACATTCCTTCCAATGAATATTTAGGGTTGATTTCCTTTAGGATTGACTGGTTTGATCAGTCCCTTGCTGTCCAAGGGACTGTCAAGAGAGTCTTCTCCAGCACCACAGTTTGAAAGCATCAATTCGTGGGCACTTAGCCTTTTTTATGGACCAGCTCTCACATCCATACATGACTACTAGAAAAACCACAGCTTTGACTATATGAACCTTTGTCAAAAAAGTGATGGCTCTACTTTTTAATACACTGTCTAGGTTTGTCATGGCTTCCAAGGAACAAGTGTCTTTTAATGTCATGGATGCAGTAACCATCCTCAGTGATTTTAGAGCCCAAGAAAATAAACTCTGTCACTGCTTTCTCTTTCCCCCTTCTATTTGCCATGAAGTGATGGGATCAGATGCCATGATCTTTGTTTTTTGAATGCTGAGGGGCTTTTTTTTTCGGTAAGTTTTTTAATTTAAGATAATATTCTGGATATTAAAATACACCATCATACCATTGCCAATATTTGTCTCTCTTTTCTCAATGTTTAGAATAGTTTTTTTTAATCTTAGTAAATTCATATGAACTTCAGAAACATTCTTTTTTTAATTAATTTATTTATTGTATTTGGAGGCTAATTATATTACAATATTGTGGTGGTATTTGCCATGCATTGACATGAATCAGCCATGGGTGTACATGTGTCCCCCTGCCCCTAACCTCACTCCCACCTCCCTCCCCATTCTATTCCCCTGGGCTGTCCCAGTGCAGCGGCTTTGAGTGCCCTGTTTCATGCATCAAACTTGGACTGGTCATCTGTTTCACATATGGTAATACACATGTTTCAATGCTTTTCTCTCAAATCATCCCACGGAGTCCAAAAGTCTCTTCTTTATATCTGAGTCTCTTTTGCTGTCTCATATATAGGGTTATCATTGCCCTCTTTCCAAATTCCATATATTTGTGTTAATATACTGTATTGGTGCTTTTCTTTCTGACTTAACTTCACTCTGTGTAGTAGGCTCCAGTTTCATCCACCTCATTAGAACAGACTCAAATGCATTCTTTTAAGAGCTGAATACTATTCCATTGCGTGTATGTACCACAACTTTCTTATCCATGGACATCTAGGTTGCCTCCATGTCCTAGCTATTGTATTCCATGTCCTAGCACGTCCATGTCCTGACATATGCTGCAATGAACATTGGGGTACATGTGTCTCGTTCAATTCTGCTTTCCTCGGTGTGTATGCCCAGCAGTGGGATTGCTGGGTCATATGGCAGTTCTATTTTCAGTTTTGTAAGAAATCTCCACACCGTTCTCCATAGTAGCTGTACTAGTTTGCATTCCAACCAACAGTGTAAGAGGGTTCCCTTCTCTCCATTCCCTCTCCAGCATTTATTGTTTGTAGACTTTTTGATACCAGCCTGAATGCTGAGTTTTAAGCCAGCTTTTTTGCTTTCCTTTTTCACTTTCATCAAGAGGCTCTTTAGTTCCTCTTCACTTTCTCCCATTAGAGTGGTACCATCTGCATATCTGAGGTTGTTGATATTTCTCCCAGCAATCTTGACTCCAGCTTGTGATTTATCCAGCCCAGGATTTCACATGATGTACTCTGCATAAAAGTTCAATAAGCAGGGTGACAATATTCAGCCTTGATGTACCCCTTTCCCAGTTTTGAACCAATCTGTTGTTCCATGTCTGTTTCTATGTTGCTTCTTGACCCGCATACAGGTTTTTCAGGAGGTTGATAAGGTAGTCTGGTATGCCCATATCTTAAAAGTTTTTCCCACAGTTTGTTGTGATCCACACAGTCAAAGGTTTTAGCATAGTCAATGAAATATAAGTAGATGTTTTTCTGTAATTCCCTTGCTTTCTCTAAGATTCAGTGAATGTTGGCTATTTGATCTTTGGTTCCTCTGCCTTTCTAAATCCATCTTCTACATCTGGAGCTTCTCAGTCCACATGCTCCTGAAGCCTAGTTTGCAGGGTTATGAGCATTACCTTGCCACCAGGGAAGTTATTACCTTGCTAGCATGTGAAAAGAGCACAATTACAGGGTAGTTTAAATGCTCTTTGGCTTTGCCCTTCTTTGGGTTTGGAATAAAAACTGACCTTTTCCAGTCCTGTAGCCCCTGCTGAGTTGCCCAAATTTGCTGGCATTTTAGTGCAGCATTATGACAGCATCATCTTTTAGGATTTGAAATAGCTCAGCTGGAATTCCATCACCTCCACTAGCTTTATTCATAGTAATGCTGACTAAGGCCCACTTGACTTCACACTCCAGGACTGCTGGCTCTAGGTGAGTGATGTTATACAGGTCACTAAGACCTTTTCCATATAGTTCTTCATAATATTATATTTTCCTAATTTTTAATGTTATTTTATTGCTCTTTTCATTTTTCCAGTAAAAAGGATAAAAACATTGTTTTATTTTAATTTGTAGTTTCTTCAATAGTGAAATAAGTTCAGCATCTTTTACTGTATTTATTGTCTGTCAGGATTTCCTCTTCCTTGAGCTTTGCGCTCATATCCATTTCTCATCTTTATATTTTTGTCTCTCATAAGATTTTAGGATTTGTAAACTAATTCTTTGTCTGTCATATGTATTACAAATATATCTTCCCAGGCTATCTCTGTTTTCTTTAGAGCTTCTTGATCCCTTAAGTCTCTTGAGAAGGACTTTTCCCATGCTAAGGTTATTCAATTCTTCATTGAATGTCTAATTAGTTTATTTTTATACTTCCTTTCTCTTTTGGAATATTTTCTGGGCAAGTTTCAATATTTGTTTTTCCATGTGAACTTTAAATTCCTTTTGTCACATTCATGACTCATCAGCAGAAAAACCGATTAGAGCTCTAATTATATCAAATTTAGATGCTGACTTGGGAATGTTTGAAATTCTATGATATTGCATAATAAAAATATTCCTCACTATTCTCTCCCATTTGTTTTTGACCTTCAATAAGATTTTGAAATTTTCTTCACATAAGTACTATGATTTCTTGTTAAAGTTTTTCTTGGAATTTTACTTTCTGTTTCATTATTTTAATGCATTTTTATCTTCCCACATTCATCTAATGATTACTATAATTGAGAAGTTATGAACATTAATCCATATTACTTTATTAATTTTAATTGTTCATATCATCTTATTAATTCTAGATTTTAATAGCTAGGTTTTAGTGGCTTCTCTCAGGTTTACCAAGGATGCAATCATATCTTTTGCTAAAGGATAAATTTATCTCTTCTTTTTCAATAAGTAATTCAATTTTTTTCATTTTCTTGCTTTATTGCATTAGCTAAAACCTAAAAAAAAATGGTAAATAATGACGCATGTGTGCTTAGTTGCTCAGTCATATCTGACTCTTTGTGATCCTTTGTACTATAGCCCATCAGGCTCCTCTGTCCATGAAATTTTTCAGGCAAGAATATTAGACTTTCCCCATTTCCTACTCCAGGGGATCTTCCCAATCCAGGGATCAAACCACCATCTCCTGCATCTCCTGTGTTGCAGGTAGATTCTTTACCACTTAGCCATTGAGAAAGCCCTAAATAATGATAGTAATGATAGTAGTAGAATAATGCATTGTATCTGAATTTAATGAAATGTTTTCAGTATTTTACCATTTACTATAATGTTTATGTTGCTTTTAATATAGACATTTTTATCATATTTGAATATATTTTCACATAAAGATTTTCTTAGTAATAGCTTCTGAATTTAAGAAAATGCCTTTTGGGTGTCCATTGATTGAATAAAATATTTGCTGATATAATTAATTTTGGTAGTAAAAGTCCAAATGTTGAATCTCTTTAAAAATTCTGTTAGTATATTATTCTTTTAATACTTGCCAAACTTAACTTGTTAATACCTTTTTAAGTTGAGTTTTAACAAAATTGCACTATCTTATCAGGTTTTGAATTAAGGTTCTTCAAGTTTTATAACCTGAATTGAGAAACTTTGGTTTGTATTGATCCAAAGCACTGTGCTTCAAAGCATGACTTTTAGCCCAGTAGCATTGACCTTGCCTGAGCAGTTAAAACTGCAAAATTGCTTGCTTCCCCAGACCTACTAAATTAAAATCTGCAATTTGACAAGATCCCTAGGTGATTAGTGTGTACATTAAAATTTGAAGAGCACTGGTATAAATAACACAGTGGCTACCCACTCTTTAAAATTCACATCACACTCAGCCAAAAGAGCTGTTTGGTTGTGGCATCTATTTAAAAATGACAGATCACTGATTATCTTCCCAAATTTTCCTTAAGATATCTGTTCTATCATTTTTCTACTTTTTGAGCCAAATTTGAATGTTATATTTTGCTAGACCATCTTGTTTCATCTCATGAATACCTTAGGGTCTCAGCAGAGATACACTAGTCTCCAAGGAAACCCTCCCAGCACCTGCAGCCCTATCTCTTTGCCCACACACTCTGCTTATTTAGCACCCTCCTCTTCGTTTGTCATCATTCTTGTATTTTATTATTATGTCTATTTTAGCTACCTTTACCACCTAGTAGACTATCAAATCCAGAAAGAAAGTTATGATGGCTATCTTATCTCCCTTGTTCATTTTTGTATGACTGGCATCCAACAAAGTCTCTGACACACAATAGGCATTTAAGAAAAACACTGAATGACAACTGGAGGCATGGGCGGATCCATGGATGAATTGATTGGAAAGTTGATATTCTTAAAAGTTAATGACTGAATTATCTTTGTATCTCTGGCACATTTCATAATGCCCAGCATCTTGTATACTTCCTGACCCATGAAGACCACTTGAATCACCTTTTAAAACATGTATTGCTTTGTAAACTACAAAGTGATATAATGATGGTGCTTGGAATAGAACAACAAATGAAAAAGACACAGTTTCAGAGAAGCTTACAACGTGGTCACTTGTTTTGTTTTAACTTGCTTAGTCATATAGTTTAGAGAATTTTGGAACTCTCCTTATGGCCTCAACTTTCATACATACTTGTGAAAATCCTCAGGAGCAGAAAATCATCATGTAAATGTTAGGTTTCATTTCAGAATCAGTCAAAAATAATTTACTGACAGGACCAGAAAATAAGAACTTGATAGTCAAACTTGACAGAAACAATTTCAAGTTTTAAAAAATCTAATGCAAATAAGGAATAACAAAGCCAGTTTTATAATGGCATACCATGCTGCTGCTGCTAAGTCGCTTCAGTCGTGTCCGACTCTGTGCGACCCCATAGACAGAAGCTCACCAGGCTCCCCTGTCCCTGGGATTCTCCAGGCAAGAACACTGGAGTGTGTTGCCATTTCCTTCTCCAATGTATGAATGTGAAAAGTCAAAGTGAAGTCGCTCAGTCGTGTCCGACTCTTAGTGACCCCACAGACTGCAGCCTACCAGGCTCCTCCGTCCATGGGATTTTCCAGGCAAAAGTACTGGGGTGGGGTGCCATTGCCTTCCCCGATGGCATACCATAGGCAGTGCTGAAAAATTGTTGTCCTGACCATGTTGAAGGATGGAGTGAGAGCCGGACCCTGGAGCAGCAGGCACTGAGGTCCCCGTTTCTGTACTCAAACATCATCTCATTTATTCTTTCTAGGCACTCCTCAGTCTGAGGATAGATTGTTTCCAAATGGTGGTTTTAAAATTGTTTGTAATTCATAATATGGCTTCTATGGGGGATGTATTGGGATCCCAGGACAGACCACAGGAATCCATTGGGTGGATATGTAGTGGAATCATGATGCTGAGAAGATGGGCCGCATAGTGCATCTGCGGATCTGTTTTCTGATCATGCGGGGTTCCCGGAACAAATATGGAAATAGACACTTGTATAGGTCAGAGTTTTCCAGGGAAACAAACTGCTAGGTTTTCTGCGTGTGTGTGTGTGTTTCTTTAAGAACTGGTTTATAGACCTGTTAGGCTGGCAACTATGATATCCCGAACACGGGGCAGTAGGCTAAATTCTCAGGCAAGCACTGATGTTATGGCCCTGAGTCTAAAATCTGTATTCCGACCAGCAAACTGGAGCATCAAGCACGTTTGGGGTAGCATTCCTTTTTTCCCGGAAACCTCAGACTTGGCTCTTGAGGCCTTAAAACCACTCAGTGAGTCCCCCCGCATCATAGAGGGCAGTCATCTTGACACTGTGTCAGCTGATTATGGATGTTAGTCACAGCTGCGATATACTTTCACAGCAACATCGACACTTCATGTTGAGGTCTGACAGAAAACATCAAAATTCTGTAATTATCCTTCAATACAAAAACAAACAAACAAAAAAAACTTGACCAAACCTCTAGGCACCACAGCCCAGCCAAGCTGACAAGTAAAAGTAAAACTCCACACAGAGCTGGTCCCACTTCACAACCACTGCCCACCATCCGTTGGCTTTGCGTTACTCCAAGCCTTCCCCACACACTCCAGATTCAAACTTTCCTCGTCTCCCCTGATCTTTACCCATCTCCCCTAAAAAACACTCTTTTTTTCAAAACTCGAAAGTTACGACAATAGCAACAGGAATGGACTTGGAAAGCATTATGCGAAGTGAAATAAGTCAGAAGAAGAAATAAAAATGCTATCCGTCACTGGTACACGGAATCTTAAAATTAAAACAAATTAGTGAATGTAACAAAAAAGCAGACTAACAGATAAAGAGAGCAAACTAGTGGTTACCACTGGTGGAAAGTGGTCAATATAGAGGTAAGGAAGTGAAGTGAGAGGAACACGCTGTTAGGTGTAAAATAAGCTATGAGGATAGATTTACAATACAGGGAGTATAGCCAATATGTATAATAACTATAATTGGAGTATAATCTTAAAAAATGTGAATCTTTATATTGTACACTTGTAGCATACGATACTGCCCAGCAACTGTATTTCAATAAAAAACTAAAATTAAGGAAAAGGACTTCAGGGGTTGAAAAGAATCACAGCCAGTCACACAGTGCCCACCCAGCTCATCACTGGCCAGCCCTTGCCCCATGGGAACAGTCCCAGTGTTGCTAGATTTTTTTCACTTTTTCAAGAAAAGCAGGCATTCTAGATTTTTATGTAAACACATTTTTACAGACACACTCTGCTGGCTGCTCCCCTAAGATTTTTCCTTGCTGTCTCTTTCTTCCTTGTAACTCTGAGTTCTCACATCATTGAACAGTTCAGGGTCTCCACAGTGTGACTCAGCCAGCCCCAGCAGGAAGTCATGGCAGGGGCGGGGGAGGAGCAGGGAGGAGAAAAATGGGAAAAGACTTATTCCTACGGCTCATTGGTCCAAAGCCAGGTTATTTCTACACTAAAGATTTTTTTTTTTTTTTTTGCAAAGTCCTTCCCCTGTACCAGGGTCTGGTGGGCTTTGCCATGCACATGGGGTTCATAATTCAGCTTTTTTAAAGTAAAATCTTATTCATGTTGCAAGTCTGCTGAGAACTCTAGGAGGCATTCAGTTCCCCTGGGACCAGTGATGACAGAGCTCCTTCAGAACAGGACACAAGGCACACCACACACAAGATCTCAGAAAAATCACACCATCCTAATCAGACCAGCTTCCAAAAGAAGGGCAGAGCAAGCAGCCATCATCCACTTATTAGTTAGTAATTTCTACAGGCAGAAGTGTTTCCAGATCATTTTTTTCTGGAGAAAATACCCAGGCCATGCAGGATGGAAAGGGTTTTAGGGACTCTGAGGGGAGGGGGCGTGGGGTCCGGCCCATCCACCAAATGTGGTCTGACATCGACCCTATGAATGAGGTCTAAGCTGGTGCTGACTTCCCTTCAGATTGATAAGATACACTTGAGTGCCCTGTGAAGCATGCAGACCCTCAGGCCTCAATCCAGAGAGTCTCTTCCAATACATTTACCAAAAATCTGTTTTTAAAGGTGCCCCAGATGAGGTGAGCTAAAGAGAAAGCTTCAAGCACAGTGTCCTTAGAGAAGGAAAGTAATACATTTTGAGAACTGTTGAAGAGAGGTTCCTTCTAAGCTGGAGATTCTACTTCAGTAGCAATAAATGTTACTTGGCAGTGTATCTGTGCTGTGCTATGCTTAGTCGCTCAGTCATGGACATGACTGAGTGACTCTTTGCGATCCCATGGACTGTAGCCCGCCAGGCTCCTCTATCCATGGGATTCTCCAGGCAAGAACACTGGAGTGGGTTGCCATGTCCTCTTCCAGGGGATCTTTCCAACCCAGGAATCGAACCCAGCTCTCCCACATTGCAGACAGATTCTTTGCCAGCTGAGCCACAAGAGAAGCCCAAGAATACTGAAGTGGGTAGCTTACCACTTATCCAGGGGATCTGCCTGACCCAGGAATCAAACTGGGTCTCCTACACTGCAGGCAGATTCTTTGCCAGCTGAGGGACCAGGGAAGCAATTTATCTGCTAAGCTGCTAAGTCACTTCAGTCGTGTCCAACTCTGTGCAACCCCACAGACGGCAGCCCACCAGGCTCCCCCGTCCCTGGGATTCTCCAGGCAAGAACACTGGAGTGGGTTGCCATTCCCTTCTCCAATGCATGAAAGTGAAAAGTGAGAGTGAAGTCGCTCAGTTGTGTCTGACTCTTAGCAACCCCATGGACTGCAGCCCACCAGGCTCCCCCTGTCCCTGGGATTCTCCAGGCAAGAACACTGGAGTGGGTTGCCATTTCCCTCTCCAATGCATGAAAGTGAAAAGTGAAACTGAAGTCACTCAGTCGTGTCTGACTCCTAGTGACCCCGTGGACTGTAGCCTACCAGGCTCCTCCGTCCATGGGATTTGCCAGGCAAGAGTACTGGAGTGGGGTGCCATTGCCTTCTCTGGCAGTTTATCTAGGAGTCATCAAAAACTGGGCTTCCCAGGTGGCGCTAGTGGTTAAGAATCTGCCTGCCAATGCAGGAGATGCAGGAGACACAGTTTCAATCTCTGGGCTGGGAAGATCTCCTGGAAAAGGAATTTAGTGTTTCGAACACTCCAGTGTTCTTGCTTGAAGAATCCCATGGACAGAGGAGCCTGGCAGGCTAGAGTCCATGGGGTCCCAAAAACTCAGACACAGCTGAGAGACTGAACACACACACCAAACATCCAACTGTGCAAGAGTGAAAGGTTTTAACTTAGATGGGTCCAGTTGTCTTCTCTTAATTGAGAGGCCAAGGATGGATTTCCATAACAACTGGATTTCATGCCTTCTGTTCATTCTTCTGTGGGATTTTGAACACTTTTATAGAGTATTGTGATGGGGAAATTTGCCCTGCAATAGCCAATTATCCATAGTATGTCTGTGCAGTGGTCAAGCAGAGAAGTTCACACACTGTTACTTATCACTTTTCACACACCTAAATTCATTTTCCAAAGAATGGAAAAAGACTACCAAGCCTTAAAATAAAACTGGTGAGGCAGTGTTTCAGGAGGATTTGCAGTTAATCCCAACTCTTCGTAGATAAGTGATTAAAACCCACGCTGGCCTTTATTTGCTACTTTAGATAAACAACCACAGACATACCTACCAGGGGTTCAGCTGTTAGTGTAAATGAAGAAGAGCATTGTGTCTGCCTCTAAGGGATTCTTCATGTACCTGACAGTCAAACACAGTGTTCTCTGCAGTAACTCTAGGGAATCTGTTTATTTACCATCTCAGAAACTCTTCAGTGCACACGCTGCAGAAGGACCATTCATTGGCTCATCTGCAAGACTATATAAAACTAAAGACCCCAAAATCCTGCTGAAACAAGAGCCTTGGCTTTCTTATTGGAAAGAAGAGTATTTGAGGCAACTAAGATTAGCAACTTACTCTATCTAGAAGTCATCATTTTTTTTTACCGGGTCCTACTGAAAGTTGACACATTGCATGCCTGATGCAATAATTTATTAGATACCAGGCCCTTTCTATTCCTCATCTGCAGGGACTTATAAAAATGCCATTTTCGGGCACTGAAATTGGAGAATAAGGGGAAAAGCCTTGTTAATGCTTTCTGTTTTTCAAAAAAGTCTTCATGCAGAGAGTCTCAACCTGAAGCATATTGAAATCATCTAGAATGCTTTTTTAAAAATGTTAATAGTTCAACCTTATCCCAGCCCATGAAAACAAATTCTCGGGGTCTGACTGGATCATTCAAACCTCCCCGAGGTGAGCCTAGGGCAGCAGTGGCTAAAAGTCACCAGCAGCCATATACATGGGAAGTCAGGCAGAGGGGATGCCTTGCAGGTGAGACCACTTTCGAGAAGATGCACTTTTGGTAGGTGCCACAATACCTAAAAACCTGAACCAGGCTGCTGGCAACACTTCACATCAAATTCTGTGCCCTACAGATGTAGCAGAGTGAAATTCCACTAACAAAGAAGTAGGCAGTAAGGGGTCATTCTAAGCAAACAAGGGCACTTTTATTTAAAGTATGTTAGTTCTATGAATCACTTTGAAATGTAAGAATCTACAGGGTTAGTTTGAATCCGGGCAGGGAGGAGAGTCTAAGCAGAATCTCAGTAAAGTGGAGCAAATGCTATATCCTCCTCTTCTTCAAACAGTGACTCCTCCCACCATCCCCGTATACCCACATTTATCTTAGGAGGCAGGATGGAGCAAGCAGAAGCATCAGTTGTGTACAACTGGGCTGGTCACTGAGAAAGCGCTCCCCCTTTGTTCTCTCTACAAGCATTTGCAACTGGTTGTCTGGATCGCCTATTAAGCATCAAGTTGGAGGAGTGGTTTTACCAAGGAAAAAGGGCCAACTTGGAACCAAAGAAACCAGGTGGGTTTGTGCTAGCTCAGCACTTGGACAAAGTGTCAAAAAGGTTAGTGGGTCTCCCTCTCTCTTTCCATGCAGCTTTAGGTAAAATGTGGAGGGGATGATGATGGCAAATGAGCAAGAACTAAAAATGACCCCTAATAATGACAACTAAAAACAACAATAAGCCACTTTGACGTACCAATATATTGATATCTCCTGGAGAACTCAGGCTACAAAGAAAACTCCTTCCCTTCCTTCAACTCCAAATCAAAGCCTTCTTCGGTTTTCAAGGGAATCTGATCCAACAGAGAGTCACATTCCCCCCGCCCCAAGCAGAATTATGACAAATTTTGTTTGGAAGTTCTCAAGATTTTTCATTTTGTTTAGTCTTATATTCTGAATAGAATAAATTATAAACTCTCTGAAAAATCTCCAGATATTTATAAACTGAAAGTCAAAGAAATGACTGAACTATTTGTGCCCCTCCAGAACCCAAGCTCACTCTTCCAAGTCCCAGTTCTAATTTCCTCAAAGATCTGTGTAAGCAGCAAATGTTGGCAACTTGTGTCCATAGGCTTCCCAGTTGGTGCGGTGGTAAAGAATCTGTCTGCAGTTCAGGAGACGCAGGAGATGTGGGTTCGATCCCTGGGTCTGGGAAGATCCCCTGGGGAAGGAAGTGGCAACCCACTCCAGCAGTCTTGCCTGGGAAATCCCATGGACAGAGGAGCCTGGAGGGCTATAGTCCTGGTGGGTCACAAAGAGTCAGACACGACTGAGCACTCTGGTGTACACATTAGGGTGACAAAAATAAGTATCACATGGCACCTGCCCAAGTCTGAGGCAGGGAGACCAGTTTGCAGACAAAAATATCTGGGGGGGAGATGTTTATTACAATAAACATCATCAGATCTCATATTTACTGTCAAGCCAAGTCATTTCCAGGGATTGACTCATTTAACCCTCTCAAAACTGCATGAGGTTATTGTCTCCATTTTCCAGATTCAGATGCTGAGGTTTAAGTCAATTGTCCAAGGTCATAAAATAGTGATAACTGGGTAATATATTAAAAAGAATGCACTACCAAAAGTACATCTTCTCAAAAGTGGTCTCATCTGCTTGTGAAAAAAAAAATCATAGAGGGAGGGAGGAAAATATATAGAGAGATAAAAGGTAAGGGGAGCAATCTAACAAAACCGCAGATAAGATAATGAGGTTGACTCTTCTCTTGGGTGATAGCTTTGGGAAGGAAGTGGGCTGCTGCTTCACTGGTCATTCTGACTCCCTGGTCCTTCCTCAAGGCTCTCTGCCATCCTCCATTCTCATCAGTTTGGCTGAAGCTGGGGGTGGGAAAGGGGTAACAGAGAGGTTTCCAGCCCTGCTCACACGTGGGACCACAGCTACACTACCCACGTGCCTCTGGCCAGCACCTGGTCACTCTGCCCACCTTGTCCCAAGGGGGTTCCCCTTGTTACCAATTCAGTTCTCCCCCGAATAACTGCATGCCCAGCTACAACTGTATTGAGGTGGAAAAGGAGGGTGGTGGATGGATTGGGGTGGACAGCCAGCAGTCTCCACCAGAAGAGTAAGGTTGAGATCCCCACCTGATCCCCCAAGCAGCAAGACCAGTGTGGACAAATTGGAGCATCCCGTAGGCCCCAGAGAGGGGAGAAGAAAGGGCCAGATGGGAGAGCAGAGAGAAGGACTGATACTCAACATGGGCCAAGCGGGGCTCTAATGCACAGCACAGGAATTACAGTCAACAATACTGTATTATATGCTTCAAAGTTGCTAAGAGACTGGATCTTATCTGTTCTCATCACAAAAAAATTATAATTACGTGGCATGATAGAAATGTTAACTAAAGCTAAGGAGGCAATTATATTGCATTGTATAAATTTATCAAATCAACATGTGGTACACCTTAAACTTACCCAGTGTTATAGGTAAATTATATCTCATTAGAAAAAATGGGCCAAGCAGAGTGAGTGGATATTTGCCAAACAAATATAGGAGGTAATGTTCTACCTCCTAACAATGTAAAAACATAAGGCTTAACAGCATGTCAGTTGTAACGACACGAGAAGACATAGAAAGTGTCAGACATACGATTTGTAGAGCGAAAAATAGGTAGTTTAGTAGAGGTGGGACAGGAATTGAAGGGGGTCAAGGATAGCACACGCCGACACCAAGTAGACATGATTGTGAATGACCTTGGATTTCACACTAAGGAATCTGTGGGCAGTGTGCAACCATGGCATTTTTTTTATGCACCAGCCAATGGGCTTCCCTGTTGGCTCATATGGTAAAGAATATGCCTGTAAGGCAGGAGACCTGGGTTCGATCCTTGGGTTGGGCAAACCCCCTGGGGAAGGGAATAGCTACTCACCCCAGTATTCTTGCCTAGAGAATTCCCTGGACAGAGGAACCTGAAGGGCTGTAGTCCACAAGGTTGCAAAGAGTTGGACACAAGGGATTGGGGGCAGGAGGAGAAGGGGACGACAAAGGATGAGATGGCTGGATGGAATCACTGACTCAATGGACGTTGAGTCTGAATGAACTCCGGGAGTTGGTGATGGACAGGGAGGCCTGGCATGCTGCAATTCATGGGGTCGCAAAGAGTTGGACACGACTGAGGGACTGAACTGAACTGAACTGAGCAACTAACACAAAAGGAGGTAATGTGATTGTATCTCTTGTCAGATTCTCTGAATTTTGAATTATGTCCTGGAGAAAGAAGCCATAGACCTGCTCTGACCAACCCTTACACAGGGGCTCCTACCCACACAAGGAACTCTAAGTGATACTCACCTGGGAGCCTTCTGTGACAAGACTCCCATTCTCCCAGGGAATCTGTATTCTGTTTTTCTGCAGGAAGAGTTGGAAAAAGTCCCACCGTAGATGAGAATTCTCTGCTCCCAAAGAGTGATAATACATGCTACTGAAAATTGTAGAAGTAATTTTGCTAGGGGTTGGGAAAGCCTTCCATATATTTTTGGAGATAACTTTTCCTGACTCTTCTGGTTCAGACTAACTGTGATACTTGTTGGAATTCTCTAGGCCAGCAACAGCTGACGGTCAGGGAGGTGAACCAAGAGTGCGACACAGCAAGGGAAAAGTCATAGCCTAAAGTGAGATTCAGCTGAAGTTCAGCCACTTAATGACAGACTGGTTGGAGGAGCGGCAAGGTACACATTAATAGGAGCAGCATGTTGTTGTATGAAACACACTCTCATGAAATGGTCCAGGTCATCTCACAAAGCATCATTATCTTGATACCCACATTAAAGTCCATACTGGAATGTGTTTCAGCCTCGAGGCTACAGTTGGTGTCTATCCTTTCAGATGTCTCTTAAAATAGAGGTTCTTCATATTTTACAGGTCATGAATACTTTTAAATATAAAATAAAAGTTGGGATGAATACACATGATTTTGTTGAATCCTTTGCAAATGAGGTCCATTATAAAGAGCTTCACTCTTTTTTTTTAAATTGAAGTATAGTTAATTTACAAATATTGTATTAGTTTCTGATATACAACAAAATGATTCAGTTTTACATATATATGTATATATTTTTCATATTCTTTTCTGTTATGGTTTATTACAAGATATTAAATATCCTTCCCTGTGCTATATAATAGATCCTTGTTGTTTATTTGTTTTATGTATAGTAGTGTGTATCTGTTAATCCCAAACTCCTACTTTACTCCTCCCACCTTCCCCTTTAGTAACGATTAATTTGTTTTCTATCTTGGTGGGTCTGTTTCTGTTTGGTAGATAAGTTCATTTATATCATATTTTAGATTCCACATGCAAGTGATACCATATATTCGTCTTTCCTTGTCTGACTTACTTCACTTAGTGTGACAATATCTAGGTCCATTCATGTTGCTGCAAGTAGCATTATTACATTCTCTTTATGGCTGAGTAGTATTCCATTGTGTGTGTATATGTATGTATGTATGTATATGCATACACCACGTCTTTACCCATTCATCTGTTGATGGACATTGAGGTTGCTTCCATGTCTGGGCTGTTATAAACAATGCTGCAATGAACATTTAGAGTGCTTGCATCTTTTTGAGTTAGCGTTTTCTCCAGAAAAAAAAAAAAAAAATGCCCAGAAGTGGGATTACTAGCTCTCATGGTAACTCAATTTTTAGTTTTTTAAGGAAATTCCATACTGTCTTCCATAGTGGCTGCACCAATTTACATCCCCGCCAATACTGTAGGAGGAAGAACTTCGTGCTTGAACAAAACCATGTCTTCCCACAAGAGAAGGACTGGCCTGGACTCGGGGTATGGAAGAGCCCTAAACAGTGGCCCGGGACCTCAGGTTCATGGTTTCCCAGACTCTCAAGATCCAAAGCTAAAAGATAAACAGCACAAAAGGGCTTGGGAGTTGGCTGTACTGGGAAAGAAGGCGTAATTGTATGTGAAGGTCCTGCACATGAAGGGGAACAAGCACAAACCACATTTCTTGGGCAAGATATTTATCAGGAAGGAAAAAACTCCTCAGAGTCCCCATCCTTAATAGTGTTGGGGCTCCCCTGGTGGCTCAGATGGTAAGGAATCTGCCTGCAATGCAGAAGACATGAGCTTGATCCCTGGGTCGGGAAGATCCCCTAAAGAAGGAAATGGCAACCCACTCCAGTATTCTTACCTGGAGAATTTCATGGACAGAGCAGACTTCTTGGAAAAGATATTTATCAGGAAGGAAAAAAACTTCTCAGAGTCTCCATCCCTAACAGTAACTCAGATCAAATGGGTAGTATGTATTTCTAATTTTAAAAAAATATTATTTTTAGGGGGGGAGGAGCTAAGATGACAGACGAGTAAGACGGGGAGAATACTTTCTCCTCCACAAATCCATTAAAAGAACATTTGAATGCTGAATAAATTCTATAAACCAACTTCTGAATGCCAGCAGAGGACATCAGGCACTTAGAAAGACAACTCATTGTCTTCAAAACGAGAAAACGAGCCCTGCGGTAACTCCTTTTGCGGAGAAGTGGCGCGGACACCAGCATTTGCTATTGGCAAGTTGGGGCTGGGCTAGGAGGAGCAGCAGGCCTGCATTGCTTTGAGAAAGGATTTGGCCTGGCTATCTCGGGCGCTATCTGAGCGAAATAACCAGACTGTCAGTTATCTACTACATCAAAAGCCAGCCCTAACTTAAGACACCACCAGGACTACCTACGGAACAAAGGGCTGCACAGAGTTGGCCGGCTGCAGGCCGTCCCACTCCGGTGACAGGCAGCCAGGGCCAGAGGCGGGCAATTACAGCCCTAGAGAGACACTGTCTAACGGAACTGTGAGTAGGTTTCTGTGCTGACTCACGCTTCCTGGGGCTCTGGATGGTCAACATCTGCCTGAGAAAGTGCGCTGTTTGTATACCCAGAAAACTGAGCGGCAGAGAGGCGAGAAGTCGCAGCAGCTGCGCTTGCTGAACATTTCATCACCTGCGCTACTCGGATCTGGGAAGGGCATAAAACGCAGACTCAGCCAAGTCTGTGCTTCTGAGGATTATCCGAGTGCCTGAACCTGGCCGGTTTAGATTTGGGTGTTCATCTCTGCCCCCTCTGTAACAGGGCAGAGATCAGATATTGAAAAGACCAGTAAACCGCCTCAATAAAGAGAATTCAACAAACTACCAGAATATAGTAAGGACACTCTAAACTTGGCAATTTTAACAAAATGAAGAGACAAAAGAATACCCAGCAGCTAAAGGAACAGGATAGATGTCCACCAAACCAAACCAAAGAGGAAGAGATAGGGAATCTACCTGATAAAGAATTCCGAATAATGATAGCGAAATTAATTCAAAATCTCGAAATCAAAATGGAATCACAGTTAAAGAGTCTGGAGACAAGGATTGAGAAGATGCAAGAAAGGTTTAACAAGGGCGTAGAAGAAATAAAAAAGAGTCAACACATAATGAATAATGCAATAAATGAGATCCAAAACACCCTGGAGGCAACTAATAGTAGAATAACAGAGGCAGAAGACAGGATTAGTGAATTAGAAGATAGAATCCTAGAAATAAATGAATCAGACGAGAAAAAAGAAAAACGCATCAAAAGAAATGAGGACAATTTCAGAAACCTCCAGGATAACATCAAACGCTACAACATTCGAAACATAGGAGTTCCAGAAGAAGAAGATAAAAAGAAAGATCATGAGGAAATACTTGAGGAGATAATAGTTGAAAACTTCCCTAAAATGGAGAAGGAAATTACCACTCAAGTTCAAGAAATCCAGAGAGTCCCTAACAGGATAAACCCAAGGCGAAACACCCCAAGACACATATTAATCAAATTAACAAAGATTAAATATAAAGAACAAATATTAAAAGCAGCAAGGGAAAAACATCAAATAACTCACAAGGAAATTCCCATAAGGATAACAGCTGATCTTTCAATAGAAACTCTCCAAGCCAGGAGGGAATGGCAAAACGTAATTAAAGTGATGAAAGAAAATAACTTACAGCCTAGATTATTGTATCCAGCAAGGATCTCATTCAAATATGAAGGAGAAATCAAAAGCTTCACAGATAAGCAAAAGTTGAGAGAATTTTGCACCACTAAACCATTTCTCCAACAAAAACTAAAGGACAGTCTCTAGATAGGAATCACTAAAAGGGTGTATAAATTCGAACCCAAAACAATAAAGTAAATCTTATTTATCAATAATTGCTTTAAACATTTATGGGCTGAATGCCCTAATCAACAGATAAAGACTGGCCGAATCGATACAAAAACAAGACCCCTACATACCTTGTCTACAAGAGACAATAAAATGGGTCAAATGGATACAAAAACTAGACCCCTATATATGTTGTCTACAAGAGAACCACCTTAAAATAGGGGATATATACTGACTGAAAATGAAGGGCTGGAAAAAGATTTTCTATGCAAATATGGACCATAAGTAAACAGGAGTAGCAATACTTATATCAGATAAAATTGACTTTAAAGATCCTGAAAAGGAGACAATGAAGGTTACACATAACGACTTAAAGGAATAATCCAAAAAGAAGTTATAACAATTATAAATATATATGCACCCAACATTGGAGCATTGATATATCTAAGACAAACATTAATTAATATGATAGAAGAAATATGCAGCAATACAATAATAGTGGGAGACTTTAATACCCCACTCATATAATCTGGCTGTAATATACAAAGTCAAGAGCAAAACATATTCACTTATGAGCCTCAAAAAATTCAGTTCACTCAGGAGAGTTTAAAAAAAAAAATACTTAATTGTTCACTCTGTAAAGGTTTATTGACTATTTTATGGGTTTGGTACCACTTTGGGTAGTAGGGAGGAAGAGGTGACAAATGTGATCCTGTCCTAAATAATACATTGTGGTAAATATAGACCTACCAATACAAAATACCAAGATGTGCCTAAGATGAGGACATCCAAACTGGACTTTTTGTTTCCTGAACTTTTCATTTCGAGAACAAACTTCCTAATATAGGATGAATTCAACATGATTTTTTTAAGTGTTCTTTGTGATTAAAAACAGAAAGCCATTGGTTAAGAAATTACATATACTCCTCCCCACTATCACTCCCCCTTCTTTCTTCCGATTTCCCTTCCACCCTCATTGATCCTTTCCTTTGTCCATTTTCCCCTGCAAAATAAAATAAAATAAAATAATTAATTAATTGAAAAAAATAAAAATAAAAAATATTATTTTTAAATAGATACACTAATATTAATCTTAGTGCCCATAGAGAGTAGCCCACCAGGCTCCCCCGTCCCTTGGATTCTCCAGGCAAGAATACTGGAGTGGGTTGCCATTTCCTTCTCCAAGGCATGAAAGTGAAAAGTGAAAGTGAAGTCGCTCAGTCATGTCCGACTCTTAGTGACCTCATGGACTGCAGCCTACCAGGCTGCTCTGTCCATGGGATTTTCCAGGCAAGAGTACTGGAGTGGGCTGCCATTGTCTTCTCCAACCTTTTGCTACCCCATGGATTATACAGTCCATGGAATTCTCCAGGCCAGAATACTGGAGTGGGTAGCCATTCCCTTCTCCAGAGGATCTTCCCAATCCAGGGATAGAACCCAGGTTTTCTGCACTGAAGGCGGATTCTTTACCACCAGAGAAGCCCAAGAATACTGGAGTGGGTAGCCGATCCCTTTTCCAGTGGATCTTCCCAATCCCGGAATTGAACTGGGGGGTCTCCTGAGTTGCAGACAGATTCTTTACCAGATGAGTTACCAGGGAAGCCCAGTATTGATCTTATGTTACTGATAAATATGAAATTTAGTTTTCAAGTCAATATTTTCAGAGTTTTATGGTCTTCTATTGGGGAAGGCAATGGCACCCCACCCCAGTACTTTTGCCTGGAAAATCCCATGGACAGAGGAGCCTGGTAGGCTCCAGTCCGTGGGGTCGCTAAGAGTCGGACACGACTGAGCGACTTCACTTTGACTTTTCACTTTCATGCATTGGAGAAGGAAATGGCAACCCACTCCAGTGTTCTTGCCTGGAGAATCCCAGGGACAGGGGAGCCTGGTGAGCTTCCGTGTATGGGGTCGTACAGAGTCGGACACGACTGAAGCGACTTAGCAGCAGCAGCAGCATGGTCTTCTATAATGCAAATAAGCACACCAGTTTGCTATTAATTGGTGGTCCTAAGAGCTTCAGAGTGTAAATAAGTTCACTGCTGTTCTTGTCTCTCCTTAGGCCAGATATTCATTTGGGGTCATCACTACCTAAAAGTTAAAATTTTAAAGTGTTTCCAGATTCATATGATGATCCCACTGTTTTGAAGGCTGTGAAATGTTTGTTGAATTTCCCATAAGTGGCTTCTGTTGTGATGGCTTAATCTTTCTGATTCTTCAATCCAACATTTTCTGGCTGTAGTCCCAAATCTGATTCTGAAAGTCACTAAGCTTTACATTTGCAGAAAAAAAAGATTTCAAACCTGATCTGTTTCTGTTACATTCAAGGTTCATTTAATGTGGGGAAACAGGACACATATAACCCAACCTTGTTCAAAATCACATGATGCTGTCCACAAAAGCAGGAGTGAGAAACGTGTGCTGAGCCTGACCCAGCCATACCAAATGCCACGCTGGGAGTTCCAGTTAAGAAGGGAGTCCTGTCTGAGGTCCTGCCTTCTCCCCAGTCATTCTCTCTATTAATACACCGACTGTTAACAAGGATGTGAAACAGATACTACAATTTGCATTCATAGTTTTGCCTCGGGAAAAGAATCCAGTGAACTTTTTCTTCACTTCTGAAGCACTCTTTACAATACAGACACAGAGCTCACTCTAAAAGTGAACACTACTTTAAATTAATTAAACATTCAGTTAGGGTACTTCTAGAGTGAACAAGGGCAGTGTGCTGTATATCACAGACTTCTTATTCCTGTGTAGATCTCACACGTAGCTCCAGTAGAGCTGGCGTGTTCCGCTCTGCTGGAGAACAAGGGACTTTGCTAACCTCTGGAGAGGATAAGGTGTGTTTGATCTCGGCATGGTTTCTATCACTCCCCAAGTGTTTATTGAGCACCAGGAACTGGTGTGCAGCAGCCAACAGGCAGAAAGAAGCCTCAGGGAGTGCAGTCTATACCTGAAAGACAGGTGACAAGTTCTAACGACAAAGAGGTGCAGTGATTGATTATCATGCTTGGAAAGGTCACCTTTCACACCGAGGACATCTCCCCATTGGGCAGACCTGCTATGCCCTTTCTCTAACAAAGAGAAAGATTCTGAGACACTTCTTCTCTTTGTCTGGATTTTGTGTATCTATGTCTAGACCTACCCCTGAGCACTCTAGACATAGGAGATAATATATCTTCAGACTACTAGGTTCAGATCCTGGGTCTACCACTTTCTAGCTGTGTGAAATTATCCAAATTCCTTAACTTCTGTGACTCAGTTTTCACATCTGTAAAATGGGCCTCGTAAAAGTATCTATCACATGTGTGGTCATAAAGATTAACACACGTAAGGGGTTTACAAGAGCACCTAGCACATAGTAAGGGTTGTAAGTATTAGATACTGGTTTCCACCCCCCTACTAAATTAATGAAGGAATTCAAAGAAGGAATGAGTGAACTAATTTATAGTGATCCAAGTAGGGCTAGCTATAATGAATAATGTTTTGTAGAGAGAAAATGAGTCTACGAGAACTTTAGGGTGTTTATTATTTTCGTTTTCTTAAGATTGTGAGTGCTCAGTTGTTTTAATTGTGTCTAACTCCTTGCAACCCTATGGGCTGTAGCTCTCCATACTCCACTGTCCATGGGTTTCTCCGGGCAAGAATACTGAAGTGGATTGCCATTTCCTCCTGCAGGGGATTGTCCCAACCCAGGGATCAAACCCACATCTCCTGTGTCTCTTGCACTGCAGACAGATTCTTCACCCACTGAGCAACCTAGGAAGCACTGGAGATAATGACATTTATCCTTCTTATTTAAAGATGTCATGATACAGGAGACATGGGTTCAATCCCTAGGTTAGAAAGATCCCCTGGAGAAGGGAATGGCAACCCACTCCAGCATTCTTGCCTGGAGAATCCCATGGACAAAGGAGCCTGGCAGGATACAGACCATGCGATTGCAAAGAGACAGACACGACTGGGCTACTACCTTTTTCACTTTCACTAATTTATTTCACTTCTAAGAGCAGACCCATGGGGAAGGAATTATAATCCTTATTTTATGGGTTTTATCGATAAGGAAACTTGAGTTTCCAAGAAGCTGAGGAACTCACAAGAGGCCATATAGCTAGTAAGAGATAGAGCTGGACTCAAACCCAAGTCTTACTTGGGTTTCACCCAAGACTCAAACCCAAGCCTCCAGAAAGAGACTGTACTGATCCTGAAGGTCAGAGAGAGAGAGAAGCAGGACTCAACGTCTCCATCAGGTCATGGCTGTGTACTTCCACCCAGACCAAGCACTCTATTTTTTTACCCTAAATTCCCTGTTTACAGCAAATAACCCCCTTTACTGATCAAGCAATGTTTCCCTAGGCGATTCAAACAAGAGGATTTGGAATTTTTCATGAATTTAATTGATTTCTGGAAACATACAGTCACGAAGAAATAAATCAGCGGACTTCCCTGGTGGTCTAGTGGCTAAGACTACATGCTCCCAATGGAGGGGACCTGGGTTTGATCCATGGTCAGGGAACTAAATCCCAACATGCTGCAATTCAGAGTTCACATGTTGCAACTAAGATCCAGAGTAGCCAAACACATAAATAAATAAAAATAAATATTAAAAAATGAAAATAAATCAGAATCTTAGTAAGTTGCAGGCTTCCAAGCTTGACTTTTGAAACAAAACCAGAGGGCATTCCAGTTTTAAAATAATGCCTTGTGATTGACTCGGAGTAGACTGTTGAATGTCTGCACTGTGGTTCCAAGGCAATAATGATTGAAACAATGCACAATGGAACAACATGATAACCAGACAGTATTGTTTGTTTTTTAAACTTGCGTTAGTAATGTTATAATCTGTGTGCGCTTTGCTTATGCTTAATCACTCAGTTGTGTCTGACTCTTTGTGATCCCATGAACAGCAGCCCACCAGGCTCCTCTGTTCATGGGATTCTCCAGGCAAGAATACTGGACTGGGTTGCCATTTCCTTCTCCGTGCTTTTTGGTGAATAGGAAATTAATTTATGGACTATTTTGGTTTACAAAGTTTTTTTTCCAGCATTCCATGGCATATTTGAAATAGGTTTGCTTTTTTTTTTTTTTTTTAAGTAAGAAACTCCTGGTTTATATAGAAAGATTAAAATATAGCCACTGGAGTTTTCTAAATCATGTTATTTTATAATTCAGAAGCCAAGAAGGAAACTTCAAAATCCAGTGATGATTTTTTATTGTTTCTCTCCAGTTTGTTGTTTGTTTGGGGATGGCAGTATACATTTGTTTATTTGGGGAGAGATATGAAGATAACTGTCACTGGCTTCAAATCTGAACCAAAAAAGAAACTCTGATCATAGCAGTATATCTAGGCTGCCCAGAGCAGGAAACAAACTTGGGAAGGTTGAGAATTATCCATGGGTACCTTCATTTTGCTTTCCAGGTGGCTCAGTGGTAAAGAATCTGCCTACTGATGCAGAAGACGCGAGAGCTAAGAGTTCAGCCTCTGGGTCAGGAAGATCCCTTGGAGGAGGACGTGGCTACACACTCCCGTGTTCTTTCCTAGAGAGTCCCATAGACAGAGGAGCCTGGTGGGCTAAACCCATGGGATCACGAAACAGACAGGACTAAGCAATGAGCACACATACTCAGAACATTCCAAGTTCACACATCCAGAAAATACTAAAATATGTTAGCAATTCCAGAAATAATTATCGGGTCCACAAATCAATGCTGCCTCAAGGTCAAGGAATAACCACAGAAATTGGGACAATAACAATAATTTTAGTATATGTTGTAGTTTGATCTTACTTCAAAACATGTTTTTAAATATTTTTAAACTAATTAGTGAATTATTCTCACAAAGTAGAAATAAAACTTACACCTTTAAGCTTTCTTTATTTCTGTATTTCTCTAATGCTTAAAGTATTAATAGAGCATATGAAGTAAATTTACAGTTTTTCAAGTATAAAAATAAATTTATTAAACATAGTTTTATAGTGGATACCATGTTGGCACCTTAAATTTAAAATTTCTAGTTATTTTTCTATCCAGGAGAATAAATGGAGAAATCTACATGTACAGGGCCAGCATTCTGAAAGAGAACATTTCTAACGGCATGTGAGATTTTGCACCTGTAATTATTTTGGGGTACAAAATTGGCTACACCAATAATTGCGCCTATAAACAGCTAATTGTAGCTGCTGTTAGCCACTTGTGGGTGTAATTAGCTGCTTGCCCTTAATCTTCATGGAATGCCCAATTCTCCCTGTAATTAGTCAATTGTAGATGCCGTTACTTTAACAAAAGAGGAAAGACTGAATTATTTCCCTTAAAAATTTGTAGATCAAACCTTTAAACTTGAATCTCAGTTTCTAGAAAATGTGAAGAGAAACAATCCCTCTGGTTAAATGGATTAGAAATGGTTTTACTTTCCTTACCTGTCTGGAGACTCCGTAGCAATCAAGTTGCAGGGACATCTTTGCAAAAAAATCTATTATAGTTTTTCTATGTATTGTTAAAAGGTACAGTTATTTTTATTTTTTAAAAAATACACTTCTATTAGAACTGTGTATAAAATATTTAACGTAGCTCCAGGTGCTTAAATTAAAAAAAAAAAAAACCTGCTAGAAATGGCCTCAGCATTTATTAAATTAATTCAAACAGTGGACTTACAAAGCTTAATAAAATTAGAGACAGAACACCTGAAAGTCTGAATTAAACCCTTAGCTCTCTCATATGCCAACTATGTGGCTTTGGACATGCTAACCTCAGTATTCTCCTCCATAAAGTGGGAACAATGATTCCTCTACCTCTCCAGGTGGTTCTAAGGATTTCACAAACAGATGCTTGAACAATCTAAGCACTTGGTAAATATTTCTTCTCTTATTGCATAAGCAAAATTTGCTTCTTCCTGTTCATTATAAAGCATCTTTCTCACTATAACGGTAAAATGTGGTTTTGATATTTGCTCTTCAAATGAAGTGTTACTCAGTCGTGCCCCACTCTTCACAACCCTGTGCACTGTGGCCCACCAGGCTCATCCATCCATGGGATTCTCCAGGCAAGAATACTGGAGTGGGTTTCCATTTCCTCCTCCAGGGGATCTTCCCGATCCAGGAATTGAACCTGGGTCTTCTGCATTGCAGGCAAATTCTTTACTATCTGAGTCACCAAGGGAGCTCTTCAAATGGGACTACCATAAAAATGTAAAATTCTTCCTAGCAATTAGGGAGTTTTCTCTCTCCCAGTCCATTCTGAAGGAGATCAGCCCTGGGATTTCTTTGGAAGGAATGATGTTAAAGCTGAAACTCCAGTACTTTGGCCACCTCATACGAAGAGTTGACTCATTGGAGAAGACTCTGATGCTGGGAGGGATTGAGGGCAAGAGGAGAAGGAGACGACAGAAGATGAGATGGCTGGATGGCATCACTGACTCGATGGATGTGAGTCTCAGTGACCTCCGGGAGTTGGTGATGGACAGGGAGGCCTGGCATGCTACGATTCATGGGGTCGCAAAGAGTCGGACACGACTGAGCAACTGATCTGATCTGATCTGATGAATTTTCAGAATTGTATTTTTGTGTTTTTTTTTTTTTTAAAAAGAACATGACTGTTTTACAGTGGCATATTTTAATAGAGAAAAACTAAATTTAAAATAATATCCTGAAATGATGTACATGTATATCTTGTCACATATTGTATATATATAAATATGAACTCAGATTATGTGAGCGGCATCATCTCTGAAAAGTTTCAAAGGATTCTTAAACCTGGACCCCTTAGATCACTATCAAGAGTCAACTGTGCCTCCCAATTAAAGCACGAGATCCTGGGAGAGCTGCCCAAGATAAACAGTCGTAGGGGGCTGACAATGTACCTCAGGCCTCAGTCCAAATGCAGCATGTTAGGGTGATGCTACCAATGTTCCCCCAAGATTTTATTATAAAAGAAAAATTCTAAAGAGTTCTATCACTCCTGGGATCACCTGGATCTTAGCTTTCAACTTCAACCTTTCCGATTTGGCCATCAATCATTCTCTGCCCCAAAGATTGTACGTATTCTGATTATCATATAAGCATTCACGTGTGTGTGTGTGTGTGTGTGTGTGTGTGTGTGTGTGTGCGTGTGTGTGTGTGTATGGATGTGTGAGTGAATAATGTTGTCATTAAATAGACTAGAAGCCTTGGGAGCTTGAAGCAATATCTTTCTCCACTAAACTGCTTTATTACTGCCGTCCCCTCCCTCCTGGGCATGCAGTCAGCTGAGACCAGGCCAAATTGGCAGTCGTTTTCAGAGAGCCTGGCAAGCCCCTGATCCCTGGGAGTTCCCAGACGGTGCTTCTCTCTCAACCAGCCCCTCCAAGGGTCATGAGTGGCCCTGGCTCCCGACTGCAGTTTGCCTGGGCTAGGTCAAGAGTCGAGACCAGGATGCATCCCTATCTTAAAGTCATATTGTGAAAACAGTCTCTACGCCCCATGGTATTCTCTAGTGACAGCTCTCTTTCTGACTGCTTCCCTAATTCTCTGACTCTGGAGCCTAACGTGCCAGAATTCTCCCGAGTGGCTGCAAGGAAGGAGCCCTTTGGTGACCAAAGCATTAAATTGATAACATAGTTGTTCTAAAAAAAAATAATTTGGGGAGATGTGTTGACTGTTGATAAGCAGACCTGAAATAATAATAGCAGAGACTGCTTATCACGGGCAGGCAATAGTCCTATGACAATGTTCCAGCTGATGAAAAAAATGGGAACAAAAATTAATAGTGACAGTACTGGTAAAAACAAGCCATAAATTCGATATTAAGTCATAAAATACAGACTAACTCAATAAACACATGCTACTGTTATTATATTAATATTGTTAAAAATATCATAACATTTTTTAAAAAATGGAATGGAGGTGGAAGAATCCTTTTTTTAGGGATAATTTTCACTCAATGTGGCTGAGAGGCAGAGAGGTTTTTTTGTTGTTGTTTTTTAAGCTAAAACCACAAAAACTCTAGCTCAGCCCAGCAAAGACTCACTTGGAAGCCAAGCAGGCATAAAGGTAATAACATGTCTATTCCTTCCAAAGAAGAGATGGGAAGATACAACACATTTTTTGAAGGTTTGTTGTTTTTTTATTTAATGAGTCAAGAATTTTGTATCTGTGTTGTCTATCATCAATATAGCATTTGAAGTAGAACTTATTCTTCACCTTCTGGAACTAAGAAAACTCAGGACAGTTAAGTAAGTTGTCTGAAGTGACTCAGCCACGAGGCAGAAGAGCTGACATCCAAACACAGCACCGCCTGACTTCAAATTAGGATTTGTAAATCAAATGCTGCAGCGGCCAGACCCTAAATATAGAGGAGGGGAAAAAAAGAGTTGTTCAGTCGTGGCCCCTGGAGAATACAGGGCCGGTCTAATGAGGCGGCTGTGACTCAGTCAACTGATTGTTGCCATTTCCAAACTGGCTGATTTTTTTTTTTCCAAAGAGTTCCAAATTCATATTTGAATATAAAATCTCACTTTTTACACATTAGCATAAATGAATCAGGCCTGAATCTGGGATCCTGTGCTCTCAAGCCTGTATTCTTGGCCCTCCTGTGTGTTTCCAGTGTTAGTTGCTCAGCTGTGCCTGACTCTTTGCGATCCCATGGACTGTAGCCCGCCAGGCTCCTCTGTCCATGGGATTCTCTAGGCAAGAATACTGGAGTGGGTTGCCACTCCCTTCTCCAGGGCATTTCCCAACCCAGGGGTTCAATCTGGGTCTCTTGCATCATGTAAAGAGATTCTTTATCGTCTGAGCCACCAGGGAAGCCCCCTGTCCATATCCAGACAAAACCAAAATCTTTTTGAGATTCTTTATTAACATCTGTTTCACTTTGGATATTTATCCTTCAAGAAATATTTTCGTTCTAGATATTGTTAGCGTAATATTATGATTTAAGTGTGTTCCTCTACTAGAAAGTCTTAATGTATCATAAATATTCATCACGGGCCAGCAAGGGGTACCTTGCCATGGAAAAAATCAGAATGCTAGTCCCTGAGAAATTTTAAATTTAGTCTTCATCATTGGAGCCTTGTCACTTTATTAGAAGCTCTGCCAATAACTTTTATTTTTTAATTGAAATATAGTTGATTTGCAGTGCTATGTTAGTTTCTGATATACAGCAAACTGATATATTAATACATTCCTTTTCATATTCTTTTCCATTATGGTTTATTATAGTATGTTGAATATATTTCCCTGTGCTATATGGTAGGATCTTGTTTATCAATAGCTTGAATTTTTTAATTTAATTTTTTATTTTATGTGGGGTATAGTTGATTTGCAACGTTGCATTAGTTTCAGATGTACAGCAGATTGATTCAATGATACAAATGAACTTATTTACAAATCAGAAACAGGCTGGCAGACTTAGAAAACAAACTTAAGATTACCAAGGGCAAAGATGGGAGAAAGGATAAATTAAGAGGTTGGGGTTAGCAAACAGCTTGACTTTTGAAGTCAAGAAGCCCAATAACGAAAAATGTCCTACTTCTGAGAAATAAGGCTACAGCATTTTAAATTGGAGAAACAGACTCACAGAGGTCACTTGACTAGCTCACGATTGTTCAACTTGCCAGACGCATACACAAAACGAGAAGTTCTACGCTCAAGTATCTGGGAATGAGTTTGATGGTGGCGGCCTTCAAATACATGTGCTGATCTCATCTGAGCTAGAAAAAAATGCCTTTGGTTTCCAAAGACCCTCATTTGTCTAGCTTAAATAGGGCCAACATGGTATCAAATGAGTTGTTTGTATAAGTTTCAGGAAATCACATGCGATTTACCTAAGAGCAATTTCCTAATATTTTTAATCTGCTCATGACCAGCCTTGAAAATAGCAGAAATGGGTTCACCACC
Source organism: Tragelaphus eurycerus (assembly GCA_935064755.1). Taxonomy (NCBI): domain Eukaryota; kingdom Metazoa; phylum Chordata; class Mammalia; order Artiodactyla; family Bovidae; genus Tragelaphus; species Tragelaphus eurycerus. Next base: position 10,186,843 of record CAKXYN010000075.1, on the reverse strand, counting down.
AGCCACACATTTTATTTTTATTTCTGCTGGTTGTTCCCTGCCCCCTCCCCTTTACTCCCACCCTCTGTGTGATAGGCTTTCATTCCAGACAAGACATCAGAACTTGACTTAATAGGCGGCAGGGGTAAAACCGCCAGCTCTTTATATGGAGGGAATCCTGAGGTACATACAAGCCTGCTCTAAGATGTGATAACGTAATCTAAAGCCAGGCCTAGCCTGTCAGTTCAGGTCTAAAGGGATTTGATTCAGTGTCAGAACCTTTGGCTCCCGAGGTCACTTTCTGTTCTTGCTTTTCGTATAACAAAAGGAGGTGGGGGGACCATGGTGTGTGTGCGTTTGCCTGTGTGTGTGTGTGTGTGCATACGCGCGGACACACTTTTTTTTTGCAAGGCTTGTGAATTCCTCAGCTGCTGTTTGTTGAGCCCAGGGCCTTTATTTCGGGCTCCTGAAACATTTTCATTAGACTGGGGCCTCTGAAGTAGGCTGGAGACGTGGATTGTGCAGCTAAAAACTTAGGCCTCTCCAGAAGCAGCCTGATTGAAATCAGCGCTGTGTCAGGGCCTGTCATAGCTCAGAAAAGACATAAAACACACGGAAACATCAATAAGCAACAAGCTTCTGACAGCTCTGAGACATTCCAGCTGACAAGAAGAGAGAGGGGGTGAGGTTAGGGCTCAGGGGGGATATTTAAAATGCCTAACAGCCAGCCGAAGTGTTGGCAGGCTTCAGGGAGGGCGGGAGAAGACGAGATAAAGTCTAGTGGGTTATCACCTAGTTCGAGGTGGCTTCCCCCTTGCAAGGCCACCAGGATGAGGCGATGACACAACTGTTTGCCCGCTACCCCACCTTGCAAGCCCCCGCCTTTATTTTTATATGTTTCCAAGAATCAAGCTGCATTTATAGTGTTGCCCAGACGTTAGTGTAAGAAAAGATTTTTTTAAATGTTTAAAAGAAAAAGAGAGAGAGAGAGAAATCTGTGAGTTAAAGAATTCTGCTTCCAGCTACAGTGTACAGAAATCAAAAAGGATTAACAACTTTTTTTTTTTCATTTAATTTCCTGTACACCAGAAGCTTTTGTTAAGAGATCAGAGATATTGCTATTTATTGAATTTTTAATATGATCTTTATTAAAAGGCAGCACACATGTTTGGTTTTCCCTCTCTTTCTTTTATTTTTTTACATGCATGGATATAAAAATCAAAGGCCAGTTATGAACCATGATTGTTTGATTTCAGTGCTTTTATAATATGTGTGAGGATTCAGATACAGTACGTATTTAAAATTTTTTGAAAGCTACAGATAAATGGCCCCCTATGATACATGGTTGTCGGTCTTACGATGAAAGAATTGGTCATTATGCGTTAACCCTTCAAGTATTTTACTCAGCTGGAAAACGTTTGAAAAATGTCTGCTGGCCCAGTGTACTCAAAGAGAGTCAGTGGGGAAAAGGGGCAGTCATTTGGACTCGACTTTATCTCTCTTCATGGATTATGTTGGGCACATATTTTCCTATGTACAGACCCCTGGTTGCTTTTCAAAGGAAACTTTGTTTATTAAAGAAGTTGAAATGCATCACGGTGGGTGAAAATTGGTGAACTTGGATTCTAGAGTCATAGGTTACAGATTCAAAAGGTGTTGGGGGCAGGGGTGGTGGTGAAGAGCGGTTATACCCCTGTGAATTTCAAGGCCAAATAAGTCCTTTCAGTTCTAGAGAGTGTTTCTGTAGATCCCAACTCTCTGCGCACATGCTGCTTTCTCCACACTCAAATCTTACTCTTTTTATGTCAGTGATCCCTTGCTTGCTTATGCTATCATGTAAAACCAACCAACCTCAAAAAACTAACACACAGAGGACCAGTCAACAGTGGCATGGTGAAAACCTAATGGTCCAACACTATCGTCTGAATTATTTGGGCAATTTTCCTGTTATCACTCAGCTTCAGTTTTCCATCTATGAAATGAGAATAATGATATCGCAGGCTGTTGGACCAGCAGAAGAGATACTGTATGTAAAGCTGCTTTGTACAATATACAATACTATTCGTTTTTTTTTTCATCATTTTAATAAAAGCCAAAGGAAAAGAGTCCAACAATGAAGGAGAGGAAATTAATAGCTTAAAATGTAGGCTATAGGTAACAACTGTTGTTGGACAAAAATGGAATGCTGAGCCTACCACGTAGATTGCTGCGGTGGGTGGCATCCATGTCTAAGCTCACGCTGTTTGCCACACAAAAAGCCAAAGTGAAAAGTGTTGGTGGTTCAGCAGTGTCTGACTCTGTGTGACTCCACAGACTATAGCCTGCCAGGTTTCTCTGTCCATGGAATTCTCTGGGGAAGAGTACTGGCATGAGTAGCCATTCCCTTCTCAAAGAGATCTTCCTAACCCAGGTCTCCTGCATTGCAGGCAGATTCTTTACCATCTGAGCCATCAGGGAAGCCCACAACAGGCCAATAAATCAAAAGACGAGCTGCTGGGGCAAGGAATTACAACTTTATTCAGAAAGATAGCAAACTGAGAAGATGGTGGACTAGTGCCCCCAAATAACTATTTTGCCTGAGTTAAAATTCAATCTTCTTGTATACTAACAAAGAGAAGACTCTTGACAGTCCCTTGGACTGCAAGGAGATCCAACCAGTCCATTCTGAAGGAGATCAGCCCTGGGATTTCTTTGGAAGGAATGATGCTAAAGCTGAAACTCCAGTATTTTGGCCACCTCATGTGAAGAGTTGACTCATTGGAGAAGACTCTGATGCTGGGAGGGATTGGGGACAGGAGGAGAAGGGGACGACAGAGGATGATATGGCTGGATGGCATCACTGACTCGATGGATGTGAGTCTGAGTGACCTCCGGGAGTTGGTGATGGACAGGGAGGCCTGGCGTGGTGCAGTTCATGGGGTCGCAAAGAGTCGGACATGACTGAGCGACTGATCTAATCTGATACTAACAAGGAAGCGGGTAAAGTCAAACATTCCCTAGTCCTGGTCAGTCTTCAGAGGCAATTGGTTAATTTATTCCCCTCTGCAGCTGTTCACAGGTAGGCCTGGTGATGCTATTCTCTGTGAGCTGAGCAAAGGTATTTTAATGCTCATTATCTGGGAAGCAGGATTCTCAGGAATGGTCATTACCCCACTCCAGTGTTCTTGCCTGGAGAATCCCATGGACAGAGGAGCCTGGTGGGCTACAGTCCATGAGGTCCAAAGAGTCAGATACAACTGAGCACGCATGTGCAAACATACAGGCAACAGCCCTTTAGTGATTAACTTGTAATAAAATACAAAGTTTCTTCCCCATTACAGGTGAGTCCTCAGGCACCCTTCCAGCCTTGGAAGCTCGGTCAGCAGTTAAAGTGAAGCAAAATTCACCTCACTATGGAAGACTGATTATAGTAATAGGAACAATGATATCTGATTCCCAATGCCTCTGGGTTCCTTTTACACGTATTATATTCTTCAGTTAGTCAAAAGTCTTAAAAGAAGAGAATTATTTTTAGTCCCATTTTTCAGATAAAACACTCAAATACAGAAAATTTAAGTTGACCCCCCCACTGTCCTATGGCAAGAGGGTTTTTTTTGGTTCTTTTTATTATTATTATTATATGTACATGTTCTTGGCAATTTCTCTTGCCAAAAATGAAGCATGGTGATAAAGGAAATCTGGCAAAAAGCCAAGCCAAGAGTCAGCAACAGAGGAAGAAGAGGAAACAGGACAGAACAAGGTCTGAGCCAAGAAATCCCATGTCTGGTGTGGGTAGAATCTTCAGTACTGACCTGGTCTTGACCCCTGCAGTGGGGGAGTCTTTGCTTTCTTGGTTTCTTGGTTTCTCTAACCTGGAAGCCTACTCATTGTTTGGTGACTGAACCACCAAACTTCAACCTACATCATGAGAAACCAGGGAGACACAGGGAAGTGTGTCTACTCACATATCTGCACTCTTTTCATGCCATTTTCTTTGTTGGTTACATAGGAAACCCACATGAAATTCACCTTCAACCTGTAGAAGTCTACATGCAGACCAGTCGGAAAGCTAGACCAACCCTTTGTGAACTGACTTAATGAAGTTCTTTCCAGTTGAATAGCTGTTTACATTTGAGATTCGGTGTGTAGAAAGCATTTTAGCCACACAAATCTACACTATGCAATCCGCTGTGTAGATCATTTAAAAGGTGATGGTGCAAAGCCCAACTGAGGCTCCATTTATGACCCAGGATTGGAGTTCGCCGTGTTAGGTTCTGTAGTCGTTCATCTACAAACTTCCAGTATCTGGAATGTCAAGTACAAAATGAAAGTTGAATAATTAAAGCAGTTCTGGTTTTTGCAGCCCCTCTTGCTCTTTTGATATACTAAAGCATCCCCAAATAAGAAAGTTTTTAAAGTACCATATATGACTCATTTTGCATGTGAAGATATACATAAACTTCAGGATTTCTTAGTGTCAATTATTTATTCTTTTATTAAAAACAAAATATCTATTTGTGTTACATGCCATGCTATATACTGGGGTTTACCGACCAACGCCCACTGGGGGCATGAAGTTTATTGACAGAGAATTTAAATTATGCAGCTACTAAGAAACTTTATTTAACTCTGCTGATTTTTTTCTACACATGACAAGGACACATTTTGGCCATAAGAAGCATTTGTTACCTTCATACTTTGAGGACTGGTGACGTTTGTACCTTCCCACTGTTTTCTCATAATGAAACGTACCTAGATATTCACATTTACCCAGCATTCACATCTTAGGTTCATGGGTAAATAATCACTTAATTTCCTAGGAGCCATTAAGAGACTTCTTTTGATGTTAAAGGTAATAAGGAATTTATATAGAAACAGAGGTTGTGAGAACCTTCATTTTTCTTTATGCAGAAAATATCCTAGAAAAAATATAATCACCAATACTTTTCAAATGCAAGGAAACTAGTGAGATGGATAATAGAGGAAAAAAGCTACATTTCTGTATTATCCAAGCAGTAACTTCAGATACTAACATATTAAGTGCTTCCCATGATTTTTCATTATGCTATAAAATTTGATGACAATTTTTCATGTTTTAAATGTTAATGGTAACATTTAACACACTTTTGTCTGGATTTTGATAAATGTACAATTGCATATCATCATGCTAGAGCAATAAATGTATATTTCAACATGTGACAAAGCTACTCCATTTAATGGCTGAATAAGGAGATAAAACCTAGGGAACTTGCAGAAAAACAAATATTACAAATCTGGTTTTTCAGTCACAATGGAAACTGGAGAAAGAGGGATATGCAATAAAATTATGCCCAGTATTCATCTCTGCTGATTTTGTTCTACACATGACAGGGACACATTTTGCTCATTAAAAGTGTTTGTTGCCTTCATTCTTGGAGGACTAGTGACTTTTGCACCTTTCCACTGTCACCCTTTCACCATAAAAGGAAACTAAAATCAGAAATTCATACCATTAATAAATAAGAGTTTACTGGTGTTAATAATTGTCTTACTGACTCCACACTTGTCTGGAAGCTTCCAGAGGGCAGAACACAGTGTTTATAGCTCCTGGATCCTATTTCTATCACAACTTATGATGCTTAGTAAAAGCTTCATAACTATTTTCAACAATTTAATATACTTTATCAAAAGTTTGATATTATTAATAAATTGAGCTGAACTTAATAGAGTTGTAGAAGACACTATGATATAAAGGTCAAGAACAGACCTGCTTTGAAATCCAGTGAATAGCCAGTCTTGGTTGTGAGATCTGGTCTTAAAAGACCTGATTTTAATATCTCTAGGCCAGGTTTCCTCATCAGCAAATAGCAAATAATACTAATTATTGTGTGCATTACATTAATTTAGGTAAAGTATTTAGCATAAAATGAGTGCCCAATTAATGGTAACTATTATTGTAACTATTGTGGTAACTATTATTATGCAGCCATAAAATTAAAAGATGCTTACTCCTTGGAAGGAAAGTTATGACCAACCTAGATAGCATATTCAAAAGCAGAGACATTACTTTGCCAACAAAGGTTCGCCTAGTCAAGGCTATGGTTTTTCCTGTGGTCATGTATGGATGTGAGAGCTGGACTGTGAAGAAGGCTGAGTGCCAAAGAATTGATGCTTTTGAACTGTGGTGTTGGAGAAGACCCTTGAGAGTCCCTTAGACTGCAAGGAGATCCAACCAGTCCATTGTGAAGGAAATCAGCCCTGGGATTTCTTTGGAAGGAATGATGCTGAAGCTGAAACTCCAGTACTTTGGCCACCTCATGTGAAGAGTTGACTCATTGGAGAAGACTCTGATACTGGGAGGGACTAGGGGCAAGAGGAGAAAGGGACGACAGAGGATGAGATGGCTGGATGGCATCACTGACTCGATGGATGTGAGTGTGAGTGAACTCTGGGAGTTGGTGATGGACAGGGAGGCCTGGCGTGCTGCAGTTCATGGGGTTGCAAAGAGTCGGACACGACTGAGCGACTGATCTGATCTGATTATTGTGCATCCATGTGTGCTCAGTTGCTCAGTCATGTCCAACTCTTTGTGATCCTATGGACTGTAGCCTGCCAGGCTCCTCTGTCCATGGGATTTCCCAGGCAAGAATACTGGAGTGGGTGGCCATTTCCTCCTCCAGGGGATCTTCCCAACCCAGCGGTTGAACCCGCATCTCCTGTGTCTCCTGTATTGGCAGGCAGATTCTTTACCACTGAGCCACCTGGGAAGCCCTAGGTATTATTGTAATCACTATTAAATAACATGTTCAATATTGCTTTACATAATTGGTGGATATTCTTGACTTTGGATATCTTTTTAAAGCATTCTCACATCCAAGCTCTGGAAATGAAGGCACTATTTTTTTTTTTTGTCCAGAATACACTTAGCATCCACCTAGGACCACAACTAGTCTGTTTTCTGAATCAAGGCACAATATGGCAATGAGTGTAGTCCAAAAATATTTTATTCTAGGAATTAAGTAAAATGTTTATTTCCTGAACAGTTTTCTTTTTAAACATTCATTTATTTCAGTTATTAATTTAATTTAACCCTGAAATTTTTAAAGCATCATAGTAATGGCTAAAACTATATATTATTCTTCTAGTCAGATTATTCATTTCTGGATACCTGGTAATTAGACTTCCCATAAGATATTTATGTAGAGACAAAGTATTATATTTTTTATGCCAAAAGGAAACAGACCATCAAACTAAAAGACTTTAATGGGTGGCATTTACATGCCCTTTTTCCTGTCTGTTTTCAAAATAAACACTTCCATTGTATGAATCAGTCCATTAATATTAGCATTAGCAGATATGTAAAGTAAATTTAAAAACCCAGTAGAATCAATACAAGCAAAATTGGGGTTTGCGGAGGTGGAGGATCCTTTGGATGCTATCTGTTATGATGACTCTCCAAAGGCTATCTAATCAAAACTGTCTCATATGCAACATCCTCTGAGACAGGAGGCTGATGTCCTAGACTTATACCCCTGCCCTTCCCTCAAATAGAAACCAATTACTCTTACCTAAGTTTCAGGACTTCCCTGGTTTGGGGCTTCCCTGGTAGCTCAGACAGTAAAGGATTCGCCCACAATGCAGGAGACCCAGGTTTGATCCCTGGTTTGGGAAGATCCCCTGGAGAAGGGAATGACTACCCCCTCCAGTATTCTTGCCTGGAGAATTCCATGGACAGCAGAGCCTGGCGGGCTACAGTCCATGTGGTTGCAAAGAGATGGACACAACTGAGCAATTTTCAAGTTTCAGGAGAAAGCTGCAAAGAGAAAAAAAAAAAAAAGAACAAGAATCAGAATCAATAAGACCCAAGATGGCAGATTTGACTTCCAATAGAGCTTGAGCCTCATTATACACTCATTATAATATATCAGCATGCTAAGTGATACATTCACCAGTACCAAAACCATTGGCAATGACCTTGACAACACTGGACCCATAAAAGGACTGAAAGGGAGAGTTGCATCAGTCTGGGTTCAAATCACAAGCATGGTCTCAAATAACTCATGAATATACCTCGCACTTTTCTAAAGTGAAAGTGAAAGACACTCAGTCGTGTCCAACTCTCTGTGACTGCATGGACTATACAGCTCATGGAATTCTTCAGGCAAGAATGCTGGAGTAGGTAGCGTTTTCCTTCTCCAGGGGATCTTCCCAGCCCAGGGATCGAACCAGGCTCTCCCTCATTGTAGACGGATTCTTTGCCAGCTGAGCCACAAGAGAAGCCCAAGAATACTGGAGTGGGTAGCCTATCCCTTCTCCAGTGGCTCTTCCCAACCCAGGAATCAAACCAGGGTCTCCGTCATTGCAGGTGGATTCTTTAGGAACTGGGCTATCAGGGAAGTCCAAATCCCTCCCTTTGATGTCACCCCTCCTATATATTTGGTGCCTCCACCCAAACTGGAGTGAGGAGTTGATTTGAGAATTAAGTTCCTCCTTCTCCATTCTTAGGCCACTGAATGAAGCCCGTGCTGTTCCAATTTCAGCATCAGTTTCGCTACTAACTGGGAGATTCCGATCAGAAAAAGAACCTCCTTGGTGGAGACAGGGTGTCTGGGCCAGGCTAAGACCCTTGCTGGTCCAGTCCACCAATGTGGTAATAGACAAAACAATACCATCCGCATGCTCTCTGAGGCTAAGTTCACGGTGCTCACATGACTTTGTTTTCCTGGCTCCTCCTATCTTGGGAATATAAGGCTACTCCTTAGGTAGGTATTTCCCCCTCGAGTATATGGCAGACAACTATGGAAGACAACTTCTCCAGAGGACTATTCTAAAATAGACACACAGATACAGATCATTAAGTATATTTCTGCATTTGTTTCTTTAACAAAAGTACCTTTTAAAGTCTGTCCTCCCAATGAAAACACATTTTAACTTTTCTGGGTTTTTTTCTTTTCTCTCTTTTTTTTTTTTGGTATCAAGTGTAAGATAGAAAATGAGTAACTATACTACAAGAATTTTTGAGTTTTAAGTACAACAATTCTTGCAAAGTACTTACTTATTCTAGTGCCTGACCCATAGTAAGCACTCAGTAAAAGTTTTCTATTTTTTAATGTTACTAGCCTGTTAAAATAAATCTAAGCATCTAATTCCAGAGAGTAATAATATATTTATTTGACTAATATATGACAATCACATTCATATAAACTTGTTGCTTTCTAAAGATTTTTAAAGGAATACATAAGTGTTAAATAGACTAAAAGCTCTTAACTAATTATAATTGCAGTTATGTAGTTAATATTGGTAAAAAGGCTTATTAAATTCTACTGCAGAAGAAAATTTCCTTTTTAAGGATTGAGAAAGTGATGGACACCTGGTTTACTGAATTGTTTTATCATTCACTTTAGTTGCTCTTTGCAACCCCATGAACCGGAGCACGCCAGGCCTCCCTGTCCATCACCAACTCCTGGAGTCCACACAAACTCATGTCCATTGAGTCGGTGATGCCATCCAGTCATCTCATCCTCTGTTGTCCCCTTCTCCTCCTGCCCTCAATCTTTCCCAGCATCAGGGTCTTTTCAAATGAGTTTTATCATTACTTTGGAACAATTATCAGAAGTACAATATAGAAGGGCAACTTATAACTTTCTACAGGAATGAAGATGGTGCAAATGATATCAGAGTATTATAATATATTAGTCCAGACTCATGCTGGCCACTTATCAGAAGTAGTATTTGGAAACTAAGCAAACCATCAAGAATTGAATCGTCAATCTCTTTCTTTAAATCAAAGGTTTGTAAACAAAACTTTGTGCTCATCCATGTGGTTCTGAAAGCAAGAGAATGGGGAATGAAATCTTGAAATAAGGCTGCTTTTCAACCCATATATCCAAATGGGGGATATTTATGATTCTGCCACAATGGGAACTAAGCAATAGTGCTGTGAAAACGTTAATGCAGCTTTCTGACCATTTTGTTAGCTATTGCAACTACTAGTGAAATTTTAGATTATTTCATTCAAGCAGAAGAATTTTGTTATGATGGATCAAAAAAAGCAGAACTGGAAACAAGCAGACAAATCCAAAAGTTGGGATAAACTGGCCCATTCTCTCTAACAAGCCATGGTCATGAGAAAGAGAATGTGCTGAACTGCAAGGAACTTGGACCCAACAGCCAATTTCAGTGCGTGGTCCTGCAGTGCACCCTCTATAGAGTATTTGGGGTCAATTGTGTCATCTAAGCACAGCCTGAGTATCAGTACATGAATTTACTGAAATGGAAACATGTGGCTCACTAACTGAAAAAAGCAGATTGCAAAACATTATGTATAGTATGATCTCATTTTGCTGAAAAAGATATATCCACACAGAAAGAACAGGAGCGAGATACATGAACCATTAACAGCAGTAAAGTCAATACCCAAAGTATTTTTTAAAAGAACTCTACTGATTTTCTATTCATCTCGCTGAAAAGAGCAGGGAGAATTGCCTTTTTATGTTTTATAACTAAATGGACTCAAATATCAAGTGGGAAAAATGTTCCTTTGAAGTAGACAGGTCCAAGGTAACATGTAATCATTCTCACATATGCTGCTTAAGAACCTGTTGTATTTGTCAAAGTCAAGTTCACTGATCACTTCCTTTTACGTTTATCTGACAATCAGGGTTATTTTCATGAGTTAGAGGAGAACAAACTGATTCTTCCTTTGCCTGTAGTTAGTAGAAGATGCACTTGAAACCCTTGATTTGAAATAACCTATGTCTTGAGATACTGAGTTGCTGCTGAAGGAACTAGTGAAAGACTCTTTAGAGATACTGGGTTCTTAGAATCCTGAGTAGCACTCTGAGAGAATGACAGACTGCAGCCCACGACTTTGGTGTATAATCAACAAATTCTAAGCCTCAGCAAGTGAATCTTCCTTTGTGTGACAATATTTATAAAGACAAGCACTGAAAAATTGTCTACATTAACAAGCAATCCTTAAATTCTGCTACTGATTAAGAGCTACTTTTATAAAAGATTATCAAATTCTAGGTACAGTTCACTCTCTTGTTATTTTTATTATGTCACATGTACCCATTTTTAATTAAAGCACCCTGCACTGTATTGAGTTTTTCATTTATTTGCATTCAGTTAACAAGCTTTGGAAAAGAACCCCATCTGTAATCCTCCTCTACTCTTTTCCTTTTAAAATGTTACAAAGATAATTATTTGGGAAATAGCAATTTCAATATCCAAAGTTTTAGAACCATTTAAATAGAAAAAGATCTCCAAGTGTACGAAGTTGTTTTTGTGACTGGTAGGGAGCAGATATCAAGTGATGATCTCTGACAAGGTATCATGAGACATATCTGTTGGGGTAACTTCCCTTTGACAAACCCATGAAGCTGTAGCCTAGATTAATGAGCATCTAGCAAGTTTTCTGTGAAGAGGAGGAGAGCACACAGCTTGTTAAAAATTAGACCTCTGCAGTCATTTGTGGGTTGTTCAGCTGAAAAGGCTAAGGTTTTTTGGAAAACTTAAATTTTTGCAATCTTCCCTCTAGTGATAATTTGGTATTCATCCTACCTCTTTGAATTTGCTCTGTTTTTAGTAGAATGAATGCATACCTCATTCAGTATTTCTTGCATTGAACCAGGTCAACTGAAATGTCCTTCATTTTAACTAGGGTACCCCGGATTTCAAATGGACCCTGGCTTTAGCTTTCTCTTTGATGAATTTGGACTATTTCACATTATCTATATTTCCTTTTTCTCTCGCTCTCTCATGAGACGTGAAATCATCTCAGTATTCCCTTCTCCATCTCAATTCTTTGATGTAGCATTATCTTTTCCCCCCTACGATGAACACCCTCTAAGGCAATAATCCCTTTGCTCTGCAACAAAAGAATCTGGACTTTTTCATTAAAGTCCAGTTCAGCAAAATACAGCCATCTGTTTGACTCTGTGTCTTAAATGTCACATTGCTTTGATGAGAGAACAGATGCTCAGCTGACGACCATACAGATACAATGGGATGGGTACGGAACGTCTCCCTGTACGGCCACTTCCTAGGTAGACTTTGGGAACTCACGCAGTTTTATCTTTCGATGGATGAAAAGAAAGGGAGTGTTTGAGTCATCTTAATATCTTTATTAAGTTGTGTCTCAGTTTGCTCTCTCTCTTTTTTTTTTTTTTTTTTGAAGATTGATTCTGGTCTTTGTCTCCCTTCTTTGATAGCTGCCATTACATCTTATTTGGAAAAAATGTCTCCACCCCACCCTCTGCACTCCACACCTTCTGAAGATCCTCACACTCAGGTTCCCTCTGTCCTCCTCGAGCTAAACTTCTCCATGTTTGATTTTCCCACTCCTGATTTTAGACTCCTCCACACTGGTTCTGAGACCCGGAATAATGCACTCGCTTTCAAGCCTGCCCCTCCCCTCGCTTCAAAACTCACCTCTCTCACAAAGCTCTCTTTATGTGCCTGTGGTACTGGGGAGTGGTTTGAGGAAGTGGGAAAGGATGTGTTCACATATGTATTTGAGGATGAGAGAATAAAATGGATAAATGGATTTTGAATAAATGGTTCATTCTCCAAAACCAAGACACCAAAATATGAAGGTAAAATAAATGGTTTATGATTTATTTAGTTATTTGTATAAATAAAATAAATGGTATCACTTAATTTTCTAATAGATGGCAAATTTTTTAAAGGTAAGGGTCAGATATTTTGTTTCATTTCTGTCCAATTTCTTCCACTAAGGACTACACAATTCAGAACACTGTGCATATCTATAAACGTTTCAGGAGACAGGTACAAAATGACAGTATGTTTTGCTTAGACAAAAGCTTGGAGAACTTTGGAAGACCCGCTGGTTGGTTCACAGGTGGGTAACTGACCAAAGCCTGGAAGAGTTTCCATATCCACTCTGGGTCAAAGGCCCATTTGGACCAAAACTGGAATCATAATTGAGGCCAGTCCTGACTAGGAGCAGACAGAATCATTGTCTGCACTTTAACAGAAATAATTAGGAAGCTCAGGTTCATCTTCTGATTCATTTTAGCATCTATATCCTATTGGCAATCTTAGGGCTAACCGCTTACCCTTCTAGTCAATATGGAAGCTTTTATTAAGTTTTGTGGGAGCCTAAAACGTGTGTCTGGGGCGGGGAAAGCGTATACAGTATTTTATGTATGCTAGCATGATATAAATTAACTAGAAAGTCAATAGACAATCTCTAGGCATTTTACAGTATTTACGTCCACCACATTTCTGTGTGGTAAGCTAAGGGCCATGAGATTAGGGGTAGGAAGCACATTTGTGCATCTATGTAACACATTTGTCTTCAAAATATATTTCACTAGACATAATATGAGCAGTTGCCAAATACAAAAAAACACTTTTAGAAGCTACTTTAAGACAATCGGATTTTAGAAAATAATTTAAGCAACAAACCATAAAGATTTATCCAGTAGGGAGAACAGCCAGAGTTCAAGGAGATCTTCAGAGGGAAACAGTCTTCTCTTTAAACCCAAAGATTTAGAAAAAAGAGTGAGGAGGGGGAGGAAGGGACTGAAAGAAATTATAGATCACTAGAGAGTAAAGATCATGTCATCTGGTCCCATCACTTCATGGCAAATAGAAGGGGGAAAAGTGAAAGCATGACAGATTTAATTTTCTTGGGCTCCATAATGACTGCGGATGGTGACGGTGCTCTGCAGAGCACATGAGTGTGCTCTGCACAACATGAGTGCAGAGCACATGAGTGTGCGTGCTCAGTCGCTCAGTCGTGTCCGACTCTTCGTGACTCCATGGACGATAGCCCACCAGCTCTGTCCATGGAATTTTCCAGACAAGAATACTGGAGCAGGTTGCTGTTTCCTACTCCAGGGGGGTCTTCCCAACCTAAAGATCGAAACTGCTGTCTCTTGCATCTCCTGTATTGGCAGGTGGATTCTTTATCACTGAGCCACCTTGGAAGCCAAATTGCTCATTGTGTTTAAATATCCACTGCCAAATTTCATTCTGCTCCTCCTCTCCCTCCCCTACCTGGAAGTCTCCAAGCATCCCAATTCCATGAACCAGACCAATACCATCCCTTATAACTTTGCTTCAGTCCCAAAACTGAAAGCCAAAGAAGCAGCTAGGTGTCTGCCTTAACCTATGGCCTATATTGGACCTCCAATCAGGTCCTCTTATAAGTTAATAATAATAGCTAATGTTGATTGAAGACTTCCTCTGTATCTGACATAAATCCCCACAACAGAAAGAGAAGGTAATGTGCTTAAGTCACACAGTCAGGAAGAGGTCCTCAGATTATCTAACTTTGGAGCTCAGACTAAGCTTCACTGCTTGCCTCTGTTATGATTATGACTATTTCTGGACCCCCACCACTATATGTTACATCATTTTTATGGAAAATTCGGCTCCAGTTCCCAAAAATATACATCTGAAGTAAGTCTCACTAATAAAAAATTTGCAAGACCTATATGAAGGAAACTGTCAAAGTTGCTACAGGGCCATAAAAAAAAAAAATTTAAATAGAGACATCCTGTACTTGTAGATAGCAATGCTGAAGACTATAATTATGACAATACCTTGCCAAACTGATTTACAAATTTAATCAAAGCCAAGACAAAATAGCAACATATTTTGCAACTTAAATTCTAATAGTTATCTCAAAGAACGATAGTACACAAGAATAGCCAAGGAAGTTTAAAAAAGACAAAAAATAATAATGGGACAGAGACCACCATATGAAAAACAGAATATATTATAAAGCCACAATAGTTATAAGTATTTATTGGTGCTGACTTAAATAAATAAATTACTTAGAGAATAGAAAACCCAAACCAAATGTATACATAGAGATAAATATCTATATCTGCATATACATAGAGATGTATCAGATCAGATCAGTCACTCAGTCGTGTCCGACTCTTCACAACCCCATGAACTGCAGCACGCCAGGCCTCCCTGTCCATCGCCAACTCCCGGAGGTCACTCAGACTCACATCCATCGAGTCAGTGCTGCCATCCAGCCATCTCATCCTCTGTCGTCCCCTTCTCCTCCTGCCCCCAAACCCTCCCAGCATCAGAGTCTTTTCCAATGAGTCAACTCTTCGCATGAGGTGGCCAAAATACTGGAGTTTCAGCTTTAGCATCATTCCTTCCAAAGAAATCCCAGGGCTGATCTCCTTCAGATGGACTGGTTAGATCTCCTTGCAGGCCAAGGGACTCTCAAGAGTCTTCTCCAACACCACAGTTCAAAAGCATCAATTCTTCGGCGCTCAGCCTTCTTCACAGACCAGCTCTCACATCCATACATGACCACAGGAAAGACCATAGCCTTGACTAGGCGAACCTTTGTTGGCAAAGTGATGTCTCTGCTTTTGAATATGCTATCTAGGTTGGTCATAACTTTCCTTCCAAGGAGTAAGCAAGCGTCTTTTAATTTCATGGCTGCAGTCACCATCTGTAGTGATTTTGGAGCCCAGAAAAATAAAGTCTGACACTGTTTCCACTGTTTCTCCATCTATTTCCCATGTAGTGATGGGACCAGATGCCATGATCTTCGTTTTCTGAATGTTGAGCTTTAAGCCAACCTTTTCACTCTCCACTTTCACTTTCATCAAGAGGCTTTTTAGTTCCTCTTCACTTTCTGCCATAAGGGTGGTGTCATCCGCATATCTGAGGTTATTGATATTTCTCCCAGCAATCTTGATTCCAACTTGTGTTTCTTCCAGTCCAGCATTTCTCATGATGTGCTCTGCATATAAGTTAAATAAACAGGGTGAAAATATACAGCCTTGACGTACTCCTTTTCCTATTTGGAACCAGTCTGTTGTTCCATGACCAGTTCTAATTGTTGCTTCCTGACCTGCATACAAGTTTCTCAAGAGGCAGATCAGGTGGTCTGGTATTCCCATCTCTCTCAGAATTTTCCACAGTTTATTGTGATATACACAGTCAAAGGCTTTGACATAGTCAATAAAGCAGAAATAGATGTTTTTCTGGAACTCTCTTGCTTTTTCCATGATCCAGCGGATGTTGGCAATTTGATCTCTGGTTCCTCTGCCTTTTCTAAATCCAGCTTGAACATCAGGAAGTTCAGGTAGGTAAATAGATATAACTGTATGTTTAGGATATATTATGGGACAATAGAGGCATTTTTAAATATGGAGAAGTGGCAGAATATCCAGTAAATGTAATTGAGAACATTGTGTATTCGATTGAAGGAAAAACAAAAAAGATATAACACTATGGAGAATACTCAAAATACATTACAGATGAATTTAAAAACTGAAAGAAGAACCAAATTATTATCAGGAATTCTACAAGGAATTTATTTTAAAATATTTTATTAAGATACAAATTATAGATACCAAAAATTTTAAAAATCAATAAATTTGGCTTCATTAAATAGCAATGTATGAGAAATATAAGAAGTGGAATTCAGCATCAAGTGATTGGCTCAGAGAAATATTGACTATTGAAAGTGAAAAGCTATTATTTAGAATATAAAAGAATTCCTACAGGCCAATATGATAAAGAAAATTTACCCAGGAGAAAAACTGATACCAAATTAGCCAAAATAATTTTGAAAAAGAAGAATATATTGAAGAACTGACATTTATGACCTCAAAACATTACAAAGCTACAATAATCAAGACAATATACAGTATGGGCCTAACATAAGCATGTACATATAAGCAATACCATGAATACTTCAAGGAAAAAGCAAACCATACACTTAGAGTCAACTGGTTTTCAACAAGGACTACAAGACTATTTGATAAGGAAAATATAGTTTTTCAACACATAGTTCTGGGACAACAGATAGTTATATGTGAAAGAGTGACATTTGAACTCTACCTCACAGTAAATGCAAAAATTAATACTAAACTGATTAAACATCTTTACTATGAGTTAAAACTATAAACCTTTAGAAGAAAACAAAGAAGAAAATCTTTGTGACTTTGGATTTTGGTGTCACAATGACAATAAAGCAAAAGTCACAAAGTAAAACTTTGGTAAATTGGACCTGGAGCTTCGAAGGACACAGTCAAGAAAATGGAAGGACAACCTACAGGATGGGAGACAGTATTTGCAAACCATATATCTGATGAGCATCATGTATTAAAACAAAAAATAGCAACAACAACTCTTGCAACTTAACTAAAAAAAAACAAATGACCCAGTTCAAAAAATGGGCAAAGGACTTAATAAGCATTTCTCCAATGAAGATATATAAGATTCCAGGAAGCACATAGAAAATATGGTCAGCATCACTATTCATTAGGAAAATGCAAATCAAAAGCACAATATGGTATTATTTCACACCCACTAGGAAGACGATTATCAAACGGCAGATAATAACAAGTATTAGCAGTGATGTAGAGAATTTGGAGCCCTCATACATTGCTGGTGGAAACATAAAATGGCACAGACACTTTGGAAAACAATCTGGTAGTCCTTCAAAATACCAAACAAATTTCTCATATGACCCAGCAATCATACCCAAGGAAATTGAAAACATATGCTCAGACGAAAGCTAGCTCATGAATATTCAGAGAAGCATTATTCATAACAGCCAAAATGTTTAAACAACCCAAAAGTACACGGATTGATGAACGGAGAGATAAAATGGTATAGCCATACAGTGGAATAGTATTCAGTCACAAAAAGGAATGAACTACTGACATGTTACAACATGGAGAGACTTTTGAAAATAATACACTAAGTGAAAACAATTAGATACAAAATGCCACATATTGAATAATTTCATTTACATGCAATGTTCAGAATAAGCAAATCCTTAGAGACAGATTAGTGGCTGCCAGGGAAGGAAAATTGTGCAAATAGATATTGACTTTCTTTGGCTTTCTTGATGACTCAGACAGTTAAGAATCTGCCTGCAATGCAGGTGGCCCAGGTTCAATTCCTGGGTGGAGAAGATCCCCTGGAGAAGGTACTGGCAACCCACTGCAGTCTTCTGGCCTGGAGAGTCCTGTGTACAGAGGAGCCTGGCAAGCCACAGTGCATAGAACCGCAAAGAGTCAGACACAACTGAAGCAAATGATCACTGCACATATATTTTTTATCAAGGAAGGACTATTTAAATAAATTATGATGTAACTGCACTGTGGAATATTATGCAGCCTATTAAAGGAATTAGGCAAATCTCTATATACTGACATGTACAATCCTGTAAGTCATATCAAATATCTAAAAATTGCAAATAATGGGCAGCGTTTTGGTTGTGAGTGATTTAAAACACACCAATTATATCTTTGTACATTTCCATGCACTTGCACAGGAAAAAGACCCACAAAGACCTAAAACCCACCACTTGTAACAGTGATCTCTGAGAAAGGAGTGGGTGCCGAGGAGGGGTTTAATTTTATGCATACTGCTTATGTTTATTTAAAAAGAGAATTGTTTATCTTGTACAAATAAGAAGAACACTTGGAAGGAAGTTAAGAAAGAGCAGAGGAAGTAAAGATGGCCAGCAGGCAACTCACATTTTCAAGGTGGAGAGGGAGGCTTCCTGTCATTGCGTTTGCTGCCTGAACCCCACTGCGTCAATAGTTTTGTGACTATTAAACTCCCAGTTATGGCTTCTATTGACTGAATTCTAATTTATAATGCCCCCATAGCAAAAATTTCCAAGCGGACATCCACAGAAATGATTATTATAAAGTACTCTGTTCTTGAGAATTATGAATAATACTGCCCCCCACCATCAACTGAGCAAACCTGTTGGATTAAAGCCATCAAAGATTGTTCACCGAGCAGCAAGCCTGCATAATACATGTGCTCTGCTCTCAGCCCTCCCGCTCCCTCTGCTACTTTGATTTAAGAGCATTAGGAAACTGTGTAATTTTTTTGGTCCTCTTTTTATTTCCATGGTAATTTATGTCTGTGGGTAAGCATTTTATTTTATCAGAGACATGGGGCTAGAGTTATTTTCCAAGGCGCTTGAGTTTTCCTTTGATGCCACTGAAATTAAAGGCAGAGCGGCAGAGAGTACCCATGCTGTTTGTCACAGAGTCAGAGGTCAGAATTACATTTGCTGCCATTTATTGTGAGTATTCCGTGCCAGTAGTTAGGGTAGCACTTCTCATGGGCAATGCAGTATTATTAATATTGCAGACATCAAAACATTTGTGAATGGGATATAATTGACTTGTCAGTCACATTAACAATATCCCCTATGGAATACCATTCCAACAATGGCCAGGAAGAATATTCCTAGGTTATTTACATCTGACTCCTTAAGTCTTAAACCTTTGAAAAAAATTCTAAAGATTTATTTTAATTTTAACACAATGTTGAGATACAATACTTTGTGCCTATTATATAAGAAAGTTAGTGGCAAAGCTTACTGTCAACAATACTAATCAACTTTTCTGAAAGCCAAAAATTGTTTTAATCACTAAGAAACTAACCACCATGTGAAAACATGGTTCACAATTTCAGATAATTTTTAGAAAAGAATTAAGGTCATCTAATAACATGGGATTATGAATTTTAAAAGCCACAAATGTTTAACTACTATGTTTTGATTAGACAAACACAATAAAATGTTAAAACTTTAACTAAGCTGAGGCCAAAGAGTCTATAAAGAGAAAAGAAACAAAATCTCATATTAAATATATACTCTGAAGAAAATATGTAAAGAAAGCACTAGCTAAAATGTAAATTTTACATGTGATTTAAAAATCTACCTTCTATCAGTAGGTTAAAATTCATTTTATCTTGAAATGGATCCTGAGGCAGGAGCAGTTCTCTAGCTAAAAATAAAATTGAAGTCCTCCACTGATTGCAATGTAAAATTAATAGGGGTTAGTAATGTATATGTAAATACTTAAATATCCAGAATACAGAAAAACTCAGCGGTATTATTAGGAAGTCACTTTCTAAATGGTATATAATATTTGTTTTACAAGCAAATTGGTTATTTTAAATTAGAATTTCATTCGTGTTTAAAGAAGAGAAATGTTCAATAAAGTCAAGTATTTTTCAAATTAATCTACCTGTGAATTTTTGTTTTACAATGAGACATGCTGTTTGGTTATTCAAATTTTACAGGAACATCTTACAAGGAATGAATAACAAGCCATTTTGTTTACAGAAGAGCCTTCTACCTTTTCTTTTGCCATTATTATCTGTTCAGCTCAGAAATAATTCTCAGATCTTGGACAGAGTTCCTTTATGTACACAAATAAATTTCAAAGTGTTGCTTGATGGAAATATTTCAGTGACATTAACAAACAGACCTTGCTCAAAGACACTTAGGGTTTTCCCAAAGTCCTCTTTCTCTAGGTCAATGTCATAGGTAAAATAAGTTTAAAAACACTTTGAAAGTATGTTTCACAAAAGAGGTGCCAGCGTTAGACTAACTCAACACTGAGAGGGTCTTCTGTCTTGAACAAACCCCTGGTCTGACATCTGTATAATGGACCCTTTCATTCACAAGACAAGCAGTTATGGAGCAAACCAGTCAATCTTAAAGGACACCAACTTTGAATACTCATTGGGCTTCCCTTGTGGCTCAGCTGGTAAAGAATCTGCCTGCAATGTGGGAGACCTGGGTTCGATCCCTGGGTTGGGAAGATTCCCTGGAGAAGGGAAAGGCTACCCACTCCAGTATTCTGGCCTAGAGAATTCTATGGACTGTAGAGTCCATGGGGTTGCAAAGAGTCGGACACGACTGAGCAACTTTCACTTCACTCATTGGAAGGACTGATGCTGAAGTGGAAGCTCCAATATTTGGTCACCTGATAAAAACAGTGGACTCATTGGAAAAGACCCTGATGCTGGGAAAGATAAAAGGCAGAAGGAGAAGATGGCAATAAAGGATGAGATGGTTGGATGGCATCATCGATTCAATGGACATGAACTTGATCAAACTCCAGGAGATGGTGAGGAACAGGGAAGCCTGGGATGCTGCAGTCCATGGGGTCGCAAACTTGGCAGACACAACTTGGCGACTGAACAACCACAACACAATAAAATACATGGCAGAACTAAGGCAGGTGTTGAGGATGTCAAGGTGAGCAACGAATTGTAGAGTGGGGGAGAGAAACTCTTATAATACTATTGTTGCTGCTAAGTCGCTTCAGTCGTGTCCGACTCTGTGCGACCCCATAGACAGCAGCCCACCAGGCTCCATCGTCCCTGGGATTCTCCAGGCAAGAGCACTGGAATGGGTTGCCATTTCCTTCTCCACTGTATGAAAGTGAAAAGTGAAAGTGAAGTCGCTCAGTCGTGTCCGACCCTTAGCATGGGCTGCAGCCCACCAGGCTCCTCCGTCCATGGGATTTTCCAGGCAAGAGTACTGGAGTGGGGTGCAATTGCCTTATGCAGATATATAATTACAAACCTTATGAAAATCATAAAGAAAGGGAGCTATGAGAGTGCGTAAGAGTAGCTTTACTAGTCTGAGTGTCAGAGAAGTAATATCTGAACCTGAGAAATAAGATTAGGAGACATTAACAAACCCTGCTAACACCCCATGTGGTCAGGTGTTTCTTAACTTGCCCTAAATTTCGCATAACCCCTCTTATGAACAGGCTGCAAGCCTGAGAGTCAACAAGGGAAATGAGAATATTTGGAGGAAGCTCAGCTCAGCTTTTGACTCTGCTGGCTGCAGGATCAATTCCAGGGATCACATGTCCCTTGGGAGAGCCAGGGGCCAAATCAAGTTGTAAGATGAGAATTCTTAAAATTTTAAACTGCACAAAACAAGAATCTAATAGCTAAGTATTCATACTTGCCATTAGGAAACATTGCCATACAATTTATCTAGTTTTCATATTTTTTTTCCTCTGTATGCTTTATGTGTAATTATGTTTCCAGAATAAAAATGCTAATGGTATACTGTTGACCTTCCCCAATATTCACTAAAAATTGTCAAAAAAAAAAACATCTTTTCTCTTTAGCCTAGATTGCATGCACGCTCAGTTGCTTCAGTCGTGTCCAACTCTTTGAGACCCTATGGACTGTAGCTCGACAGTGTCCTCTGTCCACAGGATTCTCCAGGCAAGAATACTGGAGAGAGTTGCCATGCCCTCCTCCAGGGGATCTTCCTGACTCAGGGATTGAACCAGTGTCTCCTTCATCGTAGGTGCATTCTTTATCCCCTGAACCACCTGGGAAGCCCTTTAGCCTAGATTTACTGTTCAGACGCTCAGGCGTGTCCTACTCTCTGTGACCCCATGGATTGCAGCACACCAGGCTTCCCTGTCCTTCACCATCTCCCAAAGCCTGCTCAAAATCATGTCCATCAAGTTGGTAATGCCATCCAACCATCTCATCCTCTGTCACTCCCTTCTCCTCCTGCCTTCAGTCTTTCCCAGCATCAGGATCTTTTTTAATGAGTCAGTTCTTCACATCAGGTGGCCAAAATATTGGAGCTTCAGCATCATTCTTTCCAATGAATATTTAGGACTGATTTCCTTTAGGATGGACTGGTTTGATCTCCTTGCAGTCCAAGGGACTCTCAAGAGTCTTCTCCAACACCACAGTTCAAAAACATCAATTCTTTGGCACTCAGCCTTCTTTATGGTTCAACTCTCACATCTGTACATGACTACTAGAAAACCATAACCTTGACTAGATGGACCTTTGTGGGCAAAGTAATGTCTTTGCTTTTTAATATGCTGTCTAGATTTGTCATAGATTTTCTTCCAAGGAGCAAGTGTCCCTTAATTTCATGGCTGCAGTCACCATCTGCAGTGATTTTGGAGCCCCCAAAATAGTTTCTCACTGTTGGCCTTTTTTCGCCATTTATTTGCCATGAAGTGATGGGGGCGGATGCCATGATCATAGTTCTTTGAATGTTGAGTTGTAAGCCAACTTTTTCACTCTCCTCTTTCACTTTCATCAAGAGGCTCTTTAGTTCCTCTTCGTTTTCTACCATAAGGGTGGTGTCATCCACATATCTGAGGTTACTGATATTTCTCCTGGCAATTTTGATTATTTCAAGTTTAATCAGGAGAAAATGGGAAAATATCAGTATAAAGCAAAGATTCATGCTGATATATGGCAAAACCAATACAATATTGTAAAGTTACAAAATACAATAAAAATAAAAATTTTAATTCTGAAATTTTGTAATAGTGAGACAAAAGTCCCTCAGAACTACATGTATATATAAATTACCAGGTAGCTAGGGCTAAATAAAGACTTTAAAATAGCCTGTGGTTGTCTGTTGATAATTTTTCATTCACTCCAAATGACTTTTTTTTCCCCTTAGCAACTCTTTAAAACTCTGAATTAACATTCTGTATCTTCCAGTGTTCTAGCTTATTTATGTAATGACCCTTTATATGATGATCTCTGAAAAATAAATCCCGATAAAAGTAAATGTGTGACAATCACTCCAAGGTGGAAAACCTTAATTTTGCAAAAGAACTGTGCTCCAAAGTTTTAGCCCGTGATATTTTTAAGCAGGCTGAGATTGATAACTCCAATAATACCTACATCCTAAAGCTAGACCTTATCACGTTCCTTAATAAGGAAAATTCCTAAAAATTATGAGGTGCATTTTCGGCAGACTTGACCAACAACCTGTTTCAGAAGGAATAAAGCCATGTCATCAAGCTAATGCGATTTCCTTTAGCCAGACTTGCCACCACCAAATAGTCACCTCTTGTAAGGTTATTATAATGGCTTCATTTAATCTTACCATACGCACAACATGGGTATGGTTACTTACTGATAAGAAAACTAGTTCCATTCATTAAACACTGCTATAAATCTCTCTTCTGAAATAGCTGTAATATAGCCTTCCAGAAACTACAATAATGTAATTCTTCTTCTTTCTCTGTGATATTAGATATCTATCTAGCCTGCAGCCAGCGTCCACTGTAGGTGCTGGGTGGGGTAAGATCTCTGCAGCCATGTGAGAGGGCGGTGGTGAGGTTATAGATGTAGGGTATTTGAGTGAAACTTGGGAGACTGGAAAAATTTAGAAGTGAACAAATCTTTCCTCCACTGCAGATGAGGGACTAAGACACCTCAAAATTCATAAAAGATGTTTCAAACCCCCTCCATAATATGTTCCTTTATATTTTCATCAATCTATTCTTTGTTCGTTTGTTTTTTGCTTTTATGTTTTGTTCTTTTCATTTATTTTATTTGGAGGCTAATTACTTTACAATATTGTAGTGGTTTTGCCATACGTTGACATGAATCAGCCATGGGTGTACATGTGTTCCCCATCCTGACCCTCCCCATCCCATCCCTCTGGGTCATCCCAGTGCACCGGCCCTGAGAGCCTTGTTTCACGCATCGAACCTGGACTGGCAATCTATTTCACATGTGATAATATACGTGTTTTAATCTACTCTTTTTTATTTATTTATTTTTTTAGTAACGGCTGATTTAATAAGTAAGAGAAATTACATAGATTTGTCTTGGGCAGCTGCTTAAAGAGTAATTCTCTATATTTTCCCTTCATGGGAAAATAAGTCAATAATTATTGCAATATGCGGATATGTGATTCTTCTAAAACTGATTTCAGAGTCTAAATGACAGATGTTGAAGAGAAAATCAGTTCTTTTATAAAAAACTTTTTATTTTGTATTGCTGCTGCTAAGTCGCTTCAGTCATGTTCGACTCTGTGTGACCCCATAGACGGATGCCCACCAGGCTCCCCTGTCCCTGGGATTCTCCAGGCAAAAACACTGGAGTGGGTTGCCATTTCCTTCTCCAGTGCAGGAAAGTGAAAAATGAAAATGAAGTTGCTGAGTCGTATCCGACTCTTAGCGACCCCATGGACTGCAGCCTACCAGGCTCCTCTGTCCATGGGATTTTCCAGGCCAGACTACTGGAGTGGCGTGCCATTGCCTTCTCCGATTTTGTATTGGGGTGTAGTCAATTAACTATGTTGTGATAGTTTCAGCTGGAGAGCAAAGGGACTCAGCCATACATATACATGAATCCATTCTCCCCTCAAACACCCCTCTCACCCAGGCTGCCATGTAACATTGAGCAGAATTCCATGTGGTATCCAGTAGGTCCTTGTTGGTTATCCATTTTAAATACAGCAGTGTGTACACGTCCGTCCCAAACTCCCTAGCTAGCCCATTCCCCTCCCCCCATCTTTCTTCTGGCACCCATGAGCTTCTTCTCTAAGTCTGTGAGTCTCTTTCTGTTTTGTAAATACGTTCTTTTGAATTATGTCTTTTTAGATTCCTCATATAAGGGATGTCATATGATGTTTCTGCTTCTCCGGAGGAAGTCAATCCTTAAGGTATTTGCAATCTCATTTAGCGCTTCCTTCTGCTGAAAGCTGCATCATTTTTAAAAAGCATTTACCTCAAAATACATTTCAATAAAAAAAGCATTATTTTAAGAAACTTTTCAGTGTTCTAGTCTTTGTAGGCACAGAAGAGTTTCAGATAATCAAGTCACATGTTTTTACTTGGGAGAGCCTACCCCACTTATTTTTAAACTCTCTTTTGCTCCAATCTTCATAAGGAGAATTAGACAAAAAAAAAAAAAAACAAAAAAACCTGTTTAAAAGATCTGAAGCGTGAATAGAAAGATGCTTTCTTCTCTGTACTGGCAGTTTTAAGATTAAATGCCTCTGTAGGCTTCCCAGAGTTATCAACTTTGTCCAGTGGCTGAATATTCTCTACAGAATTTGTTCAACAGAAATTGTCTCAGTCTAGATCCGTCTCCACTCTGATTTTTATGGCCGTGAACATTTTTGAAGTCTCCTGGAATTATTGGTCTCTTGCTTATTTTCTCCTTTTGGAAGAAGACCGTGAAAGCACGGAGCTTAGGTAAGCATTCTATGCTCATGAGATCTCTGAGTCAATCACACTGAAGTGGTTTCATAGACTTGAACTCTGGATGCCAGAGTTAGTGACTCTGTAAAGTTTAGGAACTAAACATTGCATGCATGTTTATGTCATATCATTATGTCATTTGTAGGAGCCAATGTAGTAACTAGAAGAAAACAGTTTTCTCTGTCCCTCCCATGAACGCAGATGCTACCAGTGAATTGACTATAAAAAAGAAAACTAGTTTATGAGGCTTAAGGCTGACCTAGAGGACTAAAATGCACCAGAGCAACCTGGGAATGAATCCGTTCTGGTTCACCTGCAGAGGCCTCACGTCTGGAGAAAGTGCCTCGTTTACATGAGAGGTCATAGATCAAGGCTAGGTGGGTCTCTCAAGTGGCCACCACCCTTCCTGCATTTCTCAGAAAAAACCTGAAACCATCTCAGTTGTTTTCTGTTCATGTCCTTCAAGGGGGACTTGTGTTTGGAAAATCTGATTTGCAAACATAGTAAGTTACAAAATTATGGACACATTTGGGGGAAAGAAGGTGGGAGGCATGGAGAGAATAACATGGAAACATACATGACCATATGTAAAATAGAGAACAAGTGGGAATTTTCTGTATGACTCAGGGAACTCAAACCAGGGCTCTGTGACAACCTAGAGGGGTGGAATAGGGAGAGAGGTGGAAGGGAGGCTCATGTTGGGGGGGACACAGGTTTAGTAAACCTATGGCTGATTCATGCTGATGTTTGGTAGAAACCAATGCAATACTCTATAGCAATTATCTTTCAATTCAAAATAAATAAGCTAAAAAAAATTTAAAAATCAGATATGCAAACATATGAAGTTACAACATCATCAGCTGCTGCTGCTGCTGCTACTAAATCGCTTCAGTTGTGTCCGACTCTGTGCAACCCCATAGATGGCAGCCCACGAGGCTCCCCCGTCCCTGGGATTCTCCAGGCAAAAACACTGGAGTGGGTTGCCATTTCCTTCTCCAGTGCATAAAAGTGAAAGTGAAGTCGCTCAGTCGTGTCCGACTCAGCGACCCTATGGACTGCAGTGCACCAGGCTCCTCCATCCATGGGATTCTCCAGGCAAGAGTACTGGAGTGGGGTGCCATTGCCTTCGATTATCAGCTAGGATGCTGATGTGCACAGCTCTGCCCTGTACCACAGCCTGAACCGTGTACACCCCTCTGATGGTGCAGCATCTAAAGCATTAAAAAGGCATCCTCCCCTAAAGGCATCACCTTTATAGTTGATAAACAAAAGATTTAAAAATTGTATTTTTGCTGAAATATATCCCTAGGTTCTGATTACAAACTTTAGAATAATGCTGTCAAGTCTAAAGCTTTTCACTGCTTGCTGTACATGTGTGAATGTACTGGGAACATAAAAATGATGAGGGCAGATGTGAATGAAGTTAATCTTGCCTGATGGGGCTTCCACAGCTGGTGGAGGCTAGTAATGCAGATTTACAAAGTCTGAATTTGGTCTCTGGTCTCAGCTCTGAGACTGGGCCTCCCTCTTGGCTTTGAGAGCTCACAAGTCAGCAGCCATAAGCCTCTCCTGTTCAAAGAACCTTAAAGTCCTCAAATCATCCTCTTTCTCATGACCTGAAGGACATTTATAATATGACCTTTGCTTTGCTCTTCAGCCCCACTTTAGATTCTCTCCTTAATTCACACACCCTCCACTCCAGCTGTACTTCCCCACTTTTGGTTCTTGTAGTGGGTCTTGCTCTCTGCCCAGCTCTTGGCCATTACATAGAGGTGGACCCACCACCACCAGGCTCACCTGAGCAATTCCCTGTCCATCTGCAGTCTCAGCTAAGAATATATCCTTGTTTTCTAATTTTCTAGATGCTCTCTGGATGCCTTTTGTTTATTTCCATCATTGCACATGTTACATTGTATCCTAATGGCTGGCTCTTCCTTTGTATCCACCAAGAGAGAGAAACACAGTGAGAACAGGCACCACACCCCTCTTCTTTTCAGAGGTGGCCTCAGCATCTCAGGGAATGACTAGCTCAGGGAAGTGGTGATTGATAACAGAAAGAGACTGCAGCCTCAGCACTCCAAAGGAAGAAGACAGTAGTACTCACAATGACTTGCTCCGAGTTCAAGTCACTTAAAAAAAAATTCGATGTGCAGAAAACTTTTCAAAAAGACACTCATTGTGCAAACATAAGATCTCACCTCTTCCCCACCCCACATCCCCACAAAAAAATTCCTATTTGAGTGGTAAGAGTCAGGACCTGATTTTACAGGACTCTCCAGATTATGTGCTTATCAAATCTTATGCAGGAATCTGACCTCACTCAGAAAGGAAACTAAAGGAGTCATATTAGAATATGCATCTAAAGCATTTTTCCTTCAATACCTTTTATTTTCCAGAACTTAACTGAAGCTTGTGTCTCTTATACACTCACTGTTTGTCTACACAACCAATCGTTGATGATAAGGTGACTGTTGTTGTTGTCAGTCACTCAGTCGTGTCCAACTCTTTGTAACCCCAGGGACTGTAGCCCACCAGGCTCCTCTGTCCATGGGATTCTCCAGGCAAGAACACTGGAGTGGGTTGCCATGAAAGTATATAGTATTAAGAAGTGACATAGTCTTAAAAAGATAACTGGTAAACACAAGATAAGAATTATTCTCTGCTCTCAGTTATACACAACTGCTCTTTATTTGATGAATATGTTTAGAACAGCTTGATGCTAACACAATGCTAGCATAATCTCTTAGGTAACATAGTTTTTCAAAATAAGGAAAATGTAACTTGGACAAATGTTGTTTCGAGTCCTGGTTACTTAACCTCTGAAACTTTAACCTACCAATCTGTAAAAAAGGCGTTTTAAGACCAGGACCTGTATCTCAGGGTTATTGTGAGGATTAAATAAGACATGAAGTCGATGTGAAATGTCCTTAGAGAGTGCATACGATAGGCCCTGAATAAATCTTACCATTCATTCCCTCTGATGTAAGAATGCCTCCAAAAAATACGTCTATTATCCATCGTCAGCTTAGGTACTCATTTTGAGCTGGAATCTGAGTTTCTGAAATGATAACTGTAGCCATATATTGGGAACTTGCAAATGTGAGCGAGCTCAGTCATTTCAGTCGTGCCCGACTCTTTGCAACCCCATGCACTGTAGCCC
Organism: Tragelaphus eurycerus; assembly: GCA_935064755.1. Taxonomy (NCBI): domain Eukaryota; kingdom Metazoa; phylum Chordata; class Mammalia; order Artiodactyla; family Bovidae; genus Tragelaphus; species Tragelaphus eurycerus. The sequence continues at coordinate 10,157,962 of CAKXYN010000075.1, read as the reverse complement.
TCCAGGCTCCTCTGTCCATTGGGATTCTCCAGGCAAGAACACTGGAGTGGTTTGCCATGCTCCCCTCTAGGGGATATTCCTGACCCAGGGACTGAATCCACATCTCTTGAGTGTCCTGCATTGAAGGCAGATTCTTTAATCAAACACTACAAGTGCTTTGGAACATTAAAATAAACCTACAAGGGAAAATATATTAGCCTCTCCATTTATAGAGCTGAAGAGTCTGGTGCAAAGAGATGAAAGGAGATGCCATGAACCAGATGCTAGACAAAAACTTCATGTGAATGTTTTGTAAGCACTAGGAGCACCAGAATCTCCCCACTAGAAAAGGTGTGTGAAGTGCTTCCTATTTCTGATAAAGCTACTATTTTGAAGGACATGGAGGGGAATGGGGAATGTAGATTATGTCCAGATATCAGAAAGCATTTTGCAAAGTTGAGGATGTAAACAGGAAAGAGAATATGACAAAGACAGCGAATAGAAAGCATAGATCCCAGCACATAGTAGATGCTTAAGAAAACTGGTTGAACTACATTGTATGTCTGTAACTCATATAACATTGCACATCAAATATACTTCAATAAAAAATAATTTAAAGAATAATCATTTAGAAAAGGAAAAAGAAAATAGGTTGAGTCTTCACAGGTATAGAGGAGATTGGTGGTTACCAGCAGGGAGAGGGAGAGGAACAGATAGATTAGGGCAGGATATTGAGAGGAACTATGCTATGCTATGCTAAGTCACTTCAGTCGTGTCCGACTCTGTGTGACCCCATAGATGGCAGCCCACCAGGCTTCCCCATCCCTGGGATTCTCCAGGCAAGAACACTGGAGTGGGTTGCCATTTCCTTCTCCAATGCATGAAAGTGAAAAGAGAAAGTGAAGTCACTCAGTCATGTCCGACTCTTAGCGACCCCATGGACTGCAGCCTACCAGGCTCCTCCGTCCATGGGATTTTCCAGGCAAGAGTACTGGAGTGGGATGCCATTGCCTTCTCCATCTGAAACTAATACGATGATATAAATCAACTATACACCCATAAAAAAAAGAAAGCTGATTGAATCCAGAACTGATAGTCAATCTACACACAATGCCATAGGCACACCATTTATTGACAGCTTGCATCTCTCCTTATTGATCAATATGCAGGCCATTAATTATTAAACATTGTTAATATCATGCGTACGTTTAGTCACTCAGTCATGTCTGACTCTTTGGGACTCGGTGGACTGCCCCAACAGACTGTAGTCCACCAGGCTCCTCTGTCACTGGGAGTCTCCAGGCAAGAATGCTGAGTGGGTTGCCATTTCCTTCTCCAGGGGATCTTCCCAATCCAGAGATCGAACTCACATCTCCTGTGTCTCCTGCACTGCAGGCGGATTCTTTACCACTGAGCCACCTGTGAAGCCCCTTTGAATATCATACCAGTTAAATAAAAGAATAGCTGTATTCATAGTTCCTTCCCTGCATAAAATTTGACATGAACTTAAACATAAAATTTTTGATATCTCATTTCAGGAAATAGAAGAGATTCAGATCCATGTCACATGATCTGAAGCTAGAAATTTAAATTCTCAATCCCAGGAGAGAGAATGAATTAAAACTTATGAGCTACCATGAAATCCAAAAATTTTCTGGACCATTTTTACGCATCATCCACAAAATGGAGACAATACCACATACTTCTATCTAGTAAGCCCTAGTTCTGAAATTCAATCAGATAATTTGGGTAAAAGAAGTTCGAGTGTGTCAAAATGCTGGATGATGCAATTTATCAGTCTGGAGCAAATGCCTTCCTAGAGTGGAGTTTGTAATAAAAAGAAGTATTATTTATAAAAGCGTTGAGTATGGGGATGAAGGAAAATTATCAGGCAGTTGACGTTCTGCGTCTAGGTTGAGCTAATCGTTGGTTTCTTTTTCCAACAGGGCTGCTCATCCTGGGTGCCTTGTTCTCCATGGCAGAGAGGAAGGAAAGTGAAGACAGTGTGAGCAGAGCCCACCGTCTGCATGGCTATCAACCAGAACCTTCTGGGGAGGGCTTCTGTGGGGAAATGAGACCTGCACAGTTTGGAAATGATGTGTCTCATCCTGGTGCCTCAATGCAATTTGATTCCTACAAAGGAAATGATTTTTTTTAAGCTTCTAAATTTTATATTTCTAAGGCTTTTTTCTCCAACAAGATTTCTATGCAAAAGAAAATCCTCGAGGGCAACTTCCTGGCATCCGGTGCTTAGGACCCGGCACTTTCACTGACAGGGCCCAGGTTCAATCCCTGGTCAAGGAACTAAGATACTGCGAGCTGCACAGCAAGGCCAAAATGAACGAGAAAAAAAATCTTGAACCCTGACTGCATCGTCTAGTACAGATAACGACAGCTACTTAAACTGCATTTAGAAAGTGCTGAGTAGTTGATCCTGGGACCTAATGATATTACTCATCTTACCGGAGCCTGATTGACACTAAAAATAATAAATTAGAACAGAAAACTATTTTATGGGGTCTGTGGGCTGACAGGCAGGCTAAGTATAATATCCTCCACTACACTTGTCATTGAATTCTATATGGTTCAGCTCTGACCAAGGACAACAGGACTTACTATGATTTCACGATTTTTATCTTCAATCATCTATGTCTTAAACATATAAAATTAATTTGCCTACTTACAAATTCAATGAGAAGTGGAAGCCAAAAACACCCTCTCTGTGGTAATACAAATATTATTGCAGGCATCCTATTGCACAGGCAGGAGTGAAATAAATTAAAAACTGTCATGCTTGGATAATCTAGGATACGGCCTCTGAAACATCCATTTCCTTCATCTGATCGAGTAAATTTATAAATTACAAATCAATAGCCATACCTGCTGAATCACCAGGACTCATTTGGGAAATTGTTTTAAAATAACTTTTAAAAGCCTCCCATATAATACGATGGGGCCATCGCTTTGCTTTAAGCAGTTTTCAAGCCAAAATTAATTCTTATCATTATTCACAAGATGATTGGTTGGTTATATTTATAGGATGGTCGTTTTCTTGTTTTGTTTTTTTTTTTTTAATTTAAGTAAATCATGATAATTTGTTCCTTGACTTTTGGGGAAGACAAGAAAAAAACTGGAAAAAGAAGTTTAAAATATTGCCTCTTTTCATTTTAAGTAATGTCTGTGAATCATTGAGGATGATTTTTAATTTTGATTCATTCAACGAGCTCTCCTAATGCAATGATTTTCTCCGTGGAAGTCTTTAACCACAGTGGCCATTTGCAGCTGATGATTTTTTTTTATATATATAAATAATTTATAAAGCTCCTGCACACTTACACTTTTACACTGAAAGAGAGGGAACAGAATTGCATCTTAAACTCTATTTACAAATTTACCTTGGCAGGCCCTCTTACTTCCAATAGGAAACGATGTTGCATATTTAATTTGCTCTTTTGTTACAACAGGGCTTAGGTTAGTTAATTTCAATTTTCGATTTCAAAAGCTATCAAATATGGCTCAGATGAGAAATCAATTTTTCTCAGCTGCCTCTGTTTTTGTGATGGGAGGCCTGTCATTGGCTGAAGATGAGCCACGTGACATGGCAAGAGATTAGTTCACCAGACCCCGTGTTGCTGCCACCTCAATTACTGCCTGCCTCTTGTAATTTAGCCTTATAACACCTAATTTCAAGACAGAACTCATATTTAATTCATGAAAGCTTCCACAAGAGTAATTGTGAAATAAATTGCCATAGAAGATATCCATTTGTGACTCATTTTAATTTTCTATGCTAGTAGCATGCTATTTATTCTACTTGTTTAACACTTTAGCACAAACATTTTTTTTTTTTAATATTGAACTTTATGCACTGATAGCTGCATACTTTGCACCATTTTCCCACATTACATCATCCCCTTCCTGGGATTTCCTTGCATAAAACTTCCACCCAGTGGTATTTCCAAAGGTTGTTAAAATCAAGAACTCATAATCTCCTAATTATTGAAAGTGTTGTTATGATCTGCACAGAACTTTAGAAGTAGCAACTAAAATCACAAATGATAGCAGATAAATGGTAGTTAGATGACAAGGATCATTCAAAGGGCCAAGAAATAGAGTTTAATTTAATATTTCAAACAAAGGCATTCATTACACATATTGACATTTACATTTCAACATTGATATATATTTTAAAATTCTTGAACCAAAACATATATATTTCTTGTGTATACACACCATTTTGTCCTTTTCCTCCCTGTTGCTATGCCAACAAGGTGGGTGAGGCCTTCTCAACTGCCAAACTCAGCTGTCATCCCTTCACCCTAAAAGCCTTATAATTGCTTTTATTTGCATACGACAATTAGGCAGGATGGCTCACAGCGAGAAAAACCAACCTTTCTCTCCCCAAGTGCACACAACGCCAGCCTGTAATTTATAAAAGATACGCGCCATGTGGTGGAGCACTAAAATAGAGTGATGAGTCCTTTCATCGGATTGTAAGCCATTAACAAAAGAAAACATCCCCTTTCAGGCTATAAAAAATGCCTATCTGGTGTGAACCTGCAAAATCACAAAGTTCCCCCATCCTCGACTCCCCCCGCATGGACCCTTCACATTCATTATCACATTGAACTCAAAAGGAGTTCTAGTGAAAGAGTTACATTTGGGTGTTTATGAGTAATGGGGTGCAAATAAAATCCACACTGGGCTAAAATTGCATCCAGAGCAGTTGGTGTTCGGGGCTAGTTTTCTTCTTCTCTTCTTTTTTGTTCTAACCTTGTTTTGCATGGTGTTGCATGTTGAAATGTCATCGTAATATAGTCATTATTACCCTTTTTCTTTGGAGAAGCCATGACAGGATTTTCCAATCAGCATTCTGGTCTGTGAAAGCTCAAGTCAGGAGGAATGTGGATGGTTTAAATCATACTCTGTTTCAGGTTTCAAAAGGTCTTCAAAAATTAGTGTCTAGTGTAAAAGGTCAGAACATGGTTGGAAATCATTTCAGTGATTTATTGTCATCATTTTTTCTGGTGACTTTAATTCTAATTACTAAGGTGTTTTAATTTTATTCTTACATGCTGCATATAATCTAAAATTAAAAAAATTTTTAACAAATTCCCTTTTAAGCAATATTTTAAGTCACCAATTAGGCTGTAGGGTTTTTTCAGCCTTTTCTTAGAGTTTGTGCCATTAGAGACCTTTACTTTATAGAATGAACATGGAATCTGAACTTAATTTCTTCCAAATTGTCCCAGCTTTAAAACTACTATTCAAAACACTAGAATTGTGACCTATTTCTTTCTCTAATAATCTTTTAAAAGGCAGCTGGCACTCTTTTTTTATTCACCACTTACTGAATAAATAGTGATCATATAGACAATTTGGGGTCAGGATCGTCAAATGGATACAGCTAATCACAAATCATATAGCCAAGTGTCTGCCTCTGTGCTTCAGAGGGGATAGTAATTACAATAACATCTTGAAATAGTTTATCTAGATTAAATTCTGTATCTGACTTTTCATTCAAATATCCACAAGTGAATTACATTAAATTTGCTGAAGCAACAAGATAAAAAAAAAGAAAAAAGTAATCACTTCAAAAAGCAATGATAAAATTAAAACCAAAGCATTGATTATCCAGAACAAAAAAAAGTCAAATTCCTTTGGAAAATTATGAAAACTAGGTCATGAACAAGGTTATAAGATGCATAACAAACTTGCATACAGGAGATAAAAGACAATAACAACAATTCATACAAATGAGAAATTAAAGAAAAACGCTGAACTTACCAAGAAGGAAAGAAACGCAAGTTTTAGAAAACATGCAATCTAAGTTTTCACATATTAGAATATAAACATTATATATATATATATAAATTTTTAAATGGTCATTCAATTTGACCCAAGAATTTCACTTCTAAAGTTTGTTCCAATAAGATAATCAGAGAAGAAATGAACAAACATACACAAGGGTGTTTTTGTATCCTATTTGCTGTATTATGAATACCAAAATTTTGAAACAAGCTAAGTGCACATTAAATAAGTCATATAACACCCCTATGGTGGAATATCATGCAACTATAAAAATGTTAATATAGATCTGTTTTCCATGAATTTCTATCTAACCATGTATCATTACATGCATACATATACATATTATTCTATTTATGCAAACATACAGAATATATTATTCCATTTACTCAGTAAAAGTATCTTTCACAACCTATCAGGACTGGTTCGGCAGTGAACTGGGTGGAGATGAAGAGGGAACTATGAATTTCTGTGTGATGTTCCCGCGCACCACGAGCACAATTTTCAGGGAAAAGACAGAGCCATGAGTAGACTTTCAGTCAGCAGCGTTTTATTTTTTAAACCAATGTATTGAAATTTTCCCAACATTGCAGTTTCCTTTTGTTTCTGTTTTGTTTTGTTTTTTCTAGAACCACTAGTTACCATTTTTGCCCTCTTCCTACATCCCATCTCATCTGCAGTTGCCTCCTTTTCTAATATGCTTACACTACCGAAACTCTTATTTAATAGAACTTATCAATATATTAGGAGTTCATCTAGAAAGGATAAAATAATACCATAAGGATCTAGAATCTAATCTGGTACTTTCCTACCAGAGATCTTGATACTAATTAGGATACTAATAGGAATAAGGAAAAATAATAAATGTTCATTTCCTAAGCGAGAACTTCCTGTGTGAAGAGAAAGCAGACCAGTCCTGAAAACAGTGGCCTTGTGTGAAAGTTGGATTCTACCTCCATTCTATTGGGAATCAAAGGCTTATTTACGCTCAGGCTTCCAACATAGTTATAGTAAGTGCTGAATAAATAGCTGTCGAAAGGATGGGATGAAAATAAAAGCATCACAGTCAAGCAGGACATTCCCCAGCTTATATTACTTTCTTCCTGCTGGTCCACCATAGAGATATAGGTAACCTTTAAGGATTAAACTGGTAGCTAACCTCTCATTGGTAAAGTGAGGTTGAAACCTTGTCTATGTCTCTGGATAAGTCAGCATACTATTACTCAACCATATACATATAAATGCCCAGATGCTTAAAACAAACATATTTTACAAATAATTTGATTATGGTTTGCTGGATTCACTCAATTTCTTTGTTCACTATTTCACATGGATATTTGGTACTTGCTCAGGGACCACAAGATTGTGGGAGCCCAAAATAAAAGAATCCAAAGAAACACTGTCAGGAATCCACCCTTCCTAGAAACATGGAATGAAAAGTCCAACATTATTAATGTTTGAAAAGCATTTTGCATTTTATTAACACACATATTATACACAAATGAGGTTCCTTGAAATCAAAGGAAGCCTAATATATTGCTTGATTAAAAGTATACGTGGGTTTTAAAAGATTATTTTCCCATAAAAAAGATAAATTTCTCTGTTCTCTTAACTTGGTAGGACACAGAATATGGCAAATTGTTGGGAAGATAGGATCAAATTAAAAGGTTTTTTTGAAGACAGTCCTAATGTGTAGTACACATTTACTGAAGGAAAACGTAAAACCTAAAAAAAATGGGCAAAAGAAAAATATGTAAAAAAAGTTTTCTAAGATTATCCCCAACTCATATTTTGTTAATTCAATAGATTCATGCCACTCTAGGCTCTTTTGCTCCATAAACAAAATTGTAACGAAAATAATAATAATACATGCCTCTTAAGAACATTGCTACACTGTGGTTTTATTATGTGACCCAGAGACAAGGAAAATACTTTTCTTGGAATGTAATAAGGAATATAATGCATGAATTTTGATGTAGTTGGGAAAAAAAGAGTTCTTTATCTGCATTTCATATATAAATTATTTATTATACTTTTTTAAAAAGGCTTTTCAAAATTATGAGTATTATTTTAAGAAAGTATGCATAAATTTGTAATTTTCCCTTATCCATGAAACTATTGTTCTTGAGATGAAAAATACAAATGGGACAGCATCATGAGAAAAATGCTGTATGGGGCAGCTGAATTTTGCCTATTGTCTGCTTCTTCTAAGCGGCCTTTCATTAGTGACTGGGGCACTGGAAGGTGGGAACTGTGACTCAGTGAATATTTACTGCCTCGGAAATATATAAAAATCTGATCACTTTCTATCCACAGAATTGTAGATAGCCACTTCACATTATCAGGTGTCCTATTTCCAGAAAAGATGTACAAAATGTATCCCAGGATAGCGAATGCACAATTATGAGGACCCATTATGCATTAATGTTTTTCATTATTACTGTGGTTCAAATCAGATCATATCAAAGGAGAAATAGCTTACACTTCTCTTTTTGAAGCTAGACTTCAGTTCATGGTCTGATGAGATTTCCACTGCAGTAGTGGTTGGGAGAATGCCCTACGTAAATCATGATGCCTTCAGTAAAAATATCCAGGTAGGGTGTTGTGCCTTTTGGCTGTAATCTCCTCACAGAGCTTTCTTTCTTATCTCTTTTTTATTTCTCCCCCACATCTGTAATAAAAAAGAATCTCCGGGTAAGAACTCGCAAGTCTTAAATGAAACCTTGTGTGGAGTGAATATTCGCGAGACATTAATAATAAATTTGGAGATGGGCGAGCAGAGACTCTTTTCTGCTTGCTTTTGTACCTCCGCCCCTGGTCTGTGAACTGCGGAGTTGACTCTGACACTTTTAGGGAACAAAGTGTCCCCAGCTCTACCTCTCCCCCTCGCTTCAAACCTCATCTGAGAACTCCTGAAATGAAGCTGTCACTCAGGGCTGCTTGGGGACCTGTCACCACAACATTGAGCCTTTTCATTTTGATGGGTCAGCCTGCAATCCCCTTGAAAGAGATGTCCCTGCCACTGTGGCTTCTCTTTCCACAGGAATTCTGAATCCTAATGAAACTCCAAATCGCTCAATAAAGGCAGGGTACCGAGGAAGTAATCCAATGCAGATCTGAGTGAAATTTGTATTTTATCTTTTTTTTTTTTTTTCTCCCAGACCATTATTCTAATCGTTTAGGTGGTTCACAAAGCGTTGGTTTGCAGTTCAGGCACAAGAGGAATGAGGTGTCTTTTGTCCGGATGGTATGCTCAGATTAGGTAGCAGCTCTCTGAAAATGAAAGGCCGTGGCTCAAATTTCCTTGGGTAAATATCCATCCACCTAGTGTAGTTTGCACCTACACTGCTACATATACATTTCTAATGTGCAAAGTGCTGATCAAGAAGAGAGAAATTCTCATATTTTATTCCCATATCATATTTTTTTAATTTTTTGCGGGGCTGTGAAACTGTCTTTCAAAAAAACCTCATGTGCACCTTTTACCATAAAATGAAGGAAATAGCATTGTTACTCTTTATGATCAGAAAGCAGGCATGTCGCAGCTATACCCTCTGGAGAGTGTCATCCAAATCATTGTTTTCATTCTGTTGTTTCAACACTCTTCATGTGTTTGAGATACTTATGTTGAGTGCCGTACACTATTCAACCACTGTCCTCTCTTTGGGTGGAAAAGTAATTTAGAAAACTTCCAAAAGGAAGGCATTCATGTGATTTCCCACTAAACTTTATTTCTTAGCATATTTGTACATATATGCTAGAATAATTGTGTAAATTCACATGAAAAGGCAATCTCCCCAAAAGTTCACCATGGAATTTTTTTTTATCCCATCTTATATTTATTTAGAGGATGCTTTGTATTCTCAGGTCCTTTAGAAAGCTAGTCCAAAAAAAAGATGGATGGACGTACACATACATACAAATGTAGATAAATAGATATATTGTATATCTGTAGATATAGATATAATAAAGCTGGCTTTATTGATCTGTAACAAGCAGAACCCCAGTTAACGCTTGTTTTATTATTTAACCTTCATAAAAAGCTAACAAACAATATCTAAAATATGTCACTGTGTCCTTGCAACCCAACTCTACAATCATATTCATGTTGCTTAAAACCTAAGAGCCTCCAATCCATATCGTCTGCTTCTACTCCAACACATCACCCTAAATATGTCAACTGCCTGTACTTTAACTGTCCAAAGAACATCTGTTAAAACTCCAGGTGCTTCAGGGTCCAGACGTTAGTTGCAATTTTTTCCCCCAGTGGATAGATGCAACAGACCATTGCATATAAAACAATTCTTCCAACCCAGCCTTGTTGTTTTTCTACATATTAAAAAGAATATTTGGGGAAAAAAATTAATATTAAATTGCAATTTCTATAGTTGTTTCCATGATACATTCTATTCTCTGCACATGTACTAACAGAGAATAGTGACTTACCCTTAAAGATAAATTTTGATCTACCATATAAAGGAGGGAGAAAGAGAAAGAAAATTGTGGGGGCGGGGAGAGAGAGAGAAAATCGTGAATTATAGCTCCTTTTCTTGTCCCTTTTTTGTATAATATTCAGAAATATTACAATAAATGCCAGGGTGCTCTCAGTTTTAAATCTCCATTTTGGATTAGATCGATTTAGACCACAGACTTTGGCTTGATTGTGTCCTTATAACTAATTTTTTCTACTTTGTACTTTGTTTCCCCTGTGAATGCTAAATGCTTCCATTTTTTATATTGTTTCACATATACAAAATGCATCCTCTTTTGTATTCATTCAGGTTAAATCACATATTAACCACACCCCCCCACACACACGGAGACTTGGGGAAAACTTTAAATTGCGGAGCATTCTAAATTGTCTGGAACAAGAAATACTGTTCTTTCTAAAACTACAGAAGCCACTAATGTTGCCTAAAGCTATTTTATTGTTTTGTAGCATTTTTAAAATACGAAGTATAAGGACCCAGTGGAAAAGTTTGCGTTAGATTTTATTTGTTCTGTTTGTTGTGGTTCAAAGACAGACTTAGAAGGTCCACACCCCTCGAAGAGTCAATATGCCTTATTAGAACCAGAAATTATAAACTAGTTTTTTTTTTTTTTTCATTTTAGGGATAAATGTCCAAGTTTAAGAGCTAAATAGGCAAACATGACTAGCAATGGCTGGTTGGCTATAGTTCACAGCCTCTGTAATTCCACTCATGGATTGTTAACCCTCTTCATTATTGAGAAAAATTAGAGCCCATTTTAATTCTCATTTCTTGGAGCACAAATGATGGAAAAATGACACTCTGACAGAAGCTAAATTTTCTTTGAAACACCAACCAATCACATCTGTGTTGAGGTCGACAGAAAAGTGCAAGAGTGTCAGCAACTCAACTCTGCTAGTTGAGAAGAGTCACTGTCTATCACTTGGGAATTCACTTCTGGAACTCTGAAAACATTTCAAATGCAGAAAAGCATTGCCATTTAATTGGTGCAAAGTTACAGCAGTTCGTAAAACAAAATTAGTGTGCACTAACTGTGTGAAATGTACAACTCTCTTTATGTTCAACTTGGGCAATTCTTCAAATCAATGTTTTAATGGACAGTTGCTTAATTTCTCAAACACAGACTACCCTAAAAACAGCCTTGAAGAGGTAAAAGCTTGAATGTGATAAACTCGCATACTCCTGGGTATTTATATTTGATCAGAGGATTGATATTACCTGTCTTTGCCTCCCTGACAGTTGTCTGTTTATACCCATTGAGTTGGAATTCCAGGTCAGCACTGGGGCCAGAGAAACTTGGATGTGTGTTGGCCATTTCATTCATACTATTGGCTTCAGTAATTTTATTCCACAGGAACAAGCTCAGGATTTGGGGAACGATCTCCTGCGGTGAATTCATCATGGCACACCTGAAGAATACAGCTGTGCACACCTAGGGAAAGAAAAACTCCTGCTGCTTGTGAAGATGCATCTTATCTCCAGAGTAGTATTTCCCCCTCTCCACATCCTCTCTCATTGGCAAGTCAGTCAAAATCCCTATGAGCTTTGATTATGTTCCCACCGAAGTCCAGAATTCCAGACAGCCACCCCATGAACTCCAAGATGGCATTACATCTTCACCTTGACAGCAAGATCCCCTAGGAAGGCTTCATCTCCACATGCCCTGTGCACTCAGGTAGGGAGAACTCTGCACTTCTGTACTCACAAAATAAACACACCCATCTTCTGCCCGGTGTACCCCCATGAGGCGGAAGATACGAGAAAGTGCTGAGAAGTGTTTTGAAGCTGGAGGCAGAAGATGCCATGGAAGTAAACAGTAATTTTATTAATTGCCTCGAAATAGAAAATGTGGAGTTTAAATCGATGCTACTTTCTTCGGAGTAAACACTAAATATAACAGCCAAAGCGATATGGTTAAAATTAACTTGCAGTTGCTTTGCAAGCTGGTGAGAGACAATTACAAACGGGGAGATATTGCCAAAGCTCATTTACCGCTTTCTTTCTTCTGAATACTGTCTCTACGTTCAGGTCTTCACGAGACTTCTCAATGGCACAGGAATCCCATTGCATTTGCTTATTCTTGATTTTTGTCAATGGGAAAAAATTAAATTCCCCTGCCACACAAAGTACCACGATAAATACCTACCAGGGCTGCTGCAGCAACCCCAAACTCTGGGGCCAACGTCCTCCCCGCTCCTGCCCTTCACGTCTGTGTGTGTGTGTGTGTGTGTGTGTGTGTCTACAGGGTGTGTGTGTGTGCATGTGAGTCTCTTACTCTCCAGCTAGTGTGCACGAAATGGCTCTTTCTGACTGCTCACAGGATGCCAAACAGCACTGAATGGGTTAATTGGCATTTTAAGAAGGTAATTATAAAGTGTAACCGGCAGGGTTATCGCCAGAATTGGGAGGTGGAATGTAGGTCTCCCACCCACTGGAGACTCTCACATCTTGAAGAGCAAGCTGAAGACAAAAGCAGAGCTACCACTGTTTCTTGATTTTCCCTTTCAGCGGCAACTGTTCGCCCCCAGTGCTCTCTTTTTGAATGTGCTGTATCAAGCCAGTAGTTACAGAAGAGTACAGTGTGGTCTGTCCTGACTACAGAATTACCTTGGGATTTGATTATAGCATAAATATGCAGTAAATCATTATGTGTATGGGTTTTTTTAATCATGCATAATGTGTATACACAAGACGTGTTTGGAAAAGAACTAAGAAATAACTGGAATCAAAAGGAAACTGATATATTTTAAGACACTTCTATGACTTTTAGTGTGGAATGTAAAATTTTAAATGGGTTTTTATACAGGTTCCTGGAAAGCCCACATAAATGCCATTTACCTCAGCTCACGCTTACTGCAAAATAGAGATATAGCCACCACGGTGAGCAGCTGCCACTGGTGCCCAACGTAGCATCTCGGTTTAATTTTCAAAAGGAAGAGTTTCATGGCAGTTAGCACGCCTGTCATTACACGTGAGTAAAAGAAAACAGGGAAAGGCAATGATTAACAGGAGGTTTCTAAATGGTATGGTGAGTGACAGGGGCAAATCATAACCTACCCTCTACCAGGATTAAATGCACACTTGTCCAGCTCACACACTCCCACACAAACGCATACACACACAGGCGACTGTGAACCTCACGGAGTCAAGGGCTCTGTCTTCTTCTTCGTCCTTCCATCCCCTGCAGTTCTCAGCACAGTGCTGGAAACATAATAGCTGTTCAATAAACATTGTCAGATTCAAGGGCTAAGCTAGATGGAACAGATTACAAAAGCATCTTTACTTACAATATTGAGTATCATGAACTTTGGCCACAGCAGAACAGGCCAGAATCCAGGTTTCCTAGCTTAAAACAAAAACAAAAATGAAGGACAACAACAAAAAGCTTCAGTGGGCATCACTGACTCGATGGATGTGAGTCTGAGTGACCTCCGGGAGTTGGTGATGGACAGGGAGGCCTGGCGTGCTGCGATTCATGGGGTTGCAAAGAGTTGGACACGACTGAGCGACTGATCTGATCTGATCTGATCTGAAGAATGTACTAATATTTCCTTATAATAATAGTGTTTGGTTGGTGGCCCTTTTCTTCCTTGATGTGGAAAAAAAGTGTCATTATAGAGATTTGTAAAGATACAAATCTCTTGAGCACATGATGGATCTTTGCTAAAAAAGAAGAGATGATATCAATCTGCTCATCACATCTTGCCCCTCACTTACGTTGCTTGTTCAATTGTCCTGTCTGCCATTTGCCTGGCCCCCAATCCTAAAATTCTTGGCTTCAGAAAAGCCCATCATCTTGAGCATTGCTTGAGTGGGAGAGCCAGAGTCTTGACATAATGTGAGTATGGCTGTTGGCGCAGTCAGAGCACCGAAGTCTGTGCAATGCCACACACACGTACACACACACACACATACACAGACCCACCATCCCACTGGGAAACTCAACTGGCCATCCCCCTCTGCAGCAACCCGCAACAGCGCAGGAATCCACATCGCCTTCCCATCTTCACTCCTGCAGGCAGATTCCATCTTCAGAGAAACAAAATAAGGGCAATTGCAAAGGATCAATACCCTCTCTGGTGCAAACAGAAGGGTGAACAGAACTGTATTCATTTTGGACTGGGAAAAGCGCTCCTTTTTCTAACCTCTCCTCCTTTGCTATTTATCAAAGAAAAATCTCAATTAATTCTCAATTAGCATAATTAGCCCCAACTTACGGTGACTTTAATAACTCAGGGTAACTTCAATCTATTTCATATCCATAGCCAATGTTACCAGAATAAACAGTTCCATTCCTTCTTTGCACTGGTGTGGAATTATTTCCCCACTTCTCCTGATGGAAATTCATATCCCACTACTGCCTTCTGCGCGCCTAACATGAGTGCATTTAGATGGCTTCCAGCAGGATTCTACTGTCAGCATTCTAGAGCGGGCAGCCCGCTGCTGCCTCTTTCGCCTTCTGCATCTTTACTTACTTGTGCCCAGGCCTAATGCAGTATAATTGAAACAATTTTATTGTCTGGAGCTATTCATTCTAATGTTTCAATGACAGAAAATACTGGTCAATTTGACAAGTTAATATGACTTCAGTGGTCATTTGAACTCCTTTAAGCCATTGGGTGCTAAAATTGCTTGTCACCTCCCTTCACCTGAAACGGAATTCAACCAGTATGTAAGGTTTATGGGGGAGGAGAGGGAGGGAGAAAGTTGTTCACAGAAATGCAGCTCTGTCAGGAGTAATTGCAAGTTTTGATAATTGATAGGAAACTGCCCCTTTGGTCAATGGCCAACTCCCTCTCAAAAGCAACACTTGACCCTCCCCATTGCCACCTTCATGAAAAGCCCCTGAACTTAGGGTCCGGTCTTGTGTGCTAAAGCCTTGACCGGTCTTTTCTCTCCCTTTCCGAATATGTGAAACACTGTCCTTAAAACACTGACTTCACCACTAAAGGAGCAGATACAGTGCCTCATTATTCAGGATGGCATTCAAGGGTGATGCTTTAAAACCTGAGCTTCCATGGTAGCTCAAAAGGTAAAGAATCTGCCTGTAATGCAAGAGAGCTAGGTTTTATCCCTGGATCAGGAAGATCCCCTGGAGAAGGGAATGGCAACCCACTCCAGTATTCTTGCCTGGAGAACTCCATGGACGGAGGAGCCTGGCGGGCTATAGTCCATCAAGTCGCAGAGTCAAACATGACTCGGCGACTAACACTTTCACAGTTTCTTTAAAACTTGGACAGCCATGTGTTTTGCAACAGCTTCCAACAATGGTGGTTGTGAACTTCCTACCACCCAAAGCAATCATATAACAAGATTTGCAGGTAAGTTGTGAAAAGCTAGGAAAAAAACACAAGTGTATGTGTCTGTCTTTCTGAACTTTTCCTAAGTGACCTGAGAAGGGGTTGCTTTAAATAAAATGTTCTAAGTAAGTTTATATATAATGAAAAATCCACTTTTGAAACTAAATAACCTATGGGTTTATTTTGCCTAAATTAAGTTCCTATTGCTTGTGGGTCATAGTGTCATTCTTTCTGATTTTTCCACAAAAACGTTTGATTCTAAGGACATCAGTAACCAGGGAATGTCACCTTTCCCTTACAATAGAACTCTGAAACACCTAAGGTAGGATTTTTTTTTGAAAAATATCTTTTTAAACTACCCCATTAATCCTTGGGGCATTCCAAGGTGGTGCTAGTTGTAAAAGAATCTGCCTGCCAATACAGGGAGATGCCAAGAGATGCAGGTACAATCCCTGGGCCAGGAAGAACCCCTGGAGCAGGAAATGGCAACCTACTCCTGAATTCTTGCCTGGAAAATTCCATGGACAGAGGAGCCTGGTGGGCTACAGTTCATGAGGCCGCAAAAAGTCAGACATGACTGAGCATATACATTCTTGGGGGAATTGAATGTAACTTTGTTTCCTTAGGTCGCTGGTACCAGTCTTTCTAAGTACACTATCTCTTCTTCTAGGCTAAGATGACCACAAACATATCCTGCCTCCTTCCAGCTTTCATATTTCACACCAGGACCCTGCCCTGCCCATAGCTTAGCACTTTGCTTCCATACTCATCACCCTTTCTGAAGGCTTCACACCCCTTTGCATTAGAAAATTACCTTGCTTCACAGCATCATTGTATGTCTTTTTGCCCACCTAGGACAGAGACATGTAAATAAGTCGTAAAAAAGCATGATAAATCAATCAGAAAAGTCAAAATAGTTCTTAGAACTTCAAACTGCTTTTCCTGCACTCTGATATTCTGCAAAGAAAACATCCATCTTAAATGTGTCCAAAGAAATAATCAAAATAGATTCATTGTTACCCCCACCCACACTCCTGGATAGCTGCAATATAGTCTCTGGATGGAGATCTTAGAATATATATTTTAGGATTTTTCAGTTAAAAGCGGTTCATGAGAACCTTAATGGTCCATGCAGGATGGTATCTGGGCCTGCATAGAGGCTAATATTTTCCTCTTTCACATGTTTTTGCTTTTTCTTACTGCTCAGACCTCCAACATGGGAGCATATATGCCGAAAGTGGCTCCTTGAAACAGAAGGTGGCCTAATTATTAAAAGAATGGCCTTCCTGCCTGTGATGGTCTGTCTATTTGTGTATAAAATCCTACAACTGTGAAAGGCCTCATGCATTGCAAAAGGGAAAAGAGGGGGGAAAGGGGAAAAAAAAAATCAAAGTGCTCAGTCGAGATACATCAGAGAGATTACACAAGAAGGGAAGCCTAGTCTTCAAGCCCTCAGAATTCTTGACCAAAGAAGTAGTTAGTCCCAGGTCTACATCAAAAGAAAGTGGCATTCTGTGTCATTGCTAGACTTTTCTGTGATGTTTTGCCCTCAGTCTCAGAGTAATCAAAAGTCATATTAAAAAAAAAAAATAGAAAAGAAAGGATAGGCTATCCCTTTAAAATTAGATCATCACTCTGTATTAATATGCAGAATGAGTTGTCAATTGACCAAGCAACAAATGTACTTCCTCGTATCCTCATTTTCACTTCTATCTATGAATATTTTAAAACCCTAATGTGCACTTGGCCATTTGGGTTTTAAGCGAAGACTTATCACAGTGTAAAACCCTTCATTTTTATCCCTTAGCTGAGGGCTTCTTTTTCCCTTTTCCAGGGTGTCATTAAAAATCTGATGCCAAGAGCCAGGACTTGGCAAGGTTTGCAATATAATTTGCAATCTGCAGTGTTTGCTGGCTAGCCCCCACCTGCCCCCCTCCTTTTTTTTTTCCCCTTACCAGTCTGCCCGCTAGAGTCAATAGGGGGCATCGCTCATCTGTCTAAAAGAAAAATAGCAGCATACTAATTAGAATTCTATTTGCCAGAAGCCTCGGAGTTGCTGTGCTTATAGATTTCAAGCTTCTTTTGTTTGAATTAAATTGCCAACTTTTTTTTCCCTTCCTTCTTTGCAGTAGCAGGAGAGAGCGGGTGCCTTATTTGATTGAAGGCGGGTGGAGGGGGCATTGCGCGCGGGAAGAGTCCTAGCTCTGGAAATGCTGAGGAAATGTCAGGGTTGTCTTTAAAAATGCCTGGTATGCTTTTCAGGGGCTGACTCCTGTCTTTCCTGGAGTTATTTTGGGGGAGACTGGTGGGAAGGGGGAGAAGTTCAAAGGGCAGAAACTAGCTCTCTAGCGGAGGCTCCCAGCCCACGCCCCTTTGCCTGATGCTGAAATTTGGGGGGAGAGCTGACACCCTTTCACCCCGAGAAAAGCCAGATGGTTCATGCTCGGATAAAAACCTTGGGCTGGGATCACAAAGCTGGTTCATAAATGGAACACAGTATCTCTTGCTCTATCAGAGTACTCCTTGAAGCGGGGGGGCCAGGGGTGGGGGTGGTGTGGGGAATGGAGCCAGCTAAACCAGATGCAGAGAACGAGCCATATTTAAAATTAGCCTATTTTTATGATCCTTTCATAAAGTTGTTATGGTCCCTTATTAAAATGTCACAATTTCCTATGAAGCATTTGAAAATAAGCTCCATGTTCCATTTCAAAAATAACGCACCAGCAGACAATTTGCGGTTCCAGAAAAGTACCCAAATGCTTGCTGAGGAATCCAACAATGATTCAGCATGATCTCATCATCAAGAGTGTATCCCTGAATCCTATAACCAAAGGGAAGACTAGATAGTTCGCGATTTTCCTCTGAACTAAGCTAATAGAAAGGCCCACAGCAGCTCACTATTAAGTTAATTGTCCTTTGAAGCACAAGAAACACAGACCCTATCTGGAGACTTAAGTACAGGACAATGAAATTTACAGTCCAAATGCAATTGTCTACAAAATAATGAGATATTTTTTATATAAATGTATAAAGACAAAGTTGTATTAAATGTAATAAAATCGTACTGACTGGTACAATGTGGAGACTGGGGATCCTATTTCTCAAGGAATTTTATCATGAGGAAAGCATTTTGTTACAGAACAAACTAGCTCTTTTTTTTTTTTTTTTTTTTTGCATATTGTAGCACAAATATTGGGGTCAAATCTGGAATGCTTATTCATCCACCACCCCACAATAAAATACGTTTCTTCCTGCCTGTTTCTAGAGTGTGATAGCCTCTAAAATAGCTAAAACACAAACAGGAACTTCATGGATGAAAAAATGAACCATAATCTCAGTTGGTAATGCTCACCTCTTAGCCGTTTAGTGTAGCTTATTTCTTTACCATTAGACAGTCCAATTCAAGATAAAGGGAGGAGATCTGATTTTTGTGGACCTGTGTATTACATGGGAGCCAATTCAAAACTAATTATCTCAAAGAAATTTGCTAAACAGAATAACTGCATAAACTAAATGTGTGTATAGATGTTAGGAATGTGTTCCTTGGAATTGACACATTTTAATTGAAGTATATTAGGGTCTGGGCCTTGCCTGAGCAAGAACTTATTCTGCATATGTCGTTAAAGAAGCAAACATTTCAAGGTGTTTAAAGATTATTATTTCCTTACAAACTCCCAGTTATAAGATAAATAGTACTAGGGATGTAAGGTACAACATGATAAATATAATCAACACTGTTGCACATTATATATCAAAGTCGGTAAAAGACCAAATCCTAAGCATTCTTGTCACAAGGTAAAAAACATATGTTCTGTTTCTTTAATGTTGTACCTGTGCGGATGTTCATTAAACTTATTGTGACCATCATTTCACAATGCATGTAAGTCATTACACCTTAAATGAATACAGGGCTGTTTGTCAAATTTGTTTTGTTGTTGTTCAATCGCTAAGTAGTGTCTGACTCTTTTGCGACCCCAGCGCCAGGCTCCTCTGTCCATTACATCTCTATAAAACTGAAAGAAAAAAAAAAAGAAATTCTATTTCTTGCACTTCTTACAGTTAAATTGGAAAATTTTTCCTTATACAAGCATTGCTTTCTCTATATATTCCCTTCAGTTTCTTAATAGTACTCCAAGCTGAGGAGCAAAATATTGCTGCTTAACTCTATCATGGAAATCCCAGAGCCAGCTCCACTCACATATCTTTGAATTACTTTTCCAATTCTAAGACTCCAAGAATCTCGTCCTCCTTTGTAAGTTCTTGTTATAAAAAGTGGCAGGAGGCAGAGTAGGAGAATGACCCACAAGATGGCACCTGTCACCGGAGGATTTTTTCTGCATTCTGCAGGCCAAATTTTGTTTGAACTCACTGTGGCCTCTGTCATATCCTCAATTTCCCTCCACTCTTGGCTCTCTGTCTTTATTCCCTATTTGCAGGCCCAGGCTGTTTACCCAGTTTCTGAAATCTTTGCCTTCAAGAAGCCAAAGTAAAACTTCAGTTTGAAAGCAAGGCTCAGAATTCAGCAGCGGCGACAGGGAAGTTGAGGGTAGACTGCTTTTCTCCGCAGCAGCCTTCCTGAACTTGGAGTTAGTGAGGAAAAGGTTTTTAAAGATTGATTTTCCCTGTGACACTGCCCTAACTCACCCAGACTCTAGGCCTGGAAATGAGGGAGGGGACTGCAACGCTGATGAAGCTCTAGGGTTTGGGCTTCATTTAAGGCAAATGCATGATGAATGGCTGAAACAGAAGTGTCCTGAGACTGGTCTGTTGTTATTTTAACCCTGGCTAGAGTGAAACCCGTATCTCCTCATATTAAATACAGGTTCTGAGTTTGCAAAGGAGTCAAAAATCTAATCAAGGGGAAGGATAATGTCTCTGAAGAACCAACAGGCTTTAAAGGATAAAGATTTCATCCCTCAAGAGAACATGGACACAGAAAACTCAGTCATGTGTTTGGCAAGTTAGAAACAGTTTCGACTTCTCCAGCCACTATAACTGGATGGTTTGGAGGAATCTGAATATCCAGGAATTCGTTAAATAAAATGATTCAATTTCAGTGCATTAAATCAATCAATGCGGGCAAAGAATTCTGGAACTATGTCGGCCAAAGGTTAGCTGTATTATCAGAACCATGAAACATCTTTAAATGTGAAAGTCATTAACTTATTATTACGAAGATGAGGATGAATATTACTTTATCAATATTCTTTGAAATGAACTCAATTCAAATAACAAAGGGTTTTTTTGTGTTGTTTTTTTTTTTCCCTCCCTTATATTAATTAACTCTACCATTCAAAAATCATTAAAAGCCAGTCTGCAAAAAGGAGTAAGGGGCAAGCAGGAGCAGGGAGGGGTTGCTGCTGGGGAGGAAGACTGTCATCCTGACAGGAGCAATGATATCTTATTTCTGGTGATGGCCAGAGAAAGTGACAACTCTTACTGACCAAGCACCTCGACCTGCCCTCACCTCTTTCTTCACCCTTGCTTTGCGGTGCCAGAAAAGACGATGAAGAAGCCTGCCGGGGAACAGATGAGGTGACAGCCCCCGCCCCTTCCCTCAGCCCCTGGGGCTCGGTCTGCATCCGCCCATCCCCGAGCAGTGCTCCGCCGCCTTCTCTCAGCATCTCAGTAATGGCGCTAGAAAAGGTCTTGAAGCATTGTAATTAAACTCATCTACAGCTGGGGTAATGAAACAAATACGAGAAAGGCATCACACGTCAAGGACAGCTAACATTTGTGCTTTTTTATAATTTTTTTTTAAATCATTGTTTCCTCTATTTCCTGTGTGAGCAACATTACTTCTGCTTCTTTTAACTCCCATCCTACTCACTTGGGAGTCATTTTTAAGGTCAGCCAGTATACATTAATCCTGCCTCGAGTAAAAATTTACTCCTCACGAGAGGAATGACAGGCCTGTACAATAACACATGAAAAAAGTCATTCATTATTTATTTTAAAAAAGCAAAAGTGATGGGCTGTCTTTTTGTGCAATACACAAGAGCTAGATGAGAACTCGTGTGTGGGGGTGTATGTGTGTGGTGTGTGTGTGTGTTGTTCCAGAAGTACTATCCCCTATTATAGTCTCCCTGATTTTCTAATTATTCTAGGGTTTCTGCACTGGAAGAATTAAAAAAAAAAAAATCACATTTTCACAACATTCAGATGGAATACCATTGAAACCTCGCCTTCAAATTTGCCTCCTGCTTCTGTCTTGTGTTTGATGCTGTTCATCCCCCATTAGATGACTTTTCTTCCCTGGGAGACTGAGCCAAGCCAGGAAGGGGAGGGGTAGCAGCAGGCAGAGGGGCAGGAAGGAGAAGCCGAGATCTTCACTGTGTGCATTTATCTGGCTCTAAGTAGGACTTGAATATAATTCAGGGAGACACTCCTCTCTCTTTTGAGCTGGGCACAGAAACAAGCTCATAAAATCAAACAAGAGGGCAAGAGCTTATCTTCCCCCAACAAATTTATCAAGAGAGAGTTTGTGGTGGGCTTATGAAACTGTCATGGAGGGACAAGGTAGAGATCAAATGTACTGTCGAGTAAGGAAACGCGGCACAAACTTTGCCCAGAGCTTGGGGACAATGATGCTCACAGATTAACCCACCCTCTCAATTAACACCTCACATGAAAATCCCCGCAAGGTCATGGGATCCGTGCTTCGGTGCGGTCAATCAGCGCCGCCCGCCTCCATACAAACCGAGATCGAATACAGAATTAACACCGGTCCCCAAGCCCTCGCTCACAGACTCACGTCAGATTAAGCCCTTGCACAGAGAAGATATGAAAAGCATTTCTAATTAGGGTCTGAGGTTACTGGTTAAAATGCAGTCGAGCAGTCTACCAACCATTCTTCTCCTTTTTTATAATTTTAATTAAACTCAGATACTATTTAATTCCTACCTGCATAGATTTAGTGCTACTTGAATGCAAACCTGATAAAGAATACTCCTGATCCCCACTTAGCTGCCACAAGGACTTATTAAAGAGAGGGTGACTGTCTCCAAGATCTTCTAGGACTCCCTTTGCAATAATTACTTTTCTATCAAATGAAAAGCATAATATTTTTCGGTAAATAGGTTTTTTTTCCCCTGTGAAACTTTGACTTCCCTACTCTCTTGACAAAATTGTAATTATAACTTCACTGTAGGGGTTGCTTTATCATCAGGCTAGCCATTAGAATGCTTTTTCTTACACACCAAAGCTCTATTTCCTCATCGCTTATAGAACGTTGAGATGGATGCACAAATTTTCGCTCAAATGTATCACTAATTATATGTGGATGTGCTGCTTCTGTACTTAAAAAGGCGGTGGACCAGATCCTGTTTGAATTATTAGGAATTCTGCGGTGCGTCTGAGTCCTTCCAGCATTGTCTGATTAGTAGTCTAGTATCTTGGTACCAATTTTTAATATCTGCAGTGACCCCAGAAGCCTTAAACAACATCTTCAGCATACTAAAGCCGTGTTCCTCCAAAGCACAGGTCTGAATAATTCAGGATCTGTAATGACAGTTTTGCCCTTATGAAACCATTTGGGCAACTTTGGGATACTAGAATTCATAACTCTAGCTTCCTTTCCATGACCTTCTTATTATTCTCCCAGTGGTGGTCTCGGACACCCACTGCTTCAAAAATATTATGCTAATGTCTTGTTAGAATGATAACAATATCAGGAATTATCCAAATAAGTTCCCATTTTCAGTGTTTGTAGCAGAACTATTGCTTAACTTAGCAGTAGCATGCAGGCCTAAAACCTCCTCACTATTAGAAGTGAAAAGTGAAAGTGTTAGTCACTAAGGCATGTCCGACTCTTTGCCACCCTTTAGACTGTAGCCCGCCAGGCTCTTCTGTCCATGGAATTTCCAGGCAAGAATACTTGCCTGAAGGAGTTGGGTTGCCATTTCCTTCTCCAGGAAACCTCCCAGATTCAGGGATCGAACCCAGGTTTGCTGTGTTGCAGGCAATTCTTTACCATCTGAACCACCAGAGAGGCCAAAATACCATCTCATGTATCATTTCTTTAAAGTTTTATTTGCCATTTTTAGTAAAGAAAATAGCATCAAGACAGCATGTGTTCCTATTTTACACTTAAGGCAAAGCATTTTGAATAAATGATTGTATAAGAAAATGCACTTAAAGGTTTAACTCATTTGATACCGATGTAAACACAAGATTTGGAAAAATTTGGAAAGAATTGGAAAAATTGAAAAACACAAGATTTAGAATAATTAAAAAGAGCTTTAGGGATCATGAAATCCAGATTTTTAAGTGACTAATTTCTTACTAATTTTTTTTTTCCTCTTACTCATAGGCCCCAGAACTCAGAAACAATACCCTCAAAGGACTAGACTCTCAATAGTCAACTTGTGACCTGGGACCACAGGGTCACATTCAGTGCTGTTTGTAAAAATGTTCCAGAAGTCATTTCAGACTGTGCTGCAAAGGGCTGAATTTTAAACCAAGCATTTTGTCTGAGACTTCAGGCATGGTGCTGGGGAGTCTCCACAAGTTTACCCCTCCAGGCGTGCATGTGTGTGTGCTCAGGCACTCCAGTTGGATCTGACTTTGCGACCCTGTGGACTGCAGCCAGCCAGCTCACTACCCATGGGCTTCTTCAGGCAAGAATACTTGGAGTGCGCTGCAATCTCCTTCTTCGGGGGATCTTCCTGACTCAGGCATCAAACCCACGTCTCCTTCTTTGCAGATGGATTCTTTACCACTAGCACCACCTAGAAGCCCCTTCGCTAAGCTGCTAAGTCACTTCAGTCGTGTCCGACTCTGTGCGACCCCATAGACGGAAGCTCACCAGGCTCCCCTGTCCCTGGGATTCTCCAGGCAAGAACACTGGAGTGGGTTGCCATTTCCTTCTCCAGTGCATGAAAGTGAAAAGTGAAAGTGAAGTCGCTCAGTCGTGTCCGACTCCCAGCGACCCCATGGACTGGAGCCCACCAGGCTCCTCCGTCCATGGGATTCTCCAGGCAAAAGTACTGGGGAGGGCTGCCATTGGCAGGAAGCACTAAAACATTGTGTAGGGCAAGAGAAGGTCACCATGGTGGTATAAGTTTGTCTTCCCAATGTCTCTTTTCTTTCCCCACCATATGTCTGGGTCCTTCGTTACCCACCTGTCACCTGGAGTGCAGGAAACTCATCATTGGCCTCTTTTACTTTAATGTCTTTCTCCTCTATTACATTCAATATTAAGCTGGCAATATTTTCTTCCTAAAAGAGGGACTTTGCCCATAACTTTCATGGCTTCTATTTCCTACAGAGTATGTTCAGATTTGTTCCCCACCTACTTTTCTTGTCTTTTTTTTTTTTTTTTTTAATCAAGAATCTCTTTTATTGATTATCAGAAACATTACAAACATCTAGTATGAACAAATTGTAACATGATAGTGTTTAGTTTGAACAATTAATACATTTCAGATATAATATTATACATATTTCAATGCTATTCTCCCCAATCATCTCACCCTCTCCTGGTCCCAGAGTCCAAAAGTCTGGTCTATACATCAGTGTCTCTTTTGTTGTCTCGTAAATAGGGTTATTTTTTACCATCTTTCTAAATTCCATATATATGCGTTAGTATACTGTATTTGTGTTTTTGTTTCTGGCTTACTTCACTCTGTATAATAGGCTCCAGTTCCATCCACCTCCTTAGAACTGATTCAAATGCATTCTTTTTAATGGCTGAGTAATATTCCATTGTGTATATGTACCACAGCTTGCTTATCCATTCATCTGTGGATGGACATCTAGGTTGCTTCCACGTTCTGGCTATTGCAAACAGTGCTGCTATGAACATTGGGGTACAGGTGTCTCTTTCAATTCTGGTTTTCTCAGTGTATATGCCCAGCAGTGGGATTGCTGGATCATAAGGCAGTTCAATTCGCAGTTTTTTGAGGAATCTCCATACTGTTCTCCAAAGTGGCTGTACTAGTTTGCATTCCCACCAGCAGTGCAAGAGGGTTCCCTTCTCTCCGCACCCTCTCCAGCATTTATTGCTTGTGGACTTTTGGATAGCAGCCATTCTGATTGGCGTGAAATGGTATCTCATAGTGGTTTTGATTTGCATTTCTCTGATAATGAGTGATGTTGAGCATCTTTTCATGTGTTTGTTAGCCATCTGTATGTCTTCTTTGGAGAAATGTCTATTGAGTTCTTTGGCCCATTTTTTGATTGGGTCATTTATTTTTCTGGAATTGAGCTGTAGAAGTTGCTTGTATATTTTTGAGATTAGTTGTTTGTCAGTTGCTTCATTTGCTATTATTTTCTCCCATTCTGAAGGCTGTCTTTTCACCTTGCTTATAGTTTCCTTTGTTGTGCAAAAGCTTTTAAGTTTGATTAGGTCCCATTTGTTCATTTTTGATTTTATTTCCAATATTCTGGGAGGTGGGTCACAGAGGATCCTGCTGTGATGTAAGTCAGAGAGTGTCTTGCCTATGTTTTCCTCTAGGAGTTTTATGGTTTCTGGTCTTACATTTAGCTCTTTAATCCATTTTGAGTTTATTTTTGTGTATGGTGTTAGAAAGTGTTCTAGTTTCATTCATATGGAGGGGTCTTGTTTTTGTATCCATTCAGCCAGTCTCTGTCTTTTGGTTGGGGCATTCAACCCATTTACATTTAAGGTAATTAATGATAAATATGATCCCGTTGCCATTTACTTTGTTGTTTTGGGTTTGAATTTATATATCCTTTTTGTGTTTCCTGTCTAGAGAATGTCCTTTAGTATTTGTTGGAGAGCTGGTTTGGTGGTGCTGAATTCTCTCAGCTTTTGCTTGTCTGTAAAGGTTTTGATTTCTCCTTCATATTTGAATGAGATCCTTGCTGGGTACAATAATCTGGGCTGTAGGTTCTTTTCTTTCATCACTTTAAGTATGTCTTGCCATTCCCTCCTGGCTTGGAGAGTTTCTATTGAAAGATCAGCTGTTATCCTTATGGGAATTCCCTTGTGTGTTATTTGTTGTTTTTCCCTTGCTGCTTTTAATATTTGTTCTTTGTGTTTAATCTTTGTTAATTTGATTAATATGTGTCTTGGGGTGTTTCGTCTTGGGTTTATCCTATTTGGGACTCTCTGGGTTTCTTGGACTTGAGTGATTATTTCCTTCCCCATTTTAGGGAAGTTTTCAACTATTATCTCCTCTAGTATCTTCTCATGGTCTTTCTTTTTGTCTTCTTCTTCTGGGACTCCTATGATTCTAATATTGTAACGTTTAATATTGTCCTGGAGGTCTCTGAGATTGTCCTCATTTCTTTTAATTCGTTTTTCTTTTTTCTCCTCTGATTCCTTTAATTCTGCCATTCTATCTTCTAATTCGCTAATTCTATCTTCTGCCTCTGTTATTCTACTATTTGTTGCCTCCAGAGTGTTTTGGATCTCATTTATTGCATTATTCATTATATGTTGATTCTTTTTTATTTCTTCTAGGTCCTTGTTAAATCTTTCTTGCATCTTCTCAATGCTTTTCTCCAGACTATTTATCCATGATTCCATTTTGCTTTCCAGATTTTGGATTAATTTCACGATCATTATTTGGAATTCTTTATCAGGTAGGTTCGCTATTTCTTCCTCTTTTGTTTGGTTTGGTGGGCTTTTATCCTGTTCCTTTACCTGCTGGGAATTCTTCTGTCTTTTCATCTTGTTTAAATTGCTAAGTTTGGGGCGTCTTTACTGTATTCTGGTAGTCTGTGGAGTTCTCTTTATTGTGGCGTTTCTGCACTATATGTGGGTTTGTACCGGTGGCTTGTCGAGGTTTCTTGTTTATGGAAGCTTGTATCGGTGTTCTGGTGGGTGGAGCTGGATTTCTTTTCTCTGGGGTGCAGTGGAGTGTCTAGTAGTGAGTTATGAGATGTCTATGCTTTTGGGGTCGCTTTGTGTAGCCTGTGTATTGGAGCTCAGGCTGTGTTCTTGTTTTTCTGGAGAATTTGCTTGGTATGTCTTGTTGTGGAACTTGCTGGTCTTTGTGTGATGCTTGGTTTCAGAGTAGGTATGGAGGCTTTTAATGAGCTCCTGTCAATTAGTGTTTCGTGGGATCAGGGTATGGACTTAAGCCTCCTGGTTCCAGTTATTGGTCTTATTTTTACAGTAGTCTCAAAAACTTCTTCTTCTATAATGCATTCCACAACTGGACTGCTCAGAGATGTTCACGGAATTATACATAGAAGGAAAAAGGGAGGAAGGAGACAGAGGTGGTCAGGAGGATAAAAGGAGGGAGTGTGAAGGAGAGAGACAGATCTAGTCAGTAATCAGTAAAGAAAAGAAAAAAGGAAAGGAAAAAAGCAAAGGACAAAAAGGAAAAAAGAAAAAAAAAACAAAACAGGGTCGCAAAAGTTATATCTAAACGTGGAGATTAAAGAAGTACTAGAGGATAAAAAAAATAATAATAATAAAAAAATAAAAGAAACAAAACAAACAACAACAAAAAAAAATTAAAAGGAAAAAAAAAATTTTTGTTTTCCTTTTTCCAATTAAAAAATAATAAAAATTTAAAAAATATATATATATTAAAAAAAGAAAAGAAAAAAAAAGGAAATAATGATGGTAAAAATAGTAACAATATATATAAGAGTTTCTCTATTATTGTTGTGGGTTCAGTTCATTTTCAGCTAGTTCCTTGTTCCGGCTTAAATTTCTCAAGATCTATAGGCCCCTTTCTCTGTGGTTGGTCTGTATAGTTCTTTGTTCTGTGCACGGTTCGGCGGTGTTCTGGGCCAAGGCCCGCCACTCGTGTGGTCGGCGCTGCACAATCTGGATTGCCGGCCCAAACTACTCCAGTTAGGCAGCACTCCAGACAATCAGGCGAACGAAGTCTGCGCTGAGGCCCGCAGAGGGGGAGGGGGTCAGCGACGGGAATGGCGGGCGGGCGGGTGGGGGAGGGGATGGGGTGGCCCTCGTGGGAGCCGCTGGCACAGCGGGCGGGGGCACGCCTGCGCGGGAGTGGCCGGCGGGGGAGCGTCCAGTGGGGGAGAGTCCCACGGGGGAGCGTCCCTCTGGGGAGCGCCGGCAGCGGAGCGTCCCGCGTGGGAACGGCCAAGGCGTCTCCCTGCCCAGCCCCGGCTCCCCAATGGCAGATGCGGGCGTTTGCAGCGGTGCTTTTCCGCTGCGGAAGTTACCGCAGGGCCCGCAGTCTGTGGGTTCTAATTGCTCAACTGTTCTCCTCCCTGTTATGATAGTCTCCGTGTTTCCCAGGTTCGGCGCAGATTCCGCAGGGAGAGTGTTTCCTGGTGTTTGGAAACTTCTCTTTTTAAGACTCCCTTCCCCGGACAGAGGTCCGCCCCTCCCTCTTTGTCTCTCTCTGGCTTCTATATTCTTTCCTACCTCCTTTAGAAGGCAGTGAGTTGCTTTTCTGGGTGTCCGACGTCCTCCGCCCTTGTCTTTTCTTTTTGAATGAATATTTACATTGGAGAAGGAAATGGCCACCCACTCCAGTACTCTTGCCCAGAGATTCCCATGAACGGAGGAGCCTGGCAGGCTGCAGCCCATGGGGTCTCAAAGAGTCGGACACAAATGAGTAGCTAACACATACTTAGCATGACTGGAGCTTTATTATTGAAAATTGCTATTGTTTTACTTTTTATTGATTTTTGATTGAAGGATGATTGCTTTACAGTATTGTGTTCCCACCTGCTTTTTAAACCAGAACTCTTATAAATCTATGTGAAGCTATCTTCTACCCTTGCATATCTTTCCCAATCTCAAGGCTTTGCAAAGCAGCACAGGAATACTATGAAGAATAAACTGGCATTTCAGTCCCCTGCTTCCTAACTGGGTTACCATGGGCAAGTTACTTGCCCTCTTTATGTCTCCGTTTCCTCATCTGTAAACTAAGGATTGTATCTGTACCTACTCTCATGGAGCTGATGTGAAAAACAAGTGGGTTAGGACATGTAAAGGACTTACAACAGTGCCTGGCCCATGTAAGCCCTTCATTATAGCTACTTTTCAGTATTACTCAGCCTCTCTTCCCTTACCCAGAAAGTCCTTCCCTCCAGTGCATGCCTGTTGAGGACTCAGTGCCATTTAAGACCCATGTCTTCCAAGAAACACTCCTTGGTACTCAGGCATTCTCTCTTAAGTCTTTCTTCCAGCATTGAAGATATTCTGCCATTGATTACAGTCACCATGCAGGTCAGTTGTTCTCTAGCCGTGTGCCATGAATCCTTAACAATTTGCCCCAAATTTTGATCTGGGGGTAGAATGTTCCCTGGCTACAATCGAAGATGTATGCTCTTTCCAGGGCTGTGTCACACACAGCAGAGGGTGAGCTCCTGGAGGGCAGCCTGCCTCTGTTTCATCTTTGCATCTCCCATAGCGCTGAGCACAGCCCTGCAAGCAGAGCAGATGCTTGGTAAATGTTTGTTAAATTGAATCTCAGGCAATTTGCTTCGATTTACTTAGAACTCCCTGGGTAAGTAATCAGTTCCTATACCATTCAATGAGCTTTTAATAGCATTTACACTGGACTCTCCGTATAGGCTAATCAGAACCAGCTCTCCTAACTCCCTGGCTGAATACTAGGGGATTTCTGACAAAAAGACTCAGGTTGTGCCATTGCCCATCCTTAGCCAAGGCTGATACTGAATGAAGAAGCCCTGCCTCTGTATGAATTTCTCTCACATTTGTAAAACAGACATGACACAAAGAGATTCTTTAGACAGATTGATCAAGTCAGAGATTTGATTTACATGGGACTATATTTCCAATGAATGAGCAGTTGTCTAAATTGGTGAAATGGACTGATTGTTTTGTATAAGTCTCTGTACCTTTAGAATTTAGATGACACCACTTTGGGATTTGTTGAAAATTTTCTGGTACCTGAAATTCAGACAAAAGTACTCAAAATTTAAACTACAGATTAATTAAAATTTAAAACTACAGATATTTCTAACAATTTAAACCCAAAGATTATCACAATTATTTCTAACTATTCTGCTCCATGAACATTGTATCTTACCTAAAATGAGTAGAAATGAATGAAAATAACTAAAAATGAATGGAAACAGTGAGAGACTTTATTTTAGGGGACTCCAAAATCACTGCAGATGGTGACTGCAGCCATGAAATTAAAAGACACTTGTTCCTTGAAGAAAAGCTATGACCAACCTAGACAGCATATTAAAAGGCAGAGATGTTTCTTTGCCAACAAAAGTCTGTCTAGTCAAAGCTATGATTTTTCCAATAGTCATGTATGAATGTGAGAGTTGGACCATAAGGAAAGGTGAGCGCTGAAAAATGGATGCTTTTGAATTGTGTTGTTGGAGAAGACTCTTGAGAGTTTCTTGGACTGCAAGAAGATCCAACCAGTCCATCCTAAAAGAAATCAATCCTGAATATTCATTGGAAGGACGGATGCTGATGCTGAAACTCTAATTCTTTGGCCCCCTGATTCGAATAACTGACTCACTGGAAAAGACCCTGGTGCTGGGAAAGATTGAAGGCAGGAGGAGAAGGGATGACAGAGAATGAGATGGTTGGATGACATCACTGAATCCATAGACATGAGTTTGAGTAAGCTCCAGTGGTTGGTGATGGACAGGGAAGCCTGGCGTGCTGCAGTCCATGGGGTCGCAAAGAGTCGGACTAGACTGAGCAACTGAACTGAAAAATGAGTGGAATTTACTTTGAATTTTAATTCCTTTCCTATTATTTTTTTTCTCTTGCAATTTATATTAAGTTCCACAACAGCCAAATATTGAGAGGGAAGACAGTAGAGGTATAGGCTCTGAGTAAACAGAAAAATAAATGAAAACTTAAATGATGACCAAATATAGAGAAAATATTTTCTGAAGATCAAATGCTGTCAATAGGGACTTGAATAAACTTCAAACATAGAAGATTTTTCCTAGTTATCTTGTTTGAAAAGACATTTCTGCTTCCTTAATTGAAATTAATATTCATTTGATTAGCCTGTATTGATTAAAGATGATTTAGAAAGCAAAATGTGCTGTGCTGCACTTTGCCAAGACGCTTCAGGCATGTCTGATTCTTTGTAACCTTATGGACTGTAGCCCCCCAGGCTTGCTGTCCATGGAAAGAATTCTCTAAGAAAGAATACTGGAGTGGCTTGCCATGCCCTTCTCCAGGGATAAGCAAAATAAATCCCTTCAAATATAACACCTGGGAATTAAAACTAATGTTAGAGAAACTCCTCACTTCATAGTCTTGCTTATATTATCTCGGTTCTCACAATGGCTTCCAAATTAATCAATTATGTAATATCCATTCAGATAACTAAATAAGTTGACTTTCCATATGAGATAATTAGCTACAAAGAATGAAATTTTGAAAGAGCTCTTACAATCATGTGTGAGAATTAAGACTCCCATTATATGGATAAGAAAACTATAGTTCAAAAAGAAATAATACACCCACCTCTGCACATTTAGGAAGCCAGAGGATCAGGATGAAAACCTGAGAATCTCTTTCTGAAGTCTAAGTGCTTTCCCCTACATGCATGTCATTCTTTCTTTAAGGGTTATGTTACTTCTTCATGTATTCATTCTTTCAAAAAATATTTATCAGGAGCCATCCATCAGACAGGCATCATCTTAGGCCCTAGGAATATAGCAGCAAACAAAGTCCCACCCTGTTTGACTTTATTTTCTAAGTGGGAGAAGCAAATCACATATCAATTCTCAAGTAGCAATAGCAGCTAGAAAGAAAAGATGAGCAGAACACGAGTCTAAAGCCAACAGAGGTGGAGTCAGGGCTGTTTCTGATGAGTGGTCAGGCACTCTTTGTTTGTAGACCGTTTAAGCAGAGACCAGAAGGAAAGAAATCATCAGTGCTGTTCCCTCCCCATGTGCACCTGAGAATTTAGTAGTCAGTTAAAGAAGACATTAAAGTAGAGATCCACAAGAAGAAATATTAATACTACACAGAAGCAAATTAACCAGCATGGCTTGGACTTTGTATTAGACATGTACCTGCATACAGCTCCAACACACGCAGCTGAAAGTAGTTGGATCTAGTAACTGGCACCAAATCACCATTCTTAGGATTTCTAAACCCATTGTTCTTTGCATCCCACACAAGAAAGTTAACAAGCAGGGTTCCTCGCCCAACAGGAGGCTGGAAGAATGCCAACCATGCATAGTCACCACTGCCCACCGCTTCTGCCGTGGCCTGGGGTCATGTACATCTATATGTCTGTCTCCCCCTCAGACTGACAATCCTGGAAACAGGGACCTTTTCCTCCTCCTGACTTAACCAGCTCTACTTCCTTTATAAATGGGCCCCTATGAAATGTTTGTTAAAAGAGAGATTGAGAAAGAGAAATATCATATGATACCATTTATTTGCAGAATCTTTTTTAAAAATGATGCAAATGAACTTATTTACAAAACAGAAACAGACTCATAGACTTAGAGAAAAACTTACGGTCCCCAGTGGGGAAGATGGGGAGGAATAGTTAGGAAGTTGGGGATTAACACTCATACCCTGTGATATTTAAAATAGATACAATATTTCCATTCCGTATGACAGGCTCTATGTTCATCTACCTCAATTCAACTGACTCAAATTCATTCCTCTTTATGGCTGAGTAATACTGCATTATATATGAGTACATTGCTTCTTTATCCATTCTTCTGTTGATGGACATCTAGGTTGCTTCTCTGTCCTGGCTATTGTAAGGAGAAAAACAAATATCCTATATTAATGCATGTACATGGAATTGAGAAAAATGATACTGATGAACCAATTTGCAGGTCAAAAATAGAGATACAGACACAAAGAATGGACTGTGGACACAGCAGAGGAAGAAGAGGGTGGGACGAATTGAGAGAAGAGCATGAAATATACACATCACAATGCGTAAAATAGATAGCCAGCGGGAAGTTGCTATATACCACAGGGAGCTCAGTCTGGCGCTCTGTGATAACCTAGAGGGGAAGGACAGGTGAGGGGGAAGGAGACATATGTACGTTTATGGCTGGTTCACACTGTCATATGACAGAAATCAGCACACCACTGTAAGGCAATTATAAGAATTGCTTTTATTACAATTAAGATTAAATTTTCAATTAATTTTTAAAATTGAAATTAATTACTTTTTATAATTTCCAATTAAAAATATTTTTTAAATAGCTAGGGAAAAATAAAATGACTAACCACAAGGACCTACTGTATGTTGTTGCTGTTCAGTTGCTAAGTTGTGTCCGACTATTTGTGATCCCATGGACTGCAGCGTATCAGGCTTCCCTGTCCTTCACTGTCTCCCGGATTTTGCTCAGATTCATGTCCATTGAGTCAGTGATACTATCTAACCATCTCATCCTCTACTGCCCCCTTCTCCTTTAGCCTTCAGTCTTTCTCAGCATCGGGAAACTCTGTTCAATCTTTCCCAGCATAGGGAACTCTGGTTGATAGTCTGTAACAATCTAATTGGGAAAAGAATTTGAAAAAAGAATAGTTACTGACTAAAGAAGGCAATGGCACCCAACTCCAGTACTCTTGCCTGGAAAATCCCATGGATGGAGGAGCCTGGTAGGCTGCAGTCCATGGGGTCTCTAAGAGTCGGACACAACTGAGCAACTTCACTTTCACTTTTCACTTTCATGCATTGGAGGAGGAAATGGCAACCCACTCCAGTGTTCTTGCCTGGAGAATCCCAGGGACAGCGGGGCCTGGTGGGCTGCCGTCTATGGGGTTGCACAGAGTCGGACACGACTGAAGTGACTTAGCAGCAGCAGCAGCAGCAGATACACCCTGATAGTTCAGTTGGTAAAGAATCCACTTGCAATGCAGGAGACCCCAGTTCAATTCCTGGGTTGGGAAGATCCACTGGAGAAGGAATAGGCTACCCACTCCAGTATTCTGGCCTGGAGAATTCCATGGTCTGTATAATCCGTGGGGTCGGAGTCGGACATGACTAGGCGGCTTTCACTTCACAAATACATATATCCTATAACTGAATCATTTTGTTCTACACCTGAAACTAACCACAACATTGTTAATCACTCCAGTGTAAAATAGAAAGTTAAATAATCAATCAAAAGCCTGTAAAAAGATCGAAATGAATGTGGACAGTTTTCACATAGCTAAATACTCACGGAAGAATAATATCGGACATTTCTACTGTGCATATACCGGGCACATACATTTAAGGGCCTTGGACTCTGGTCTTTCCACAAAGCTGTGCAGGAGGGGTGGTAATCCCCGCCCCTCCCCAGCATTTTATACAAAAGAACCTCAAGGCTGAGAGGAGTCAGGAAATGGCAGGTCGAGGACAAGATCTTGCTCTTTCCTGGACCGATGTTAGCGATGGTGACAGGCTCATCTTTCCTTTCTCATGGACACTCCGCTTCCTGATGTCTAATTTTGAAGTCATAACACAAAATTGCTTTGCATTTTACTACACGAGAAGTGAAGAGCTAAACATCACAGTACGATCTTTACTGAACTAGCCCATATTGCTCATATACTGTCCACGACAAATTTCCTTTTGGTCATTACAGCTTCGAATACAGAAGAAATGGTAATGGCAGAAATAGGTGAGACCCTAGAACTGAGTACCAGAGACAGGTGAAAGCTGGATCAACAGAACTTTCCACCTTTGGGTAAATGTTTACCTATGATTAACTCAACAATGAGCATACCTAAAATGGATGGTCCATGTATTTTTCCATCTAAGCATCCATTTGACTCAAAGACACACATTACATGCTGAACGTTTCAGATTAATGAGCATAGGCCCACAGCAAAGCCAGGTTAATATATTTCCTGGTTGCTGAATCTGATCGTCTCCATCTGATATCTCATGCATTAATGTCCCAGGGAGCTTAAGTTGCTAATAGAGTAAATATGAAAATCATAAAAGATTTTATGTCTCATAAAGGCTTTATAAAACAAAATCTGCATAAAGTAATATTTGGCAACATAACAACAACAATGATAACATAATAATGATAGGCAATGCTCTATCCAATGTGTAATTAATATTTTAATTATTTTTCTTCATAATATCTGCATCCCACTGTGCAGAGTAACTGCGTCTCATAATTTTAAAAGATGACAAGATTACCATTATTAATGTTCTAGGATCCATGTATTTATTTTTTAATGTTATTAATGCTACTGATGACAATGAATATGAGTGTCATAATGAGGTAAGGACGTGGTTCGTTCTGATGATTCCACTTGGATCCCTGGAATTTAACATTCCATATTGATTAATTATTTATCTGTGGCTGGTGCCGACTTTTTGTGTATCCCAATTGTGTACCCACATGTATATTTATGTCTACTAAATTATTTTAAAGAGCTCTAAAAATAATTGGCCTATTATCTCACGCACATAGTTTAGATTGAGATGGATAGAATTTTCAGAATTATAAATATCAAAGTACTTATTTTTAGACTTTTTAAAAAAGCGAATGTTGCTTTTACTGGCAGAGGGAATTATAAGCTTTTACCTTCTCAGCCCTGGATCGCAAGGAGATTGTCTGTTAAATTCATGAAACATTTTAAAATAGTTTTCTTTCCCGCCCAGATTCTAGGCTGACCATAAATATAATGTGTCTCATGATTTAAAGCTGTTCTGTTCAACACAGTAGCACCTAGCCAAACATGACTGACTAAGAGCTTGAAATGAGGCTGGTCTAAATGGAGATATGCCATAAAGCTGAAATACTCTCTAGGTTTTGAAGGCTTAGTCCAAAAGAACCCAGAGCTCATTAGTAAAATCTTAGTGTTGATTATATGTTTAAATGACAACATTTTGGACAGTTTGGGCTAAATAAAATATTTACATGTCACATTTTCTTTTCTTTATTTTTTAAATTCAGGTGCAAGGAAATCACATTCAGTAGCCTACATAAAATTTCTATTGGGTAGCCCTGCTCTTGAGTTCCGTCTTTGTAAACTGTCATCAACCCATTTTCCAGATGAGAAAGTCGAGTTTACAGAGATCGTAATGGGGATTCAAATCCAGCCAGCAGCTTGGCTCTAGAAGTTGTACTCTCAACCCCTGTGCTATATTCCCTTAGACATGAGCCCCTGAACCCGTGATGGTTTGTCTCCTTCCCTGTGGATACCCTGAGCTGGGTGGGGTGGTTGATGGGAGACAGTTATACCGTCAATACTCCAGCAGCACCTCCAAACACTTCCAGGGAAGGTCAGCAACAATCTCTGGCACATAAAAATATCCTCAGTTGCAGTGTGACCTGTCCCTAAAGGAGGACAAGGGCCAACTTTGGTCGAGATCATTCCTCCGGGAAAGGCAGGGGCTGTCGCCGTGCTCCTCAGTCCGGTATTTGCATCAGTGACTGACACTCTATTAGGATTGGTATCAAGGGGGTGGGCTCCTGGTTTCCCTGGATTTGGGCCTTTCACGCCTTCTGATTGATAGCTTCTGCTTGTAAAGCGGTCACCCGCGCAGCTGTCTCCTGCTCCTGTCCGCCTTTCCACTGTGGTTGATGCAATTCTGGTTTCATTCATCAGCCCCCTTGAATAGCAACATCCTCCAGTTGGAGGAAAACCTGCTGTTGCCGCTCCGGGTCTGCATTTGCATGCATGCGCTGTCCTGCCAAGTGCTCCATGGCCCGGCGTCTGCCAACTGACAGGCAGCCTGTGGATCCCGTCCCTGATAAGTTTTCTGGTTTCTCAAATTATCTGTGTTTTACTTTGCTTTCATGCTCAAAGCATAACAAATTTCTTTGATATGTTTCTGTGGTGCTGTGGAATGCCAATGGCATCAATTGAACTGTCTCGCACCACAGAAAAAGCTGTTTTTGCAGAGCCTCCATTGGCCATAAGCTATAAATATCTGCTGCTTTATAATGTCTTTGATTGCTACATAAACTCTGATCATTAAACATTGATCAAAGATGGCTTGGAATCAAATGACATTATGCTATGATGATATTCAAGTGCAACAGGCACAGGTCGGGATTAGGTGTCCTGAGTGTGCCCCTACCCTCCTTGTGGGGAAGCTACCAGTGGACTCAGACACATCAGCTTTTGTCCTCCAGGCTGATTTTAATGAAATGCATGGTGGTGCTAGAATTTTCACGGCTTATTATATATTTCTTAGGAAACTTGAAATTTTTATACAACTACAGCTGCCTTTTAGAACATTGTAAATAGAGAAAAATTAAAAGTTGAAAAATAGATAGCCAAACAGACAAGAAACAAAGGAGACAGATAATAGATAAATAGTCTTCTGTACTTTAAAATATTTTTTATTTCCTTTTTATATTGACAAACATATATTGACTGTAGAAAATTTGAAAAATGTAGGAAAAAATTACCTCAGGCCCACAAACCAGAAATAATCTATTAACAGTTGTCATTCTTTGCTATGGATAAAGATTATTTTTCAAAACACTGGACTACACTAGGCATTTGTTCTCATCTTGCTGCCTTTAGCATTCTTTTTCACTTTGATACTCCTCCTGAACATTTCTCTCTGTATTAAATATTTTTCTATATATGTTAATTACCTTGATTGTGGTAGTAGTTTCACAAGTATATGCATGTATCAAAATTCATCAAATTGTATACATAAACGATG
This sequence comes from Tragelaphus eurycerus, assembly GCA_935064755.1. NCBI lineage: Eukaryota > Metazoa > Chordata > Mammalia > Artiodactyla > Bovidae > Tragelaphus > Tragelaphus eurycerus. Next base: position 10,119,871 of record CAKXYN010000075.1, on the reverse strand, counting down.
CACAATCTTCTATGTATCAATTATACTTCAAGAAGGCTCTTAAAATATTCTTTTATAACTTCTGATATGTAAGTGTATGATAGATCCTGTGGATGTGTCATAACTAATTACATATGGTTGGACATAGATATCTTTTTCTTCATCTCTGTCAGCTATCAGGATCTTGGGGGTCACTAGGATATTGCGGATCACTGAACAGAATACAGGTTGAAATAAACTAATGTAAATTTAATGAGTAGTTTAAATATCAACTTACCTAAAGACAACATTCATGTTTACATTCAACTTGTGAATGGAACAATATTTCTAAGTCAATTAGAGTTTTTAGGGGTTTTAACAATACACACAGTTTTTCTTGTTCAGTTAAGCAAAGTCATGTTTCCAGGGAGAATTTTCTCTCCTACCTACAGCTGAGGTTTCTTTAACATATGCTGCTTTCCATTCTCCCAGGAAATCAAGTTATTCTTACTAGTTTTCTCTAGAGTCCGAGTTTTCACTTGTCATAACTCCAGTTTAGAAGCTGGATCATTAGCAAGATTCCAGGGTAATGATCAGATTGTGAATGTGCTACATGATTATTACAGTCATTTACTGTTCAATACCTTTGATGTTAAAACAACTGAATCAGGGCAAAGTGGTTGCTTAGTATTGTCAAAAGAAAAACAGGGCCAATGACATGTAGTCTGATTAAGAAAGTGTTGAGTAATGTTAGTTCTTTCACTTGAAAAGAAAGATGCTTAACTAGATGATCTCTAAGTTCTTATCTTCCTCTGAAATGCTATCATCTGTGATACTTCCTGACTTCCCCTGTGGCTCAGTCAAAAGACTTCCTGCAATGTGGGAGACCTGCTTTGGATCCCTGAATTGGGAAGATCCCCTTGGAGGAGGAAATGGCAGCCCACTCCAGTATTCTTGCCTGTAGAATCCCAAGATCAGAGGAGCCTGATGGGCTACAGTCCATGGGGTCGCAAAGAGTCAGACATGACTGAGCAACTAAGCACAGTGGATACTTCAGTCCCTCACTCTCAGATCAGATATTTAGCACACCGAATAGACATCTTAAAAAATAAAGACCACATTTAAACATGTGAAGTGTTTGGAAATATACATAGATAATTAGATGATAGATAGACAAGAGACAGATATATATATTTGTAGATGTATGTATATGTTTGTTTCAGTGACTCTCCAGGAGACCCCGCTTTCCAATATCCATGCCTTATTTTAAGCCTGGGTTGGCTCTGTGATCTGTTTTAACCAATAAGCTATGACAAAGTGATACTGCCTGAAGTGGTATTTTATACCAAAGCCTTGTTAGGTTGCAGAAACAAATTTTGCATTCTTAGAAGCCAGCTGCCAGGTTAGAAGTTGACCCCCCAGACTGCCATGCTGTGGGAAAGCCCAAGCAGCCTGTTTATTACACGCCTGGAGGAGAGATGGGTCCTACCCAACAGCCCCAGGTAAGACCCAGCTAGCACTAACAAACCGTCAACCATGTGGATGAGGCCACTCAGACTTTTCAACCATCTCACCACCTGAATGTCACCATGCACAGAAGGAGAAATGCCTGATCAACTCCCCAAATCATGAGAAATAATTGTCATTTTTTAAGTCCCTATGTTTTAGGATAGGTTGTGATGCAGCAGTAGAAAATGATGCATATTGACTGCTATGGGGAATACAGAATAGAAGAAGATGTAATTTTTTTCACATTTGTGTAATGACAAGCATATATAGGAACATATGCACGTGTTTGTACGCTGCATTCTTTCCGCTGCAGTAATAAAGATACAAGTCAATTTAAAAAGAAAATCACACGGGTTGACATGGGACACATTTCTTGCACTTTTTCCTATTGGAGTGGTCATGGAGTCATTAAATTCTTGAGGAATATTTGGTTCTTGTTGCTCCTGTGAGAGGTTCAAATCAACAGATTCATGAATACATTTTTCCCTCTCGATTAGGAGGAATTGTATTCCAGAGGAACACAGTTAAATTGAGTGGAATGTGTGCTCACCAAGTTCCAGGATACATAATGTGTGTGGTAACCACATCTGACATGACAGAGCCTGATGGGCGGCTGAATGGAAATAAAGATGCCAGATTCTGCCATAAAGGAGGACAACAGACATTTATATTTCTCCAAGCAGCCCCAGCCTGCCTTATGAGCAGATTTATCTCAGTTTGAATATGAGCAGGGACTTCCTCCAAAAGACGATACACGAGCCATCATGGACCTCTCTTCCTATCTCTATCTTCCTCTGTCTCTTGCCCTCCTCTCTCTCCACCTGGTGAGATAAGCAGCATAAAATCACAACCACCCTACAATTTCACCAGAAGCAATAAAACAAGAAGAGGCACTGTCTTACCCCATATGCTTGCTAACATCCCAGCCAAGGAAAAAGACTTAGCACAGTGCAAGGCTGACTTTGTCCTCGGTGTCCATCTTCAGAAGAAAGGCCAGCTGTGCACCATTAGAAATGCCCCCTCTCCTGGTCAATGCAAAGACAAACCACAGACTCTACCTGTAGCAGCTCTTCTTTCTCCACATCACCTGCTGGTTCCTAGAAACTCCCATCCATGAAACATCACCTGTAGTCACGATGTAATTCCCAAGGCAACAGCTCCTCTGATGCTGGTTTTGCTTTTGGCAGCTTTTTACAGATTCAACGTAAAAAACATCTATGTTCTAACAAGTAGGCTACCTTTGAAATCACAACACAGGATTGGGTTATAGCCCATCCACGTAAGTAGTAGGTTTTAGCTCCAAATATGGAATTGCCTGGGATTCCCAGGGCTCAGCTGGTAAAGAATCGCCTGCAATGAGGGAGACCTAGGTTCAATCCCTGGGTGGGGAAGATCTCCTGGAGAAGGGAAAGGCTACCCACTCCAGTATTCTGGCCTAGAGAATTCCATGGACTGTATAGTCCATGGGGACGCCAAGAGTCGGACATGACTGAGTGACTTTCACTTTCACTGTAGGGTTGACTGAGTTTCCCGGGTGGTGCTAGCGGTAAAGAACCCACCTATCAATGCAGGAGACACAAGAGATGGGAGTTCTATCCCTGGGTTGTGAACAGCCCCCAGGAGGAGGGCACAGCAATCCAGCCCAGTATTCTTGCCTGGGAAATCCCATGGACAGAGGAGCCTGGCAGGCGACAGTCCATAGGGTCGCAAAGAGTCAGATGTGACTGAAGTCACTTAGCACACACAGAGGGTTGACTGCATGCTTGGAACTGGGAGTAGAGGATGGGGACTCACCACTCTTTGGAGGTCCATTGCTTCCTTCCCCATTACTATGTATGAGACTCTCACAAAGAGAGTTATAGTCTGAAACCTTTGCCTCGCTGAAATGTTTTCTGAAATGGCTGAGCTCAGGCTCTCTTTCTCTTCGATTATCTGGATGTACAGGCTTGCTGGCAGAGATGCCGGAGCAGGTAATAAGTTGCTTGCCTTCTTCAGGCCCCTCACAATTTATCGCAAGACACCCCCAACACACACAGGCCAGAGTGACCCTCCCAGGCAGCTCATGCTCTGTAAGCCCCCTCATTCTCCAAGCTCAGATGAATATCCAAATGTTCTGCTAGGTACTAAAAGGAGACTTTTATCCATGAAGAGCACAGAACTGAAATCCAGTATTCCAGTTGGTCATTTTTATTGGTACTAACCTCTGCCTTCAGTTTTGAATTACTACTTGAAGGGAGAGAGACAGAGAGAGAGAGAGAGCAAGAAGCGATGCAGAGGAGAAATGATAGGAACTGACATGAAAAAATACGGAAGGTGTGAGTCCACACACCCAGCTGTCTTGAAACTCTATTTTCTGTATATTAATGATATTAGGGCTTCCCTGTGACTCAGACTGTAAAGAATCTGCCCGAAGTGCAGAAGACATTGGTTCAATCTCTGGGTTGGAAAGATCCCCTGGAGAAGGGAATGGCAACCCATTCCATTACTGCTGCCTGGAGAATTCCACAGATAGAGGAGCCTGGTGGGTTATAGTTCATGGGGTTGCAAAGACTCAGACATGAGTGAGCAGCTAGCACAACAACACAATGATACTGCTCAACTTCTTTTTGTTATTGTTAGGATTTGTTGAGCCGTACAACTTACCTTACAAGAAAATAAAATCCTATGGACTTGGCCCCAAGGTAAACCAGGTTCACTTCTGAAGGTCCGTCGTCTAGAATAATACCTAGCATTTAGTAGCACCCAGTTAAATATTTGTTTGATTGATTAATAGTTTATGTACTTTAACTGTATTTTCTTTAAAGTAATTTAAAATTAATATACACAAACTTGTAATAAGTAAATGAATTCTCATTTCACTGGGTAAGTTAAGGATGTCTAATCTACATTTTCTTCAGATTTGCCACCATTTATACCAGCTTGGTATTCCATTTCCCTGTAGAATATTGTGTGAAAAAAATTGCATATCTACAAAATTGTGTGTGGGTGTGTGTGTCCTGTAAGGTATTAAGCAGTTATTTATAGAAGGAAGAGTTTTTCACCCTCGATTCCAGGGGACAGTCTATATCTGTGTATGTTCCCAGGCGTTGCCAAAATTTAAATTTTTTAAATTAAATGATACTGAAACACAGCCTAAGTTTCCTCTGAAAGAAACCTTGTGCTGCATGCTTTTGAAAAAGTAGCTACCTCTTTTTCTAAGACTGAATTTTTGTAATATGACCAATTCTAAAATGTTTAAAACGTTTGCATGACTAGATTTTAAAACATTGACTTTTATCATACATGAACATTACCTATGCATCCTGCCATATAACACCACTTCAAAATTATGAAACAGCTTTATTGAGAGTTCAGTTCAGTCGCTCATTCGTGTCCAACTCTCTGCAACCCCATAAATCGCAGCACGCCAGGCCTTCCTGCCCATCACCAACTCCCCGAGGTTACTCAGACTCACGTCCATCAAGTCAGTGATGCCTGCTGCTGCTGCTGCTAAGTCGCTTCAGTCATGTCCGACTCTGCGCGACCCCATAGACGGAAGCTCACCAGGCTCCCTTGTCCCTGGGATTCTCCAGGCAAGAATACTGGAGTGGGTTGCCATTTCCTTCTCCAATGCATGAAAGTGAAAAGTCAAAGTGAAGTCATTCAGTCATGTCCGACTCTTAGCGACCCCATGGACTAAAGCCTACCAGGCTCCTCCGTCCATGGGATTTTCCAGGCAAAAGTACTGGGGTGGGGTGCCATTGCCTTCCCCGTCAGTGATGCCAGATGTCCTGTAACCCAAGGATTTGTGGCTATTTTGAACCCTGCATTGTATATCTAAATTTTGGGGGGCTTGAGGAGGTTGAGAATGCATTCAGTCACACTTTTCATTAATTTTAATAGTTCCTGTTATATAAAGGTATAATTGACATAAATTTTATTAGTTTCAGGAGTACAACATAGTGATTTAATATTTGTATATACTGTGAAATGACCACGAGAAGTCAAGTTAACATCCATCACCACATATAGTCACAGGATTATTTTCCTTGTAATAAGAATTTTTAAGATTTATTCTCTTGGCATCTTTCAAATATACAATATTTTACAATACTAACTTCATGGGAAATAGACGGAGAAACAGTGGAAACTGTCAAACTTTATTTTGGGGGGCTCCAATATTACTGCAGATCGTGATTGCAGCCATGAAATTAAAAGATGCTTACTCCTTGGAAGGAAAGTTATGACCAACCTAGATAGCATATCCAAAAGAAGAGACATTACTTTGCCAACAAAGGTCTGTCTAGTCAAAGCTATGGTTTTTCCAGTGGTCATATATGGATGTGAAAGTTGGTCTGTGAAGAAAGCTGAACACCGAAGAATTGATGCTTTTGAACTGTGGTGAAGATTCTTGAGAGTCCTTGGACTGCAAGGAGATCCAACCAGTCCATTCTGAAGGAGATCAGCCCTGGGATTTCTTTGGAAGGAATGATGCTAAAGCTGAAACTCCAGTACTTTGGCCACCTCATGCAAAGAGTTGACTCATTGGAAAAGACTCTGATGCTGGGAGGGATTGGGGGCAGGAGAAGGGGACAACAGAGGATGAGATGGCTGGATGGCATCACCAACTCTATGGACATGAGTTTGGGTGAACTCTGGGAGTTGGTGATGGACAGGGAGGCCTGGCGTGCTGCAATTCATGGGGTCACAAAGAGTCAGACACGATAGGGCTACTGAACTGAACTATAGTAACCAGACTATACATCATGATTTACTTATTTTATATGTGGAGTCCACCTTTTGACTTTCACCCATTTTACACTCTTACCCCCTGCTTCTGGCAATCACCAATCTGTTCTCTGTATCCATGAATTATTTCCTTTTTAAAAATTACTTTTAAGTCCAATCTTAGCTGTTTAATCAAAAGTAAAATCTTGCTTACTATCAAAATTTTAAGATTCACTCAAAACCTATATATGTCTTCTAAAACAGTGGGAGTGGAAAGGAGGGTGAAATTCCAACCTTGGAGGTAGCAGAAACAACAATTTGGGGCATGGTATGTTGAGAGGCACCACAAGGGCTCATTGGGATGCGAGCTTGTCTCCACCTGTCCTATTGCTTGTCCTGTCTTTGTCTCCACCATAAGAGTTGCTCTTGAAAGTGAAAACGGTGCCCAGAAGGTCAAGGTTAGAGCCCATCAGGTGCCCACCAGACGCACATGAACAATGGACCATCAGAAGGTCTGACATGGAGATCCTTAAAGTGTCATCCTTAATAGAAGTGTCATCACTCTAAAAAAGAAAGGGGGGCTTAGCAAGAACAAAGATCTAGGTAAGGGCATTTCAGGGTTGGGCATCGAGGCAACCAAAGGCTCTGAGTATGAGGGAAGGGGTTGAGAGCTTGGTAACAGCTGAGCTGTGAAAACAAAGAGATGCCAAGGCATAATTAAGTAACATGAAAGTTTGTGTCTCTATCCCGTAGCTGTAGGTTGGAAGTTGACGTGGCAGAGCAGCCCTCAGCCTCAAGACCCTTTTGTGGCCTCGGGGTCCTTCTGTCTGATGCACCACTGTCCCCTCCAGTGTCACCTTCCTCTGGGTGGAAGGACCTGGGTCACTGTCAGGAACAGGGTCTGGATCTTACCCTGAGGGAGACGAGAGACAAAAGGGAGGATTGCAGAGTTTTAAAGTCCAGATTCGGAAGCGGGAACACATTGCTTCCATTTACATCCCCTTGACTACACTCAACCTTCAGAGAGTCTGAGAAGTCTATCTCAAGTGCTCAAGTGGGCAGTCAGATGACAGCAAAACTATATAATCTGGTGGGGCAGAGGAGAGTGGCCAGATGGGGGTATATTCTAGTCTGCCTGGATGAGGCCAGCTATGGACATCTACGTGGTCTTTGCTATAGAGCCAAGACTTAACTCTTATTGGTCACGTTTCCCTGAAGCCCATCTCGCCCAGGGCTGCTAGGTACCAACGCAGCCATCACCTTGTCCATGGGTCCTGTGGTCCAAAGACTGACAACTTCCTGAGACAGTCTCCTGCATGACAGCATCTATTTAATTGAAGTTGACTATTGATGAGAAGTAAAAGGCATTGTTTAAAACTTTTTTTTTTTTTTTTTTTTTTTTTTGCCTTTTGAGGAAACAGCCTTGACATTAGAATTCTGCAAATGAAGTAAACCATCTAGTCAGCGCTTTTCCATGTACTTACATGCGAGAGAGTTGGCTGCCAAGCTAAAAGGCACTAATGTATTCTCCTCACTCCAAATACATCAAAGAAAGAATGAAAAGATATTGCAAGGAAAGTTGTCACAGCTTTTTCTTTTTTTTTTTCCTTAAGCTGTCTATTTAATGGAAATGGCTACTATGCAGTCTGCAGATTATCCTTAATAAAAAAAAAAAAGGAAATCCACTTGATGCTTTGTAAAGAGTAACTTTGTGACTTCCAAGCACTTTTCATCCAGGTGCCTGGTAAAGGTGATAGTCTAGATTACTGCTTTTAGGGCAGGAAGTCCATCCTTGAATATGAAGCTGCCTTAATGCCAGGTACTGCAACTGCTGCTGAGGATCAGGTGAAAAAAATGTCTTATCCTTCTTAGCAGCCAACACTGGTCACTGTTACTACTCACACTTGCATCTTTTTATAACGTGTCCCACCTTTAAGCTTGTCTCTCCAGATTTTGGAGAAAACCCTTCATCCCACTGGGAACGCTGTCTGCACAGACAGGTTTTTCTCCGTGAAGATCTCCTTTCACTATTTTCCAAGGAGTGACATTGACTCTCTGCCTGAGCAACACCTTCGCACTTTGTCCACCGGCTGACAGACATCTGCTCTCCTCCTGGTAAATTGCTGAAAGCTTGACACAGTCCAGTTGATGGCGGCAAGCAAAATGGGGAGGTTCCTGCTGGCTGAGGGTTGCCTCAGGGCCACTTTGTCTGCCTCCTGACAGACTCTACCCAAGGAGACTCTGAGAAGTCATTTCAACTGGGTGTTAGCAGGGGAGGGTGTGCCTAGAAACTTCTCCTATCCCTCAAGGCCTGGTGGGTTTCTAAACCCAGTCAGAAAGAGGATCCAAGGGAAAGATTTGTGTTAGTCATTTTATTAGCGCCATAACAAATCACTGCAAGTTCAGAGACTTAAAACAATGCGAATGTATTATCTCCCAGTCCGCATGAATTTGGCTGGTGTCTCTGCTCTGTGTTTCACAGGCCAAAAATCAAGGCTGGGGTCTTATCAGGAGGCTCTGAGAATCAACCTTAAACTCATTTAAGAGCAGGTAAGGGACAGACCTGGGCTGGACACGCCAGCTAAGGCCTGAGGAGCAGAGCTGCTGGTCAGACCCACTGCAGAGGCTAGACTACCCCAGGCCAGGGGGTTAGATGAGGACTGGGAAAAGATACCTGACCTTATTTAATATTTGTTTGCAAAATATCCAAAAACTAAGCCATCAAGGAAAGTAGTCTGGTAGCACAAGAGAAGGCCCTTACTAACTAAGCAATCTTTTCTTTCATCAAGTTCCCAGCTGGACCCTTCCCATTCTCCTCTATTGTGGTCCAGCTTCAGTTCTTTCCCTCATTGTCCACCTCTGTCCTATCTCTGGGACAAATTGTGGTTTCTTTCACTTCACCTCTAGCTCAGAGAGCCTGTCTATGTGATCCCATGCTGACCATCCCAGGTGGAACGCCCTCTACCTTTTAACACCCCTGTCTAAGCTCAGACTCATGTAACTGGCCCCCAACACTGAACCTGGCACTATAATAAGAGTCAAACGAGGCAGTTGAGTATGCTGTTAAAAATCCTCACTTCTTAGAGATAGACTCTCATTTAAAACCACTCAGATATGAAATCTTAATCTAATAATAGTTACCTGTGTCCTTGGACAGATTACTAACATCTCTACCTTTCAGTTTGTTATCTGTAAAATGGGAATGACAAGAGTCCTACCTCATTGTTCTGTGACTTCAATTAAATTGTGACTATAAGGACATGGAAGCAATCTAAATGTCCATCAACAGAGGAATGGATAAAGAAGATGTGGCACATATATACAATGGAATATTACTCAGTCATAAAAGGAGTGAAGATATGTCATTTGCAAAGACATAGATACACTACAGACAATCATAAAGACTGAAGCAAGTCAGAAAAAGAAAACCAAGTATATATCAGTGCATTTATGTGGAATCCAGAAAAATTGTACAGATAAACCTATTTGCAAAGCAGAAATAGAGACACGAATGTAGAGAACAAACATACAGATAGCAAAGGGGAGTGAGGGGATGGAATGGATGGGGAGACTGGGATTAACATGTATACACTACCATGTGTAAAACAGATGACTAGTGAGAACCTACCGTAGAGCACAGGGAATGTTATTCAAGGCTCTGTGGTGACCTAAATGGGAAGGAAATCCAAAAAAGAGGGGATATATGCTGATTCCTTTTGCTATACAGCAGAAACTAGCACAACATTCTAAAGCAACTGTACTCCAAAAAAATGTTTTTAAATATCCAATACATATCAGCCATTTTATTAGTTGTTACTTACAATCACACACAGGGGCTCCCAAAGTGCCTTTGAACATTACTATAAGCCTGCAAAGAAGGCTTACTTCACCACCCAAGGACGAGGAAGAACACCTAAAAGACGCAGAAATATCTTTCCAGTTGCCCATAAGAGAGGGCCTATGGTTGGTTTGTAGCACATTGACTGAAACCTTTGTGTATGATGGTGTTAGTATCCCAAGGGGCAGGTGGTCAAGTCTTGGGTCATGCTATTGAAATTATTGTTTTAAAAGTACATGTTTATACTCTGGTTTCTCTTCAGATCGTATAAATCTTTCGCCTTTTACTAAAAGTACATGTTTATGCCTTATTCTGAAGTCATATGTAGCAGTGAGTGGAGAGAGAGAGAGAGATTAGTAGGGGCCAGATCAGGCAGGATCTTGCAGGCCATATGTCAAGAGCTTATCTCCATGCTAAAAGTGAGAGGAGAGCAGCAGAACTTTGAAACTAGAGAGTGACATGACCTGACATTTACATTTTCATCACTTTAGCTGTCATGTGAAAAATAGATTGGAGAAGGCAACAATGCCAGGTCTCTTGGACTAAAAGGCAGTGGCAATAGAGATGAAGACATGTGGGTGGATTCTAGAGATAAATAGGAGATGAAATCAGCAAGACTTGGTTATAATTTGAGAATGAGAACATGAGAGGGAAGGAGTCATCCAGGATGACTTCTACCTATTTAGACTGAGTAACTAACTAGAAGGGTTACAGTGTCATATGATGTAGGAGGACAAGCTTTGCTTAGTTTCATTATGTGTGGGAGATGGATTATAAGTAATGTTTTGAGTGTTTTGCATTTTAGATGTCTCAGGACACACCCAGGTGAAGATGGAATGCAAGAAGTTAGTCACAACCAGCCTGGAACAATAGACGTTGGTGGGGGGGAGTATACTATTTCTGATGGTAAAATATCTACATTCTCCATTGTCCTCCTATTCTATACAATAGCCACAAATTCGTCTCCTCTCATCAAGAGGTAGAAGGCATTTCTTTATCCACTGAATCAGGCTTAGCTACTTTAGATGATGGAGCAGTAGCATAACTGTGCCTCAAGCAGGGGTTTGAAAAGGCTTACATTAGGACTCATCCCCTTTGACTGTAGTGCCACTCTGATATCACCATGTGATGAGTCCTAGGTAGCCTGCTGGAGGGAAAGAACCCATGTGAAGGTAAACAAAGCCAGCCACCACATATGACTATGAAGTTGCCCTGCAATCTAAAGTCATTCACCTTGGTCCAGAGGAAAAGAAGCTCAGTTGACCCAGAGAATGGTGAGATAAATAAAATGGTTGTTATTTAAGCTGCTAAGTTCAGAGACGATTTGCTTGGCAGGAAGAGCTAACTAATGCACAGGGTATTAGTTACCATTGTTTTAAGCCAGGCACTTTTTCCAGACTCCATCACAGCTAGACATGGTCTTCTGAGCACATTCTGGCCAAGGAAATGGAAAAAAGCGTGGTAGGTTCCGGGACAGACATTCTCTTAAAAGTTGGTTGGTAAGATCACCTGGTTTACCTTCTTTCCTTCCTCGCCTCCGTTATCTGCCACCTGACCTACAGGTGTGATGACTGAAGCACAAACCATCATCCTGGACCATGGAACAAGGCAGGTAGCATCCTAAATGGGAAGAAAGCCAGGTCCCTAAAGACTTCATGGGGAAGAACCAGACACTAGCTTTCCACCATATGCCTCACATACTTTCATAACTTCCATTTTTCTTTAAGCCACTGTTATTTTGAACCTATTTTACTTGCAGATGGACCTTAAGCCTAAGATTTAGAGCCGTTATCAAAGTGCTCCACATACCAAGCGGAGGAGGAAAGAGCAACTCACTCCAGTATCCTTGCCTGGAGTATCCCATGGACAGAGGAGCCTGGCGGACTGCAGTCCATAGGGTCACAAAGAGTCGGATGTTACTGAGCGCATACACAGACAGACACAGACATACCAAGATTGTACTTTAGTCATTGATCTTTGCTTGAACCCTAGTTTTCTAAACCACTCGCTTTTGTTTTTATGATGCAAGTTGCAGCAATAAGCCACTTAGCTGCCCCGCCTGGTGGATTTCCCTGCCTTATCCAAACACAGCAGTTGTCTGACTTAGCTGGAAGGTCCATAGTTGGTCCATTTAACACCTATGTTAAATAGCAAATAGCTCTGAATTGTGTACCAAAATTCAGAATGCAAAAAAATTGCATTCCTTTATTCTTTAAATCAAATGCAATGTAATTCACACTTCCACAAGTGTGGAAGTCCTCCCTCCCTCTTCTGAGATAACACAAGTATCCTAGGGAGCCTAAGGAAAGTCCCAGAAGAACACACAGATGTTTATGTGTCACTGCCTTGACACTCCTTGTTGTTTTGAGAGCGGCATTCATTTATTCACTCAGTTCAAGTCAATCATTCATTCATTAAAAAAAAAAAAAGATACTTGTCAAGTACTTAACTAAAGTGTCAGGCACTGTAACGGAGGCTGAAATGAATGGACACTGTGATGACCATTCCCAGCTAGCCACCATCAGTCCACTCCTGTGACTGAGCAGCGAGGTCAAGGCAGGTAGTTAACGCCTAGCCCTGTGTCAAGTCCCCTGCCTATCAAAGTACGCTTCCGCCTCTGGGTACTACAGCCTCCACTGCTCTCAGAATGCACACGTTTTCTCTTTGCCTTCAGGGAACCCAAATACTATCATAGAATACTCCCCACACCCCACCCCCACTTACCTCTGAAAAGACCAATCATCCACGCCCCTACCTCTCAGAAACTCAGACCCTCAATGTATCCAGACCAGAGACACATCCAGACTAGCTGACTTTTACACACCAAACAGGACCTATAGGTATCTGCTTTAGGCTAGCACACTTTTTTTTTTTTTTTTTTTTCAGAAGGGAACTTAACATCCTAAAATTTGTGGTTTTCACATCAAAACACACATTTGCTTACAGAAACTGAAAGATCTGGCAAACCAGTCTACGCGAGAATGCCCTTGTAGAATGAGTGCCCCCACTCTGGTCCTCCAAGTCACTGTTATTCCCTTTTGCATCGTGGTGGCCTTGCACCTCTCACAGAGGCGTGTGTGCTCCAGAGCTCCGTCTACACTTGTCATGACAGATGCTGCTATATATGTTCACCAAACCATTTTCCTTTCCTTTCTGGACACAAAACTAAGCCACATATTTCCAGGCTCCCTTGCAGTTTCGAAGGGAAGGACACGTGACTAAATTGTGGACAATGGACTGAGGTGGGAGTCATGGTCTCTCTGAGTAATGATTGTCTCCTGACAATTTGTCCTTGCTCTCTGTCACTCACTGGCTGGACGTAAAGAACTCCAGGTGTGCAGAGTGGGGAGGAGGCTCCAGCCAAAAAAGACTGGGACTGACTGAACAGAATACAGCTCCCCGATGACTGCACTGGATTGTAAGGTGAGAAAAAAATAACTTCATCTTGTTTTAAGACACTAAGACTTTGACGTGGCTTGTTACCGGCATCTTAGCCTATTTGGCAAAAGTGCACACTCTGCTTCTTGTTGAAGAAACTGAAAAGTTACATGGCATTAGTGAATGGAATATGGATAGGAAGATGCAAAAACAGGGGCCAGGAATTCAGTCTTCTATAGTCACTCATTTGACTTTTGGGGGAGAAAATAGTAGAAGTAGTAACATACTGGTGGAGGGTAGAGAGATGTTTAGAGAGAAATCAACACTGATCAAGAATCTTCCGTGCCAGACACCATCCAGATTCATTGTGTCATCATAACTCCTTGATGATCTATGTACTACTTTCTTCAGTTTATATTTCAAGAAACTGAGGCAGGATCATCATGCAAAACGCTGGGCTGGATGAAGCACAAGCTGGAATCAAGATTGCTGGGAGAAATATCAATAACTTCAGATATGCAAATGACATCACCCTTATGGCAGAAAGCAAAGAAGAACTAAAGAGCATCTTGATGAAGGTGAAAGAGGAGAGTGAAAAAGTTGGCTTAAAACTCAACATTCAGAAAACTAAGATCATGGCATCAGGTCCCATCACTTCATGGCAGATAGATGGGGAAACAATGGAAACAGTGACAGACTTTATTTTTCTGGGCTCCAAAAATTTTGGAAGGTTCCAAAATCACTGCTGGATGAAGCACAAGCTGGAATCAAGATTGTTGGGAGAATTATCAATAACCTCAGATATGCAGATGACACCACCCTTATGCCAGAAAGCAAAGAACTAAAGAGACTCTCAATGAAAGTAAAAGAGGAGAGTGAAAATTTTGGCTTAAAACTCAACATTTAGAAAACTAAGTTCATGGCATCTGGTCCCATTACTTCATGGCAAATAGATGGGGAAACAGTGGAAACAGTGCTGACTTTATTTTTCTGGGCTCCAAAATCACTGCAGATGGTAATTGCAGCCCTGATATTAAAAACGCTTACTCCTTGGAAGAAAAGCTATGACCAACCTCAGATCAGATCAGATCAGTCGCTCAGTCGTGTCCGACTCTTTGCGACCCCATGAACCGCAGCACGCCAGGCCTCCCTGTCCATCACCAGCTCCCGGAGGTCACTCAGACTCGCATCCATCGAGTCAGTGATGCCATCCAGCCATCTCATCCTCTGTCGTCCCCTTCTCCTCCTGCCCTCAATCCCTCCCAGCATCAGAGTCTTCTCCAATGAGTCAACTCTTCGCATGAGGTGGCCAAAATACTGGAGTTTCAGCTTTAGCATCATTCCTTCCAAAGAAATTCCAGGATTGATCTCCTTCAGAATGGACTGGTTGGATCTTCTTGCAGTCCAAGGGACTCTCAAGAGTCTTCTCCAACAGCACAGTTCAAAAGCATCAATTCTTCGGCGCTCAGCCTTCTTCACAGTCCAGCTCTCACATCCATACATGACCACAGGAAAGACCATAGCCTTGACTAGGCGAACCTTTGTTGGCAAAGTAATGTCTCTGCTTTTGAATATGCTATCTAGGTTGGTCATAACTTTCCTTCCAAGGAGCAAGCGTCTTTTAATTTCATGGCTGCAGTCACCATCTGCAGTGATTTTGGAGCCCAGAAAAACAAAGTCTGACACTGTTTCCACTGTTTCCCCATCTATTTCCCATGCAGTGATGGGACCAGATGCCATGATCTTCGTTTTCTGAATGTTGAGCTTTAAGCCAACCTTTTCACTCTCCACTTTCACTTTCATCAAGAGGCTTTTTAGCCCCTCTTCACTTTCTGCCATAAGAGTGGTGTCATCTGCATATCTGAGGTTATTGATATTTCTCCCGGCAATCTTGATTCCAACTTGTGTTTCTTCCAGTCCAGCATTTCTCATGATGTACTCTGCATATAAGTTAATAAACATGGTGACAATATGCAGCCTTGACGTACTCCTTTTCCTATTTGGAACCAGTCTGTTGTTCCATGACCAGTTCTAACTGTTGCTTCCTGACCTGCATACAGATTTCTCAAGAGGCAGATCAGGTGGTCTGGTATTCCCATCTCTTTCAGAATTTTCCATAGTTTATTGTGATCCACACAGTCAAAGGCTTTGGCATAGTCAATAAAGCAGAAATAGATGTTTTTCTGGAACTCTCTTGCTTTTTCCATGATCCAGCGGATGTTGGCAATTTGATCTCTGGTTCCTCTGCCTTTTCTAAATCCAGCTTGAACATCAGGAAGTTCACGGTTCACATATTGCTGAAGCCTGGCTTGGAGAATTTTGAGCATTACTTTACTAGCGTGTGAGATGAGTGCAATTGTTCGGTAGTTTGAGCACTCCTTGGCATTGCCTTTCTTTGGGATTGGGATGAAAACTGACCTTTTCCAATCTTGTGGCCACTGCTGAGTTTTCCAAATTTGCTGGCATATTGTGTGTAGCACTTTCACAGCATCATCTTTCAGGACTTGGAATAGCTCCACTGGAATTCCATCACCTCCACTAGCTTTGTTCGTAGTGATGCTTTCTAAGGCCCATTTGACTTCACATTCCAAGATGTCTGGCTCTAGGTCAGTGATCACATCATCATGATTATCTGGGTCTTGAAGCTCTTTTTTGTACAGTTCTTCTGTGTATTCCTGCCACCTCTTCTTAATATCTTCTGCTTCTGTTAGGTCCACACTATCTCTGTCCTTTATCGTGCCCATCTTTGCATGAAATGTTCCTTTGGTATCTCTGATTTTCTTGAAGAGATCCCTAGTCTTTCCCATTCTGTTGTTTTCCTCTATTTCTTTGCATTGATCACTGAAGAAGGCTTTCTTATCTCTTCTTGCTATTCTTTGGAACTCTGCATTCAGATGTTTATATCTTTCCTTTTCTCCTTTGCTTTTCGCTAGACAGCATATTAAAAAGCAGAGACATTACTTTGCAAAAAATCCTCACAGTCAAAGCTATGATTTTCCCAGTAGTCATGTATGGATGTGAGAGCTGGACTATGAAGAAAGCTGAGTGCCGAAGAATTGATGCTTTTAAACTGTGGTGTTGGAGAAGACACCAACAAATCTTGAAGTCCCGTTCCTTGGACTGTAAGGAGATCCAACCAGTCCTTCCTAAAGAAAATCAATCCTGAATATTCATTGGAAGGACTGATGCTGAAACTGAAACTCCAATACTTTGGCCACCTGATGTGAAGAAATGACTCCTTGGAAAAGACCCTGATGCTGGGAAAGATTGAAGGCAGGAGGAGAAGGAGATGACAGAGGATGAGATGGTTGGATGACATCACTGACTCAATGGACCTGAGTTTGAGTAAGCTCTGGGAGTTGGTGATGGACAGGGAAGCCTGGCATACTGCAGTCCATGAGGTCGCAAAGAGCTGGACACGATTAAGGGACTGAACTGAACTGAACTGATCTGAGGCAGGAAGCTTTGCCTGTGGCTTCCCTGAATCCGGATCTCTTCTCACCACACTCCCCACTACTGGATGCTCAGCCATGTATAGCTCATGTCACTGGGGAGGAAGTTTAAGGCTATGACCAGACTTGAGAAAAAAAAAACTGTCCTTGACTTCTGATACATGAAGACCGTCTTTATTTCTAAATGGCTACATTTCAGAGTTGGAAGGAAGATTAGAGACCGTTAGAGCTCCCTCTCCTCCTTCAGTAAGAGACTGAAGCCCAGAGAGGTGATGATATCAAATGAGTGAATGGTAAAATTGAGACCAGAAATGTATTTCTGAAGCCACAGAGTCTTCTCCATCTTCCAAACTCTTCTTTAGTTTAAGGATTTAATCCCTGTCTAAATGCAAATTTTCATTTTCCTGGGAAGAGACTTTTATACTTAATGTGATTAATGGTGGTAACCATTTTAAGTGACTGAGGAATGAAAATTGGCCGCAGGAAAGAAAGGGCTCTGCCTACTTCACACTGAACCTGGTTGCCCTGAATGACTACTCAACCTTCATCAGAGATCAGATTCAGTCATGACCACAACATTGGTCTAAGTTGACTACAGATAGGTAGCCCTAGAAGACCTTGCAGACCCCCTAGTGAGGAGCAGAGGTTTAAACAGTTGGCCCAATGGGTCACAACAGTAATCAGGGACCAGGGAAAGATTAGACCCATTTTCTTGCTCCCTGGGGACAATGTCAGGTCTGTCTCCATTCAGCCCTTATTCGGACCACACCTTCCCAAGTGCCTGAGGCACTTCTTGCTTGTTGAATGCACAGGCCACATTCTCCACCAAATGAGCCTTGAAAAGCAGCCATGTGTGTTTTGAACAAGGAAATAGATGAAAGGAACCCACTTGGATGCATAACCCTGTGATTCATCGATTTTTGTCTCCCAGATTAATTTTATTGAGGGATATATTTGAGTACGACATGACTGCTTATGATATCTACATTAATACCAGGATCAGGGCACTTTCAGGTCATTCTTCCTTTTGATTCTACTTTTATTTCTAGAACAATATCATTTTTCCTGTCTCTTTTGTAATGTGATAGCAAAATAAGTGATAAGGTTTAATTGTCTCTGGAAGAAAAGCTTTTAAAAATGTATTCTGTAATATGCAACATATTTAGAGCTTACGATAAGCAATTTCTCTCAGGAGGAAGTTTTCCAAGGGAAAAAAAAAAGTGACTCTAAAAGTAATTTCAGCAGCAAAGTAGATTAAATATCCACCATATTAGTCACAGAGCATTAGATGGAATTGAATTGACTGAGCAGAGGTCAAAGAGTAGCTGAAGTTTTTAGCCCACCAGAGGAGCAATAAAATCCAACCATACTTAAAATCATTAACTTTAAACCCTTTGATATGAGATCCAAAACCTCACTGCTCATAGCAGCAACTTCCAAACACCAAGCCTGGTAAAAGAATAAATCCCCTCAAGGGCCCTACATCTCAAGAAATACTGTAAATGGAGTTGAGGAAACGGAAAGAAACTGGACTTCCCAGGTTTCTCCAAAGAAAATGTATTTTTGCAAGACTTATTAAAACAAATAAACTTCTGGTCTACCCTCTAAAACATTCTCAGACAGATTTGTTCCACTGACTGAAAGTGAGGTGTCAAAAGACTAAAAGTTGAGTTCTGGAAAGAGAAGCAAACTTCAGGGCTCTGAACTCTCTCCTTTTCAATCTCTCAGCCTCAAGACACAGCTGAACTCTCATTGCCACCCCCTGCGAGGTCCCAGACTCACACCTGAAGGGTGTTGACCTCTGGACTATTTTGTTTTGTTGTATATTATCTTGTGGTGTTTTTAATGACAAACTGAGCTACAGGTCACCGAAGGTGAGAAATCTAAGAGCAAAAGTGTTCTAGCATGTTCCAGAGGGAAGCAACAGGAAGTAAGTCTCTGAACTTAGAAGCTGACTGGCAGACAACTGGAAGCTGAAGCAATGGCTGGCGATAATTAAATAACCTGGAAGCAGTCTCACATTGTTAAGTCAGTTCCTAAATAAGAGACTAAGAGAGACGAAAGATAAATGGCCCTTCTTAATGGTTAAACAATTTATCTATTCCTTCCTCCACTCTCATAGTTTGTTCATCATTGCTAAATGCACAGAGTTCTGTGTCCATCAATTAACGAAATTGATTTCTTTTTAATTTCTATTAAGGTTGTGAGTAGTGCATCGGTAAATAATGAGATGGTCTCTTTAACGATGGTTATGAGAAATACAAAAGTAATGATGGGGGGCCTTGGCTTTTATTTATACTTGTGTTTATGACCAAATTAAAAGTGACTTGTTTCTGGGAAAACAGGTAGTCTATAGAATTATCTGGGTGCTCATACACTTGGGATAATATTTTAGAAAAAGATGTGCTCAATTTTTTAAAAAGCTGTGAAATTGACGAGGCAGGAACTGCAGCATTTGGAAAAAACCACCTGCATTGTACCAAAGAGCAGGCAGTAAAAGCTGAACTTTCAAGTAAATGAGGGGACACTGAGAATCCAAGCAGAGAATAACTGGACCCGAGACAGAGGCATCTCCATCTGGGTTCGGCTGTTATCGGATGGGCCAAAGGACCACTACTAATCCTTGATGTTGGACAAAACCACACATAACTTTATTTGACTGGGCAACATTTATAGTGGTGAAGGATGGATCTACCAAAGTCAGGAGACTTCCACAAACCTGAAGATTTTATATATATATATATATATATACAGCATTTGTGAAAGTGCTTCTAAAACCTTAGAGAGAGACCTTTAGGAAGATGGCCCAGTGGCTTATAAACCATTCATTTTCTATGTCAGCTTGGATAACCTTGCTCCTGCCTCAGTTTTCTTATCTGCTAAATGGAATCATAGTAACAGTTCTAATCTCATAAAAATCTTTATTATAAAGATTCACTGAATTAATTCATGTAGGCAGTAGAACAATACCTGGTACATCCTACACTGTATATATACAGTGAAATCACTCAGTCGTGTCCGACACTTTGTGACCCCATGGGCTGTAGCCTACCAGGCTCCTCTGTTCATGGGATTTTCCAGGCAATAGTCATGGAGTGGATAGCCATTTCCTTCCCCAAGGAATCTTCCCAACCCAGGGATCGATCCCGGGTCTCCCACATTGTAGACAGATGCTTTACTGTCTGAGCCACCAGGGAAGTCCACATCCTACACACTTAATATTTAATTTTATTATTGCTTCTGATAATATAAATATTGGATGCACATGGTACAAATTTTAAAAGGTATAAATCAGCACACAGGAAAAATTGAGTTGGCCTTTGTCAGTAGCCCTGGACCCATGGTCACCATACTTTGAGGTAGCCTCTTGGAGACATTACAAACATATATGTGTGATATGTGTGTCTATACATTTTGAAAAAATTAATGGTCGTGTATTCTACATACCATTTTTTTGCATTTTGTTTTTTTCACCTAATAATCCATCTTGAAGATAGTTCCTTATCTGTTCTTATAAAGATGCCTTACTTATTTTAGTATCAATACACAGTATTTCATTAAATTTAAATATGGTTTACTAAACAGATCTCACTTCCACTGTATAATCATAAGGGATTTGATTTAGGTCATACCTGAATGGTCTAGTAGTTTTCCTCATCTCACACGCTAGTAAAGTAATGCTCAAAATTCTCCAAGCCAGGCTTCAGCAATATGTGAACCGTGAACTTCCTGATGTTCAAGCTGGTTTTAGAAAAGGCAGAGGAACCAGAGATCAAATTGCCAACATCCGCTGGATCATGGAAAAAGCAAGAGAGTTCCAGAAAAACATCTATTTCTGCTTTATTGACTATGCCAAAGCCTTTGACTGTGTGGATCACAATAAACTATGGAAAATTCTGAAAGAGATGGGAATACCAGACCACCTGATCTGCCTCTTAAGAAATCTGTATGCAGGTCAGGAAGCAACAGTAGAACTGGTCATGGAACAACAGACTGGTTCCAAATAGGAAAAGGAGTACGTCAAGGCTGCATATTGTCACCATGTTTATTTAACTTATATGCAGAGTACATCATGAGAAATGCTGGACTGGAAGAAACACAAGTTGGAATCAAGATTGCTGGGAGAAATATCAATAACCTCAGATATGCAGATGACACCACTCTTATGGCAGAAAGTGAAGAGGGGCTAAAAAGCCTCTTGATGAAAGTGAAAGTGGAGAGTGAAAAGGTTGGCTTAAAGCTCAACATTCAGAAAACGAAGATCATGGCATCTGGTCCCATCACTGCATGGGAAATAGATGGGGAAACAGTGGAAACAGTGTCAGACTTTGTTTTTCTGGGCTCCAAAATCACTGCAGATGGTGACTGCAGCCATGAAATTAAAAGACGCTTACTCCTTGGAAGGAAAGTTATGACCAACCTAGATAGCATATTCAAAAGCAGAGACATTACTTTGCCAACAAAGGTTCGCCTAGTCAAGGCTATGGTCTTTCCTGTGGTCATGTATGGATGTGAGAGCTGGACTGTGAAGAAGGCTGAGCGCCGAAGAATTGATGCTTTTGAACTGTGCTGTTGGAGAAGACTCTTGAGAGTCCCTTGGACTGCAAGAAGATCCAACCAGTCCATTCTGAAGGAGATCAATCCTGGAATTTCTTTGGAAGGAATGATGCTAAAGCTGAAACTCCAGTATTTTGGCCACCTCATGCGAAGAGTTGACTCACTGGAGAAGACTCTGATGCTGGGAGGGATTGAGGGCAGGAGGAGAAGGGGACGACAGAGGATGAGATGGCTGGATGGCATCACTGACTCGATGGATGCGAGTCTGAGTGACCTCCGGGAGCTGGTGATGGACAGGGAGGCCTGGCGTGCTGCGGTTCATGGGGTCGCAAAGAGTCGGATATGACTGAGCGACTGATCTGATCTGATCTGAAACAGATCTCTATTGATGCACAGATGGATTGTTTCTGATTTTTTTTAATTGAAATTTAGCTGATTTACAATGTTGTATTAGTTTTAGGTGCACAGCAAAGTGATTCAGTTATATATATATATATATATATATATATACACACACACAAATACACCACACACACACATATATATTTAGATTCTTTTCCATTGTAGTTTAATACAGATATTGAATATAGATCCCTGTGCTATATAGTAGGTCCTTGTTGTTTCTCTATTTTATGTAGGATTGTTTCCAATCTTTTGCTTTCACAAACAATGGTGCTGTATCTACACTTAAGTAGACATCTTTGCACATGTGTGTTTATAAGAAAAATGGCTATAAGTGGATTTATTGGGTCAAAGGATATGTCCACTCTTTGTCCAGTTTCTGAAAGGAGATCTTCAGATGTGAACATGCTGCTGCTGCTGCTGCTAAGTCACTTCAGTTGTGTCCAACTCTGTGCGACCCCATAGACGGCAGCCCACCAGGCTCCTCCGTTCATGGGATTATCCAAGCAAAAGTACTCTAGTGGGGTGCAATTGCCTTCTCCGAGATGTGAACATAATTTTCCAATAACAAGCATACTATAAACCAAAGGTATGATGTTATATCACAGTTTTCAAAGCAAGGAATCTGTTCATCATTCACCATCACGTGGTGCAAAATGTCCTATAATTTGTAATTGTTCACAGTATTTTACTGGGTCATCCTCTCTTCCAGAGTTATAGCACTTATTAATTAAATACGTCTGCTCAGCCCTGGGTAACTATGATAGTTCCTGTGTGTGGACACTTTATTCAGATCAAAGCATAAAAGCCAGAACTAGGGGACTGAAAGTTAGTATAGGAATTACTTTTCCAACCCTCTAATTTGGCCTAAAAGGATGCAGAGAGCACATGGTGATACATCCATGGATGTCTGTGAAAGAGGAAGGGATAGAATTGTCCAGGGTCCTCATTCAGGGTCAGGTGTCTTTCCCCACACAAGACTGCTTGCTCCCCAATCTTGGAACTCCAGGAAGCCCAAACCAGAGGCCACAGAGCAAAATTTAAGCTTATATAAAACAGCTTACAATGGGAGGAGGAGTGGTAGCAAAGATGAGAAGGTGTAGTTCTTGTATTCACCTACCTGACAAATTCATGAAATAAGTAAGATCCTAAAGAAATTATGCTTGACAGCAAGCTTTTAAAGTATCCAAAGTTGTATCGATAATATCAATACTAATGATTCTACTCTAATGAGGTACATAAAAATATCTTTTTATCTCTTTTATACTTTTAGACATAGAAATTGTTTCATTTCCCACAGAGGGGATACTTGTAGTTTTCTGAGGAATAAAAGGTTTTGTTGAGCAAAAGTTTTTGAAATGAATATAATAATATTTTACATAAGCTGAGGATTACTTTACAGATAATAATTGAAAAACAAGTTATGTCCCCAAACTTAAAAATTCTTCCTTAAAATACAGCTCCCTTCAAATGTAGTTTTCCACGAGGTAATCCACAGTCTTTGCATGTTTGTATATCACTCATCTCAATGTCCTCCATAGAAGATAACATACTTTGAGTATTAATTCTAGATCAAAACACTAATTTTTAGCATTAACATCATGAACAAGAAATAGCACTCTATGTTTTATAGATAAATAATTTTTATTTAGAGTTAGATCAGTTTACATAAATTCATATCTGATGAAAGGTAAAACATAAATCATCAAAACACTCTACAGCATTCTTACGAGAGGCTTAAGATCAATGTTTAATAAATACGATGTGTGACTTCCATAATGAGATAGCAGCCTTGCTCAGTTTTCTATGCTACAGAATTCTCCATGGAACATCTTTTATTTACCCTATACACAAAACACCAAAGTTAGAAGCTGACATGGCCTCACATAAAATTAGCTCTGCTACACATCCCAAATTATGTACGTGGAGTGACTAATTACTTCCCTGCTTGTTTGGCGGGTATCATTAGAGTACATCTCATTTTACTGTTTTTGTATGTGCTTTTACATGTTTCTCCAATTTGATATTATCTGTTACAAACAGTCAGCTACTTACAGGCTGCTTCCAAAGTATTTTATAACAAGCCCAGGCGGGTGCTTAATGAGCCTATTACAAGGGCTTCAGGAAGAAGAGGCTTTTGTGAGTCCCTTTCTGCCCCCTTTCGAGTTTAGAAGGTGGGAGAAAGTGGTTGAGAGGGTTTCAATGAGCCTTTGCGGGTCGATCCACCTGTGAATAGAACCGGTATGTTGCAATTAGAAAGGGCTAGTGGCTGTGGAACTGAGAGCTCTTCAGGGAACATCTTTGGGGGACTGACTTGGTGGCCACCTAAGGTTAGGGGTTGGCGCCATCTCAGAGTCTGGGCAGATGGATTCTCACCTTTGCATCAGCATAAATTCAAGCAAATAACTCTTTGCCCAACTCTAATGCTAAGCCGCTCTAGTTTTTGAAAAACAGAATTTAGCCCTCAAAATATATTTTGATGTAGATAATTAGAGTCAGAGTGATAGTGAAAATTCCCAGGAAATGAGATCAGACCAACCAACAATCCACTCCTGTCTATGCTGTTTACCAGCGCTGCAACCTTGAGCAAGTTACTTCCTAAGCGTATTTGTGCCCCAGTTTTCCCATCTGTAAAATGGATGTGATAATCACCCCTCCTTAGTTGTTTTGAGGATTAAATGTTGCATGTAAATTGCTTGTTTTGCAAAGATTTCTTATGAGCTGTGACTGGGGATCCCTGGGGATTATATATATATATACATGCAAGGAGATCCAACCAGTCCATTGTGAAGGAGATCAGCCCTGGGATTTCTTTGGAAGGAATGATGCTAAAGCTGAAACTCCAGTATTTTGGCCACCTCATGCGAAGAGTTGACTCATTGGAGAAGACTCTGATGCTGGGAGGGATTGGGGGCAGGAGGAGAAGGGGACGACAGAGGATGAGATGGCTGGATGGCATCACTAACTCGATGGATGTGAGTCTGAGTGACCTCCGAGAGCTGGTGATGGACAGGGAGGCCTGGCGTGCTGCGGTTCATGGGGTCACAAAGAGTCAGACATGACTAAGCGACTGATCTGATCTGATCTGATGCTTATAAATATGTATGTATATATTTGTATAATCCTCACTCCTTACCAGAGGCCAAGGTAATTAGTAAGCACCCAAAGGTATA
Organism: Tragelaphus eurycerus; assembly: GCA_935064755.1. Lineage (NCBI taxonomy): Eukaryota > Metazoa > Chordata > Mammalia > Artiodactyla > Bovidae > Tragelaphus > Tragelaphus eurycerus. Next base: position 10,094,897 of record CAKXYN010000075.1, on the reverse strand, counting down.
TTGAATAAAATTTCTAATTGTGTTCATACACCATAGTTGTTTAAAAAAAAAGCGAAACACAAAAGTAGCCATTACTGCTTTATTACCTAATAATTTGTTGAAATATTATTGTGTGTATTTCCCCTTGAATTTCTCCAACACTGTTACCTCAAGCAGAGTAGATATCCCAATCTTTCATTTCTTTTTTCGTTTTTCTGCCTCAAGGAGTTTTGTAAACTTGAAAGTAGATGTTCAAGAGTTCTTCCTGTATTCTGTAAAAGATTAAACAAAGGATTTAAAACTGAGATTCTAACATGCATGGGTTGAATGTGAAAGGCTTTAGACATTCAATTACTCTCTAATTCACTAAAATCCCCATCCGTACTGTCTCACACTAGCTCACTTCTCTTACTTATTATCTGTTTGCTCCTTAAGGAATCTGGGTCAGCATCCCTGGAAGCTCATGACGCCATAATCCTGTGTGTCCTTGGAGAGAAAAGGAAGATTTTTCGTTGCTCAATCTCTCAGTCGTGTCCGACTCTTTGCAACCCCATGGACTGCAGCACGCCAGGCTCCCCTGTCCTTCACTGTCTCCCAGAGCTGGCTCAGATTCATGTCCACTGAGTTGTTGATGCTAACCATCTCATCCTTTGCAACCTGCTTCTCCTTTCGCCTTCAGTGTTTCCCAGCATCAGGGTTTTTCCAGTGAGTCGGCTTCTCACATCAGGTGTTCAAAGGATTGGAGCTTCAGCTTTCACATCCATCCTTCCAATGAATATTCATGGTTGATTTCCTTGGAGTGTATTTCAAGGAAAAGATAGAGTAGAGATTTTCCTGATGCTGAAAGAGACCAAATGTTGGGGGCAGGGCCTCTGATGGGGGAGACCTTGCCCAGCCTCATGGCAGCAGGAGCTCAGAGGGGAGCTGATTGACCCATGTCCCAAAGTGGATAGAAAAGACACAGAGTCATCAGGCGGAAGTGCCCATGAGGAGGCGTGTGGGTATGTTAGCATTCAGGTGTGATCCCATGACCAGTGAGAGGGGCTGAAAAGGCGTTCCCAGGGCCTGGATATCAGAACCCAAACATCAGGTAACCCAGGAAAATGGGGAACTTGGTGTAAAAAATCATAATGGCTGAGACTGCCTGATCACCAGCCCAAGAGGATGGCTGCTGCTCTTGGACTAAATTAACAAAAAGAAAATAAAACAAATGAGGACTCTCTTAGGAAGTTTGTTGACTTTAAGTTATAGCTCACTCCATCACTGTCTTTTTAATATAATACATTCGATGCTAAATTGAAGAAAACAAGTGGTCCATTTCAGTGGGAGAATATTGTTAAGCTACAATTCTAAGTGTGTTGATGACTGCTTTATACATGAAAACCTTCAACACTAGGCATGTTAAGGGTTCTCCATGCCAACAAGTGCCGTCCTCTGGCCCAACTGAGGACTGGTTTTATTTTATTTGAGTAGAAAAACAAACAAACAAAAATTACACTTATACTTTATGTAAGAAATACATTCTCTACTTCCTGGCCCCAACCGGAAGCTTCATATTCTTTTGCAACCTGCCTGCCATGAAGGCATTTGAGTTTCAGATTATGATGTAGAGGCTAACAATGGCAATGCTTTGGAATATCTTGACTCCCTGTAATTAACTCCATTTTCACTCCATCTCACTAGGTACATGGACCTGGTGAAGTTTACTTGAAAGTGAAATGGTCTTTTCAAACAAAGTAGCTCATGTTGATGTATGGCAGAAACCATCACAATAAGGTAAAGTAATTATCCTCCAATTAAAAATAAAATAAAGTAGCTCAAACTTGCTATTTGTCATTCAATTATTCTTTCTGGTAGATTTTGGTGAGTAAATGTTTGAATTTTGTCTTCAGATGGGTTTTTCTTTCCTCTCTCCTTCCCTTCCTTCCTTCCTCTTTCTTTTCTTCCCTGAAGAAAGGAATGCTTCATTCAGTTCTTTTGCTCAACTAATGAAAAACCTCAAAGAAATGTACTCTTGCTAACTGTCCAAGGGACTGACCACTGCGGGCCAGATTCAAATGGAATTTGTAAAACTATTCATTCACAATTGAGCTATTCACTATTAGGCTACATATTATAGTTTGTTACAAACCAGAAATCTTTTCCATTATGCCAAAAGAGCATCATTTCATAGTCTCTGGTTTTGAGCTACATCAGCATCATTTTTATGAGAAATTATGACCCTGTCACCCCTTCCCAGCAGAGGAAATTTGGTCCCACTCACTGCAACGCAGCTGTGGCTCCAATAGTGACCTCATGAGGCAAAAGGAGAAATCCATTTCTATGTTCATTCAGGTCTTTGACCTGTCTGCTGAGAAGGCCTGTGAACATGAAAACCATGCTAATTACATAAGTGATTTAATTTTGATAGTGTAATAGCTGACCATTAGATCACAGACCAGATTCAAATGGAATTTTCTGTCCAATTGTTCACCATTTCACTGTTTTATGGCAGACTGTTTTTGTTGTTGTTGTTGTTTTGTTTTACTAGCTAGAAGCATTTGAAGATAATTGCAAAGATACAGATCATCAAAGAATCTTAAAAGTAAAAAGTACACTGTGGTTCTCATACTTAAATAAATGCACAATCTCAGAAGTCAGGAGATTTGTTGTACCAGCCTTAACATGGGATTGATTTAGGTTCTTAGACACCATTGACTTGATTATGCTCTTCTTATACGAACTCATCATGGAAAATGTCTTCTTCCAACTGTTTGAGGGTTTAGTCTTTGAGACAGCTGATGTTAGCTCTTGCAATCTAGTTAAAGAGAGACGCCATTTCAAATGTTTGGCATGATTCATTAGACAAATGACCAAATACTGCCATAGGTTAATCTTGCACTGTGTGGCAATGTTCCCTTCCTGCAAAGATTAGCTTCTTTAAGATATATAAGTCCTCCTAGGTAGCTCAGATGATAAAGAATCTGCCTTCAGTGGAGGAGATCTGGGTTCGATCCTGGGTTGGGAAGATCCCCTGGAGAAAGGAATGGCAACCCATCCAGTATTCTTACCTGGAGAATTCCATGGCCAGAGGAGCCTGGTGGGCTACAGTCCATGAGATCACAAAGAGTCAGACACGACTTAGGGACTAACATATACACATACACAAGATACATAAAGTCCTGCATCAAATGTATCCTGGTTTCTTTTGTAGAAGCCTATCAATCAGAGTCATCTTTCCAAACAAATCTGTTACCATTTGCTGCCTCAGTTCTCAACACATGAACTTCAAATCTGTACACCAAACTTGCTTCTCATGGGGTTTGTGGAAATATGGAAACACTCAAAAGTAGCCAGTGTGAGTTTCCTCAGTTTGACATCATGAACAGAAATCAATAGGAACAAGACATCGTTTTCCCTAATGGAGACCCAGAGTTCTGTGCGGTTTAATTTTTGGTAACATCAATAGCCAAAGCACAACTCTGAAACTGACAGATATCTGTTGTCATTTTGGCTTCCTATTCCAGCTCTCTAGTTCACTTCTGGGGCAAAATCATGGTCATTTCTAGTTACAACCATAGTAGCTTAATTACTAGAGTAATTGATCACTTGTGTACTCACAATCAGAGGCAAATGCCTGATTTCCAGTGCCAACAGCAGGTGTAATTATTCGTTAGCAGAATTTCTATCTGAAATAGGAAATGACCCACCAAAATTACAAGTGTTGAAAGAGAAGATGCTGAAAATTAAGGCTGAATCAATGTCTCATTTTGCTTAAGGGATCTGGTAGCCAAAAGAATATAAATAGTGAGAGTCATCTATATGACCTCGAGAAACCCACAGGAAAGGCAACTGTACCAGGGGTGGAGGGGGGTGGATTGAAAGGAAGGTACAGAGAGAGAAAGGAAGGAAGAAGCAGAACCAACAGTCTTAGAGAAAAATAATACCACCTCATGGAAAGGTACATGCTACCTCATCAAAGCTAGCCTGACTCCTATTATCCAAATAAGAACTGCAAGAATGAGGCTCTGGTGATCAATTTCCCTTCACAGAAAACACAGGAGGAGAAGGTCCAACACCCCAGTACATTTTTTGTCCTTAAAAAACACCCCTTCCAAGTCTGAAGGGTTTTTCCCCCTAAACATTTTGTGGGGCGTAGAGAACCACTTAAAGTTCCTCGCCATGCTTGCCCAAGAAGTACAAAGTGCTGGTAAAGTATAAACAGAGAGTGCTTTTTCTTTGACCCACTCTGCAGTGTGATGGGGTAGTGTTGTTAGTTTTTGCGAGAGAAAATAGCATAGGCTTTCTGAAAAAAAGTGGAATTGGATTAAGGCCTTTGTGCGAGCCTCAATGCTGAGGGGAATTAGCAAGAGTTGTAGGCACTTAAAGGGGCCCTCATGCTGAAGCTTATCCCAGATTTTGCACAATAAACATTTGAATATCAACAGTGTTTTGCAACTTGCAGCACTAATGTATAAACTTCTCTCTTTTGAAACTCCCAAATCCTTCCAAATGTCTATAACACCCTCTATCTACATAAATATATAGGAGCTAGAGTAGAAAACACCTAGTCAAGGGTACAAGTCTTTTAAAAAAAAAAAAGAAAATCTTTCTCCTTTTCTATCTTCATGGTCTAGAAGGCTTTATAACAGCTAGCTAAGCACTTTAGATGCTCTATTTCATTTTAACCATTCAACTTTCTTTCAGGCTGTGCAGGCTAATATGGGGGCGGGGTGTCCCAGGAATGGATAAGGAAGCATGATTGGGTTTAGCACTGCTTCGACCAAGATTTTTGTTGTTGCCTTTTAAAACATTAGTATCCAAAGAGATGTTGTTTTAAAAGGACTCCTTCGGAAGTTTTCAAAAAGAAACCCAACTTTGGAAGAAACTATTTTGTCTGTAACTGCCTGCTGCCTGCTTCATCAAGAATTCACATATGAGAGCCGGTTCCCACCCCCAACACCAATCTAAAGACAGTAGACTGGTTTTGTAGCAAGAGTGGCCAACATCAAACTGTTATTTGATGTTCCTGACATTAAGCAAGTTCTATTTTTCTCTTTAACAGTTCCAAACTCCCCAAAGTAAAATCAAAGTGCTGTAGAGCCTAAGGGGAAAAAAGCTTTAATTCCTCTCTCTTCCGAAATCGATCAGAAGACAGACATAATATTTTGTTTCCTGAGAACAGGATATTTGCTTTTGGTTGCTGGGATAGCGGAATTCTCCCTTTCAGCTCTTTGTGTCCTCTGTGCAACGGTGTGGCTTTATCAGATTTGATGCTTTTAATTTTAGGCGAAAGCAAACACTTGGGATGCAAGCACATGTTTTCATCAAAATCTCCATGAGCAGTTTATGGGACTTGAATAAACAGATCCCCTTCTTCCTTTCCAACATGCATTATCTAGAGATGATTCTAAGTAACACAGTCTGGCAGTCAGATATTACATCCAGTTGAGGAAGGAGTTTGCAAGGAAATAAATCTATGGTGACCCAACAGAGTAGTAAAACACTTGTTGGAAATTATTTTTTGTAACCATGTTCATTTCATGCCTGAAAAGGGCGGTGGTAAAAATCTCATTGCGCTGGTGGTTGGGGGTGGGGGGGACTTGGGGAATGAAGACATAACTGTCCTGTCCAGCTCTGAGGCATGTTGAAGCAGTTTGCCTATTGAATTTGATACAATGATGTGTAGATGAATAAAGTTATCTCCGGTTCTGAATAGGATGGTGTCAGTGGGAGGGTAAGAAGGGGGGAACTTGGAATCTGAAAAGAATTCTTTTTTTCTTTTTCTTGAAAAAAAAAAAAAAGAACTTGAAGGTCAGGGTCCAGCTGCCGGGCAGGAGTAGAACACAACAAAATGCTGGACAGGCCCAAATAAAGACAACTACAGACATGCAGACATACATATTGCAAAAGTTGCTTGCTTCAAGTAACTAATGTATTAACATCTATTTCCATAGGCAAACAGCTATTTCTTCCCTTTAGGCTGTTTTAGACACTGATGCAAACATAGGAACATCAAGAGCATCTGTAAAAATCACAGCTTTAATGAAACAGATGAAACAGGCCATCAAAGGTAGGAGAAAAGAAGAAATTCTAATGATTATGGCTTAATTCTAATAGATTATAATTATTATGATTGGTATGAACCAGTTTCTGACTGACATTCCATTTTCCCCATTTAAGCTTTCATTTAAAAGGGGGAGGTGGGTGGACAAAACCAACAGCCTCTAATTATTCTCCAGAATTTGCTGTTTAACTCAATACAAGGCCTTTAATCAAACAGAGTAAAGAGATAAAACCTTTAAATGCGAATCATCACACAGATACACACATTTCCTCATCCTGTTCTTTTTATATCGGCTTGAAAATTTAACATGTTGATTTTCAATCATTTGAGTTCTGTGGTAGAAAAAGATGATCTGAAGAATTTGCAGGTAGTGGAATGGATTATAACTAACGAGGTTGGGAAGTTTATGGCAAATCAACTTGATCTAATACATGTTTCTTATCTGCTCTCAATATTTTTGATTGCTTTCATATCTTTATTCAAAGGTGGTGCTATTTTCCATGAAGTATAATGATTGTTAAAGACTTAGTGTGGTTGGGTGATTCTTGTCTGTACTCTGATAAGTTTTTAAAAGACAGGGAGAATGAGAAAAAGATGAAGACTGGATAAGAGCAAAGTACAGCTTGTCCAAAGGGCCTGAAAATAAAGTCTCTTTCTGCCGCATTACAGCTATTTTCTCTCCATGGAGAGATATCTGCAAAGTAACCTCAAAGTTCAAAATGTTAGATTTTTTAATATACATGTATGTTCATTTTTACTTCCATTTTAACATATTTTTTTAAAAAAGAACTTTCTCTCCCCCCAGGTTAGTATTTGGGTTGGAAACATGCTATATGAGAGTTTTGTTCCTCTGTTTTTTGGACTAAGGCACAATAGTAAATTAGTCAACTATGATGTCACCAAATTAGAAAAGTTCAAAATGAACAAAAAAGCTGTGTCTCTATATTTGGCCTCAGAATTGTATAAGCCCAGAGTCAAAATGTAAACATACAGTAATCATAGATTAAAAGGCTATTTTCATAGAAATTAAATTTTATTTGATATTTGCAATAAAGCCAAAACATCTGGCAAATGAAAAGTACCTACCTTCAATGACAAACTATGAAAACTAATAGTAATACTCAATAGCCTAAATTATTTCACTAGCTTACGTAACAGCCTTATATTCTTTCGCATCACTATACTAGAGCCTTTGCTTCTATTCTGTAATGAAAAAGCCTGGGAACAATCTATAGATTGAACTGCGTTAATCTGTAGGGTGTCACAGCTTTTTAATCATGACAGTTAGCTCTGTACTTCCACAGGGAGAAAAAAAAAGGGGGATGAGTTTCTTGATCATGCATGTTGCCATTAGACTATTGACTGTCTATTGTGTGGTTGAGAGAGGTAAAGTAACCCAGGAGATTATTCAACATGTGAGATTGTAAACGTTTCTTAAAGATGTCTTTATAGAAAGTGGAGCTTCTCTCGTGGTCTTCCAGGCTGCCGCGCACAGCTCCAGAGCTGCAGTTGTTAAAGGCGGGATTGGTGACATGCTGTGTTTAATGCAACTCTTACCAACAACTTGCAGAGATTAGGAGTCTGGCAGAATGATGTCAATGGAGGTTTAAGGGCTCTGCTTTCTGAAGTTGCTCTGAGTTAATAATTAATGGATATCTTTCTTTGATGGCTCTTTTATATTTAGAGGCAGTTGCCTGAAAATCAGTCACAAAGGAAACTTGGTTTTGTTTGTCATTAATTTTGACTTTGCTTAACAAATGTTTCTGTGTGCCTTAGTATCACAGCCTTCCTAATTTGGCCTTGGTTTCATGTGGAGATGAAATCCTTGATTAACAAAACTGTTGTTAATTTTCAGAGGTTGGTGATGGTGTTGTGTGTGTGTGTGCGCGTGTGTTTTATGGAGTTAGGTCATGCAAAGCAGTTTTCAAATCTTTCAGATGGGCTGAAGTCAAGTAACAGTTCAGTGGTGATGCTAATTTTGAGGGAATATGTTCACAGAGGAGTTCCTGGTCTCACATAATATAATAATTTATTCTGAGTTCCTTTAGCACATGCCTATCCTGATATTCTCTCCCATGCTATATTTTTAAAGGCAAGAGGAAAAATTACATAATTGTCCAGATGAGCAAATCCTAAATGTCTTATCTGTAAATGAGTTCCATTAAATTATACGTAACAATTTAATCAAATTGATACGAAAGATATTATGAAAAAAATAAATTTTGAAGTATATCCAGCCTTGAAGATATTCAAATAAATTGTTGCCATAAGATATATGTCATTTACCAGGAACTTTTATTTGCACCAAACCCACTCTGTCTCAAAGACATGATCTTAGAAATAAAAACAGCAAATTTGATATTTACATTATATGCATTGGAAATAGTTTGGTAGAACCATACTTAAAGTCATTTCAAATGTCTTTTTTATGCCAAAACAATTCCTGTTGACTCATTTCCAATTTCTAATTATATGAATAATTATTTCTGAGTCCCACAGTTCTCCTAAATAGCATCTATTTTAATAACGGCAATTGATACTTCCATCAGTTAATATACTGTCTTGCTTCAGCAAATAACTAAACATCTGCTGGTTACATTTATTGTCACTGAGTAAATGATTTTATTTAAAAGAAATCATGTAAATTAGAGAGGACAGACTACACAATTTTCTCTTTTCCACTGGCAGTTGAGTTTCCTTTCCCTTAAGAACTGTATCTGCCTTATTACAGACTTCAAGAAAAGTATCTCCTTTACTAGCTTTCTGTAACAAGGTTAGGGAATAAAATTTGATTCTAGAAAAATAATATGAAAATAAATTCTATTTGATTCAGTATATTCCTTAATATTTCAACAGTTGATATTTAATTAGTTAACTGGGATAGATGAGATCTTTAAGATTTATTGATATACGTGCTTCATTTTGCTATATTATGCTATTTTCTGTTATCTTACGCCTTTGGATGTTAATGGAAGCTTTTGATTCCTAAAGCTCTCTATGCCACAGAAAGGGAAACTAGATGCTTTCAACACTGTTTTTCTTAGATGTTTTTTTCCTATAAGCATTTAAAAGTCTCTTTCTCAGTCCTTTCTAATAGCTATAGATGATATCCTTAAAAAAAAAAAAAAAAAGGCAGTAAACCTTCATCATTCCAACATCCTGGTGCTATCGGTGATCTCCTGTAATTGATAAGAGCATCTCTAGCTTGTTTTTATCTGACAGGTGTCAGACTCAAAAGCCACAAATGCACTGGGGTCATAATATACTTGTTCATGCCCTTACCTGTTTTCAGTGGGAAGGTTAAAAAAAGAAACTGTTACTGTCTTTCTGGATGTGTGATTACTACTTAGGTTGAACTTGACAATCCTTGGAATGATGTGTCAAAAAGCTGGGAGGGCACTTCGGGAAAACTCTCAAACCAAATACTAAAAGGTATCAAGGTAATAAACACAAAGAGTGCAGAGAAAATAGAATTCTTTTAATTAGTGCAATCAATAACAGCAGTTTTAAAACTCCATTTGAAAGAAAAGAAAGCAAAAGTTGTAGTTTTTGTGGAAAAAAAAAAGTTTGTCACAATTCAGCAATTAATCTTACATAGTTAATATGGAAATGATTTTTAAAGCACCATGACACTTGTTGCAAACATTTTCTTTTGATAACACCTCACAATCACACTAAAAAATTACATTTTTGTCCTCAGAGGGATAACTACAAGATCATTATATCCTGTTTTATGATTGGTTTTGCTTTTCCAATATTAATGATTTTTAGTACCCTTTTTAGAAAGGAGAAAAAAAGAACACTGGAATATTTTAGAGTGATTTTTATAATCCCTGATTTAATTCTGTTGAAGTTCCTCCATTAGCTAAAGATGGAAATTGTCCTTCTCACTGTTTTTGTCAAGATATATTATTTCATCATTAGCTGCAAATTGTCATCCATTTACCAAGCCTAGAAAAAAATTATTTAAAAGAAATGTTTGACATTTAAGATTATTCAGAGAAAAAGAGGCATACATTTAACAATATATGTGTCTTCTAAAGGAGATTATGCAGATAGTTAGGAAACAAGACAGTAAAGCCCTTCCAGATTTTTACACTTTTTAATCTTGAGAAACTTCCTTGACATTGGAAATTATTCTTGCTGTTGATTATAATAACTTTACCTAAAATGCATAGCTATCTTTAAAACAGGTTACCTTTATATTGACCAGATGAAAATTCAAATCTCTACCTCATTGTCTTTAACTGTAAACACACTTTCAATGGCATACCACATAAACCGAGAATATACACCTCATGAGAAATGAAGGTCTAAAACACATTCACCCCATTAGCTTTCAACTATGACAAGATTAAATATTGTTTTCCTTAAATTGATTTTATGTATTCCTGCTGTTTTTACTGAATCCTTCAGTTTGGACTTTGGTTATCTTACTCTTTGCTTGAAAGAAGTCCACTGCGAGAATATTAGAAAATGGGGGGAAATGCACCATTGTTCCAATGTAATAGATATTGTTTTAGAATATTTGTCCTTGAGTTTAAAATAAAAGATATGTTAATAAGTGCCCCATTCAAGACTTTCCTCTCCAACACTAAGAAGCTTGTTTTCATTTGATGAAAACTATTAAAGCTAAAACAAAAATTGTTTTGAATTCATTTATAAGGGATATGCACCTACCTCTTTAGTTAAAATCAGTGATCCATTAAGGCTTTCTAGCTTTTTTCCAAGCTGTAAGCATACTGAGTATTTAAGTATGAATAAGAGTGAAGGTAGGGGGTAGGTTTAGCTAAATAAAAGATTGTTTGATATCTTGGGGTTCTTTGAAGAGTTTTATAGGCTTAGAGTTCACAGTTTGAATGAAGGACATTTTTTTAAACTTTTATATATAGAAGTTTGTTAACCTGCATTTCAATTATGGAATAATTAATTAATTACACTAATTACTTCACTAAAATTTTTACACTGTGAGCAACCTACATTTAACTCATAAATTAGTGATAGATTTGATATTGAAATAATTAAAATTGTCTTAGGGTGTCAATAATTCTTATTTTTCAGCATAGAATGTTCACTTTACATGAAAAATACGCAGGTATCTGTTCTGAAACATTAGTTTAGTATTTATCAATGTTTCTAAACATTAAACTACCAAACTAATGCACCTAAAAAGACCAGATATCTATATTTTGCTTTGTTTTGGCTTTGGGACTTAGTAAATATTGGCACTTAAAGAAAATAAAAGTGTTTACTTTAAATAAATTTTTATGAAAAAAGTTGATTCTTATGTTAAAAAATTAAAATTAAAGCACAGGGAAGAGTAAATGGCAAAAGATGCCATCCACCTCTGGAGATTTTGCTTTTTAAAAAGTATTTTAATATAATTGACATATGCCAAAATTGTAAAAATTGAAGAAAGAAAAAAATATTGTTCTTTACTGAATTTTTACTACCTGTTTTTAAGAGCTCTTATTCTTTATAAGAGCTTACTAAGAATATTTAAGTAAGTCTTCAAACGCACAAAACAAATACAATGAATCTTGCAGACTTCTGTGAAATAATTTTACCGATAACAACAACAAAAATAATAGAAGGCAAACAGAGTTAAACTAGTTCCAACATTGACACAATCGATGAGAAATGGAAAATTTACTCTCATTCTGCTCAGAATGTTTTCTCTTTTGAGCAAAACTCTCTGCTGTAGTAATTTTCTTTTTAAGGATAACCAAGATTAAGATGCTGAACTTTCCATTGGTTTACTACTTAATCATGATAGTGACTTAGAATTTTAATAAAATTATACCTTTGAAATATTTTTCAATCGTTATTAACTATAAACTGTTGTGTGGTCTGTACAAATGACTTAGAATAAAGAAATAAGTCCTATATAATGGGTCTGGCTATATTTGAGTTGCTTTGCTTGATTTTGTTATTTATTATCACCTACAGAAATGGAAACAGGACATTTTATTATAGTTTTCTATGATAGAGCATATTTTAATATCATAAATGACTTATCATGAATTATAAAATCAGAATCAAACCCATAAATCTTTGACTTTTCTGCAATTTCTGATGTTAAGGTGACTGCTACAATATGTTAAAGCAAAATATTTCCTTATTCTTCTTGCCCTTAGACTACACTGTGTAGTTGAATTTTATTACATGGATTTATAAGAAGTTTTTTTCATAAATTATAATATAAAGTATATTATCACTAAAATACTATCACTGATAGTCCATGTAAAAATTATAAAAATCTGCCTGAGCTTAGTTTTATCCTTATTGTATTTTATTCCACAAATAGAAATATAGTTGGATGTATCTGAAATTAATCTTCAAGATACTGACAACACTGACAGGGAAAATTAAAATTGTACTATATTAGAGCAATGTTGTTCTTAAACTCTTATTATCTTAATATTATACTATTTTAATAAATCTTAAATGTCTAATTGATTGTTTCAAGTCAAACCTTCCATAAAATTAAATGATTCACAAAACTCAGATTTCTTAAAATATTAAAGACAATATTTGAATTCTATTTCATTAACTATGCAACTTAAAGACATTTCTTAAAAATACATTTAAATAAATATTAGTGTGATAATTAGCATTTGAGTTAATGAAAAATTACCCAACAAATTGCAATGCTAGAGGACAAAAGAATTTCTGTTCTTTCTTGAAATTTAAATTACTAAAATAAAGGATTCATTGTTCATATTGAAGTATTGCAAGACTCATTTTAATTTTAAATTGAGAAACTTAAAAATACCATTGTAATTTTTTTCGTAAATGAATATTCTTTGGTATCAAACTGTGAAAAATACTTACTTAGGCCATGTGTCCAAATGCAAACTGAGATGGATTGCTTCATATTTAAAGAAGTCCTAAGGCACAGATAAAATATTATAATTTAAAGAAAAATATAGACATGAATATTTTTAGTCTTTTCATTTTTGAATTAGTTGGATACAAGTTACATTGTCATGTGAAAAGTTCAATCTTTAAAGAAATATAGCTCAATATTTAAATAAGAGTCTACAGCATTAAAATTTGAGGCTATTTTCTTATTTTGGTGGTCTGTGTTACATTACTACTTATTTATACGTCTTTTGAAATGTATGCAAACTATAACTAGCTCCAATTATAGGTGAATGTATTGACTTGTATTTTATTTGTGGTAACTGACAGAAAAGGATTTCAAAAATCTAATTCTTAACTGTAATTCATGTTGGTTTTATTTTAATGTTTTTGCCATATAAGTATATATCACTACAGTTTGAAATCCCTAAATGGCTTTTTGTCCCATAGTCTGCATTCTAAGAATGATCAGACTTGCAATATATGCTTCATGAGCATTTTCAGATTTGTCAAAAAGCAACAGAATAAATTTTAACTATAAATCCCTGCCTTATTTATCTACACAGATTGCAGTTGAATAAAATTTTGAAAGGAATAAAAACACTTTTCTTAACTTTAACTTTTTCTCACATTAGAAAGTTTTTCATATAAATTGGTCTGAGTTACTTGGTCAGGAACAGATTGTATAGTAATGAATGAGAAAATTCTAGAATGAAAAATAAGACAGAATCTTCCAGAAATAAAAAGAGGCAATTAAACATAGAGGAAGTTTTCTGACATAATAAAGGCTATAAGCTCCTTGGATTATTATATACAGAAGTTGTTTTTTAATACATTTACTAGCATTTTTAATAGGCTCATTGATTTTATATCTTTGTGTATCACATATTTCATGTATATATATATTATATTTAAAAGATATTATATATTTAATATTAATGTTTGCAATATAAGCAGTTAAAATCTTTAGCTTTTAAAGTGTGAAAATATTTTGCATTCAACAAAGTAAGTACGGTTGTATGAAATAAATCTTTTCAGACATTTTGTTGGGCTGGAGTTAAATGACCTCATTGTCATTGTGTCTTCTTTTGGAACACATAATGAATAGATAGATCTACAAAGTAAAAATTTGAATTGAAAAACGCATTATTACTTGAGCCAAAGACTTTTCTGATTAATTTAGTTTCCTGATTTGGAGCCCATTAAACAAGGAGTAAAGTTGGTTGTTTTCAAAGTACTGAATTGAAGATTATCATTATTTTGAGGAGACCACCCTACTACTATAGGGCAATATAATCAGAATGTTGAATTAAGTCAAGCTCTAGTCTGAAAAGAATAAACTGTATTCATCAGTAAATGTTCTTAATGGGAATCCTGAAAATATTTCATTATTCCTAATTAAATTAAGAGGCCTTGAACACTTAACTATGGGCCCACATTCATATTCAAAGATATATTATCAGCAAAATCATAAGAAATGGTCCATTGGGTCCTGATTTCAACCTTCATTTTTTTTTTTTTCAAATGAAAAATAGGCTTCTTAGCTTTACAGACACTTACTCTGTATACCATTCTGAAATTTTACAATGTCATTGGCTATGTACTACCAATAGAAACCTGCTTAAGCCAACATATTAATTAAATGTTAATTTATAAATATTTATACTGGCCTTATGTTAATATGAAGTTCAATTATATTGGCCTTATCTATATAAATAATGGATGTGGAGCCCTATCAATAAGTGTATCTCAGAAGCAGTGCATAACATTCGAAGCATGTTTATAGGCAAGCATTATTTGGCATTTTCATCTACGTCCACAATCAGTGCATGGCGGGTTGGAAGAGAACGGCTTTCCAGGTATTGTGAGCATCAGAGGTGATGTGGCCAAATCCTTAGCACAATTTCAGGCACACAGTAAGCCGTGCAGAAGTGAAAGGAGTTATTAGCAGTGTTACTAGAAGGTTGCTCTTGGTAAGAGCACCACTCATACAAAGTCCAAAGAAAGCTCACTCACTCACACACATCTTTAAAGTAACTCCTCACACCCATCACACATGTTATCCGTATAATAAGCACTGCCATTTAGGCTTATACTTAGCATAAGGGAAAAAATTCGTGCGGGTGAATGCACTTCTGATAAAATACATGTAGATGGCTTGGGACATGACTCTATAGCAGAGAGTACACATAGCAACAAACCAAAGCCTGTGTCTTAACACGATCCACAGCTATATTTATAATATTGGCAACAAGAAGGAATTGTGCAAAGTGGACAAATTGAACAAACTGCATAGTCATACTTTACACTTCTCCCTGATTTGCTCCATCTCGCTCTCTCTAGTAAAATGGTCAGGGGACTCTAGTAGACACACAGGCAAAGGGTATCAGGCCCCCCAGTCTATTTGGTGCCCTTTCTGATACAATTGCTGTCAATGGCAGCAGAGGGCAAAGAGATGGAGCGTGTGTGTGATCTGATGAGTTTGGCTCAATGGGGGCTGCTTCTGCAGGCAGCTAAATTAAAAACCTCCCTGCAATTTTGATCTTAATCACCCCCTCTGAGGCTGTAATTGGTGATGGTCACTTAACTCTTTCTCCCCTTCTAAATTCAAATGTGCGGTGTCCCTTTAAACCATGTGTTTTTTAGATCCCTCCAAAAGGATTCAAATGGCATGGAGTGCATAGGCTTGCCAACATGGTATTAAGACAGGAGGGTTTCAACTCCATCAGATCTCAACCGTCTAATGCATTTTTCCCTTTCTTTTGAGTAACAGAAAGGCGGTAACATCTTTAAATCAAAAGTGACGTACATTTTGGCTTTTTAAAAAGCCCACATTTATAAAAGAGCAAAGGATTTTATTGTGTACATTGGACCTATACTCTGTGAAATTGATGAAGTCCTTTGGAAATTGAAAGGCACTCTAAGAAACATTTAGAACTGAAGATCAAGCTAGAGAAAATCTAATTTAAAAAAAAAAATTCCAAGTGTAGGAAAATCTAGTGACTCTCTACAAATGCTCAACGAAAGCAAAGCAGGGCTCTCTGACAGCTAAGAGTGCTTGTTGCATTGGCGTTTCCTTGTCTACATTTCTTTTTTAACACAGAGTCATAAATTCTTGGGAATTACAGACAAACTAGGATGATTATAGAAGATACCCAAATTCCAATGCCGTCTGAAAGGTGATGATAGGGGCGAGGTGGAGGGTTAGCTGAGTTTAATAAGCATATTTACTGAGCTATAGCAGGCCTGGGAGATGTGCACACACGCCGATGAGGCTCCTTGCCCGCTCATAAGGAGCTCGCTGTCTCTGGGGAAGAGAGTGGACAGTCAGAGGGACATATTACTCAAATCTAGACGAGAGCACACCGTAACAAAAACATGCACAAATGCACAGGAGGGAGGCAGCATGGGCCGCGAAGAAGGCCACGAGTAGCAGAGGAGTCCATATTTCAGCCAGTAAAGACACCTGAGAAATAAAACGAGGCCTCTCTCACATCGCGGTGCTTTAATTGATACAACTGAGACTTGTAAAGTCATCTTCGTGACCGAAAGGATGACCTCCGCCAAGACCGGCCGCCAGTGAATGGAGCGCGGTGGGCTGGGCGTGTTGGGAAACCCCAGTGGTTTTCTCAGGCTTGAAATCAGTCCCAGTGTCAGGAGGCATCTGGGTTAAAAGGGGAAAGAGAGAGAAATGCGGTTGGAAGAGGGAGGCTGATTCCCTGCCCAGCAGAACAAGCCTCCCTGTCCGAGCGGGCTCACAGAGTAATCAACAAGCATATGGTGAATGTCGAACCTCAGCTGACTCTGTTTCTGGGAGAGAACAGAATTAAGGAGTCGTTTTCCAATTCGTTTTGAAGACAGTCTTCTGTCGCACTTACACCACAGGCCAATCCAACTGGAGAGGGAGTTGGAAACGGTCGTCAGACCTGCGCTGGGAGCTGTGCGCTGTCCCCATGGTGGGGTAGCTAAGGACCACCCTAACCCAACCAGCCGCTGACTCTGCGGGACAGCAGTGTGACAGGTACCTACCCAGTGGGTCTGCAGTGTGAGTTTAAAACATCCATACGCTTCACTACCTTCTCTGGCCCTGCATACTAGAACTGTGCGAGCCTAAGATATTTACAAATTCATGCCAGGATCTGCAGGATCTCCTGGACCCCTGGTCTGTGAACATTAGAGTTGGAAAAAATCCAGAAAGATCCCTCTTTTATTTCCTCAGGAGAGGAAACTGAGGCCTTAGGAGAAGTAACTTGCTCACATCAGCTGTTTGCCACCGGTGAAGGGGAGATGGGAACCCATGTGGCTGAGATCTTTGTTCAGTGCTCTTTCTACAACGTGAAAGAATCTGTTGTCCTTCTGCTTCTGACTCATAAGACATTCATTTAGCCTACTCAGAGCCAGACACTCTCAAGAGATAGGGCAGTGAACTGTTGTAATTCCAGTCCTCGAAGAAATGTTGCAGCCTTTGGGAATGACAGAGAAATGATGAGAAATTGCAGTGGAGTATATAGCTGAACTTTGCACTGGCTGGGTCCTGAATAGGCAAAGAATAAGACTATGGACAGGAGGATAAGGTGGCAGCAGAGGATAAGATGGTTAGATAACATCACTGACTCAACGGACATGAGTTTGAGCAAACTCCAGGAGATGGTGAAAGACAGGGAAGCCTGGCTTGCTGCAGCTCTTGGGGTCACAGAGTCGGACACGACTTAGTGACTGAACAACGGAAGGGCTGTGTCAGTTATCCCTTCTCATTTCCCAGTTTCTACTCCTTCCTCCACCAGATATTGTGCCTTGAAAATCTTTGACTGTTCTGCATGTGGCGCTAGAAATCCCTAAGTGATCCAGGCAAGAGATGACACCTATTTAGCATCAAACAAGAGACACAGCAAAGTAGGCACAGACACAGCCTGTCCTATTTGAGAAAAGACTCAAGCCCAGAAGCCAGCTGTAGATTGCTCAGCAAAACGGATAAATACTGATCGTGGCTTTGCGTGTGTTTGGTCATGGAGCGAGCTGCAAAGATATCAGGGAGCAAATTATATAGGTAGGGTTATGTAAAGCGTTGGTGTCCTGCTTTCTTCTCACCCTGGGTCTCGTCCTCTACAAAGTTGTGGGCAATGTAGGATAACAGCTGCAGAGGCTTGCAGAGCACACCACACAGAGCACAGCGCCTCAAGCGAAACAGATCTTTGCTCTTCATCCCACCGTGGAGCGCACACTTGAGATTATTGATGCCAAGTACTTTCCTTCTGGAATTTTAAACGTCCTCCCACTGAGCAGGAAATCATATACCATCCAGGGTTCTGATGCAAGCAGCATGAGCTTCTGCAGCTTTGCAGGAGACATATGGAAGTGGTGTTACCTCTTTTGTGAGTTGCCAGCCCAAAGGCATGGACCATTTCTTCCTTAGAAGGTATGTGTTTCTTTTCCAAAGGATTTTCTTTATGGCAATCATCTTGTAGGGCCTGGTGGTAAATCAGTAAGTTGGCTACAAGGCTCCCTGTGGGAAAAGTGTGGAAGGCCGTTATCCTGGAGAATGTTCCAGATGCAACCCTTTTCTTCTAGATTGGCAACAGATCATGTGTATCCAACTCCCCTGCCCTTGCTGGAATGAGAGATAAGGGGGCCCTAACTCCTGGTAGAAGACTCTCTTACCCACATGAGATGTCCTGAAAGTGAGGTGTGAAGAGATGAGGCTGTGAGCACATAGAAAATTTAACCTAAGGAAACGCCAGAGATGGGGGCTTCGGTTCGCAGCTGCACTCCAGCGTTCCCTGTGGCTTGACTAAAGCTCCATTTGACAGCCAGGAATGGGTTTTGATGACTGTTATTCCCATAAGATTTTTCTAGAGGGGTGGAGGAATTATTGACAGGAGTCTCCACATGACTATAGAACCTCTAGATGTAGGATCTAAGAAGACACTGCTGTTATTTTGTTCACTGCTGCATTCCCAGAAAGAAGAGCAGCTGCATCCAGGAGACACACGGTCCAAGATCAGGGAAACCTCTCCCTCTCTGCCCTAATGACCACATCTCCCTCACACATATAGGAGCTACAAGGGAACCAGCCAATAGATGGAACACAGAATAAGAATCAGGCCATTATATGATGTTCACCATAAAGCCAGTCTCCTTTTTAAGCATCTTTATTTAACTTCACATGAACAGTATGAGGCAGGTACTGTTATTAGTTCCATTTTGCCGAGGAGAAAACTAAAGCAAAGAGAAGTGAATAAGCTGCCAAGAACACACAGCTATTTGTTGGCAGGTCTTTGGTTGTGAACCTAGCAGTCTACTACATGGCATCAATACATTCTTTTCTTAAAACTGACAGGCTCTCTGTGGACAGAAAGGGGTCCAGACCTTCTAGAGAAAAATTCTAGTGGGAACAGATGACCATAGTGCTTTCCCAAACATGAAGAACAATGGGTAATGATGACTCCCTCAACTCTTCTTTATACATACATTCTTTCCTTGGATGATGGTTGGGGGAGACTTCTCTCCTCTCTCTCTCTCTCTCCTCCTTACTTCTGGACTCTCACACCACTATAATAAACACTATAGTGTACTTCAAGGTAAAGATGATGGACTTATTAGAAGCATCCATTCCCATTAGTGGACAATATAGGGAACTTTTTTAAGGAAAAAGTACAAGAATAGAAAAAACAGAAGTTGTCACACTAACATCAACATTTTCAAAAATGTAAGGCAGAGGGGAAAACAAGCTGAAACAGGAAAACAGAATTCTAACCTCGCACTGGAAAAGCAGACTACTCACCCAGTTCATCCAGGCATCCCAAGAGGCTCAAGATTTGGTGCTATCACATAACTCTAGAAAGAGTCATGAATAAGAGATGCTAATAAAAAGTGAGAGAAATAAAAACGTGTTTTTCAAAACCCTCAGATTCCCAAATCATTATTCCTTCTCCTCCACCATGGTAGAAGATGAGAGTGAAAGTGAAAGTCACTCAGTCGTGTCCGACTCTTTGCGATCCCATGGACTATACAGTCCATGGAATTCTCCAGGCCAGAATACTGGAGTGGGTAGCCATTCCCTTCTCCAGCGGATCTTCCAACCCAAGGATTGAACCCAGGTCTCCCGCATTGCAGGCGGATTCTTTACCAGCTGAGACACAAGGGAAGCCCAAGTGTACTGGGGTGGGTAGCCAATCCCTTCTCCAGGGGATCTTCCCAACCCAGGAATCAAACCGGGGTCTCCTGCATTGCAGGTGGATTCTTTACCAACTGAGTCCAGCAGATAAGAACTCCAATCTTTTTTTTTTCAGTATCCATTTACTTATTTTTCTTGCCTGGAAAGTCCCATGGACAGAGGAACCTGGTGAGCTACAGCTCATGGGATCACAAAGAGTCAGGTACAACTGAGCGACTGAAAAAGTGCTTTTATTTATTTAGCAGCATCAGGTCAGCACACGGAACCAGTAGCTGTGGTGCTCAGGCTTTCTATTTGCAGTGTGAGGGCTTAGTTGCCCTGCCGGTGGGATCTTAGTTCCCCAACCAGGGCTTGAACCCACGTCCTCTGCATTGGAAGGTGGATTCTTAACCATGAACCGCCAGGGACATCTGGAGAACACCAATCTTTGAAGAAAGCAAAAAACAGTCTTTGAGCTGGGAGAATATGAGATATATCTGAGGGTGGGTATCACACGCAAACCAGGGGGTTCCAACACTGTCTGCTGGGGAGCCCACAGCCTCTCATGCCCCACGGCTCCAGAACACAGGCAGTTTGACTTTCAGGCAAGAGGTTAAAAGACCTTTTCCACAGGTTACTACCTTCTCCCCAAAGGAAAGACTGAAAGATGCTAACATTGGAGATTCACAACTGAACAGCCAAGATACACCACACCACAGTCCAGCTCCCAGGTGGCCAGCTCAGTCAGCTTTTAAAATTCCTTTCTCTTGAACACAAGAAGGCACAGCGAAATGGTGACGCCAGGGAAGTCTATCACATGAAAGTCAGGAATGAAAACACAAAAACAGAAAGAGCAACTTGGAGGACAGAAAAGATCAAACAATGCCCCTCAAAAATAGGAGGAATGATGCAATTACAAGTGATTTTTTTGAAAGTTAGGAGCAAAATAAAATGAAATCCTGTCAGATATTACTTTTTTTAATAGAACATTTAGAAAACTAACAAAGAAAAACTGTTAGAAATTAAAAGTATAATAGCAGAAATAAAAACATTAAAATAGAATGGTTAGGAGTTAAAGCTGACAAAATCTAAAAGAATAAAGCAGAGGGACAAAAAGATAATATGTGAACAAGATCTACCTACAACCTTTCATCTACCTACAACCTTTCATATCTCAGTCCAGAAGTTCCAGGATAAGCAAGCAGAGAAATGGGAAGGAAGGAAATCATCAAAGAAGTAATTCAAGAGATTTTTTTTTTCCCCCAGAGCTGAAGGATATAGATTTCCAGATGGAAAGATCACACTGAATGTTGAATATAATGGATGAAAGATCCACACAGGCACATCACTGTGAAGTTCAGAATTCTGGTGACACAGATAAGATCCTACCACCTGTAGGGGGAAGACAGCTGGACATAAAGACCCAAACAGTCCATCCTAAAGGAAACCAACCCTGAATATTCACTGGAAGGACTGATGCTGAAGCTGAAGCTCCAAATCTTTGGCCACCTGATGAGAAGAACCTACTCATTGAAAGACCCTGATGCTGGGAAAGATTGAGGGCAGGAGGAGAAGGAGACGACAGAGAATGAGATGGTTGGATGGTATCACTAACTCAATGGACTTGAGTTTGAGCAAACTCTTGGAATAGTGAAGGACAGGGAGGCCTAACGTGCTGCAGTCCATAGGGTCACAAAGAGTTGGACATGACTCAGCAAATGAACAACAACATAGAATCGGGAATCAGAGGGCTTTGAGCTTCCTAATAGTAATACTAGAAGTTAGAAGTCAATAGAATAATGTCTTCAGCAATAGAGTAAGGGAAAAAACAACATCATAAAATGCTATTGCTCGCAAAACTAACAAACATGAAAATGAATACAAACATTTTCAGACATACTGTGTCACAAAAAAATAAATAAATTTCCCTCCTACAGTCTGTCTGAGGAAGTTACTACAGGATGTGTACCACAAAAACAAGGGAATAAACCAAGGAAGAGGAAGATGTAGGAGAGAGAAAACAAGGTCTAATACAGGAGAACAAAAAGAAGCTCCAAGGTCACAATTAAATGGTGGCAGAATGGCACCTGAGCCCTTGGTGAAGATGGAACCCAGACCCAACAAAGCAGCTATAAGCAAGATGAAGGCAGCTCCAGGAGGAAGGAAGAAATTAATACAATACATGCTATACCATATATTGGCATCTTTACAAGTCTCCATGTTTTTCTTACCAGTCAGATTCTGACCCTAAAACTCTCTTATGTGGATCCACCGCTGGTCAGCAAAAAGTGCTTTGAAATGAGAGAGACCTGAGTTCAAACCCTGTCTCTGCATTCAGATCTGCACTCTGCAGAGACAAGTAGCTTCTTACAAATGATGTAGACAATAATCTGGGTTCACAAACAACTTTGCCTAAAAACACAAGGTACATTTTATTTTCTGAAGCAAGCAAAGCACTGGACAATTTTCATTGACCGTATGGAAATCATGAGATAAGTGTGTATCTGTGGGCAGGAAAGATTAATAGGAGGAGGTTGCTAGATCAGGGGTTCCAACAGTTAAGAAGACAGTAACAATGATTCAGTTTTAAACAGGAACTAAGAAGGTAACTGTTTACTTGGGGGCAGGGGAGGCTGAGCCTAGGAGGGCTTCAATAGTGGACTATATCAACTAAGAGAAGTTCTTATCCTTGTGATTTCACACAGCTGTTTGCCATTTCCCCTGAAAGCAGCGGGAAATTGGCTTAAACTGTAAAGATCTGAGTTAGACATAAGGAAAAAATTCCTGACAGTAGGGGTTGTTAAACAATGGAACAAGTTAGCAATAACAATTGTGGAGAATGGGTTTCCCAGGGCTCTTTGGACATTGCACCCCATTTGTCTGGAAGGTTTTGATATAACCTTGCTTATTGGCGACCTTTGAGGATCCTTTCCAGTTCTCTGGTTCTTAATTAGTTCAGCATGTTTTTACATTAATAGCATTATAATCCTGATCACAACTGATTAAAAGACAAAAATCAATTTCCCACTCAAATCCCCCAAACAAGAAGGTGTTTTGCTCCCCAGTATACAAGAACTGGGATGGTCTGCACATTTTCATTCGTATGTTTTTAATTTCCTTAGGGAAGTTTTAAAACTGAGATTTCCATAAACCAAAGTTTAGCCCAAGAATACATTGAATTTTAAACTGGTGGAAATGCTGAATAGAGATGTATAATGGAAACGTTAACAGGGCTTTAGCAATGATGGTAATAGCATGTCACTACAATGCAAGGAAATTGTGTTAAAGTAACTGCTATTGTAGATAAGGGGGTGCCGCTCTTAATAATGGATTTTTCATGCATTACTTCTATGCTTTTAACATTTTTTCCATCATGAATAGTGACCTTGGAATAATGCTAAGAACCATATTTTGTATTTAACCTAAATACCAAATTTAAAGACTCAAATAGATAATACAAAGGACTTGATTCCATGCTGCTGAAGATTGTGCAAGGTCGTAGAAAGCATCTACAAACTCATATGTAATGGAAGTAAACCTTTTTTATTGAAAATATGCAATGCATAACTACTGTCTTCCAACAAAGCCAGTGATATTTCATGGAAAGGAAAAAAAATGAAACTGAACTGATAAGTAGATATCATTTTGGTACAAAGACAGATGAAAGGAGCTTCACCAATCCCTCCAATAATTCCTACAGTCCCTCCAAAGTCACCCTAAAAATGTTTAAAGCAAATATGGTATATTTGCAATCATAGCTTCCAATGAATTCCCTTAATGCTTCTTCCAACCAAATTCCTAAGACCTTCCTCCACCTAAATTCTAGAGCTACAGTGTGTATCAAGGAAAACAAATAAAATAAATTGTGTATGCATTTATTCTGGTCCTAGGAAAAACTAAGATGAATTCATTTAAAATTTGTTAACTTAAACCACTTCCCTTAAAATACTCAGCCCTCCTGTCCCCCAGCATCTCAGCCCTCCTCTGTGACTAGAATACTCACGTCACCTCCATTTTTCTTGGTCTGTCCCTGCCCTGATTCTGCTTACCCCACTTCATGTTCTTGCCGCTTTCTCTTGGGATCAGGATGCCGAACAGCTTTCCTGATAAATTCGTTGATCTGGTGGGAAACAGGTAGGTAAGAAGAGAGACACATGCTGTGAACCAGACTGCCTGATGTTAAATACCAACAGCTCCACCTTGATCTGTGAGCCTTTGGACAGTATATTTAACCTCTTCATGCTTGATTGGTCTCCTCTATAAGATGGAGATGCTAACAATACCTCTCTCTTAGGGTTACTGAAGGATTAAATGAGTTAATACACATAAGCAATGTTAACTGGAGAAGGAAATGGCAACCCACTCCAGTGTTCTTGCCTGGAGAATTCCAAGGACAGAGGAGCCTGGTAGGCTACCATCCATGAGATCACAAAGAGTCAGACATGACTGTGCAACTAACTTTCAATGTTAATATACAGAAAGCGAAGAGGAATTAAAGAGGCTCTGGGTGAAAGTGAAAGAGGAGAGTGGAAAAGGTGGCTTAAAACTAAGCATTGAAAATACTAAGGTATCTGGTCCCATCACTTCATGGCAAATAGGTGGGGAAACAGTGGAAACAGTGAAAGACTTTATTTTCTTGGGCTTCAAAAATCACTGTGGATGGTGACTGCAGCCATGGACACTTGCTCCTAGGAAAACACTTGCTTCTAGGAAGAAACGCTATGACAAACCTAGATAGCATATTAAAAAGCAGAGACATCAGTTTGCCAAAAAGATTTGTATGCTATGGTTTTTCCAGTAGTCAAGTACGGGTGTGAGAGTTGGACCATAGAGAAGGCTGAGTGCCGAAGAATTGACACTCTCAAACTGTGATGCTGGAGAAGACTCTTGAGAGTCCTTTGGACAGCAAGGGGATCAAACCAGTCAATCCTAAAGGAAATCAGTCCTGAATATTCATTGGAAGGACTGATGCTGAAGTTGAAGCTCCAATACTTTGACCACCTAATCTGAAGAGCCAACACATTAGAAAAGACCCTGAGGCTGGGAAAGATCAAGGGCGAGACGTAAAGAGGATGACAGAGGCTGAGATGGCTGGATGGCATCATCAACTCAATGGACGTGAATTTGAGCAAACTGGGAGATAGTTAAGGACAGGGACACCTAGCATGCTTCAGTCCATGGGGTCGCAAAGCTTCAGACAGGACTAGGCAACTGAACAATCACAATGGAATCCAACCCAGTGCTCTGTGACAACCTGGAGGGGTGGGACATGAGGAGTGGGAGGGAGATTCAAGAGGGAGGGGCTTACGGCTGATTCATGCTGATTTATGGCAGAAACCAACACAATGTTGTAAAGCAACTATCCTCCAATTAAAAATACATTTTAAAAAATAATGCCAGTTTCCCCCTTGCTAATTACATAAGTTCATTGTCTGAAAGTTTGAAGTTATAGAAATGCATAATGAAGAAAATAAAAATTACCTATAGTTCTACAAAAGTAAAGAAGATACTATCTGCATCTGTTGAACAGTAAAGACTAGGGGTTTTCTATTTTAATCCTCACAACAATCCTATGAGCTAAGGATGTTTATTCATGTTTTTAGGTGAGAGGCAGGCCCACAGAGTTGATGAACTGTAGACCTTGGATCAGAAACTGCATCTGCCTGTTTCAAAGCTGGTACCCTTGACTCTTAGCTTCTCTAACCTCCTACAGAGCTTGTATACATGTTCAGCCTGTCATGTTTCTTCAATGTAACCAAATTAAGGTTGTACACTATCACAGTCTAAAATGTCAACTATTTAAGTAAAGAAAGCAGCTAACAAAAGTAAGATTTTTATTAAGCTGGTTTAAGAACTTGTTTCTCTGATTCTCGTCTTCTCCCACGAGTGAGTACTCAACAATGCGTCCTCTGGAAGTACACCCACTCTTTCTGATTTATCTTCCCCTGGGTCTCAGTGGGTTTCTTATTTATGTAAGCTTTATTTCAAAATCTGCTTGTGGAAATTGCAGACTAAGTGCTCACTTTATACCCAGTCCACTCTCCCTTCCCAAAGCCACTTTCTTCTGCAGTATTTTTGTGTCTACATGCCACACACGAGCTTGGAAACCCAGCAAGACATAAATCAGCTCCATGCCCACCATCAGGTATGGGCAAGCTTCCTGGTTTCTTCATTTTTAAAAATAGGTAAAATTCACAAGATCTGGAAATTAAATGAAATAGTGCATACAAAGTCCCAAGCATATCAAGCATCCTCTGTAACAGCTATTGATGATATTAGTCATGGTGAGGTTTTGATGATTTATTCTAAAAAAAATAGTACTTTGGTTGGACCAGAAGATTCATACTGACTTTCTTCCCTGGACAAGACTGGGGAAACCTACTGACTTCTTACCCTTTGTGTGTTTTTATCAATCTCTATACTGGTAGTATACAACCTTTTTAGATTTGAATACTCACTTTTAAAACACACACAAAACTCACTGGTGTCTCACAGAATGATAGCTGGTAATTAAGAAAATAACTCTCATCAGACCTGTTTCCCAAACATTGGGAACCTGTCTTCCAGCTTCTCATGACCCTTGTGTTCAGAAATTCTCTCTCCAAACACAATATGAAAAAAATGGGCCTTTACTCATCGAAGAGAATCACATTCCTACCTCCAGTCCTGCCTCCTGTTGAGAGAATTACAGGGTCAGCTGGAATGGACAGTTGGCTATTCTCAAACTTTCCTATTCCCTTTACAGAAGATGTCTTGGTTTACTCTCACAGATGGTCCACCATGTCCATTGTTAATGAACTTTTTTAACAGTTTAATACTCTAAAAACAACCTTATTTCTCTTTATTTTAAGTTCCTGGCAGAGCATGTGGGAAAGGAAAGATTTCACTTGACCCTTTGTACTCACAACACAGACATTCAATAAACATCTACTAATTTGGTTCTTGATGTTGAAATTTAAAGTAGACATTTGCACTCTCCAAACACACCCAGCACTTTCCCAACTCTGACTTTTCTCTACCTAGAGGGGCTTCTCTTTATGTTCAAACTCAGTCAACGCTTCTTCTTTAGAAAATGTCCCTCCCTTGAACCCCTGACAGCTTGCCCTCAGACCAGACTAGGACTTTCTGCCCCTAGTCATGCACATGATACATCAGTGCAATCGTGTGAAGCCAGCCTGCCAGATTACACCCACAATACGGCACGACATCCCACCATCCTCCTTTTTATCCGTGCCATCCACACTCTCGCCCCTAGTTTTCTGGGCCTTGCTAAAATCATTTTATTACACTTAAAGCGATGATCTCTGAGTATAGGCCTTCTTCTTCTCTGCATTCCCACCTCCCTGGGTTACAGTAGATACTCAGCCCTGGAGAATAGGAGGGTGGATGATACATTTGCCAGCACCACTTTCTTGCTCTCCTTGCCACCTCCAATCACTTCTCTGTGTCTCCATTTTCCTTCTGATAACATTTGTCATTTTGCTTACAGCAAAAAAACTCAGCGTATCTCAGCACCCCACACTCGCACACATTCTCATCAAAATCAAACACAAAGTAAGTGCAAAAGTAACTAGGGCACAGATTTCCCATTACATCTGCCATCTGATTGTATTTCAGTTCTAAACATGTTTTCCATTGTTCCCCCCCCCCCCCCGCCCCGCCCCGGGTCAGTTAGGTTACTAGAATTACAAAGTGAAGATTATAGATACAAAGTCCTGTACCTGTAAGTTCATATGAGATTAGGATGCTAAACAGTGGGTCCAACTGATTTGTCTTAACCCACAGGGCTGAAACGATTAACATAGGATATGCTGCTGCTGCTGCTAAGTCGCTTCCGTTGTGTCCAACTCTGTGCGACCCCATAGACGGCAGCCCACCAGGCTGTCCCATCCCTGGGATTCTCCAGGCAAGAACACTGGAGTGGGTTGCCATTTCCTTCTCCAATGCGTGAAAGTGAAAAGTGAAGTTGCTCAGTTTTGTCTGACTCCTAGTGACCCCATGGACTGCAGCCTACCAGGCTCCTCTGTCCATGGGATTTTTCAGGCAAGAGTACTGGAGTGGGGTGCCACTGCCTTCTCAAAACATAGGATATCAATTAACACCAGATACAGATATGGATATGGACATGGACATAGACATAGGTACAGATCCCAGCCATTTATATATCCTTGTTTGTTGCCTAATACATTGCACAATTCACGAACCACTTTAGGATTAATCAACAAAGACCATCAAACCCAGGTATTACTTTTTATCTAATTGCGTCCCTCTTTCTCAGAGGCCTCCACTCCATAGCATCAGACTGTGCTTTGACCAGAAGGAAGGGGTCAAGGTGCAAAGAGACTGCCTTGTTAATGTGGGTGTCACATAAATGCATTAGCTTGGTGGACCAAACAAGGGAAAATATTTTGATGAACAAATGGCATTTAGAAATGTTAGTGCATTTAAAACATTTTCCCAGCATGGTTACATTAGCAGACCTACACAATCCAGGGCCATGAGGCAGCGCTTCAAGGGGATTGTGAGCTTAAAAAGTTACCCTTGTTCTGACACCTATTAATAACAACCTTTGCAGAATAATAAAGCAGAGTGAAAACAGAATTGTTAGTCTCTGGGCCTGAAAATGTTCCATAACTGTGACTCACACAGAAAAAAAAAATCTGTGTGGTACATGTTTATCCTCTGCTGAATAAGAGGCTTTTGGCATAAAGAAACCTATCGTACATAATTCTAGATGCCAGTGGTACTCGGGACCTTTCCCTGACACCTCCTACTTGAGGAGCAGATTGGCTGCAAGTACACGATGTTCATTGGCCAGAGAATTCAGAACGTTTAAGCTCGTATCAGCTTTGGAGGTATTTTCACTCTCTGGGCTAAAGAAAAACCGCAATGTATTGGAAAAAGAAAACTTTTCTCATCTTAAATCTTTGATTCAATTGCCTCTTGCAGAGAGTTCTGGAAACGCCTCCATTGTCATCCTTGGCTTACATTTTTTGCTGGAGGAATAAGATGATTGTTGGAGAGGATCGGGCTCTCAGGGTGCATTGATATTTAGGGTTGTACAATCAAATGTCAAATGCCAGCTTCTTTGACAGAGCTATGTTTATAGAAGCATGCTCCATGATGAGAAGAAGCTTTTAATTTAATTATTTTTCCATTTCCACTGGTATTGTCCACTTGGGCACCCTAAAATCTCCTGCCAAGCTGAAACATCACTGGAAAGCTCTTTATTTATCCCCAAAGCAGAGCATTCCAAATGTAGAAGACCACCAAAAGGATTGAAGATCCCGTGCCATTTTCTTAATCAACTCCTAAAACACCAAATTGGAGGTCTCGGATCTTAAGCGTCTGCCCTCAACGTACAGAGCTTCCTTGACGGAGTCCAGATTCTAACCAGGGGCCCTTGTACTTGTCTCTGAGCAGCTATTGTAAAGTTCAGACCAAAAGAGAGATTCCTTCTGGCCAAACCAGTAGGGGCTGTGATAAGCTAGCTGGAGTTTTAAGTCTTTCAAAAAGATTTAAAAGGGATTATAGAGAAGACAAAACCTCAGTGTAAGTTCAGCTCTGAGACCAACATCAGCCCACAGACAGAGGCTCTGATCTGGCAAGACAGAGCCAATTTCAGAGGAATACTCACATCTGGGTACATCGGCTGGAGGACATGGATCCTGCCTGAGCCGCGTGTGTGTGTGTGTGTGTGTGTGTGTGTGTGACCAGGCAATGGGGTAGTATAGTTTTCAAGATTTGAGAAGAGTTCTTTTCTATTACAGATAAATAAACTGAATACAGAATTACAAGCTGATAGAAGTTCAGGATTGGAAAGGATCTCAGAGGTTGTACTGTTCAATTTCCTGCTTCTTTGGATGATCAGATCCCCACTCTCATATCCGCTTCAGCATCAGTAACACCAACTTCAGTGTCACGACCACTATTAGAGCATTAATTAAATGGTGCCTATGCTCAGCCCTCCTTAAGCATTGTTCTACTCATGTGCTCATCAATTCTGCAACTTGGATGTTATTTACCCACTTGACACATGAAAAAACTGAGAAATTAAATAATTTGCCAAATCAAGAAGAGCTGGAATTCGAATGTGGATTATTCTATTGTTTCCCCAATGGGTCACCCAATGTCAACTTGAATGAAATAAGGCGCTCAGTACTGCCCGGAGCAGTCAATTCTATTTTAACACAGTTCCCACTGTGCCTCAATGAAATAAGCTGAAATGCTGCCCTTTGATTGGAATATTGCCTGCTAAACTCCTGAAGAATAGGTCTAATCCTTCATATGGAAACCCTGGAACCATCAGAAGATGTTAAGTATGCCTCTCTATTTAAATTCTCTTCCCTCCCAGCTTCCCTGGTGGCTGATATGATAACAAATTTATCTCCACTGTGGGAGACCTGGGTTTGATCCCTGGGTCAGGAAGATACCCTGGAGGAAGGAATGGCTACCCGCTCCAGTGTTCTTACCTGAAGAATTACATGGACAGAGGAGCCTGGCAGGCTTCATATAGATTCGGGGGTTGCAAAGAGTCAGACAAGACTGAGCGACTAACACTTTCACTTTTTTTCACCTCCTTCCAGCTAAATTCCTCTTCTTTTTCTCACTTCTTTAACAGCTTCTTGTAACTAATGATGTGAGATTCTGGCCTCAAAATCCAAGCTTTTCTAGAGCAGGAGTCATTTCTTACTCATCCCATTTCCTCAAAACCTAACACTGTGCCTGTCCTTAAGTGAGTTGTCTATAAAAGTTAAAAGATATAGGACGTGATCAATACAACAACCAATAGTAGGTTTTCAAAAGGTATTGAACACTTCTTTTAAATTGTGGCAAATTTTCACAATTCTTTATAGAGCATGGAGCCAAAGGAAAATGGAATCTCCATGTGTGACATGGCTTTTAATTTGGATAAGACTAGCACGTTCAAAGCCTTTGACTGTGTAGATCACAAGAAACTGTGGAAAATTCTGAAAGAGATGGGAATACCAGACCACCTGATCTGCCTCTTGAGAAATCTGTATGCAGGTCAGGAAGCAACAGTTAGAACTGGTCATGGAACAACAGACTGGTTCCAAATAGGAAAAGGAGTACGTCAAGGCTGCATATTGTCACCATGTTTATTTAACTTATATGCAGAGTACATCATGAGAAATGCTGGACTGGAAGAAACACAAGTTGGAATCAAGATTGCTGGGAGAAATATCAATAACCTCAGATATGCAGATGACACCACCCTTATGGCAGAAAGTGAAGAGGAACTAAAAAGCCTCTTGATGAAAGTGAAAGTGGAGAGTGAAAAGGTTGGCTTAAAGCTCAACATTCAGAAAACAAAGATCATGGCATCTGGTCCCATCACTGCATGGGAAATAGATGGGGAAACAGTGGAAACAGTGTCAGACTTTATTTTTCTGGGCTCCAAAATCACTGCAGATGGTGACTGCAGCCATGACATTAAAAGACACTTACTCCTTAGAAGGAAAGTTATGACCAACCTAGATAGCATATTCAAAAGCAGAGACATCACTTTGCCAACAAAGGTTCGCCTAGTCAAGGCTATGGTCTTTCCTGTGGTCATGTATGGATGTGAGAGCTGGACTGTGAAGAAGGCTGAGCACCGAAGAATTGATGCTTTTGAACTGTGGTGTTGGAGAAGACTCTTGAGAGTCCCTTGGACTGCAAGGAGATCCAACCAGTCCATTCTGAAGGAGATCAATCCTGGAATCTCTTTGGAAGGAATGATGCTAAAGCTGAAACTCCAGTATTTTGGCCACCTCATGCGAAGAGTTGACTCATTGGAGAAGACTCTGATGCTGGGAGGGATTGAGGGCACGAGGAGAAGGGGACGACAGAGGATGAGATGGCTGGATGGCATCACTGACTTGATGGGTGTGAGTCTGAGTGACCTCCGTGAATTGGTGATGGACAGGGAGGCCTGGCGTGCTGCGGTTCATGGGGTTGCAAAGAGTCGGACACGACTGAGCGACTGATCTGATCTGAGCACGTTCTTTCTAGGAAATGCTGTTGTGTATTAGTCGCTGAGTCATGTCCAACTCTTTGCAACCCCATGGACTGTAGTCTGCCAGGCTCCTCTGTCCATGGAATTCTCCAGGCAGGAATACTGGAGTGGGTTGCCATTTCCTTCTCCAAGGGATTTTCCCAACCAGGGATCAAACCTGGACTTTCTGCATTGCCTGCAGATTCTTTACAGTCTGAGCTGTATTACTCTTAATGCAGCACAGGATGGTGTTAGGATTTTGAGTGTCTGGTTACAGTACTGACTCATGCTAAAGTTAGGAGCAGTTAAGCTCTAGGTCATTTCGTACGGGCTTTCATAAACCCTGTTATGCTGCAAGAGTAGCTCAGAGACCTAAGGGCAGGGCTTCATCCCTAGTAAAACATACACTAAGCCCGTGCATGGTCTTACCTACTAAGATCCCATAGTCTATCATGGGAAAGAGTCATTACCGTTTCCGCCTTTGTTTTATTCCTGAACTGGTGAAATCACACATCCATGATCTTACTCCGACCATGGAAGAAAGGTCTTTCATGGCTGGTTTTCCTTTTAAGCCATCTTTCTCCACACACACAAAAAAAAATTCTCTTGACTCCTTGTCAGCTGATGTTCCTGCCTCTTCATCTAGAATTAATCCTGATCCTTGAAAAGAGATTTTTATGGAGCATTATACTCATGATCTGAGGATCAGGTAAATGCTATTTCATCCAGTTCTGATCTCCTGGACTTTGGGCTAATACGTTGGTCCTCTGGCCCCTGGGTTGGTAATTAATTTAGTCCCTTAGTTGCATGAGGACATGTAAGTTCAATTAAATTATGTATGTGCAGGAACAAACAAATGCTTAGAGTTATCAGTTGGACTTACAAGTTTGTTTTACACTCTTGGTAAGTTGGAGAGTTTACCTCTAGAATGATTCCATCTTACAACGCTATTGAGAAATGGAGTATTTCCTGCCATATCAATAAATAGGGATATTACAGCCATCAGCAATAGAATTGTGAATAGAATTTGGCCCTCCAAATGTGAATTTCTGAGCCCAGCGGGCACCCAGGAAGAACAATTCCTCCTATACAGCAGCCATCTATCACCCCCCATGGTGAACACTGAGGAAGGAGCTGGGAGGGGCAGATATGAAAAAATGCAGGATACTGGACACAGATAGGTGAGATATATATGAAAGGAATGATTTCAGTGAGCCCAGACTCTTGCATCTTCCCATACATCACTTCAGTTCAGTTCAGTCACTCAGCCGTGTCTGACTTTTTGCAACCCCATGGACTGCAGCACGTCAGGCTTCCCTGTCCATCACCAACTCCCAGAGCCTAATAAAACTCATATCCATCAAGTTGGTGATGCCATCCAACCATCTCATCCTCTGTTGTCCCCTTATCCTACTATCAATCTTCCCCAGCAACAGGTCTTTCCTAATGAGTTAGTTCTTCGCATTAGGTGGCCAAAGTATTGGAGTTTCAGCTTCAGGATCAGTCCTTCCAATGAATATTCAGGACTGATTTCCTTTAAGATTGACGGGCTTGATCTCCTTGCAATCCAAAGGACTCTCAAGAGTCTTCTCCAACACCACAATTCAAAAGAACCAATTATTTGGCCCTCAGCTTTCTTTATAGTCGAACTCTCACATCCATACATGACTACTGGAAAAAAGCATAGCTTTGAGTAGATGGACCTTTGTTGGCAAAGTAACATCTCTGCTTTTTAGTATGCTGTCTAGGGCTGGAGGAAGCACAAGATGGAATCAAGATTGCCAGGAGAAATATCAATAACCTCAGATATGCAGATGATACCACCCTTATGGCAGAAGGAGAAGAAGAATTAAAGAGCCTCTTGATAAAAGTGAAAGAGGAGAGTGAAAAAGTTGGCTTAAAGCTCAACATTCAGAAAACAAAGATCATGGCATCTGGTCCCATCACTTCATGGCAAATAGATGGGGAAACAGTGGAAACAGTGTCAGACTTTATTTTTCTGGACTCCCAAATCACTGCAGATGGTGACTGCAGCCCTGAAATTAAAAGACGCTTACTCCTTGGAAGGAAAGTTATGACCAGCCTAGACAGTATGTTAAGAAGCAGAGATATTACTTTGCCAACAAAGGTCCATCTAGTCAAGGCTATGGTTTTTTCAGTGGTCATGTATGGATGTGAGAGTTGGACTATAAAGCTGAGCACAGGACTGATGCTTTTGAACTGTGGTGTTGGAGAAGACTCTTGAAGAGTCCCTTGGACTGCAAGGAGATCCAGCCAGTCCATCCTACAGGAGATCAGTCCTGGGTGTTCATTGGAAGGATTGATGTTGAAGCTGAAACTCCAATACTTTGGCCACCTGATGCGAAGAGCTGACTCATCTGAAAAGACCCTGATGCTGGGAAAGATTGAGGGCAGGAAGAGAAGGGAAAGACAGAAGATGAGATGGTTGGATGGCATCACCGACTCCACGGACGTGGGTTTGGGTGGACTCTGGGAGTTGGTGATGGACAGGGAGGCCTGGCATGCTGTGGTTCATGGGTCGCAAAGAGTCAAACACGGCTGAGTGACTGAAGTGAACTGAACTAGGTTGGTCATATCTTTTTCATCCAAGAAACAAGCGTCTTTTTATTTCATGGCTTCAGTCAACATCTTCAGTGATTTAGGAGCCCCCCAAAATAAAGTCTGTCACTGTTTCCACTGTTTCCCCATCTATTTCCCATGAAGTAATGGGCATGGTCTTTGTTTTTTGAATGTTCAGTTTTAAGCCAGCTTTTTCACTCTCCTCTTTCACTTTCATCAAGAGGCTCTTTAGTTCTTCTTCACTTTCTGCCATAAGAGTGGTGTCATCTGCATATCTGAGGTTATTGATATTTCTCCTGGCAATCTTGATTCCATCTTGTGCTTCATCCAGCCCAGCGTTTCTCATGATGTACTCTGCATATAAGTTAAATAAGCAGGGTGACAATATACAGCCTTGATGTACTCCTTTCCCTATTTGGAGCCAGTCTGTTGTTCCATGTCCAGTTCTAACTGTTGCTTCCTGACCTGCATACAGATTTCTCAGGAGGCAGGTAATGTGGTTTAGTATTCCCATCACTTTCAGAATTATCCACAGTTTATTGTGATCCACACAGTCAAAGGCTTTGGCATAGTCAATAAAGCAGAAATAGATGTTTTTCTGGAACTCTCTTGCTTTTTTGATCATCCAGCAGATGTTGGCAATTTGATCTCTGGTTCCTCTGGTTTTTCTAAATCCAGCTTGAACATCTGGACGTTCACAGGTCATGCACTGTTGAAGCCTGGCTTGAAAAATTTTTAGCATTGCTTCTTCAGCATGTGAGATGAGTGCAATTGTGCAGTAGTTTGAACATTCTTTGTCATTGCCTTTCTTTGGGATTGGAATGAAAACTGACCTTTTCCAGTCCTGTAGCCACTGCTGAATTTTCCAAATTTGCTGGCAAATTGAGTGCAACAATTTCACAGCATCATCTTAGGATTTGAAATGGCTCAACTGGAATTCCATCACCTACACTAGCTTTGTTTGTGGTGATGCTTCCTGAGGCGCACTTGACTTAGCATTCCAGGATGTCTGGCTCTAAGTGAGAGATCACACCATCGTGGTTATCTGGGTAACTAAGATCTTTTTTGATCTGTTTATTCTTGCTAGGTCTTCTTAATATCTTCTGCTTCTGTTAGGTCCATACCATTTCTGTCCTTTATTGTGCCCATCTTTGCATGAAATGTTCCCTTGGTATCTCTAATTTTCTTGAAACAAGCTCTAGTGTTTCCCATTCTATTGTTTTCCTCTATTTCTTTGCATTGATCCCATACATAGAAAAGTGTTAAATTCCTTAACTTGAGACATCTGGTTTTTCTTAATTAACAATCATCTTTTGACGTTCAGACTACCTGCACTTTGTGGCAAACAAACCTGACTTCTCCCCCACCTCTCTCATGTCCTCGAAACAGTTTTCTCAGGCTCACTCTCCATGCTGTCTCCCAGGCTTGAAGTCCTAAAAACTCCCAGCAAATAAAACATAATTCTCAACTTTTAGGTTGTGACTACTTTTTAAATCAGCACTACTATTTCAACATGTGGCAAGATAAAGAACACAGGAAGTCCATACTTGCTCTTGGATGCTACCTCTCAGAAGATGCACTAGCCACTTCCCATGATATCTGTGGTCAGAACTTGAGAAAAGGTCCCCATGTAACAGCAGTGAAAACTTTTGTGTGCCTTAGAAGAAAATGACATCAGACTTGATGGGCCCAGAATATTGTTTCTGCTGCTACTGTTTTCCTACATTTCCTCTTTCATCTTTTTTTCTGGGATTAATTCCTCCCCAAACCAAGCATGTTGATAAGAACTTTTCTGATGTTTCCTGCCTGCCAAAGCTCTTTTTAAAATTTTTTTTAAATTTAAGTATAATATCTTTTATAATGTTTCATGTGTATAGCAAAGTGATTCAGTTATACATATATCAGATCAGATCAGATCAGTCGCTCAGTCATGTCCGACTCTCTGCGACCCCATGAACTGCAGCACGCCAGGCCTCCCTATCCATCACCAGCTCTCGGAGGTCACTCAGACTCACATTCATCGAGTCAGTGATGCCATCCAGCCATCTCATCCTCTGTCGTCCCCTTCTCCTCCTGCCCTCAATCCCTCCCAGCATCAGAGTCTTCTCCAATGAGTCAACTCTTCGCATGAGGTGGCCAAAATACTGGAGTTTCAGCTTTAGCATCATTCCTTCCAAAGAAATCCCAG
This sequence comes from Tragelaphus eurycerus, assembly GCA_935064755.1. Lineage (NCBI taxonomy): Eukaryota > Metazoa > Chordata > Mammalia > Artiodactyla > Bovidae > Tragelaphus > Tragelaphus eurycerus. The sequence goes on along the minus strand of CAKXYN010000075.1, from coordinate 10,058,089 downwards.
GGCTGATCTCCTTCAGAATGGACCGGTTGGATCTCCTTGCAGTCCAAGGGACTCTCAAGAGTCTTCTCCAACACCACAGTTCAAAAGCATCAATTCTTCGGCACTCAGCCTTCTTCACAGTCCAGCTCTCACATCCATACATGACCACAGGAAAGACCATAGCCTTGACTAGGAGAACCTTTGTTGGCAAAGTGATGTCTCTGCTTTTGAATATGCTATCTAGGTTGGGCATAATTTTTCTTCCAAGGAGTAAGCGTCTTTTCATTTTATGGCTGCAGTCACCATCTGCAGTGATTTTGGAGCCCATAAAAATAAAGTCTGACACTGTTTCCACTGTTTCTCCATCTATTTCCCATGTAGTGATGGGACCAGATGCCATGATCTTCATTTTCTGAATGTTGAGCTTTAAGCCAACTTTTTCACTCTCCACTTTCACTTTCATCAAGAGGCTTTTGAGTTCCTCTTCACTTTCTGCCATAAGGGTGGTGTCATCTGCATATCTGAGGTTATTGATATTTCTCCCTGCAATCTTGATTCCAGCTTGTGTTTCCTCCAGCCCAGCATTTCTCATGATGTACTCTGCATATAAGTTAAACATACATATATACACACATATTAATATTAGTCACTCAGTCATGTCTGACTCTTTGTGACCCCAGATTATTTTCCACTGGACGTTATTACTTTGCCATAGTTCTTATCATCACCTCCTCTTAGATTTCTCACTGAGAAGCTCAGAAGATTCCATACATCAATCAGGACTCTTGTCATGGACAACAGAAAATTCCATACACAGAGATTTAAGCAAGGAAGGAAATTTGCTATCTCATGTAACAACATAGCTCAGATGCAGATTTAGTTCCGAAATTCACAGCTCAGACGATGTCATCAAAACTTTTCTTCTCTCCATCTCTTGGGCTCTGTCTATTCCCATATTAGCTTCATTCTTAGGCTCCACCTATTAGGAGCTTAAGACAGAGACTCACATTATCATATCAGAGTCTTTCTGGGGCAGAGGGAGTTAGTGAGTCCAATTCCTACACAGATCAGTCAAAATTGCTGAGTGGGTTTTTCCTAGTTTCTGCTTAAACACCCCAAACAGGTGCACATTCATGAACCCACCAACATCTCTCGTGAGATCTGCCACTTTGATTCGGTAGACGGGTCACATGATATTTCCTGGGCCTTGATGTGGAATTCTGCAGGAGCCACGTGTACATAAAGTAGGGATAAGATGGATCCTCAAGTTGAAACTTTGTGCTGTTTCATAAATGGGTGAATAGGTGTTAGCACAGATGTAGACATTGACTATCCACTATCACTTACCTTTGTGTAAACCAGCCTCCAACAACAGAGTTAGACATCTGCCTGGCCTCAATCTCAATCACCATCACCTTTGCCAGATGACTTACTCCTCCTCCAGCCCCCGGAGTGATCTGCTTGCCAGGACCAGATTTCATCTCAGCAGTCAGTTTAATTCTAGATCAAATGGCCAGTTGAACCATTCTCACCAGCAGAAACTAGCCAAACCTAATCTGTCGTAGAGAGTGGATTGAAAAGAGCCTCATGTCATACTACTAAAGACCACTTCAGGGTGAATAGCAATACATCTTCATGCAACACTCTCAAAAGCAATCAATTCTTCAGCCCCTAATTTCACTATTCTCTGATTTCCATTTCTCCATGTTATTTTATGAGGCTTTGGTGAAAGACTGCCTCAGTTGTCTTTTCAAAGTCCATGCATTACTTCATCTTCCTGACTTGTAACTGTACCCAAGAAGGAAATGAAGTTATTAATCTGGCATGATTTATTCTCAGCAAATCCATCTAGTTTCTAAGACCACCACTTCCTTTTGTCAAGGGCTCACAAACCATCCTCTTAATAATCCATTCTAGAATTTCACTCAGGATTGACATTAAGCTTGCAGGTCTATAGTGTGCACAATTCCCTTTCCCCCTTTTCAAAAGCCAGGGCTGCGCATGTCAGCCTCCTGTCTCTCAGCACCTCCTCCTTTTTTATGAGCGGCAGCTAATGGAGGATTTGGCTAATGTCTCTTAATGAGCCAGGATTAGAAGTCAGCAGACCATGAGGGTCCAGCCTTTTGCTTCTCCTTTATGATTTCCCCACCCTGTTTTTCCCTGAGATGAGAGCTGTGCTCCAGAACCACCAAACCCAAGATCTCTCAACAGAAACTGGTCTCTCTGCCCTCTCTCTTTGTTGTGCCTCTCCCAGGGCGTTGGAGCAGGGGTTGAGTGGGGGCACTGTGCCCAGTGCGGTCCTAATCTCCGAGGAGAAACGGTCCGTGTCACTGTCACTGCTGTAGCTGATTAGCATTTCCCCAGTTCGTTTATGAACTGACTGTCATGAACTGATTTCACCTGGAGGCCCTCTGAACCTAATCGTGAAAGAGTTGGGGGTGGGGGAGGTTAGGATCACATCTGTGCAAAGGGCACATTGGAACTACCCGCTAAGCCCCACCATATAGGCACCCACATTCTCCTAAAAACCTACTCTCTCTGGGTCAGTTTAATTCAGTGAACTGCCTTCCTTTTAGCTTTCTTTCCATTTTCTTATGTGGATACGTTTACCTTTAACTAGCAGCTCAGAGAGAAGGCAATGGCACCCCACTCCAGTACTCTTGCCTGGAAAATCCCATGGATGGAGGAGCCTGGTGGGCTGCAGTCCATGGGGTCGCTAAGAGTCGGACACGACTGAGCGACTTCACTTTCACTTTTTTGCTTTCATGCATTGGAGAAGGAAATGGCAACCCACTCCAGTTTTCTTGCCTGGAGAATCCCAGGGGCAGGAGAGCCTGGTGGGCTGACGTCTATGGGGTCACGCAGAGTCGGACATGACTGAAGTGACTTTGCAGCAGCAGCAGCAGCTCAGAGGACTTCCCTGGTGGTCCAGTAGTTAAGACCTTGCCTCCTAATGCGGATTCCAGCCCTGATCAGGAAGCCAAAATCACACATGCCTCATGGCCAAAAAACCAAAATGTAAAACTGAAGCAACAGTGTAACAAATTCAATAGAGACTTTAAAAATGATCTACATCAAAAACAACACCACCACCAACAACCGTAAAATAAATATTAGCCTAATTTCCATTTCACATTAAAAAAATCTCAGCTAACTTAGCATAAGCTAATTAGAAAATCCACAATAACCACCATTTAGAGCTCAACTACCCCAAAACTGGGGCTTCTCTGATAGCTCAGTTGGTAAAGAATCAGCTTGCAATGTGGGGACCTTGGTTCAATTCCTGGGTTGGGAAGATCCCCTGGAGAAGGGATAGGCTACCCACTCCAGTATTCTTGGGCTTCCCTGGTGGCTCAGCTGGTAAAGAATCTGACCGCAGTGCAGGAGACCTGGATTTGATCCCTGGATTGGGAAGATCCCTGGAGAATGAAAAGGCTACCCACTCCAGTATTCTGGCCTGGAGAATTCCATGGACTGTGTAGTCCTTGGGGTCACAAAGAGTCAGACAAGACTGAGAACAACTTCCACTAAGTTTTTTTCACCCCAAAATCAGAGTAGCATTAGAACTATGTCTGGGCAGAACAGATATCCAAAGTGGTGTAAAGTGTACTTAATAGTGATAGCTCTGTAATTTCCATGAGAGTTTAGAATCCGAGTGATGTAATTAGGTTTTATTTGAGATTTTTCTTTGGATTTAAAAGGAAAGAAGGGGGAAATCAATATATTACCTTGCTATGAAGTAAAAATAAGTGAATCACCTGCCTGTTTTAATTTATCCTTTGAACTGAGGAGAATGATATATCTGGATGGTTATTTTTATATCATGCATAGACACTGTGCTAATTTTTAAAGGCTAAATTTAATATTTCCACAAAATAGAGAAACCATTTTTCACTTCTGATTCACAATATAATTGAGTGTAGAAATGACACATGAAAGTTGTAGGTAACCTTTTATACCAACCTGTATATTTTTAACAGCTCCTTTACTTTGTGCCCCAGTGTGGATCTTATGAGAAAGAAAAAGTACCTTATAAGAAATAGCATCACCACCACCAACAACAAAGCAACAGACCAAATGATAAAAATTCTTCCTCTCTTCATATGGTGGGGAAGGAAGTACAGTTTGTTGAAGGAAGGGGGTACAAAAGTTTTAAGGGACCCAGTTTACCAAAGCACCCTTAGTTCAGTTCAGTTCAGTCGCTCAGTCGTGTCCAACTCTTTGCGACCCCATGAATTGCAACACGTCAGGCATCCTTGTCCATCACCAACTCCCAAACTCACGTCCATTGAGTCAGTGATGCCATCCAGCCATCTCATCCTCTGTCGTCCCCTTCTCCTCCTGCCCCCAATCCCTCCCAGCATCAGAGTCTTCTCCAATGAGTCAACTCTTTGCATGAGGTGGCCAAAGTACTGGAGTTTCAGCTTTAGCATCATTCCTTCCAAAGAAATCCCAGGGCTGATCTCCTTTAGAATGGACTGGTTGGATCTCCTTGCAGTCCAAAGGAATATCAAGAGTCTTCTCCAACACCACAGTTCAAAAGCATCAATTCTTTGGCGCTCAGCCTTCTTCACAGTCCAGCTCTCACATCCATACATGACCACTGGAAAAACCATAGCCTTCACTAGATGGACCTTTGTTGGCAAAGTGATGTCTCTGCTTTTGAATATGCTATCTAGGTTGGGCATAATTTTTCTTCCAAGGAGTAAGCGTCTTTTAATTTCATGGCTGCAGTCACCATCTGCAGTGATTTTGGAGCCCAGAAAAATAAAGTCTAACACTGTTTCCACTGTTTCCCCATCTATCTGCCATGAAATGATGGGACCAGGTGCCATGATCTTAGTTTTCTGAATGTTGAGCTTGAAGCCAACTTTTTCACTCTCCACTTTCACTTTCATCAAGAGGCTTTTTAGTTCCTCTTCACTTTCTGCCATAAGGGTGATGTCATCTGCATATCTGAGGTTATTGATATTTCTCCTGGCAGTCTTGATTCCAGCTTGTGCTTCTTCCAGTCCAGCATTTCTCATGATGTAGTCTGCATATAAGTTAAATAAGCAGGGTGACAATATACAGCCTTGACGTACTCCTTTTCCTATTTGGAACCAGTCTGTTCTTCCATGTCCAGTTCTAACTGTTGCTTCCTGACCTGCATATAGATTTCTCAAGAGGCAGGTCGGGTGGTCTGGTATTCCCATCTCTTTCATAATTTTCCACAGTTTATTGTGATCCACACAGTCAAAAGCTTTAGCATAGTCAATAAATCAGAAATAGATGTTTTTCTGGAACTCTCTTGCTTTTTCCGTGATCCAGTGGATGTTGGCAATTTGATCTCTGGTTCCTCTGCCTTTTCTAAAACCAGCTTGAACATCTGGAAGTTCATGGTTCATATATTGCTGAAGCCTGGCTTGGAGAATTTTGAGCATTACTTTACTAGCGTGTGCTGCTGCTGCTAAGTCGCTTCAATCGTGTCCAACTCTGTGCGACCTCAGAGACGGCAGCCCACCAAGCTCTGCCGTCCCTGGGATTCTCCAGGCAAGAACACTGGAGTGGGTCGCCATTGCCTTCTCCATCGTGTGAAAGTGAAAAGTGGAAGTGAAGTCGCTCAGTCACGTCCGACGTGTGAGATGAGTGCAATTGTGTGGTAGTTTGATCATTCTTTGGCATTGCCTTTCTTTGGGGTTGGAATGAAAACTGACCTTTTCCAGTCCTGTGGCCACTGCTGAGTTTTCCAAATTTGCTGGCATATTGAGTGCAGCACTTTCACAGCATCATCTTTCAGGATTTGGAATAGCTCCACTGGAATTCCATCACCTCCACTAGTTTTGTTCGTAGTGATGCTTTCTAAGGCCCACTTGACTTCACATTCCAGGATGTCTGGCTCTAGGCCAGTGATCACACCATTGTGATTATCTGGGTCATGAAGATCTTTTTTTGTACAGTTTTTCTGTGTATTCCTGCCACCTCTTCTTAATCAGATCAGATCAGTTGCTCAGTCGTGTCCGACTCTTTGCGACCCCATGAACTGCAGCACGCCAGGCCTTCCCGTCCATCACCAACTCCCAGAGTTCACTCAAACTCACGTCCATCGAGTCAGTGATGCCATCCAGCCATCTCATCCTCTGTCGTCCCCTTCTCCTCCTGCCCCCAATCCCTCCCCAGCATCAGAGTCTTCTCCAATGAGTCAACTCTTCACATGAGGTGGCCAAAATACTGGAGTTTCAGCTTCAGCATCATTCCTTCCAAAGAAATCCCAGGGCTGATCTCCTTCACAATGGACTGGTTGGATCTCCTTGCAGTCCAAGGGACTCTCAAGAGTCTTCTCCAACACCACACTTCAAAAGCATCAATTCTTCGGCGCTCAGCCTTCTTCACGGTCCAGCTCTCACATCCATACATGACCACAGGAAAGACCATAGCCTTGACTAGGTGAACCTTTGTTGGCAAAGTGATGTCTCTGCTTTTGAATATGCTATCTAGGCTGGTCATAACTTTCCTTCCAAGGAGCAAGCGTCTTTTAATTTCATGGCTGCAGTCACCATCTGCAGTGATTTTGGAGCCCAGAAAAATAAAGTCTGACACTGTTTCCACTGTTTCTCCATCTATTTCCCATGTAGTGATGGGACCAGATGCCATGATTTTCGTTTTCTGAATGTTGAGCTTTAAGCCAACTTTTTCACTCTCCACTTTCACTCTCATCAAGAGGCTTTTGAGTTCCTCTTCACTTTCTGCCATAAGGGTGGTATCATCTGCATATCTGAGGTTATTGATATTTCTCCCAGCAATCTTTATTCCACTTTGTGTTTCTTCCAGTCCAGCATTTCTCATGATGTATTCTGCATATAAGTTAAATAAACATGGTGACAATATACAGCCTTGACGTACTCCTTTTCCTATTTGGAACCAGTCTGTTGTTCCATGACCAGTTCTAACTGTTGCTTCCTGACCTGCATACAGATTTCTCAAGAGACAGATCAGGTGGGTAATAACACTCTTCTTAATAACAGTGGGTAAACTGAGGCAGGCCGTTAACATGTCCAGTCTACCCATACATAGCATGGGAGTGCCAGCACGCAGTTCATGTCCTACTCAGCTGTTGCTGTGACAGTGTCCTGTAGCAAACATTCCTTAATTCCTCATTGCTCACAGCACAATATTTTATTTCACACTCAGGAGTCTATAAATCGGCTGAGATTCTGCTGCTCTGAGCTGGCCATAGGTGGGCTCAGCTGGACTTCAGACTTGAACAAGATGGAGGTTTGCCCTTTGTGATTTCCTCTTGGTGCACAGGGCACACTGATCTCATGGAAGGGGCCAGAATCTCGAGGGGCATAAAGTGAAACACATGAGTTCTCTCACAGTCAGTGCCTACAGGGAACATTGACACTTCTATGCCCATTTCATGGACCAAATCAAGGTTTTTGGCCAAGTCTGATATCAGTGGAATGGAGAAGTATATTCCACCCATAGTAAATATGGCAAGGAAGGATAACATGAGCAAATGTTTCATTCTGTCCCACTCTACATGGTTCTTATAAGGATGTTCAAATGAGTTAAGGTATATAAAGCACAAGAACATAATAGGCATGCAAAATGTGGTAGCTATTACTGACCATCTAATTATGTGATTAAAGGATCTTAAAATTATCAACACATTTTTCAACCCTGATTCCAATGTGCCCTTACAGACTGGCATTTTAATCACTTGATACTCAACCATAAAGTGAGTGATTCTTTGCCAGAAGTGTTTTGCCCATTTGACATCATATATATATCAATACTCAGAATTTGGCCAAGACACAAACAGAAGAATGTTTTGGCTGTCTGGAATTGGCATCACTTAATTTCAAGTGGAATCAACTTGTTTCCACTTTTACACTTATCTGGGCAGATAAGAACAGGCAGCTGCCCTCTTTTCTGGTCAGCTGGTAAAACTGTTGCAAGCTGTGTTACTGAGTAAAGGAATCAGGGCAAATTGTTAAGATTTTTGGAGTGTCTGGCAGAGTTGCTAGTAGCTGAGATTCAGGACCTGCTTTTCTTGAGTTGGTGTTTTCAGTTTGCTTTTTAAATCTCAATGCTATTTCCTACTTGAGAACAAAGGATCGGTTTGGAAAACATATTTTTATAGTTTAAAAAACCCTCATAAAATATTCTAAGCAGGCAGCCCTGAGATCCTGCCCAGCTCTGGCTCATTTCTCCTATAAGTACAACTCTTAATCTCATCATACCTACCTCCTCACAACCCTTAAGTAAGAGGACTGGCTTGGAAAACCTTTGTTATCTCTTCCAAATCAAAACTTCTATGGTACTAACCTAATTCCCACTTAAATTAGAAAGAGCCTCAGCAGAGATTTGGCTCAGATGCAGAGATGACATCAGTTGTCAGGGACATCCACAGACAAAATCTCGGTGAAGCATTCAATCTAAGGGGGTTTTGTTGCAACTGAAAACCTGTGCCCTCATGGATATCTTTCCCCTCTTCTCCAGCACCAACACTCAACCTTCCACACTCACTTCCTCTGTGACCACTGGGTCCAGGCTCACACCTGACCATGGCCGGGCCTCCCGACTGCACTTCAGCCCCAGTCCAATCTGTTCTCCTCCCAGCAGCCAGAGCGCTATCTGTAAAATCAAAATCAGACCACCCTTACTTTGGGGACTCAATGTCCTCATCTTACTCTTAAAAGAAAATCTCAAGCTCTTCCATGGACTTTCAGGCCCATAGCCACCAGTCCCTGTATATTCCTCCCCACGGACTCCTCCTCAGTCCTCTCCCCTCATTCCCTATGCCCCAGCCACACAGGCGTTCTTTGGGTCCTTGATCACACCGAACTCACTCCCCACATCCTTTCACCCGCCACTCTCTCTGTCTGGACATTCCCCCAGATTGTGGGGTCTCAGCTCCAACATTGCCTCCCCAGAGAACTTTTCTGACCATCCCATCCAACGTGCGCCCTCTCCACCTCCGGTCTCTATGTATCATAGTACATTTTTTAGACACTTTATCATTGTGCGAAGTGCTCTTGTTTATTTGCCTGCTTGCTTTTTACCCCACACTAGTGCACAGGCTCTGACTGGTCCCTGCTGGATTCTCAACAGCTAAAATATCATCTGGAACATAGTCGGGACTCAAGAAACATTTTAAATCAGTGGTGGAAGTTACAAGGTGAGCTGGCACACACTTTGTCTCACCAACTCAGAGACGGGGAGAACATGTCTCCCAGTGGCCCTTTGAGTGGTTGGGACTGTGTTCTCCCTGGAAGAATAAAGTAAAAGTTGTAAAACCAAGTATCTCTAGCTCATGAGGTGGGTGAAGACTTCAGAAAGTTTTGAAAGGAAGAGGTAGGGTCCAAGTAGACTTCACTGAGGTCAACACCCAAATCACTCAAGGTCAGGATGACTTTCTTGACCCAAGAAAGAGGAAGATCCAGGATCCAAAGGATCAAAGCAGTGAATATAAAAAGAGTCACGAGCTGGCCCTGGGTGTGACCACAGCTTAGACAGAGAGAGAGAATCTCTCTCTCTTGGATTTGAGTTTCTTGTCAGTGAAATGGAAATTGTGGCAATGATTGTCACCCACTGGGCTTATTGAAAGAACTAGATCAAATTGATGAGAAAAAGTTCTAATATGTAATATGCACTCAAGAAATAATAGTCTCCTTACCTCATTTTCAGAAATCACATCAGTGATGATGCTTTTGGCATAAGTGAACCCCTAACTAAAATGAGTTTGCACAGCATGAGCTTATTCTCCTCACATAACCTGATATTGGAGAAAGTAGTCCAGGGCCCAGCTCCCCAGGTAGATGTACCTGAGGTTCTGTCCACCTTCCCCACACAGGGACAAACCATCGCCATGGCTTCCATCATCCTGTCTCCCAGGGCAACAGCTGAAGGATGCAGAAAGAGGCACAGAAGGGACTTCTCTCCTCTCTTGCTGTGTCTGTGTGTGTGTCAAACAGAACAGAACCTTGGATGTGTCTTTTCTCCCTTTGATGTCTTCCCTCCCTCCTTCACCTTCTCTGCTCCCTGGAGGCTTATCTTCCTGGACCTGGGTAGCTTCCCTTGGCCTCTGTCTGTCAGCAGCATTTGGCTCCCTTCCTACCGTGTCCCACTTCCCTCAACCAAAGGCCACAGCTCCTGTTGGGTGGCCCTTTCGCCCAATGAGAGCCAGTCTCTCTGTGTTCCGGAAACCTTTTCCTATATTCCCTTGCAATCTGAGTGGTAATGACTCCCCATGACTCAATCCTACAGTGAATCCCCTTAACCATCCTTTGTAAGCTTCCCTTAATCCTTACCCATCTTGGATTTCTGTAAATAGCACTTTATTAAAATCTTAATTATCCTGTCGGAATGAGTCATCTATTTCCTGCTGGGACCCTGACCTGGACAGGAAGAATCATTTTTCTCAGAAGTTGACCAAGGCTCCCATCCCTCCTCCTGCCTACCCCAACCGAAAAAAAAAAAAAACTTCTCCAGACCTCAATCTAGGATTGGATCACGCAATAAACCCTGGGAAAGCAAGTATCTGACATTTCCCAGTAATCACCTTGGGATCGTTATTGCTTGACAACTAATTATGTCTGCCTCAAGGGTATTCCTGGAGAAGGCAATGGCAACCCACTCCAGTACTTTTGCCTGAAAAATCCCATGAACGGAGGAGCCTGGTAGGCTGTAGTCCATGGGGTTGCAAAGAGTTGAACAGACTGAAGCAACTTAGCAGCAGCAGCAGCGAGGGTACTCCAGCTCCTTACCAAGAGAAGAAGAAATGCCATGGGCAGAGTAGGACAGAAAGGCCCAACAGGTGGCCCTAAGGCCAGTTTTGCAGCAGCCAGCAGGAACTTGTATGGCTCACAATTTGCCAGCAGTCACTGTGGTTATGGTGGTGGTGAGCAGCAAGAGGCTGTTCCAAAGGGAGACCAGGGAAAAGGGCAGAAGGCTGCCAGCCACTTGCTACAGGCTTATGGATGTCCCCTCACACCAATAGCAATAATGAAAGGAGATGTTAACAGGAAGAGGGACTTTCAGATCCTCAGGAGCAAGCTTTGCTCTTCAAAAGTGAAAGTGAAAGTCACTCAGTCATGTCTGACTCTTTGCTACTCCCTGGACTATACAGTGCATGGAATTCTCCAGGCCAGAATACTGGAGTGGATAGCCACTCTCTTCTCCAGGGGGATCTTCCCAACCCAGGGATCAAACCCAGGTCTCCTGCATTGCAGGTGGGTTTTTTACCAGCTGAGCCACCAGGGAAGCCCAAGAATACTGGCGTGGGTAGCCTATACAGTCCATGGAATTCTCCAGGCCAGAATATTGGAGTGAGTAGCTGTTCCCTTCTCCAGGGGGTTTTCCTGACCCAGGAACTGAACTAGGGTCTCCTGCATTGTAGGTGGATTCTTTACAAGCTGAGCTACCAGAGAAGCCCTGCTTTTCAAACTACAGTCAAAAAGGGAAGTGTGCTGTTACTTTGCCCCAGATTCTCTCATTTGGGTTCCCGCATAGACAAAATAAAAAATCCTTGGGCCAGAGGTGGAAAGTGCATCACCTGCATTTACACACACAACATATGAGTAACTCTTAATCAGCCTGAGCTGATGGAGACACTGGAGATAAACTGGGACATGGAGGGAATATTCAGATGGTCATCTATTTTGATCAGGTGTATCACACACAGCGTTACATTTTTTTTTTTTTTTTTTTTTTTGAATGGCCAGCATTAAAATATCACCCTGTCCTCTGCCTTAATAAATAATTTTGTTGTTTGTTTTGTGTTTTAGGTTTGCATATCTTTGGTTTGTTTTAGAAAAAAAAAAAAAAAGAGTCCTGGCTTTTGAGTGAGTGAGGGCTCAATCAGGTCCAACTCTGTGAGACCTCATAGATGGTAGCCCACCAGCCTCCTCTGTCCAAGGAATACTCCAGGCAGGAATACTGGAGCAGGTTGCCATTTCCTACTCCAGCAAATCTTCACGACCCAGGGATGGAAACTGTCTCCTGTATTGGCAGGTGGATTCTTTATCACTGCACCACCTCAGATCAGATCAGTCGCTCAGTCGTGTCCGACTCTTTGTGACCCCATGAACTGCAGCACGCCAGGCCTCCCCGTCCATCACCAACTCCCGGAGGTCACCCAGACTCACATCCATCAAGTCAGTGATGCCATCCAGCCATCTCATTCTCTATCGTCCCCTTCTCCTCCTGCCCCCAATCCCTCCCAGCATCAGAGTCTTCTCCAATGAGTCAACTCTTCGCATGAGGTGGCCAAAATACTGGAGTTTCAGCTTTAGCATCATTCCTTCCAAAGAAATCCCAGGGCTGATCTCCTTCAGAATGGACTGGTTGGATCTCTCTGAAGTCCAAGGGACTCTCAAGAGTCTTCTCCAACACCACAGTTCAAAAGCATCAATTCTTCGGCGCTCAGCCTTCTTCACGGTCCAGCTCTCACATCCATACATGACCACAGGAAAGACCATAGCCTTGACTAGGCGAACCTTTGTTGGCAAAGTGATGTCTCTGCTTTTGAATATGCTATCTAGGTTGGTCATAACTTTCCTTCCAAGGAGTAAGCGTCTTTTAATTTCATGGCTGCAGTCACCATCTGCAGTGATTTTGGAGCCCAGAAAAATAAAGTCTGACACTGTTTCCACTGTTTCTCCATCTATTTCCCATGTAGTGATGGGACCAGATGCCATGATCTTCGTTTTCTGAATGCTGAGCTTTAAGCCAACCTTTTCACTCTCCACTTTCACTTTCATCAAGAGGCTTTTGAGTTCCTCTTCACTTTCTGCCTGCACCACCTAGGAAGCCCATAATGGAAATGAAGAGAAAAGATCTTCAGGCAAAATAGAATGTATTCAGCTATTGAATATATATGTTATCTGTCCAGCCACCATGAGTGCTGCATGTAATTTTGATTTCCATGGCTCTTCCTTTGTTCATAAGCCACTTATGACAGCAACCAAGGTTGCAAAATATACACAATATATTACATATATTTACCCCGTTTATTTTGTGTGTTACCTACTAGAATGCAAAGGCAGGGATTTTGGACTGTCATGCCCCCTGCTGTATCTTCAAGACCTAGAATGGTGGCTGGAACATAGTAGGTGCTCAGTAAGCATTTGTTGACTATAGGATTGTGTTTGTGGATGTGTGAATGGCTATAGGTAACTTCTGACATCGACTGTTGCCTGGAGTTTGGACAATAGCTCTCTCATCATCTCACTCCACTCTTTACCAGAGAAGATGTTCAGACTGTCCAGTGAATAAATAAGAAGGCCAGGGCTCTTTTGGAAATTCTCATATGCCTGAGGTCTCTCTCAAGTCCCCAGATGGAGAGATCTAGTCAGAGTCATCTCTATTTTGATAACTCTCAGATGTCTCAGAGTGATGGCTAAGCAGGTAAATATGTAGCCATGAGCAAAGAAGGTATCTTAGAATAGGTCTCTGGAACATTACCTTCTACTGGTTCAGAGGGTGTGATTTCTATTGACCAGTATCTGGAAACAAGTATCTGGTCAAATATGACCACCAAACTCTGAGGCAGATGATTGATCCTATTTTTTTTTTTTTTCCACATAGTGGCAGTGTTTCAAAGACCAAGTCAAGGAGCAAGAGCCCAGTAGGAATTGCTCATTATGGATGACAAAAGGAAGCCAGGATGAAGAGGAGAGCCTCTGTCCTTTCCTACCACTGGTAAAGAATCTGCCTCCAATGCGGGAGACCCAGGTACAACTCCTGGGTCGAGAAGATCCCCTGGAGAAGTGAATGGCAACTCACTCCAGTATTCTTGCCTGGAAAAGCCCATGAACAGAGGAGCCCGGTGGGCTACAGTCCATGAGGTCACAAAGAGTTGGATATGATTGAGGGACCATCACTTCCATCACTGACCTCAGGGAGACTGGACAGATGGACAATTTCATACCACTAGCAGGGCCCTGCATTCACATACTCACTGCCTTGGTGAACACACCATATTGCGTCATTCAGAATGTAAAGGTGCTGCTCTCAAATGAGCTCATTAGAAGCATCCTTCATGTCTATTACCCTCGATGCCTCTTCCTGGTCTATGCCACCCTCTGGGAGTTCGTGCATTGTACAGCAGCAGTCACTTAGGTGAAACTCAAAGCTAAGCATCTGACAAGACGACTCCAATATCCACCAAAAGCTTGGCTGTAAATTTCTGCTCTTTTTATTATTACATCAAAGACTCTCAAATTATTTGTCTCATGACCTCTTTACACTCTTAAAAATTAAGAACTCAAAGGTTCTTTTCTAATATAAGTTAGATGTGACAATATTTACAGAGTTAGCAAATAAAATTGAGAAGTCCTTAAAATATTAATTTTAACTCTGTATTAGAATAACCAAGATAAACCATCATATGTTAACATAAATAAGGCATTTTTAATGAAAGGTAATATTCGGCAAAACAAAACAAAAAGAGTAAGATTGTTTCATGTTTTAACAAATCCATTTAAACTTAAGTTTAATACCCAAAAAATGGCTGAATTCACATGGCTGGTTCTGAATTTTATGTAATGTGATATCACATAACTTGCAGACTCTGGAAAGTCCCACTGTATACTCATGTCTGAATGAAATTTAGAAAGGAAAAATAAAAAACCTCTTAGATGATTATGAGAGTCATTTTGACCAGTTTTCACTGCATTCTTTTGAGTCTATTGTCTCCCTTCTCACTAAGGCTCTGAGCCAAAGGAATGGATTATCTTCTCTGGTGGAGGAGTAGAAAAATTCATTCTTCATGGTGACTACAGCGCTCAGGAGACAGAGACACAGCTTTCCATATCGTGACATTGCAGCGTCCATTCATTGTCAGTGTTCAGCACACTTCATCCTTGAAATCACTTTTGCCAAGTGCAGTGGTGGAGTGGGGGTCGGAACAATGGATATACCACTCTAGCAAGAACTGACCTTCCCAGAATTCCCTGGCAGTCCAGAGGTTAGGATTCTGCGCTCTCACTGCCAAGGGCCTGGATTTAATCCCTGATCAGGGAATTAAGATCCCGCATGCCGCAGGGCATGGCCAAAGTAATAATAATTAATTAATTTTTAAAAAGAAAGTGGACCTCTAGGTTATAAGTGCAGGCTGCAGCACAATTGGGTTTCCCTGTCTCCCAACCTGCCCACGGACCACAGGTGAAATAATAACATTATATGAAATCAGGCAACCTACAGGGTAGCTGGTATCCAAAAGTATCCACTTCAACCTGAAGATAAGGTATTTTTCAGGATTGTATTCCTTTCAGAAATGATACTGAAGAAAACAACTGTGCTGATACTTGTTTCTGCTTAAAAACTCATCAGAAGCCTGCAACAAGTAGCTGGCATCCTGAGAGCATCCATTTCAACCCCAGGGCAAAGTATTTTTAAGGACTGTACTACTGTCAGACGCTGTGTGACTGGACCCCACCAGGCTCCTCTGTCCATGGGATTCTCCAAGCAAGAATACTGGAGTGAGTTGCCATGCCCTCCTCCGGGAGAGCTGACCTCCCAGGGATTGAACCCACGTCTCTTGCATCTCCTGCATTGGCAGGCGGGTTCTTTACCAGCTGAACCACCAGGGACTCCCCTCTTCTTTCAGAAATGATACTAAACAAAGCAATAGGGCAGACACTTGCTTCATTTTAAGAATTTAATCAGAAGTTTTCAACATTACATATTTGGGGAGTGTTAATCTCCATTCACACCTCTTTAATGTAGAAAGGGAAGAGGCGGCTCCCTCAGAAGTGTGCTTAACGCTTCTCTGCTTACCCTAAAGTGGAATTTCACAGAGTTTCGAGGGACTCAGAGTGTCCCCAGCCTCCAAACGGCCACAATCCAGCTTTGTGATTTAGGAGAGGAAGTAGCTGCTTGCAGAAACTCTGAGTCAATCCTGCTTCCCACAACTGTCTGCCTCTCTAATTAAAACATTCACTTTAAAAAATATCTTTTATTGAACTTCCCTGTTAGTCCAGTGGTTAAAGCTCCATTGGTCCACTGCAGGAGGCACAGGTTCAATCCCTGGTCAGGAAAGTTCTACAAGGTGTTTGGTGCAGCCCAAAACAAAATAAAAAATAAATTATCTTTTATTCATATAAAACAAAATTATGATGGATATTCTTATAGTTAAACTTTTGTGCACATTTATGATTGTTTATAATAGTAGTCCTAGCTCCATTAAAGAAGGAAAGGAAATGGTCCAGCCAAACAGAATGATCTAAGTTCATGACAGTGTTAAAACAGCAAGTGCGTGTGAACTGCTTAATGCAGGCCTGAGACATGGCAGTTTCTCAACAAAACACTATTTGTTTATTGCAACCATAATGTGGTGATCTGGGTCATATGCAGGTATTTTTAAAGATGGGCGAAAATAAAAGGAAATGTCATTGAAACCAGTCCACAATATACTATGAAATGGGCTTCCCATGTGGCTAAGATGGTGAAGAATCCACCTGCAATGCAGGAGACCTGGGTTCAGTCCCTGGGTGAGGAAGGTCCCCCAGAGAAGGAAATGACTTCCCACTCCAATATTCTTGCCTGGAGAATCCCATGGACAGAGGAACCTGCTGGGCTACCATCCATGGAGTCACAAAGACTCAGACACAACTGAGCAACTAATACCAGTTCAGTTCAGTCAGTCATGTCTGACTCTATGTAACCCCATGGACTGCAGCACACCTTACTTCCCTGTCCATCACCAACTCCGGAGCCCACTCAAATTCATGTCCATCGAGTCAGTGATGCCATCCAACCATCTCATCCTCTGTCGTCCCCTTCTCCTCCTGCCTTCAATCCTTCTCAGCATCGGGGTCTTTTCCAATGAGTTCTTCACATCAGGTGGCCAAAGTATTGGAATTTCAGCTTCAGCATCAGTCCTTCCAATGAATATTCAGGACTGATTTCCTTTACTGGTTGGATCGCCTTGCTGTCCAAGGGACTCTCAAGAGTCTTCTTCAACACCACAGTTAAAAAGCATCAATTCTTCTGTGCTCAGCTTTCCTTATGGTCCAACTATCACATCCATACATGACCACTGGAAAAACCATAGCTTTGAGTAGATGGAACTTTGTGGGAAAAGTAATGTCTCTGCTTTTGAATATGCTGTCTAGGTTGATCATAGCTTTTCTTCCAAGGAGTAAGTGTCTAGTAAGTGTCTTTTAATTTCATGACTGCAGTCACCATCTGCAGTGATTTTGGAGCCCTCAAAATACAGTTTGTCACTGTGTCCATTATTTCCCCATCTATTTGCCATGAAGACTCTTGAGAGTCCCTTGGAGTGCAAGGAGATCCAACCAGTCCAACTCTCTGAAGGAGATCAACCCTGGGATTTCTTTGGAAGGAATGATGCTAAAGCTGAAACTCCAGTATTTTGGCCACCTCATGCGAAGAGTTGACTCATTGGAGAAGACTCTGATGCTGGGAGCGATTGGGGGCAAGAGGAGAAGGGGACGACAGAGGATGAGATGGCTGGATGGCATCACTGACTCGATGGATGTGAGTCTGAGTGACCTCCGGGAGTTGGTGATGGACAGGGAGGCCTGGCGTGTTGTGGTTCATGGGGTCGCAAAGAGTCAGACATGACTGAGCGACTGATCTGATCTGATCTGATGAGATCAGATGCCATGATCTTCTTTTTTTGATTGATTTTTAAGCCAACATTTTCACTCTTTTCTTTCACTGTCATCAAGAGGCTCTTTAGTTCTTCTTTATTTTCTGCCATAAGGGTGGTGTCATCTGTGTATCTGAGGTTCTTGATATTTCTCCCAGCAATCTTGATTCCAGCTTGTGCTTCATCTAGCCCAGGGTTTCTCATGATGTACTCTGCATAGAATTTAAATCAGCAGGGTGACAATATACAGCCTTGATGTATTCCTTTTACAATTTGGAACCAGTCTGTTGTTGCATGTCCAGTTCTAACTGTGGCCTCTTGACCTGCATTCAGATTTCTCAGGAGGCAGGTCAGGTGGTCTGGTATTCCCATCTCTTTAAGAATATTCCACTATGAAGTAAAAATAATTATTTCAAAATAATATGTCCTTTGTGATCTCATTTGGTTTTTAATATGTTAAAAGCATTACAGTTTTCTTTGTGTTTTTTTTTCTTCTAGTAATTTTCTATATACTTTTATAACTTTTTAATAAAAAATTCCTATCACATAAAAACATTCTGCTATTTTTTTCAATTAAAAAGAATCATAGATCTTAATTTTAAAAAATCTGAAAAAACTAAGATACAACAAATTTGAAAGAATTTTACAGTAAACATTCATATGCCTAGACTCTATCATTAATATTATATATACAGTGTACTTGTTTTGTCACATATCTATGCATTTACCATCCTCTATTCATCACCAAGGAGATCAAGCCAGTCAATCCTAAAGGAAATCAGTCCTGAATATTCACTGGAATGACTAATGCTGAAGTTCCAATACTTCGGCCACCTGATGCAAAGAACTGGCTCATTGAAAAAGACCCTGATTATGGGAAAGACTGAAGGCAGGAGAAGGGGAAGACAGAGAATGAGATGGTTGGATGGCATCACCAACTCAGTGGACATGAGTTTGAGTAAACTCTGGGAGTTGGTGATGGACAGGGAAGCTTGACTTGCTGCAGTCCAGGGGGTCACAGAGTCAGACACGACTGAGCAACTGAACTGAACTGAACTGATTCATCAACAATCTACCTAGTTTTTAAATTTATTTCAAAGTAATTGCAGACAATGCAATACATTTCAAATAATTCAGCAGGCAGATGGTTAGTTAGACTTCTGTATTCTAAGTTTCTTACTTTGAGGTAAAATTTATATGCAATGAAATACAAACCTTAGGTATACAATTAGTAAGTCTTGACAAATACCAACATTCACGCAGCTCTCTATCAAAATTTCATTTTTGGTTAATTTTGTTAAAATGTTTTCCAGAAGTGAAGCCCATTGATTTTTAAAGGAAAGAAAGTGTTCTACATTCAAGTATTTAATTTGCCAATGTTACTAAAGTTTTCTGCCTTTCAGGCTCCGTCCTTCAAATAAAATGCTATGATCCCAATGAGAGGTGGTACTTGGATCCTTCTTGGTAGCTTTAGTTGCAGATCAAAGCTCCACTGCGGCATGAAGTGGCTTGGGAATGGAGTTGATCAAACTGGACAAACCTGTGGTTTTATCCAAGAGTGTTTCTGAAGGCAACATGTAGATTTTCAGCAGAGAATCCTTCCCCCACACCCCTCTGGAATGTCAGTTGAACTAGTGAGAAGAACAGAAGTAGGATCTCAATAGAAAGTCAAGAAGCATAAAAGGAGCTGTCTCTCCTCCAGCCTCACCTGCTAAGGATCCTGGTGGTTTGGGGTGAGAAGACCAGGTCTGTCCTCTGCTGCTGACCAGATAAGGAACCACGGCCAGATCCAGACATTCCCTCAGTCCATTTCCTCACTTACCAGGTGGGAGTCATCATATTATCAACTTCCTAGAGCTTTGTGAGCACTGAGATAATACACCTAAAAGCCTTTAGCACACTCCCTCCTGCTCAATAAATGTCAGCTCCTATTATATTTATTTGCCAGAGTCAAAGGGGAAAATGAGTTATTTTCATGCTTAAGACTACTAAATACTTTATTTCATGCTTGGTATTTCTGTAGCACTTCCACAGTTTCCTTCTTATTCTAGAAAATTCAAGCACCTGGCAAATTTCCTATTTTGGAAATCTACTTTCATCAAACTTTTATTTTAGCCTGAAGTCTATAGTATTTGAGGTTCAGAAGTTCATCGTGTCTATTTTTATCTTCAGTTAGTCTGATAACTGTTTTCTAATAGGAACTTTCTGGGAAAGAATAAGAAGATTATAACAATACTATTCTAAAATAAACTGTAGGAACTAAATATATAGCCCACTTTATTTAAGAAAGATATCTATATTCCAGAAATTGAACATTACAGTAATAATCCTTAATGGTTTTTGAGAATAAGTATCTATGGATTCATCATTCATGTTTAGGTTTGTTTTTAACTTAAAAATCCAGTGAACTATAGTCAAGGACTCTTCAAAGTATTGTGCGTATATGTGACACTTAAAAACAGATTTACTGAACTACTTATTAGGGAGAATGATGCTGGAATAAAATTAGATGAGAAGTCACTTTGTACTTTTATCCAAGTTAAAACTATAAGATGCCTCAGAGAAGCTCCATAATATAAAAGGTAATAAATATGCCCAATAAATATCTATGTAGATACAGTAACAGAACATTTCTGGCAGTTTTGACTTTCAGTTTCTGGGGTACCCAAAGGCACGTTGTTATTACAAGACTAGTGTGTCAGTTTGGGATTTGGAACATCTGACCTTTGGTTACCTAATAGATCTGTCTCCACTGGACCCCCACTGTGACCTCCAAGTTGGCCAGTTGAATTCTGAATGAAGATTCATTCTGAATGATCTGAATGAAGATTCCATTTTCACCCAGCCAATACATTTTCTCTTCAACCAATTCTGTTTTAGGTTTCCCATTTTAGAAATTAAGGTGATTTGGTGGTCCCTGTCATAGCCTGAAGCGACTTAGCAGCAGCAGCACCAGCAGCAGCCATAGCCAAGACTTCTTACTCATAACTACATTTATTGAATTTCCCCAGTTATTAGCAGGTGACCCACCTTTCTTCTGCAAACTTCCATGGGTGAGATGTGGAGGAAAGTCAGCACACAGTTGCTGCTGGTTACCTATTTTGATGCTTCCTAGGTGGTCAAGAACCCACCTGCTAAGGAAGGAGACACAGGAGGGGTGAGTTCGATCCCTGGGTTGGGAAGATCCCCTGGAGAAGGAACTGGCAACCCACTCCAATTTTCTTGCCTGGAAAATCCTATAGAGAGAAGAGCCTGACGGGCTATAGTCCATGAGGTCACAGAGTTGGACACTGCAGACTGAGCTGCACAAACATATATCTATTTTGATACCACCTAGGAGAAGGCAATGGCACCCCACTCCAGTGCTCTTGCCTGGAAAATCCCATGGATGGAGGAGCCTGTTAGGCTGCAGTCCATGGGGTCGCTGAATCAGACATGACTGAGTGACTTCAATTTCACTTTTCGCTTTCAGACATTGGAAAAGGAAATGGCAACCCACTCCAGTGTTTTTGCCTGGAGAATCCCAGGGATGGGGGAGCCTGGTGGGCTGCCATCTATGGGGTTGCACAGAGTCGGACACGACTGAAGCGACTTAGCAGCAACAGCAACAGACCATTTTAAGTTTAAAAAAAAAAAAAAAAGAATCATAAACTATGTATTAAATGCTTCCTCTGTGCCAATCATCATGCTAAGTGCCTCACGTGCATGATATCATTCAGTCCACACAACAACCCGATGAGATTAATAACATCCCCGCTTACAGACAAAGAATCTGGGGCTCAGAGGCTTTAGGGAATTTGGCCAAATGACACAGCTCATGAGGATCACAGTTGGATCTTGAACCTAGATTTTATCTGATTCCGATGCCTGTTCATCCAACTGTCTTTTCTGAAAGCCTCTTCTCTACTTCAGGGACAACTCTGCGGAGAAAGCGGGAGTGCAAGCTGTAGACAAGTCCACAGAAGACCAGCTGGAGCAAATCACCGAGTTCATGTCAGCTGCTGGAAGAAGCCGCTAACACTGATGGCCCCCCTGGGTCTCATGAGGTGATGAGGAAGATAAGGTAGGAATCAGCTGAGCTTCTTGTACTTTGCTAGCTACACGAGGCAGAAGAGAGCGTGCTAGGGAGAGAAGGTGGACACATAACCTGAGCCTGAATTTCATCCCTTTAGGACACTGTTATGACCCACACCAGAGGCTTAGGAGTTTTTCTGCTCTCTGGACTTATGTCACATTTGAAGAACCTAAATCACAACACTACACAGAATGGTATGACACACACATTGGCCTCCTCAGTAAACTGATAGTAACATGAGGGAGATGACATGTCTTTTTCCACTTTGAATCTGGGACATGGCCTGACACTCAGGAGGAAACCCAAAATGGTGAATCAAGGAACAGCTGAATTAGAACCAAACACAACTGAGCCATATACACACACACATAGACTTGCTAAGACATCCGCATCTCAACCAACTTATTTATGCCAGGATCTCTGCCTAGAATCTTGGCCACCTTCCTCTTACCTCTAAAAACAATCTCACCCTTCAAGGCACCAATTCAAAGTTTCACTTCTGTGAAGATTTTGCTACGCCATTTTCCCAACGTAGCTTTGACTGTGTATGTTTCTGCTATTTATATTTCATAGTTCAACACATGGGGTTCTTTCTTTCTTGACTGGTCTTCTGAACAAGAGTATATATTCCCAAAGGATATAGACAGCTTGCATTTTAGACTTCAATAAAAGACTCCTAAATGACCAGAAATCCTACACACTGCTGATTAAGTGGATGTAGTGCTTTTGAAAACCCTTTTGTAGTATTTACTAAAGATAAATATGTGCATATTCTATGAGCTAGCAAGTAGACTTCTAAGTTTGTGTTCATCAGAAATAGCTCCTGTTCACAAAAACACATCACCTAAAATGTTCTGATAGTACATTTAGCCATAGCTAAAACTCAACAATTACGCAAATTCCATCAATATTAATATGTCAGCATAGGAATATTGTGAGAAGGCAATGGCACCCCACTCCAGTACTCTTGCCTGGAAAATCCCATGGACAGAGGAGCCTGGTGGGCTGCAGTCCATGGGGTCACTAAGAGTCGGACATGACTGAGTGACTTGACTTTCACTTTTCACTTTTCTGCATTGGAGAAGGAAATGGCAACCCACTCCAGTTTTCTTGCCTGGAGAATCCCAGGGACGGTGGAGCCTGGTGGGCTACCGTCTATGGGGTCACACAGAGTCGGACACGACTGAAGTGACTTAGCAGCATAGAAATATTGTATAGCAATGATAATGAATAAACTTCAAATACATGTAAGAAAAAAGTTTAATAAAAATAATACTTAGCAAAAGCAGCCAAACACTAAATACTTCAACATCCCATTTATATAAATTTCAAAAACAAGAAAAATGCAATCTACATAGGTAATTAGAAGTCAAGATGATGGTTGGCACTGGGGCAGGTGTGAGGCTTGACCCAAAGATGGTGGCAGGAGTGCTGACAACGCTCTGATTACTGATGTAGGTGCTAGTTTCACATTTGTTTCACTTTGTGAAAACCCACTAAACTGAAACTCACAGGTACTTATTCTGCCTGTGTGTTATACTTCTGTATAGAGTGTATTTGTTTTGCTTTTTAAGACAACCAAGGACATTTTCAGTTCAGGCCAAGAGGGACTGGATATACTCACCTATTTTAAACAATAGAAAACCAAACCAAATGCATGAAACAGTGGTTTTCAGAAACTGAATAACGAGCAACCAGGACTGCCATGCCTGAAAGAAGGGGACAGAGAGGGCGCTCCCAGTGTTCTAGTCTCACTGGCAGGACGCAGTCTTCCATCCACAACATGGGAACAGGGAGCCCAAAGACAATCTAATTGTCTAGCAATGCGCTTCTAAATAACCCAAGTGTCAAAGAAGAAATTTCAATGAAAATTACAAATAAAAAATACAGCTAATAAAAATAAAAGCCAAACATATCAAATTGTGTGCAATGTCATTGAAGCAGTGCTTGAAGGATATTTAAATTAAATTCTTATATTATTATGTTATTAATAGAAAAGAAAAAAGAAGCAATTATCTAAGACCAAACCTTAAGAAACTAGAAAAAGATTAAAGTAAACCCTAATGAATGAAAAAAAAGAAATGATGAAGAAGATAACCATAAAATGGGAAGCAGGAAAACTTAATTGTTGAAAAGTTAGTTTGCTTAAAAGGAACAGGTCTAGTCAAAATAAACAGAAAAAAAAGAGACTACACAAATTACTGTTATTAGGAATGAAAGAGTGGACCTCACTACAAAGCCTAGAGATTTTTAAATATCAGTAAGGTAAATATCAGTAAGGTAATATACGGAGAAGGGAATGAATGGCAAACCACTTCAGTATTCTTGCCTTGAGAACCCCATGAACAGTATGAAAAGGCAAAATGATAGGATACTGAAAGAGAAACTCGCCAGGTCAGTAGGGGCCCAATATGCTACTGGAGATCAGTGGAGAACTAACTCCAGAAAGAATGAAGGGATGGAACCAAAGCAGAAAGAATATGAGATGGCTGGATGGCATCACTGACTCGATGAATGTGAGTCTGAGTGACCTCCGAGAGCTGGTGATGGATAGGGAGGCCTGGCGTGCTGCAGTTCATGGGGTCGCAAAGAGTCGGACACGACTGAGCGACTGAACTGATCTGATCTGATCTGAAGGTAATATACAAACACTTTGATGACAAGATAGCCAACAACTTGGAATATGGATGAATCCCTGAAAAATACAAACTACCAAAACTCATTCACTCAAGAAAAACTAGATAATGTCAATAGTTTGATATATATTTTTAAAATTAATTTTATGATTAAAAAACTTTCCCACAAACAACAAAACTCAGAGACAGATGGCTTCACTGATGAATTCTACCAAATATTTAAGTAGCAAATAATAGCAAATTATTTCAATACTTCCAGAAAATAGAGAAAACCTATACCAGCTCATTTTATGAAACCATCATGACCCTGATTTTAGCCATTATTATAAAATCCAGACCAAAAATTATGAGAAAAAAGATTTGCAGACCAGGGTCTCTCGTGAACATGAATACAAAATTATCAAACATTTTTGAGAAAATAAAATCCAGAAATATATAAATAAGATACTATAATCAGGACTAAGTGGGGTTGATCCCAGGAATGAAAGATTGGTTTAACATTTGAAAAGGGAGGTAACTCATCATATTAACAATCTGGGGAAGAAAAGCCACATGGTTACCTCTGCTGCTGCTGCTGCTGCTAAGTCGCTTCAGTCATGTCCGACTCTGTGCGACCCCATAGACAGAAGCCCACCAAGCTCCCCAGTCCCTGGGATTCTCCAGGCAAGAACACCGGAGTGGGTTGCCATTTCCTTCTCCAATGCATGAAAGTGAAAAGTGAAAGTGAAGTCGCTCAGTCGTGTCCGACTCCTAGCGACCCCATGGACTGGACCCTACCAGCATCCTCCGTCCATGGGATTTTCCAGGCAAAAGTACTGGGGTGGGGTGCCATTGCCTTCCCCGATGATTACCTCAGGAGATGCCAAAAATGCATTTGACAAAATCCAGCATCCACTCATCACTCATTAAACTTCCTCAAACTGAGAAAGAGAACCTAAAAACAAAAACAAAACTACAACTAACATACTTATTGGTGAGAAAAATTTCCCCCTCACAGCAAGAATAAGAATTAATGTTCATTCTCACTACTCTAATCCAGCTAGGGGTCCTAACAAGCATAATAAGGTAAGAAAAAAATAATAATAAAAGGCACATATACTGAAAAAGAAGAAAGCAAATCTTATTTATAAACAACATAATCATCTAGATGAATATTCTAAGAAATTATTTTTAAAGGTACTAGAACTCATAACAAGTTTAGCAAAGATATACTCCACAAGGTCAATATTTTAGAAGTCAATTATATTTTCACATATTAGAAATAAACAACTGTGACTTCCCTGGTGGCTCAGATGGTAAAGCATCTGTCTATGATGTGGGAGACCTGGGTTTGATCCCTGGGCTGGGAAGATCCCTTGGAGAAGGAAATGGCAATCCACTCCAGTACTATTGCCAGGAAAGTCCCATGGACAGAGGAGCCTGGTAGGCTAGAGTCCATGGGGTTGCAAAGAGTCGGACACGACTGAGCGACTTCACGTTCACGTTCACGTTCAAACAGAAATATAAAAGATGTAATCTCTGAAAAAGCACAAATACATAAGATACTTTTGGACAACTTTATGCAAAAAAAAAAATGTGCAAAACCTTGATGAGAGAAATTAAAGAATACCTAAATAAGTGAAGCAGCACACTATGTTCACATATTTAGTCTTGTTAAGAAACCAGTCTCCCTAAATTAACGCATCAATGAAATTCTCATCAAAACCCAGGAAGGTATGTTTGTAGAAATAGACAAGACATTCTAAAATTTATATGGAAATTTAACCAAGAATCAGATCAGATCAGATCAGATCAGTTGCTCAGTCTGACTCTTTGCGACCCCATGAGCCGCAGCACGCCAGGCCTCCCTGTCCATCACCAACTCCCAGAGGTCACTCAGACTCACATCCATCGAGTCAGTGATGCCATCCAGCCATCTCATCCTCTGTCGTCCCCTTCTCCTCTTGCCCCCAATCCCTCCCAGCATCAGAGTCTTCTCCAATGAATCAACTCTTTGCATGAGGTGGCCAAAATACTGGAGTTTCAGCTTTAGCATCATTCCTTCCAAAGAAGTCCCAGGGTTGATCTCCTTCAGAATGGACTGGTTGGATCTCCTTGCACTCCAAGGGTCTCTCAAGAGAAGAATACCCAAAACAATTTTGAAAAAAAAATAACAAGTTTAGAAAACATGTTAATACTATCTCAAGACTTACTATAAAACTACAATAATCACAACAGCATGATATTGGCATAAAGTTACTCAGCTAGTGCAATGGAATAGAAATGTGTTCAAAAACAAATCTAGATATATATCATGAAACATTTTTCCAAGACAATTTATTACAAAACGGATAATCTCAACAAATTGCATTGAAACGACTAGACAGCCACATGTGAAAAATGAACCTCAATGCTTCTCTCATACTATCAAAATTAACTAAATTAGCACACACTGGTAGTTCATGTGTGTGAAGTCACTTCAGTCCTCTCCAGCTCTTTGCAATCCTATGAACTGTAGCCAACCAGGCTCCTCTGTCCATGGGATTCTCCAGGTGAGAATACTGGAGTTGGTTGCCATTCTCTTCTCCAGGGGATCCTCCTGACTCGGGGATCAAACCCGGGCCTCCTGCATTGGCAGGTGTGTTCTTTACCCTAGTGCCATCTGGGAAGCCCAAAGCTGATAGTAGTAGACCTAAATGTAAAGGCTAAATCAAACTTGTAGAAGAAAACATAAGAGACATTCTTTGCGATATTTGGTTAGTCTACATTTTTTGGAGAGGACAGGAAGCATAAACTATCAAAGAAAAAAAATAATGAAGTTGATTTCATAAAAACTTTTAACCTGTTGCTCCTCAAAAATCTCTCAAAGATCAAAAGGCAAACCACAGACTAGGGTAAAATTTGTCCAAACCCAAATCTGACAAAGAACTTTATCTAAAATGTATAAGACCTTTTACAACTTAATAATAAGAAGCAAAAAAAGAAAGAAAATAAGAAGAAGAAGCAAAACTATATAATTTTAAAAAATGGAAAATAACTGAAGAAGATATATGGATGACAGATAAGCACATGAAAAGATGTTCAGCATCATTAGTCATAAGGGAAATGCAAATCAAAACCACAGTGACATACCACTGCACACACATTAGAATAGCTGAAATTAAAATGACTAATATTAAATAATCTGGCACTAAAATCGTGGCATCCGGTCCCATCAGGTCAGGTCAGTCGCTCAGTCGTGTCCGACTATTTGCAACCCCATGAACCCCCTGCAGCACGCCAGGCCTCCCTGTCCATCACCAACTCCCGGAGGTAACTCAGACTCACATCCATCGAGTCAGTGATGCCATCCAGCCATCTCATCCTCTGTCGTCCCCTTCTCCTCCTGCCCCCAATCCCTCCCAGCATCAGAGTCTTCTCCAATGAGTCAACTCTTCACATGAGGTGGCCAAAATACTGGAGTTTCAGCTTTAGCATCATTCCTTCCAAAGAAGTCCCAGGGCTGATCTCCTTCAGAATGGACTGGTTGGATCTTCTTGCAGTCCAAGGGACTCTCAAGAGTCTTCTCCAACACCACAGTTCAAAAGCATCAATTCTTCGGCGCTCAGCCTTCTTCACAGTCCAGCTCTCACATCCATACATGACCACAGGAAAGACCATAGCCTTGACTAGGTGAACCTTTGTTGGCAAAGTAATGTCTCTGCTTTTGAATATGCTATCTAGGTTGGTCATAACTTTCCTTCCAAGGAGTAAGCGTCTTTTAATTTCATGGCTGCAGTCACCATCTGCAGTGATTTTGGAGCCCAGAAAAATAAAGTCTGACACTGTTTCCACTGTTTCCCCATCTATTTCCCATGCAGTGATGGGACTAGATGCCATGATCTTCGTTTTCTGAATGTTGAGCTTTAAGCCAACCTTTTCACTCTCCACTTTCACTCTCATCAAGAGGCTTTTTAGTTCCTCTTCACTTTCTGCCATAAGGGTGGTGTCATCTGCATATCTGAGGTTATTGATATTTCTCCCAGCAATCTTGATTCCAGCTTGTGTTTCTTCCAGTCCAGCATTTCTCATGATGTACTCTGCATATAAGTTAAATAAACATGGTGACAATATGCAGCCTTGACGTACTCCTTTTCCTATTTGGAACCAGTCTGTTGTTCCATGACCAGTTCTAACTGTTGCTTCCTGTCCTGCATACACATTTCTCAAGAAGCAGATCAGGTGGTCTGGTATTCCCATCTCCTCCAGAATTTTCCACAGTTTATTGTGATCTACACAGTCAAAGGCTTTGGCATAGTCAATAAAGCAGAAATAGATGTTTTTCTGGAACTCTCTTGCTTTTTCCATGATCCAGCGGATGTTGGCAATTTGATCTCTGGTTCCTCTGCCTTTTCTAAAACCAGCTTGAACATCAGGAATTTCACGGTTCACATATTGCTGAAGCCTGGCTTGGAGAATTTTGAGCATTACTTTACTAGCGTGTGAGATGAGTACAATTGTGCGGTAGTTTGAGCATTCTTTGGCATTGCCTTTCTTTAGGATTGGGATGAAAACTGACCTTTTCCAATCTTGTGGCCACTGCTGGGTTTTCCAAATTTGCTGGCATATTGAGTGCAGCACTTTCACAGCATCCTCTTTCAGGATTAGAAATAGCTCCACTGGAATTCCATCACCTCCACTAGCTTTGTTCGTAGTGATGCTTTCTAAGGCCCACTTGGCTTCACATTCCAGGATGTCTGGCTCTAGGTCAGTGGTCACACCATCATGATTATCTGGGTCTTGAAGCTCTTTTTTGTACAGTTCTTCTGTGTATTCTTGCCACCTCTTCTTAATATCTTCTGCTTCTGTTAGGTCCATACTATTTCTGTCCTTTATTGAGCCCATCTTTGCATGAAATGTTCCTTTGATATCTCTGATTTTCTTGAAGAGATCCCTAGTCTTTCCCATTCTGTTGTTTTCCTCTATTTCTTTGCATTGATCACTGAAGAAGACTTTCTTATCTCTTCTTGCTATTCTTTGGAACTCTGCATTCAGATGTTTATATCCTTCCTTTTCTCCTTTGCTTTTTGCTTCTCTTCTTTTCACAGCTATTTGTAAGGCCTCCCCAGACAGCCATTTTGCTTTTTTGCATTTCTTTTCCATGGGGATGGTCTTGATCCCTGTCTCCTGTACAATGTCACGAACCTCATTCCATAGTTCATCAGGCACTCTATCTATCAGATCTAGGCCCTTAAATCTATTTCTCACTTCCACTGTATAATCATAAGGGATTTGATTTAGGTCATACCTGAATGGTCTAGTGGTTTTCCCTACTTTCTTCAATTTCAGTCTGAATTTGGCAATAAGGAGTTCATGGTCTGAGCCACAGTCAGCTCCCAGTCTTGTTTTTGCTGATTGTATAGAGCTTCTCCATCTTTGGCTGCAAAGAATATAATAGATTTTGATTTCAGTGTTGACCATCTGGTGATGTCCATGTATAGAGTCTTCTCTTGTGTTGTTGGAAGAGGGTATTTGCCATGACCAGTGCATTTTCTTGGCAAAACTCTGTTAGTCTTTGCCCTGCTTCATTCTGTATTCCAACGCCAAATTTGCCTGTTACTCCAGGTGTTTCTTGACTTCCTACTTTTGCATTCCAGTCCCCTATAATGAAAAGGACATCTTTTTTGGGTGTTAGTTCTAAAAGGTCTTGTAGATCTTCATAGAACCGTTCAACTTCAGCTTCTTCAGCATTACCGGTCCCATCACTTCATGGCAAATAGACATGGAAAAAGTGGAAACAGTGACAGACTTTATTTTCGTGGGCTCCAGAATCACTGCAGACAGTGACTGCAGCCATGGGGTTAAAAAACACTTGCTCCATGGAAGAAAAGCTATTACAAGCTTAAGACAGCATATTAAAAATCAGAGACATCACTTTGCTAAGAAAGGTCTGAATAGTCAAAGCTTTGGTTTTTCCAGTAGTCTTGCATGGAGGTGAAAGTTAGACCATTAAGAAAGCTGGGTGCCAAAGAACCGATGCTTTCGAAATATGGTGCTGCAGAGAACTGTTGGAAGGTCCCTTGGACAGCAAAGAGATCAAACCAATCAATCTAAAGGAACTCAGCCCTTAATATTCACTGAAGGACTGATGCTGAAACTGAGGCTACTTTGGCCACCTGATGTGAAGAGCTGACTCATTGGAAAAGACCCTAACACTGGAAAAAGACTGAGGGCAGGAGGAATTGGAGGTGATAGAGGATGAGATGGTTCAATGGCATCATCGACTCAATGGACATGAGTTTGAGCAAGCTCCAGGATATAGTGAAGGACCGGGAAGGCTGATGTTCCACGGTCCATGGGATTGCAAAGAGTCAGACACAACTGAGTGACTGAACAACCACAATATTAAATAATAGCTAGTGTTGGCAAGTATGTGAGACAATTGGAAGAATCTTACCTTGCTGGTGGAAGGTAAACATGATACAGCCACTTTGGGAAAGAGTTTGGCAGTTTCTTTTAAAGTTACACATAAACCTTCCTTATGAGCAGCAATCACCTTCTTTGGTATTATTCCAAGAGAATGAAAACAAACTTCCACACACAGAGTCCAGGTACTCATCAGCTGGTGAATGGATAGATAAACTTCCATGCATCTACACAATGAAATATTGCTCAGCAATAGAAAGAAAAATGACCAATATACAAAACATCATGTATTAATCACAAAAGCATTAAATGAGTGGGAAAAGCCAAAGCAGAGACATCACTTTGCCAACAAAGGTTCGCCTCGTCAAGGCTATGGTCTTTCCTGTGGTCATGTATGGATGTGAGAGCTGGACTGTGAAGAAGGCTGAGCGCCCAAGAATTGATGCTTTTGAACTGTGGTGTTGGAGAAGACTCTTGAGAGTCCGTTGGACTGCAAGGAGATCCAACCAGTCCATTCTGAAGGAGATCAGCCCTGGGATTTCTTTGGAAGGAATGATGCTAAAGCTGAAACTCCAGTATTTTGGCCACCTCATGTGAAGAGTTGACTCATTGGAGAAGACTCTGATGCTGGGAGGGATTGGGGGCAGGAGGAGAAGGGGACGACAGAGGATGAGATGGCTGGATGGCATCACTGACTCGATGGATGTGAGTCTGAGTGACCTCCGGGAGTTGGTGATGGACAGGGAGGCCTGGCGTGCTGCAGCTCATGGGGTCGCAAAGAGTCGGACATGACTGAGCGACTGATCTGATCTGTACATAATATGATTCCATTTACATGAAATTCTAGCGAAGGCAAAACTTTAGCAATAGAAAGCAAGTATCTGTGGTTGCCAGAAGGGGCATAGAAGGGGAGCAAATCAATGACACTGGAGCATGAAGGAACATTTTGGTATAACGGAAATACGCTACATCAGCATTATGGTGTTGAGCACATGAAAGTATGCATTTCTCAAGACTCATCTCTTAAAAATCAGTGATTTTACTGAGTGTAAATTATATTTTGATAGAGCTGACTAAAAAAGTCTTCAAAGGGAAAAAAAAAATGACTTAGCGACTAAACCACCACCATACATTCCTACAAGACAAATGTATCCATACTTCTTAAATTAAACCTTTACATCCATTGAGAACTTATGGGATGGGAGAAGATATTTACAAATGATATGACCAATAGGGTGTTAATATCAAAAAATATATAGAAACATAATATACAACTTAACATTAAAAGAGCAAACAACCCCATCAAAATATTTACAATAACATAAATAGACATTTCTCAAAAAAGAAACACAGAAGTCCAATGGGCACATGAAAAGATGCTCAACATCACTAATAATTAGAGAAATGTACATCAAAACTACAATGAGGTATTACCTGACACAAGTCAGAATGGCTATCATAAAAAGCCTACAAATAATAAATACTGGAGAGGATGTAGAGAAAAGGGAACCCTCCTACACTGTTGGTAGGAATGTAAATTGGCAAAGCCACTATGGAAAGCAGTATGAAAACTAAAAATAGAGCTACCATATGAACCAACAATCCCACTCCTGGGTATATATCTAGAAAAGAAAAAAAAAAAAAAAAAACCACTCTGATTTGAAAAAGCACTTAATGCCCCAATGTTCATAGCAGTAGTTCACAGTATCTAAGACATGGAAACAACTCAAGTGCCCAACAACAGATAATTGGCTTAAGAAGATGTGGCATATATATGGGATGGAACATTATTCAGCCATGAGAAAATAATCAAATATTGCCATTTGCCACATGCTGGATAGAACTAGAGCATATGACACTTAGAGGAGAAAGTCAGGCAGAGAAAGAGAAACAGGATATCACTTATATGTGGGGTCTGAAAAATTATACAAGTTAACCTAGATACAAAAGAGAAACAGACTCACAGATACAGAAAACAAACATGATTGTTAAAGGAGAAAGTGGGGGAAGGGATAAATCAGGAGTATGGGGTTAACAGACACAAACTACTGTACATAAATAGAAACAACAAGGATTTGCTATATAGAACAGGGAACTATATTCAATATCTTGTAATAACCTACAAAGAAAAATAATCTGAAAAATATAGATATATGTAACTGAATCACTTTTCTGTATGCCAGAGAGTAACACAATGTTGTAAATCACTATATTTCAATTTAAAAAAACCTTAAAGTTATGTAGAATAAAATGCCAATTATCTAAAATAACAACTTGTAAAATGGTAAGTCTTTGATAATATTTTTATATACTTGCTTGCTCCCTTTCCACCCTGAAGAATATGATACCTACATATTTTCTTTACACCAATAGTATATAATATAGTATTGTCAGTATTTCCCTAACAATCCACCTGCAAACATTTATTAATTCTAGTGCCTGACAAAAACTTTCCATTTCTTAGAGGACAAAATGGCACTATGGTTGGTGAAAAACAAATTCTTAATCCATATTCAGATATATATATTCAGATACATTTTGTCATTTAACAATGTTTGTGAAGAGGTTTTCCATTTGGGTAACCATTTCCTAGGAAAAAACTCAAAGCCATGCTGACTCCGTGGCGAGCATTTACTCTCTTTCTTGCAACACACAGAACACGATTCAAGGTTAAGGGTAGAATACCAAAGATTTGCTCCATGAGCCGTTTTAATGGCAAAGGAACCTTGACTTTTGCTTATTATATAACTTCAACTAAAAGCGACCTTCAACATATGAAGATTTCATTTTCACAAATAAACGGTTGGACTGATGTCTTTTATTAGATTCACAAACAGTAATCAGCATAGATGCTTTCAAGGCCACGATCTTTGTTTTAATTCAAACTACAGATAACAGAACGGAAGTCATGGGCAGCACTAAAAGCTAAAGTAATCTTTGTTTCTTAGGAACACATAGCTATTTACTTAAGGATCTCATTCTGCCACTTCCCAACATTATCAACACTTATCATATTTATTCTGTTAATGGGATGGATTTATTGTTTGTGTATAATAATTTAGGCCCAAGCTGCATTGATGTGTTTTATGGCGTATAGTCAACGCCGATATATTGCGGGTCTATAACCGCTCCATAAACTGCAGATGCCATCATTGAAATGAATGAGCCCTAGTATCTACCGAGCTGTTTTTAATTATATGTTTATCTTTCCTCATTCCTTTGACTCACATTTTATTTATACCACATGTGGTTACATGCGGTAGAGAAGCAATTTTAGAGGGTTTTGGAAACCCTAAGCAATCATCTTATTTTACTCAGCAAAGCCACATTACTTACATTGACAGCAATTATGTCTCTATATATCACAACATTTATACAATTTCTGGTCCCTTCCAACCACACTATTACCAACTGAATTCTCAAAAAGACAGAAGACTTTAAAATGAATCTTATTCATTGATCTTGAAATTCCTAATGATTTTCCCCCATTGTGTTTGTAGTTATAACCAGGCCATAATGCCAAAGCCTAATTATTGAATTATGCTATGTCATCCTACACTAAAAAAAAATCACAAATATTTACTGAAAATTTTAAATTTTCAAAGGAAATAATTACCCATAGTTCCAACTTAAACAGCTATTTTGATTCATAGAATTTATCTAGGCATGCATTACCTTCATTTTGAATTAATAGGGTCCAGAGAGACTAAAATTATCCTATTGCCGAGAACCCAGGTTTATCATGAGGCAGACGTGGTCATTTTCTACCTATGTGGCTTCAGCTCACACTTTCCGACCTCACCCACACTGTTTGCAGTGATAGCTCCTCTGACTTGCCGTGTATGGAATGAGAGCCTCCCTCCCACCATCTTCCTGGTGACTAGCACCCTGACTCTAAGCCTGGCTTTATCTGCCGTCTGCCCTGAAGGCCAGAACTCATGCCCTTCAGACATTTTGCATTTGCACCTATGTTCTTTTCTGCCTGGTCCAAACTTCCTGCTTCTGCAAGAGTGCTTTACACTCAGTTCAGTTCAGTTCAGTTCAGTCGCTCAGTCGTGTCCGACTCTTTGTGACCCCATGAATCGCAGCACGCCAGGCCTCCCTGTCCATCACCAATTCCCGGAGTTCACCCAGACTCACGTCCATCGAGTCAGTGATGCCATCCAGCCATCTCATCCTCTGTCGTCCCCTTCTCCTCCTGCCCCCAATCCCTCCCAGCATCAGAGTCTTTTCCAATGAGTCAACTCTTCGCATGAGGTGGCCAAAGTACTGGAGTTTCAGCTTTAGAATCAGTCCTTCCAAAGAAATCCCAGGGCTGATCTCCTTCAGAATGGACTGGTTGGATCTTCTTGCAGTCCAAGGGACTCTCAAGAGTCTTCTCCAACACCACAGTTCAAAAGCATCAATTCTTCGGCACTCAGCCTTCTTCACAGTCCAGCTCTCACATCCATACATGACCACTGGAAAAATCATAGCCTTGACTAAACGGACCTTTGTTGGCAAAGTAATGTCTCTACTTTTGAATATGCTATCTAGGTTGGTCATAACTTTCCTTCCAAGGAGTAAGCGTCTTTTAATTTCATG
This sequence comes from Tragelaphus eurycerus, assembly GCA_935064755.1. Classification (NCBI taxonomy): domain Eukaryota; kingdom Metazoa; phylum Chordata; class Mammalia; order Artiodactyla; family Bovidae; genus Tragelaphus; species Tragelaphus eurycerus. The sequence goes on along the minus strand of CAKXYN010000075.1, from coordinate 10,022,829 downwards.
GCTGCAGTCACCATCTGCCGTGATTTTGAAGCCCAAAAAAATAAAGTCTGACACTGTTTCCACTGTTTCCCCATCTATTTTCCATGAAGTGATGGGACCAGATGCCATGATCTTCGTTTTCTGAATGTTGAGCTTTAAGCCAACTTTTTCACCCTCCACTTTCACTTTCATCAAGAAGCTTTTTAGTTCCTCTTCACTTTCTGCCATAAGGGTGGTATCATCTGCATATCTGAGGTTATTGATATTTCTCCTGGCAATCTTGATTCCAGCTTGTGTTTCTTCCAGCCCAGCGTTTTTCATGATGTACTCTGCATAAAAGTTAAGTAAGCAGGGTGACAATATCCAGCCTTGACGTACTCCTTTTCCTATTTGGAACCAGTCTGTTGTTCCATGTCACTCAAGCCCACTCAAATTATGGCAGCAGCTGTGAAAGATCAAACTTCACTTTCATTTTTCTATGGGCTGTTAATTCCTGCACACAATTACTGTTCGAATTTTTTTCAATGCTTGTTCTGATGCTTAGTATCATGAATAAAATCACTGATAGGACTTCATTAAGGGAAAAAGGTTTTCTTACTTTACAACTCAGCTTCATCTAACTGGTCAGATTATCCGATTTAAGAGAACTTAGAGACTGTGGGTTTTATCATCAGGATTAGGCGCTTGGAAAAAGTTGACAGGTTGTCTAGAGACAGCATAGATTGGGAAAGTATATTGAGATGTTCAGAATAATCACCATTACAAACCCACTTATACACGTACTGCTTTGGACAGGTGAAGGGTCAAGGGCTTATCAAACACTTGTATCCAGTGCATCCAGACAGACAGGTATAGCTAGGCTCACATGCACAATTTAGTCTCCATCAGACTGACTGTCACTTCCACTTACAACATTGGCTCAAGATACATCTACTTCAGCTAACTTGCTATAAACCAGATATACACACCCAGCAAAGCACAAAGGGAGGTAGGCTTCTCCTGGAACATATTTCATCACAGAATGGAAGCCATACATGCCTTCTGATAAACACCCTTGACTCTTTAGAGAAGGAAGCTCAAAAGGCCAATGGTTTGTTTCAAAGCAGGGAAAGCAGCCAGGGAAAGCATTAGTTTCGTTCCATTTTGTGTTTTAAGAATTTAGTCTGTGCCTAAATCTGAATTTATATTTCTAGGAGACGAGTTAACACTTAGAAAGAAGCATGTGTAGCCCCTTTCATTGCTTAGAGCATTTTGGACAGCTCCTTTTAATCTTAGAAAAGATTGAACAACTATTTTAATTGTGGCGTTAGGGATACTGCAGGGGGTAAAACAGATAAAATACTGTCCTCATGGACCTTCCATTCTGGCGCAGAAGACACAGTAAAACAAAGAACTGACATGTGGCTGAATGCCAGGCAATAATAAGGATCATAAAGAAATAAAAAAAGAGTACAGGCTAAACACAGAAGTTGGGGGAAGGGAACAATTTTACAGCTAGAACAGTCAGAAAAGGTCTCTCTGAGGACCTAAGCCCTACATGCCTGAGAAGCAAGACCCAGATCAATATCAGGGAGAGAAGTCTTCCAGCAAAAAGAAGAGAAAGTCCAAAGTCCCTGAGGTAGAGTGAAATAGCCTTGGTCTGTTCAAGGATCAGTAAGAGGCCAACGTGCCTGGAGCGACGGAAGCAAAGGAGACAGGTTAATATTCTCCAGCATGGTCATTTCATATCATGTTAAATATTTTTCTCCATAGCATGCCAAGTAAACGCTGTTTCAAATCAAGACTTTTTTTTTTTTCTGACCCCCCAACCTGACTCAGAAGTCACCTTTGTTTGAATTAATTATTTAATCACTTTCATCACACACGCCTTCAAGAACTATTTTGTGTTTAATTCAAGACAGTTGGCTTTCTCTTTGAAGGCAGATTAAAAATGGAATGGCCAAATGGAGAGGTGGTGTCTTAAGCTGAGGGTGCTTCAAAGAAGAGCCAGGAGGGGTATGTCCATGGCACTTGTCTTTGATTCACAAGAGCTGTTTTGATTCTGGCAGCGACAGACTCCAAAGTTACCCCAGTGACAATGATCACTTCACAGAGCAGGGAGCTAATAAAATAAATAAATGAACCCAGTGTATGAGCCACACCTGCCCAACACCCGTCATGATGTAATCAAGGGGCTCTGGAAACAAGAGGATGGGCGGGGGTTAAGCTGGGTTAGAGAGAGGGCAGAACCCCATCACGCCAAGACTCCCACCCTGGCTGCTGTGTGATCTCCTGGCTGAAGCATTGTCTGGTTTGTCTGATTTTTTTTTTTATTAGACAGCTGTGATCTTCTCCCTTCAAACCCTTGTCACCGCTGTTCACAGCCATGTAAGTGATATGATTAGGGAACATGGCATCTTGTGTAATCGGTCATAATCACCATCTGAGGGTTTCAGGAGCGCGACACGCGCCTCCAGAGCTGCTTGAAAGCCGGCGCGCAGAATGACAGGAGACCACTTGCATCTCCCCTCCTTGTGCACATACCTCCTCTCAGCCAATACATGGAACTTCCCACCTTCCACATGCTGGAGACCCCTTTCTCTTTTTTCGTGTGTGAGATGAAAAAACTGCAGTTCTCTGTCAAGGTGTTCTGCATAAAAGGATTTTCCAGATGATTGAAAAATTTGCCTATAAGTGTGCAAATAATTCATCTTTAGATGCAATTTAAAAAGAAAAATCTTTTAAAACAAGTTTTAATTCTGTCACTTAAAATATATGGTAAACTTCTTTCTTTTCTCTAAAATAAATAGATTATTATTTAGCAGTACCTCAAGGTCAAAGGAACCTCATTTTTAATATCTGAGATGATAGAATGAAGTCCCTTGTACATGCATGTTCAGCTGCTTCAGTCGTGTTCAGCTCTTTGCAACCCCATGGACTGTAGCCCACCAGGTTCCTCTGTCCATGGGGATTTTCCAGGCAAGAATACTGAAGTGGGTTGCCATTCCCTTCTCCAGGCGATCTTCCTGATCCAGGGATTGAACCAGTGTTTCCTACATCGCTTGCACTGCAGGTTGATTCTTTTCCGTGGACCCACCAGGGAAGCCCAGTGAAGTCCTCAGGATTTGTAAAGATTTCAGTTCAGTTCAGTTCAGTTCAGTCACTCAGTCATGTCCAACTCTTGAATCACAACCCCATGAATCACAGCACACCAGGCCTCCTTGTACATCACCAACTCCCAGAGTTCACCCAAACTATTGTGTATTGAATTGGTGATGCCATCCAGCCATCTCATCCTCTGTCATCCCCTTCTCCTCCTGCCCCCAATCCCTCCCAGCATCAGGGTCTTTTCCAATGAGTCAACTCTTTGCATGAGGTGACCAAAGTACTGGAGTTTCAGCCTCAGCATCAGTCCTTCCAATGAACACCCAGGACTGGTCTCCTTTAGGATGGACTGGTTGGATCTCCTTGCAGTCCAAGGGACTCTCAAGAGTCTTCTCCAACACCACAGTTCAAAAGCATCAATTGTTTGGTGCTCAGCTTTCCTCACATCCATACATGACCACTGGAAAAATCATAGCCTTGACTAGATGGACTTTTGTTGGCAAAGTAATGTCTCTACTTTTGAATATGCTATCTAGGTTGGTCATAACTTTCCTTCCAAGGAGTAAGCGTCTTTTAATTTCATGGCTGCAGTCACCATCTGCCATGATTTTGGAGCCCCCAAAATAAAGTCTGACACTGTTTCCACTGTTTCCCCATCTATTTCCCATGAAATGATGGGACCAGATGCCATGATCTTCGTTTTCTGAATGTTGAGCTTTAAGCCAACTTTTTCACTCTCCACTTTCACTTTCATCAAGAGGCTTTTTAGTTCCTCTTCACTTTCTGCCATAAGGGTGGTGTCATCTGCATATCTGAGGTTATTGATATTTCTCCCAGCAATCTTGATTCCAACTTTTGCTTCTTCCAGCCCAGCATTTCTCATGATGTACTCTGCATATAAGTTAAATAAGCAGGGTGACAATACACAGCCTTGACGTACTCCTTTTCCTATTTGGAACCAGTCTGTTTTCCATGTCCAGTTCTAAGTTTTAGAAGATATCAATAATCCCTGCTACTGCTAAGTCGCTTCAGTCGTGTCCGACTCTGTGCAACCCCATAGACAGAAGCTCACCAGGCTCCCCCGTCCCTGGGATTCTCCAGGCAAGAATACCGGAGTGGGTTGCCATCTCCTTCTCCAATGCATGAAAGTGAAAAGTGAAAGTGAAGTCGCTCAGTCGTGTCCGACTCTTAGCGACCCCATGGACTAGAGCCTACCAGGATCCTCTGTCCGTGGGATTTTCCAGGCAAAAGTACTGGGGTGGGGTGCCATATGTACAAACATAGTGAGAGGATCCAGAGATTCTTGGCAACCAAAATAGAAATCTAATCCTACTGTGAGTGAACTGACTTGTATGTGTGAGCTGCTCACCCAGAAGAATGGAATCAGATCTCCAAGGACAATAATTCTCTTCTGGAAATAATCTCTTGCACCCTACAATGAAATTCCAGAATCAACTGAATACCTCTTACCTAGGTTTCACTACTAATCAGATATCCTTTGGCGGGTGGAGCTTGGGGGGGGGGGGCGGGTAGGAAACTGCTCCAACTAGATCTCCTTTGTACAAAATTTCTTTGCAGAATTTACAACTCACTAACTCATTTTAGGCACCAAGTATATTCACTTTTTTCCACTGTCATGCCATTGTTGTTCCTATTGTATAGATAAGTCAACTGAGTGTTTGGAAAACTAGTTCTCACATTTAGTTAAAGCCAGAACTAGTTCTCTCTGGTTCCAGATCTCAAATCAGAACCACTTAGCATCAAGGCTCACTGAGTTTTAGAGCTGTGAAGAGCCTGGGAGACACTACTCTGATGCTCTCATTTTAGTGACAAAAGAAATAGGTTAACTAATGTTTTATGTTCTTACAGGCTGAAAGTGTCAGAGCTAGGCAGGAACTGGGGTTTCCTCCTTCCATGTTATGTTACTTATACAACTCTTGAAATCTTGAACAAACTAGGCCCATTGCCCCCTTGATCTCATGTTGTTCGCACCACCTAAAGTGCCTTTGTCTTTTCTCCTTTTCTTGCCCCAATCCTATCCCTTCCTCCCAAGCCATCCTAAAGCTTCATTCTCCAAGGACATTGAGCTCCACTGATTCTTCCTGGTTTTGATCTATAGCAGGTCTGCCTGTATTTGCCATTTCATTATTGAGTCATGTGCCCTCTCATATTGTTTAGTAACTTGTTTCTCATGAAGACATTGTCTCCCTAATGAGATTTTACAGGCTTTCAGCACAAGAGGTCTGATTCTTCTCAGGGTTCTCCCCAGCATCAGTAATCCCAGAGGCCTTGTGAGGAACAGGGTAGGTGCTCAATAAATGCATGATTGAATTAAATTTCTGTAATACAAAAAACCCCTGATCATTAATAATAGATGCTTCAACTTCCTGCATTTATTATTTGAATTGTATTTACATCTGGGTGTTTCCCAGCATACTGATTGAAGACAGAAGACTAAAACTAAGACTTCATGGTCTCAGCGGTGTTGGGTGACCAGAGGGCCAGAGATGGCTGACTGGTGTGTTTTCTTAAGTCTTCTTCTTACAATTACCTTAAAATATTAATGTTGTTTTATTTTCAAATATAAGTGAGCCAATGTTTTTGTATCAATTCCAAGACGGATGGTTTAAAATGCACTTTTCTAAATTGGGTTGATTCAGGTCAAGGCTTAAAAGAAAAATGCGTGTATGGATAAGTAGTTAGAGATTAAATCTGTAAACAACCCTCAATTTGCTCATGTACTTTTGCCCTTCTTGGTTTTCTATTCTGCAGCAAAATAACTTGAAGAATGTGTTGACATCTAAACATAAATGCAACCTATAAAATTGATTTAAGTGAAAAATGTGTTTTAAGGTAGGAATTAGGGTAAGAGTCAGCAGATAATGTAGAAAACACAGGGTAAAAGACTCAAACCTACCAGTAAAACTCTGCAAATGCCAGTGTCTACAATTTCCTCTATTAGAAACTTTACATGCTTCATCCTTCTGTTTAGACAACAGCTTGTGTATTTCCCTACGTGTGTCTCTAGCTCTTCATAAAAAGTATTAACTACCTGCCTCAAGCTTGTACTAGGAAATTAACGTGAGATATTTTCATTTGACCGTGATCATAGGAAGCCCTCTCTAATCTCACTTGGCACATTACCCATCAGATTTATGGAAATTCTCAATGAACTCTGACACTGGAGTGTAACAGTTGCATAAACTGTATGTGAGATGTAGCTGTGATGTTCGTGAGGTATACCCTTGACCTTGGCTACCGGCTAAGTCCTCACCTAGACTCCACAGTGAAATGTGCAATAAAACCAGGGTTCCAAATACATGACACTGGGGCTGATTAAGAGGACAGGGGTAAGAGGAATTTATAATGAGGGGGATAAAGATAGCCAGAAACTGCAAACAGCAGGGATCCTATTTCCACAGAACTTGAAAATAAAGGAACAATAGAAGGGCAGTCCTCTAATTATATTTTTTCCTCTTTCATGGTGCTCATGTTATTTAATGCCTTGACTTCTTCAATCGTTGGAACCATAATTTCAATATAATTATCAAAAGGAAAGTTGTCAAACTTAACAAGCTCATGATCGACTACAGTGAGTAATATGTCACAGAAGGAGAAAAAAAAATTTTAAGCCATTTGGCAGCAAGATGTACTATAAAAAAGACTGGTATCCAAAACCAAGTTGGTAAACTTCAAACAAGACACGGCTTTCAGACATTATCATCTCCCAGAGTTCTGAGGTATTAAAGGGGAGGGGGAAGAGGAGAAACTCAAAAAAAGTGATTGTGAATTTCCTTCAGAATAAGCAGTATCATCATCTGAAGGAAGCACAGGGCAGGGCCTCTAGTTATCTACTGAATCTAATCCACAGTCACATGCTGTGTATTTTGATGCCAAAACCTAATGCGGTTCAGAGCACAGCGTCGTCCTTCCTAGTTAGAACTCTGCCTCTGCCACTCGTTAGCATATGTCCTTAGGAGCACAGGTTAACCTCACGACACCTTGATTTTCTCATTCTATAGGTCTACCTAGCCTCTTAGGATCTGAAGTGAAGTGAAGTTTCTCAGTCATGTCCGACTCTTTGTGACCCCATGGACTGTAGCCCACCAGGCTCCTCCTTCCATGGGATTTTCCAGGCAAGAGTACTGGAGGGGACTGCCATTTCCTTCTCCAAAAACTCAAAGTGAAAGTCGCTCAGTTGTGTCCAACTCTTTGTGACCCCCTAGACTATACAGTCTATGGAATTCTCCAGGCCAGAATACTGGAGTGGGCAGCTGTTCCTTTCTCCAGGGGATCTTCCCAACCCAGGGATCGAACCCAGGTCTCCTGCATTGCAGGCGGATTCTTTACCAGCTGAGCCACAAGGGATAGATTCTCTTAGGATCTATGTGAAGATTAAAATTAACTTCAGCAAAGTGCTTACTGCTGGATCTGGCACATAGTTAGTGCTTAATATATTGTTAGCATATTCCTTTCTCTCTTCTTCCTCCTCGTTCTTCTCTGCCTTCACCTCTTCATCCTCCTTCTTCTTCTTGAAGCATATTCTCTTGAAAATCTTCTCCTGACTTCCTTCCAGTCTTTGCCTGGGCAAATGGAGTCATTAACTTTCATTTTTCCACCATTAAAATAGTACGCTATCATCAATTCCTAGAATCATTATTGGTTGGTGTCAGAAGACCAACTGCCAGGAGCCAGCGTGAGGAACTCTGCCCATGGCAAAGGTCATGAGGAAGGAGGCTCGGCATACACAAAGGCGAGATTTAGCCTCAGGAGTCCCCCTGGAAATTCTCGAGCATCTACTCCCAAAACCAGAGTCTGCCTATTTTACTGCTTTGTGCTCTCACCTACACCTCTGACTTTATGGGGGGCTGTCCTGGGCGTGACAAGAGTGTTTTAGTTCACAACCGTGAGAGGCATGAGATGTTCTAAACTGTCTGAATAGAGATTCCTTTGAGCAGTTAAAAGATTGATTAGAAATTGTATTGATGAAGGGTTTTTCACTTGTTGGGCCAATGTTTGCTGCTAAGCCATGAAATTAAAAGACGCTTACTCCTTGGAAGGAAAGTTATGACCAACCTAGATAGCATATTCAAAAGCAGAGACATCACTTTGCCAACAAAGGTTCGGCTAGTCAAGGCTATGGTCTTTCCTGTGGTCATGTATGGATGTGAGAGTTGAACTGTGAAGAAGGCTGAGCGCCGAAGAATTGATGTTTGAGCAGTTAAAAGATTGATTAGAAATTGTATTGGTGAAGGGTTTTTCACTTGTTGGGCCAATGTTTGCTGCTAAGCCATGAAATTAAAAGACGCTTACTCCTTGGAAGGAAAGTTATGACCAACCTAGATAGCATATTCAAAAGCAGAGACATCACTTTGCCAACAAAGGTTCAGCTAGTCAAGGCTATGGTCTTTCCTGTGGTCATGTATGGATGTGAGAGTTGGACTGTGAAGAAGGCTGAGCGCTGAAGAATTGATGCTTTTGAACTGTGGTGTTGGAGAAGACTCTTGAGAGTCCCTTGGACTTCAGAGAGATCCAACCCGTCCATTCTGAAGGAGATCAGCCCTGGGATTTCTTTGGAAGGAATGATGCTAAAGCTGAAACTCCAGTGTTTTGGCCACCTCATGTGAAGAGTTGACTCATTGGAGAAGACTCTGATGCTGGGAGGGATTGGGGGCAGGAGGAGAAGGGGACGACAGAGGATGAGATGGCTGGATGGCATCACTGACTCGATGGATGTGAGTCTGAGTGACCTCCGGGAGCTGGTGATGGACAGGGAGGCCTGGCGTGCTGCGGTTCATGGGGCCGCAAAGAGTCAGACCTGACTGAGCGACTGATCTGATCTGATCTTGCTGCTAAGTTTCCATATCCCTTACCTGCTGTGTCCCTGGCAGTGTATTGATTAATATAATTGGTGTAAGTAGTAGCTTTAATGTTTGTAATCTTGGATGCTTGAGTTAATTCTTTTTCTTGTTATAGCCCACCACACCTTTGCCCTGTAGGAATGCAACTTTATCTAATGCTTTTGGAGGATGGCGCCTGACTAATCACCTTTAGAGAAAAATAAGTTTTCTGAAGAAAGGATCTTAAAATGTTACCAGGTCTCTGGGCCAGAAGATGATGCAAATCACCTAAACTTTTGCATATGATAAGTTTGCAGGAAGAAAGCCTGGCTTACTGCATGACTCTACCCCTTCCCCCATGCATAACTTAAGGTATAAAAACTACTTTGGAAAATAAAGTGTGGGCCTTGTTCACAGAAGCTTGGTCTCCCCATGTCGTTCTTTCTCTCACCTTCTGGCTGAATTGTTCAGCCTCTTTTCTCCACTGAGGTTCCTCACTGAGCTATCTTTATTTAACCACTCTTTATATTTTTAATTCTATCATATCCTGATCGTGAAAGCCATCTCCCCTTCGAAACCCCTGACTCCACTGGGGCTGGACCCCGGCAACCAACCTCATCCCAATAGCTGAAAAAACTGAAAGTCAGGGGGATGGGGAGCGATGACATACCTAAGCAGTAACCCAAGCACTTACTGCTCTCTAAATTAATAAAACAACGTGTGTTAGTCACACCTACATATCGTAGCAAGCATAATTTCACTGGTCACTATACGTAACTGCTTTGCTATTCTGAGTATCTCTTTAAATAGATTTTCCAAGCTACCTGAAGTCCTTTGTTGAAGAAATAAAACTACCTAATTTTCTTACTGAACAACCTTGTTTAGATGGGTTTTGGCTCTTAATTTTTGCTAGCAAGAGGCAAGGCCCAAATTGTTGAGCCCAACTGTACATCAGAACCAACATTTTTGGAAACCAACATTTTCCTAAAAAAATCCATTTCCCAATCTCGTCCCCTCTTCTGAGTCAGGATTTCCAGAATATGTAGTGGTGTGACTTTGAATCTCTAGAGCATTGTCTCTGGTGATTCCATTCTTGGGCAATCTTTGGACGTGTTGATATTATAAAACATCATCTTTTAGCCATGATCAGATCAGATCAGATCAGTCGCTCAGTCATGTCCGACTCTTTGCGACCCCATGAATCACAGCACGCCAGGCCACCCTGTCCATCACCAACTTCCGGAGGTCACTCAGACTCACACCCATTGAGTCAGTGATGCCATCCAGCCATCTCATCCTCTGTCATCCCCTTCTCCTCCTGCCCCCAATCCCTCCCAGCATCAGAGCCTTCTCCAATGAGTCAATTCTTCGCATGAGGTGGCCAAAGTACTGGAGTTTCAGCTTTAGCATCATTCCTTCTAAAGAAATCCCAGGGCTGATCTCGTTCAGAATGGACTGGTTGGATCTCCCTGCAGTCCAAGGGACTCTCAAGAGTCTTCTCCAACACCATAGTTCAAAAGCATCAATTCTTCGGCGTTCAGTTTTCTTCACATCCATACATGACCACAGGAAAAACCATAGCCTTGACTAGACGAACCTTCGTTGGCAAAGTAATGTCTCTGCTTTACAATAATTGAATGTGATGGAAAGTAGGAGATTTTATAGGCTCTGTGTAGTTTTTCTTTCTTATTATTAACTCCTCTTGTCAATAAATATTCCAAAGGATGTGTCTTATTTTTCATAGCATACAAACATATGCATATAGGTTTAAATAATATTTTCCCACTAACAATGTTTGTAGTTATTTTCACTCCTCTGAAGCCACAGTAAAACCAGGTTTTTTGAGCATGAGCCACATTATCTCCTTACTTGGCCCTGCAATAAATTTTTCTGGACTCCAAATTCTGACATTTCGGTTTCACTTCACTGTGTATCTGTTACACAAATTTGCATTTCATTAACAATAGCATCACTGAAATCTGTAATTGCCTACTGCAGTCCTGGGTGTATCACCATTTCAACAATCTCTCTATATTAGGGCTACTTGTCACCCACGTTTTATGATACCACCATGACTTCTCAGTCTTAGTGGCTTTAAAAGAACAGCTCCTTCTAGAATATGATTAAAAATCCATAGGGACATATATATATTATATTGATAATGTTTTAAAGAATTTTGATCTATTTCAATCTAAGAATTTCACAGCACCCTTGCAATGAAATACAGACAATTTAGGATGTTACAATGCAAGAGTCTCTGAACCAGAAATCATAGAAGTTTAAAGTAATAAATGTGGCAATTTCCAAAAATGTGCCTCTGTAGAGAAGTTTAGAGCATAGAAGAGTCTGTGGACATCTCCTATGGCCTGAAATCCTTTGAACTACCATGCACATTTTTCCCCTTTCATCTTGATTATAATCTCTTTTCTACTGAGTCTTCATATAACTTAAGAAAACCCCCCTTTATGCACCAACCTAGTGAGAGGGTTCAGGGAGTCTTGGCAGCCAAAATAGAAACCTAATCCTACCATGAGTGAGTTGACCTGTATGTGGGAGCTGCTCACCCTGCTGAGTGGAATCAGCTCTCCAAGGACACTAAGACCCTTCTAGAAATAGTGTCTTACATCTCACAACAGAATTCCAGAATTAGCTGAATGCATCTTACCCAGGTTTGCCACTGAAGCATCAGTCCAATGTAGTTTTACAGGAAAGACAGCCTCCTCCCTGCTGTTGAAATTGTTGATTAGAAAAATAGTTGCACATATCAATGCTAAACTGTACCCACACAGAAACAAGAAAGTGTCTCTTTGATTCAAGGGAAATATTAAATGAAGACTTTGTCTTGTACTTTGTGTTAGCTATGTACTATTACTCTTTAATACAATGAAACAAAGAAACATGGATGGGATGTTGTAATGGGGTTTGAGTGAGTATCCTGGGAATGCAGGGGGTTTTTTCTGCTATAATTGCGTTACTAGTGCTGCTCCATTCAGCATAAATGTGTCTATAGTATTCATCTAAAGGATGCCCCAAGGCTTAAACCTTCCCCAAGTGGTGAGTAAGGATGCTGGGAATGTGGTTGGGGAATTTAAAGCCCACTCAAACATCATTAATTAGAAATTCCCTGATGAAATTAAACCTTTGTATTTCATTGGGATCATTTCTCGGCATTCTGAGTGATTCCATTTGTTTTTTTTTTTTTTTTAATTGTGGTGCACTCAAGAGCTGCATTTTAAGTGGACTGATTTTCTAAGAAAACTTGCCAAATTAGCAATTTTTTCCAAACATCCAAAACTAATGAATAAATAAATTGAAAGATTTTAGAATTTCATATTCAAGTGACTTCGATGTATCTAGCTCCAAGGCCTGAGGCAAGATTTTCGACCTCCAAATCCAATGTCATCAATGAATACTCTTATCAGGCAAATGGGTGGAAATGTGACGCATGAGCACTCATGGATGTCAGGGCTATGAATGATCTGAAAGCATAGAAGAGTAGAGAGCCACCATGCCCAGAAAAGAATAAGAATTATTTCAGCTAATTTTAATTGTAATGTAGCTTCTGTAAATTTCAGACACAAGAAGATGAAGGGAGAGAATAGAGACTGGAAGTTTCAATACTCCATACCAAAAATGGCAGCAACAACACATTAATCCCATAGATGCCATCATAAATGATAGAATCAATAGGAACTTGGTCCCTTTGATCAATTTTCAGTCTAAAAGATTTTTCCACCAGTGTCTCCATAGTAAGTTGCAATCTGGAGTTGTCTCGTATTACCTATTACTTGATTGTAGTAATACTAATTATTGGCTATCTTGAGCTACCTATTGTTACTTATTAGTAGCTAGTGCATATTGAGTGAAAAATACATGGATGAAGCTGTGCTGAGCATTTTATACACCATATCTCACTTAATCTTTACCATAATTCTCTGACTCAGATCAGATCAGATCAGTCGCTCAGTCGTGTACGACTCTTTGTGACCCCATGAACTGCAGCACGCCAGGCCTCCCTGTCCATCACCAGCTCCCGGAGGTCACTCAGACTCGCATCCATTGAGTCAGTGATGCCATCCAGCCATCTCATCCTCTGTCGTCCCCTTCTCCTCCTGCCCTCAATCCCTCCCAGCATCAGAGTCTTCTCCAATGAGTCAACTCTTCGCATGAGGTGGCCAAAATATTGGAGTTTCAGCTTTAGCATCATTCCTTCTAAAGAAATTCCAGGATTGATCTCCTTCAGAATGGACTGGTTGGATCTTCTTGCAGTCCAAGGGACTCTCAAGAGTCTTCTCCAACACCACACTTCAAAAGCATCAATTCTTCGGCGCTCAGCCTTCTTCACAGTCCAACTCTCACATCCATACATGACCACAGGAAAGACCATAGCCTTGACTAGGCGAACCTTTGTTGGTAAAGTAATGTCTCTGCTTTTGAATATGCTATCTAGGTTGGTCATAACTTTCCTTCCAAGGAGCAAGCGTCTTTTAATTTCATGGCTGCAGTCACCATCTGCAGTGATTTTGGAGCCCAGAAAAACAAAGTCTGACACTGTTTCCACTGTTTCTCCATCTATTTCCCATGCAGTGATGGGACCAGATGCCATGATCTTCGTTTTCTGAATGTTGAGCTTTAAGCCAACCTTTTCACTCTCCACTTTCACTTTCATCAAGAGGCTTTTTAGCCCCTCCTCACTTTCTGCCATAAGAATGGTGTCATCTGCATATCTGAGGTTATTGATATTTCTCCCGGCAATCTTGATTCCAACTTCTGTTTCTTCCAGTCCAGCATTTCTCATGATGTACTCTGCATATAAGTTAAATAAACATGGTGCAGCCTTGACGTACTCCTTTTCCTATTTGGAACCAGTCTGTTGTTCCATGACCAGTTCTAACTGTTGCTTCCTGACCTGCATACAGATTTCTTAAGAGGCAGATCAGGTGGTCTGGTATTCCCATCTCTTTCAGAATTTTCCATAGTTTATTGTGATCCACACAGTCAAAGGCTTTGGCATAGTCAATAAAGCAGAAATAGATGTTTTTCTGGAACTCTCTTGCTTTTTCCATGATCCAGCGGATGTTGGCAATTTGATCTCTGGTTCCTCTGCCTTTTCTAAAACCAGCTTGAACATCAGGAAGTTCACGGTTCACATATTGCTGAAGCCTGGCTTGGAGAATTTTGAGCATTACTTTACTAGCGTGTGAGATGAGTGCAATTGTGCGGTAGTTTGAGCACTCCTTGGCATTGCCTTTCTTTGGGATTGGGATGAAAACTGACCTTTTCCAATCTTGTGGCCACTGCTGAGTTTTCCAAATTTGCTGGCATATTGACTGTAGCACTTTCACAGCATCATCATTCAGGACTTGGAATAGCTCCACTGGAATTCCATCACCTCCACTAGCTTTGTTTGTAGTGATGCTTTCTAAGGCCCATTTGACTTCACATTCCAAGATGTCTGGCTCTAGGTCAGTGATCACATCATCATGATTATCTAGGTCTTGAAGCTCTTTTTTGTACAGTTCTTCTGTGTATTCTTGCCACCTCTTCTTAATATCTTCTGCTTCTGTTAGGTCCACACCATCTCTGTCCTTTATCGTGCCCATCTTTGCATGAAATGTTCCTTTGGTATCTCTGATTTTCTTGAAGAGATCCCTAGTCTTTCCCATTCTGTTGTTTTCCTCTATTTCTTTGCATTGATCACTGAAGAAGGCTTTCTTATCTCTTCTTGCTATTCTTTGGAACTCTGCATTTAGATGTTTATATCTTTCCTTTTCTCCTTTGCTTTTCGCTTCTCTTCTTTTCACAGCTATTTGTAAGGCCTCCCCAGACAGCCATTTTGCTTTTTTGCATTTCTTTTCCATGGGGATGGTCTTGATCCCTGTCTCCTGTACAATGTCACGAACCTCATTCCATAGTTCATCAGGCACTCTATCTATCAGATCTAGGCCCTTAAATCTATTTCTCACTTCCACTGTATACTCATAAGGGATTTGATTTAGGTCATACCTGAATGGTCTAGTAGTTTTCTCTACTTTCTTCAATTTCAGTCTGAATTTGGCAATAAGGAGTTCATGGTCCGAGCCACAGTCAGCTCCTGGTCTTGTTTTTGCTGATTGTATAGAGCTTCTCCATCTTTGGCTGCAAAGAATATAATCGATCTGATTTCGGTGTTGACCATCTGGTGATGTCCATGTATAGAGTCTTCTCTTGTGTTGTTGGAAGAGGGTATTTGCTATGACCAGTGCATTTTCTTGGCAAAACTCTATTAGTCTTTGCCCTGCTTCATTCCGTATTCCAAGGCCAAATTTGCCTGTTACTCCAGGTGTTTCTTGACTTCCTACTTTTGCATTCCAGTCCCCTATAATGAAAAGGACATCTTTTTTGGGTGTCAGTTCTAAAAGGTCTTGTAGGTCTTCATAGAACCTTTCAACTTCAGCTTCTTCGGCGTTACTGGTTGGGGCATAGATTTGGATTACTGTGACATTGAATGGTTTGCCTTGGAAACGAACAGAAATCATTCTGTCATTTTTGAGATTGCATCCAAGTACTGCATTTCGGACTCTTTTGTTGACCATGATGGCCACTCCATTTCTTCTGAGGGATTCCTGCCCACAGTAGTAGATATAATGGTCATCCGAGTTAAATTCACCCATTCCAGTCCATTTGAGTTCGCTAATTCCTAGAATGTCAACATTCACTCTTGCCATCTCTTGTTTGACCACTTCTAATTTGCCTTGATTCATGGACCTGACATTCCAGGTTCCTATGCAATATTGCTCTTTACAGCATCGGATTTTGCTTCTATCACCAGACACATCCACAGCTGGGTATTCTTTTTGTTTTGGCTCCATCCTTTCATTATTTCTGGAGTTATTTCTCCACTGATCTCCAGTAGCATATTGGGCCCTTACTGACCTGGGAAGTTTCTCTTTCAGTATCCTATCATTTTGTCTTTTCATACTGTTCATGGGGTTCTCAAGGCAAGAATACTGAAGTGGTTTGCCATTCCCTTCTCCAGCGGACCACACCCTGTCATATCTCTCCACCATGACCCGCCCATCCCAGGTTGCCCCTCGGGCATGGCTTAATCTCATTGAGTTAGACAGGGGTGTGGTCCTTGTGTGATTAGATTGACTAGTTATCTGTGAGAATGGTTTTAGTCTATTTGCCCTTTGATGCCCTCTTTCAAGACCAACTGTCTTACTTGGGTTTCTCTTACCTTGGGCGTGGGGTATCTCATCCCGGCTGCTTCTGGCTGCTCCCGGCCAGCGAAGCACAGCCATCGCACCTTACCTTGGACGAGGGGTCTCTCCTCACCGCCGCCCTTCCTGACCTCGGTCGTGGGGTAGCTCTTCTCGGCAGTGCTTAGTGTGCTGGCCCTCACCGCCGTCCTTCCTCGGTTGTGGGGTAGCTCCTCTCGGCCGCGCTCTTAGTGCGCGACGCAGCCGGCGGGGCGCTCTTAGTGCGCGCCGGTCGCGGGCAGGCGAGGGCGCTCTTAAATGGCGCGCCGGTCGCGGGCAGGCGAGGGCGCTCTTAAATGGCGCGCCGGTCGCGGGCAGGCGAGGGCGCTCTTAAATGGCGCGCCGGTCGCGGGCAGGCGAGGGCGCTCTTAAATTCTCTGACTAGGGTATCATTAATCTCCCACTTTGCAGGTACGGAAACTGAGACTTAGGGAATCTGAGTAACTCTCTTAGGTCAACATCTAGTATGAGAAAAAGCTAGAAGGTCCAACCCAGGATCATCACAAATTCACCATCTCCTGACATAGCTTATTCAGAACCAGGTTTGTGTTATAGTAAAATGATTCCATTTGAATTGAATTTTTATTTGAGTCTACATATCTAGATTAATATAGATTATTATAGAAGACTCACTTAAATGTAATGGAATTGTGGGAGGTGGTCACAGGGAAGTTGGTGAGGCTAAGGCTATAAAAAAGATGTTTATCTCATTGCCCAACTGATAAACTGCAGCTTCTGAAGACAAAAATGATCCAATCTGTTGGGTGTTGACACACACATACACACACATGCACACAAACTGTAGAATTTACTTAATAAAAGAAATATCTTTTTAACATCTTTAAACTTGCCAGTCAGTTTCATCCTTTTCTCCATTGGTTTTATGAGGATGTATACTTAGCTTATTCAAAAGCAGAGACATCACTTTGCCAACAAAGGTTCGCCTAGTCAAGGCTATGGTCTTTCCTGTGGTCATGTATGGATGTGAGAGCTGGACTGTGAAGAAGGCTGAGCGCTGAAGAATTGATGCTTTTGAAGTGTGGTGTTGGAGAAGACTCTTGAGCGTCCCTTGGACTGCAAGGAGATCCAACCAGTCCATTCTGAAGGAGATCAATCCTGGGATTTCTTTGGAAGGAATGATGCTAAAGCTGAAACTCCAGTACTTTGGCCACCTCATGAGAAGAGTTGACTCATTGGAGAAGACTCTGATGCTGGGAGGGATTGGGGGCAGGAGGAGAAGGGGATGACAGAGGATGAGATGGCTGGATGGCATCACTGACTCGATGGACGTGAGTCTGAGTGACCTCCGGGAGTTGGTGATGGACAGGGAGGCCTGGCGTGCTGCAGTTCATGGGGTCGCAAAGAGTCGGACACGACTGAGCAACTGATCTGATCTGATCTGATACTTAGCTTGTGAAAACAGCCTACACTAGAGACCCTGATGATGGATCCAGAAATTTTCAGGTTTCAGTTAATAACAATCTCCAATGCAACTAGTCCAGTGCTAGAGTCAAAAGTGCAATTGTCCAGGAGCCAGGAGAGTTGGGTCCTTATCTTGGTTGAGTGACCTTAGGCAAATCACTTAGCCCCTTGAATTTCTAGAAGACTATAGAGTTATATTTTCCAGATAGATATTTCTTTGTCAGGCAATTTTGAAACCTCCTGTTTTTAAAGCAACTGGTCATTCAATAAAAGAGTAATCAGAAAAGGTTTTTCTGTATCTACTTCTGACACTATAGTTTGAGACTAAGCATTGCTGTCTTTATTAGAAAACTAATTAAAGAAGCAAGCTAATTTCAAGTGTCAGGGTGTTGTACATATGTGTTCCAGTTTGCATAATATACAGAGATCTTGGATATAACATCTACCACAAAACTACTGGTTTCATTTAACAAAACTAAAAAGATTTATCATACCAACAGTGGATTTCGTATCTTTTTTAATTATTATTTTTATTATCTGATGCTCTTTCCAGAGAAGCATACTGATGGAAGAAGAATGTTTTCCTTTTTTTCTTTAGAAGAAAGAGAGTATTTGTACAAGTGAAATATTAGGGTCAGAGAAAGCAAGAGAGGAGTGTGAGCTGTGTGTCCAGGCCAAGCAACTGGGCTAGAAGTTTCCTAGATACCTTGACAGTGATCTACTCTCTGACCTATAAGACCCTGAGATAAGATGTCAAAGACAACGGGTTCATGCACTAGTCCTTATTGGTGAACATGGGTAGCCACGGAAGCCCAAGTGCTCAGAAAATTGAAAGTGTATGGCTCCTAGGGGGTTCCCTCTTTTAGTGAGCAGAGGCTAGATAAAAGAAATGAAACAGAAGCATTCATGATGACTCAATTTTATAGGTATTTTCACCTGTAGAGTTAAATATGCTTGTACTGTTTGAAATTTGACAATCAATATACTTTAATTTTATCATTAAAAAGAGGACAATAAAGATATCAACAGCATTTTAAAAGTGATGTTTTATTTGACTCTTTCATTTTGAAAAATATGTATTGAGCCAGGTTTCTGCTAAGTTCCAGGAATATAAGTGTGAAAATGACCAGTTGTTGCCTTAAAGGACATTGTAGATTATTTTTAATTTTAAAAATATATGTCTTATAATTTTCTACAAAAAATCCATATCCGAAAAACCACACACACAATCCAATAATGACTCAACAACTTGATGTAAGATACTAAGAAAATCATTAGACATAAAAAAAATCCCCATCACAAACAAGAGTTACCTGGAGGACAGACTGTCTAATTTCACTGCCAAAGAATTTGAGTCATGATTTTCTACAGTTTCTCACAGTGTATAGCCATTTCATTAGTATTGTTTGCATTGAAAAGATAAACTCTATATGTCAAGTATTTCTATCCTTTAGCCCCTTTTCATGTCTTCTTTGAGTAAGACCCATAGATTTTGCTATACAAATGATGCTTAAACATGTATATATAAGGTATGTTCTCCTTAATAGCTCAAATAATTTACATATAGATGTGTGTATATGTAAATATATACAACATAAAATGCCTAGAATGGAATATATCAAATGTAAATGATAATTATGTAGAGTGGAATTCGGGGAAGGCAATGGCACCCCACCCCAGTACTCTTGCCTGGAAAATCCCATGGACGGAGGAGCCTGGTAGGCTCGTCCATGGGGTCGCTAAGAGTTGGACATGACTGAGCGACTTCACTTTCACTTTTCACTTTCATGCATTGGAGAAGGAAATGGCAACCCACTCCAGTGTTCTTGCCTGGAGAATCCCAGGGACAGAGGAGCCTAGTGGGCTGCCGTCTATGGGGTCGCACAGAGTCGGACACGACTGAAGCGACGCAGCAGCAGCAGCAGCAGCAGAGTGGAATTCAAGATGATTTTTATGTTTGTTTTTATAAAATATTCCAATATCTGTAATGGTTATATTTAAGTTTTATAATTAAAAACATGGATGTATAAGTTCTTTTACTTATTTTCCAAATTTTATACAGTCAGTTCAGTCGCTCAGTTGTGTCCAACTCTTTGCGACTCCATGGACTGCAGCGCAATAATTATGTATTATTTTTATAATCAGAAAAATGTAAGTGCTATTTTCTCTTCTCTGATATAATAGATACATCTCATAAGATCACAGTTATGTTTCAAATACACAGCATAACAATCAGAACTACCTATACTTATTAACAGTGATTAGCTACCTATGACTTGAGTGACAGAGCACAGCACAGCAGCACAGTGAGACTAAATGGAGTTAATCTTTCTATTTTCTGCTGTTTTGTCTTATTTTCTAAAATGAGCATATGTTGAATTTCATAACGAAACATGAACGTTAGTTTTTAAATGCAAGTCAAATAAGAAATACCAAGTTAAATCAACAGAAACACATAGCTTTCTGAATTTTTTAAAGTCCCTGGAAAACTATGATCTTTCATTTCAAAATATATTATGTCTCTTGGACAAACTTTTAGAGTGAAAACAAGTAATAGTATATTTTATGATAGATTTAGAACCAGAATCAGCCCAAATATGCACTAATAAAGAAAAATTGAGTACCAAACATTGCAAATGGACACCATACCATGATTGTATCAAGTAAGGCTAACACTGGAACCCTATAAGGGAGGTTAAAAATCCAAGTGTATTTTTGTGTTTCTCCAAATGCTTGGAAGTGGGATCCATCAATGTAGACGTCTAACCATATGGAAACATAAAGCCAAGCCGTGCAACATGCAAACGACTAGATCTAACAAGTCTGAAATGTTCTCCTGGGCTGGAGTGTGAGAACATGAACTGCTTATTCATAGAGCAGGTTTATTTTCCATCATATCAAACAGAAATGAGAATCCAGGTTCACAGCATTGCAAATTCAACAGGGTTTGAAAGTGTGTGGTTTTCAGGGCTGTAAAGGCAGGAGCTCTTTCCAGGGTATTCAGACCCTCAGTACCTGTGCCAGGGCTTAGACGGACATCAAGACAGAAGGGGTAAATGCATACTAAGCTTTTCCATAATACAAAAGTGGCAAGGTCTTAACTTCTTTGTATAGTAGTTTCTTCTCCAGAAGAACTACTTCTGCCAAGTAGTTTCTTCTAACTTGGCAATCATTCAGTTACTCATTTATCGTATGTTTATTTAGCACATACTATATTCCAGACACTATTCTAGGTGCTAGAGTTCTAAAAATAGACAAAAAATGTAGCATAGTGATAAATACCATAAAGAAAATGAAGGACAGTAAGGGAATGGACTAAAGAAGGAATGATCTGGACTTCTGCACTGTTGCTGGAAATGTAAATTGGTGCAGCCACTATGGAGAACGTGTGGAAGTTCTTTAAAAAACGAAAAATAGAACTCCTGTATTATCTGGCAATCCCACTTATGGGTATACATCCAAAAGGAAACAAAAACAAGATATCAAGGAGATATCTACATTTTCATGTTGATTGCAGGATTATTCACAATAACCAAGATATGGAAATAACGTTAAGTGCTGCCAATGGGTAAATGCACAAAGACAATGAACAAGTAAGATTAACCTTGTGATCATGGCACTAAATTAAATAAGTCAGACGGAGAAAGACAAACGCTGTATGATATCACTTTCATGTGGAATCTAAAAAAATTGAACTCAGAGAGCAGAGTGATAACTGCCAGGGATGGGGGAAATGAGATGTTGTTCAAAGTGCACAAAATTCCAGGTACAATATAAGTTCTAGGGCTCTAATGTACAACATCATGATTATAGTTAATAATACTGTACAATATACGTGAAAGTTGTTAAGAGAACAGATCTTAAATTTTCTCACCACACAAAAAAAGAAATAATAATTATATGAAATAAGAGAGGTATTAACTAATGCTATGATGATAATCATTTTGCAATATATCACCATATCGAATCAATGTGCTATAAACATCAAATTTACAGTGTTATATGTCAATTATGTCTCATTAAAGCTTGTGGGAGGGGAGAGAGGAAATAGTCGGGGAAGTTTCTGAGGAAGTGAGCAGATTCTGAATGATAGGAAAGAGTGGGCAAGAAGAAATTCTACAAGAGTAGCCTGAGCTAAGGTTGGTAAGTTTGGGAAATGCACAGAAATAACGTCATGAGACTAGAGTACAGCAATCGCTGGGCAGTGGTGGGAGAAGTTGGTGGGGAGGGGGTCATGTACAGATGCTCCACAGGTGATAGGAAGCCACTGAAGAAGAAGCTGAAAACCTGAGCCAATCTGCATCTTTAAGAGTTTATTTTTTTATATGAAGAAAAGATTTTAGAAGGACGAGAGTGGAAACTGGAAATTAAGGCCAAGGAACTACTGCAGCTGTTTGGTTCTGGTCCCGCACTGGGGAGTTACTGGTTGGATGGCAAAAGGTGGGTCAATTCCAAGTGTAGTATGAAGGTGGAGGGGATAGAGCTTGCTGACAGATTGGATATGGAAAAAGTGAGAGATGAAAGAATCATAGATGACATAATTTTTGTCTAATCCACTGAGTGGATGGTGCTTCCATTTATTAACACAAGGAAGATTAGAGGATAGAGTGGGAGGTGGGAAGAGAAGTGAAAGGCAAAGGACAAAGGGAAAGATCAGATCAGATCAGTCGCTCAGTCATGTCCGACTCTTTGAGACCCCATGAATCGCAGCACGCCAGGCCTCCCTGTCCATCACCAACTCCTGGAGGTCACTGAGACTCACATCCATCGAGTCAGTGATGCCATCCAGCCATCTCATCCTCTGTCGTCCCCTTCAGATGGGAAAAATACACCCATCTGAATGCAGAGTTTCAGAGAATAGCAAGGAGAGATAAGAAAGCCTTCTTGAGGGAACAATGCAAAGAAATAGAGGAAAACAATAGATTTGGAAAGACTAGAGATCTCTTCAAGAAAATTGGAGATACCAAGGGAACATTTCATGCAAATATGGGCTCAGTAAAGGACAGAAATGGCAACAACCTTACAAAAGCAGAAGAGATTAAAAGAGGTGGCAAGAATACACAGAAGAACTGTACAAAAAAGTCTTAATGACCCAGATAACAGTGATGGGCTGATCACTAATCTATAGTCAGACATCCTGGAGTGTGAAGTCAAGTGAGCCTTAAGAAGTATTACTACACACAAAGCTAGTGGAGGTGATGGAATTCCAGCTGGGCTATTTCAAATCCTAAAAGATGATGCTGTTAAAGTGCTGCACTTGATATGTGAGCAAATTTGGAAAACTCAGCGATGGCCACAGGATTGGAAAAGGTCAGTTTTCATGCCAATCCCAAAGAAGGGCAATGCCAAAGAATGCTCAAACTACAATACAACTGTACTCATTTCACACACTAGCAAGGTAATGCTTGAAATCCTTCAAGCTAGGCTTCAAAAGTACCTGAACCAAGAACTTTCAGATGTTCAAGCTGGATTTAGAGAAGGCAGAGGAACCAGACACCAAATTGCCAATACCTGTTGGATCATCAAAAAAGCAAGATAATTACAGAAAAACATCTGCTTCACTAGCTACACTAACACCTTTACTGTGTGGATCACAACAAACCGTGGAAAATTCTTAAAGAGACCTTACCTGTCTCCTGAGAAACCTGTATGCAGGACAAGAACCAACATTCAGAACTGGACATAGGATAACAGACTGGTTCAAAATTGGGAAAGGAGTTTGTCAAGGCTGTATTTTGTCACCCTGCTTATTTAACTTCTATGCAAAGTACATCATGAAAAATGCCAGGCTAGATAAATTACTAGCTGGAAGCAAGATTGCTGGAAGAAATATCAACAGCCTCAGATACCCAGATGATACCACTCTACTGGCAGAAAGTGGAGAGGAACTAGAGAGCCTCTTTATGGGGAACAGAAGCATGATGGAGCAGTCAATACCTGGGTTACACTTTAGAAAAATGTTGACTACAGCAACTATTTAATCCTGTAACCTGGCATTAAAGAAATCTCCTAAACTAATAAACATTTTGGGATACAGTTGTTCAATTAAAAAAAGAGAGCCTCTTGATGAAGATGAAACAGGAGAATGAAAAAGCTGGCTTAAAACTCAGCATTCCAAAAAATTAGATCATTGTATACAGTCCTATCACTTCATGGCAGATAGACTGGGAAAAGGTGGAAACAGTAGCAGATTTTATTTTCCTGGTCTGCAAAATTACTGTGGATGGTGACTGTAGCCATAAAATTAAAAGATGCTTGCTCCTTGGAAGAAAAGCTATGACAAAACTAGACAGCAAGTTAAAAAGTAGACATAACTTTGCCAACAAAGATCTGTATAGTAAAAGCTATGGTTTTGCTATTAGTCATGTACAGAAGTGAGAGTTGGACCCAAAAGAAGGCAAGCATCAAAGAACGGATGCTTTTGAATTGTGGTACTGGAGAGTCCCTTGGACTGCAAGGAGATCAAACCCATTAATCCTAAACCCATTAAATACGCATTGGAAGGACTGATGCTGAAGCTGAAGCGTCCATAATTTGGCCACCTGATGCGAAAAGCTGACTCACTAGAAAAAACTCTGATGCTGAGAAAGATTGAGGGCAGGAGAAGTGGGCAACAGAGGGTGAGATGGTTGGATGGCATCACCAACTTGTTGGACTTGAGTTCGAGCAAGTTCTGGGAGATAGTGAATGATAGGGAAGCCTGACGTGCTGCAGTCCACAGGGTTGCAAAAAGTCAAACATGACTTAGCAACTGAACGACAGGATGGGAGATTGAGGGTAATAGCAGAAAGTCAAGATTTATGTTTTAGACACATTAGGTTGGAGATCCCTATTCAGTTCAGTTCAGTTCAGTCGCTCAGTTGTGTCTGACTCTTTGCAACCCCATGGTCTGCAGCACACCAGGCCTCCCTGTCCATCACCAACTCACGAAGCTTACTCAAACTCATATCCATTCAGACAGTGATGCCATCCAACCATCTCATCCTCTGTTGTCCCCTTCTTCTCCTTCTTTCAATCTTTCCCAGCATCAGGGTCTTTTCCAAGGAGTCAGTTCTTCACCTCAGGTGGCCAAAGTATTGAAGTTTCAGCTTCGGCATCAGTCCTTCCAATGAATATTCAGGACTGATTTCATTTAGGATGGAGTGGTTGGATCTTCTTGCAGTCCAAGGGCTCTCAAGAGTCTTCTCCAACACCACAGCTCAAAAGCATCAATTCTTCAGCGCTCAGCTTTCTTTATAGTCCAAATCTCACATCCATACATGACCACTGGACAAACCACAGCTTTGGATAGATGGACTTTTGTTGGCAAAGTAATGTCTCTGCTTTTTAGTATGCTGTCTAGGTTGATCATAACTTTTCTTCCAAAGAGTAAGTGTCTTTTAATTTCATGGCCGCACTCATCATCTGCAGTGATTTTGGAGCCCCCCAAAATAATTTTTGTCACTGTTTCCCCTCTACTTGTCATGAGTGATGGGATGAGATGCCATGATCTTAGTTTTCTGAATGTTGAGCTTTAAGCCAACTTTTTCACTCTCCTCTTTCACTTTCATTTAGAGGCTCTTTAGTTCTTCACTTTCTACCATAAGCGTGGTGTCATCTGCATATCCGGGGAAGGCAATGGCACCCCACCCCAGTACTTTTGCCTGGAAAATCCCATGGACGGAGGAGCCTGGTGGGCTCTAGTCCATGGGGTTGCTAAGAGTCGGACATGACTGAGCGGCTTCACTTTCACTT
Organism: Tragelaphus eurycerus; assembly: GCA_935064755.1. Taxonomy (NCBI): domain Eukaryota; kingdom Metazoa; phylum Chordata; class Mammalia; order Artiodactyla; family Bovidae; genus Tragelaphus; species Tragelaphus eurycerus. Next base: position 9,997,529 of record CAKXYN010000075.1, on the reverse strand, counting down.
TTCACTTTCATGCATTGGAGAAGGAAATGGCAACCCACTCCAGTGTTCTTGCCTGGAGAATCCCAGGGACTGGGGAGCCTGGTGGGCTTCCGTCTATGGGGTCGCACAGAGTCGGACACGACTGAAGCGACTTAGCAGCAGCAGCATCTGCATATCTCAGGTTATTGATATTTCTCCCGGCAATCTTGATTTCAGCTTATGCTTCATCCAGTCCAACATGTCTCATGATGTACTCTGCATATAAGTTAAATAAGCAGGGTGACAATATACAGGCTTGACGTACTCCTTTTCCTATTTGGAACCAGTCCATTGTTCCATGTCCAGCTCTAACTGTTGCTTCCTGACCTGCATACAGAGTTCTCAAGAGGCAGATCAGGTGGTCAGGTATTCCCATCTTGAAAAATTTTCCACAGTTTGTGGTGATTTACACAGTCAAAGGCTTTGGCGTAGTCAATAAAGCAGAAATAAATGGTTTTCTGGAATTCTCTTGCTTTTTTGATAATCCAACAGATGTTAGCAATTTGATCTCTGGTTCCTCTGCCTTTTCTAAATCCAGTTTGAACATCTGGAAGTTCACGGTTCACGCATCACTGAAGCCTGGCTTAGAGAATTTTGAGCATTACTTTGCTAGTCTGTGAGATGAGTGCAATTGTGTTGTAGTTTGAGCATACTTTGCCATTGCCTTTCTTTGGGATTGGAATGAAAACTGAACTTTTCCAGTCCTGTGGCCACTGTTGAGTTTTCCAAATTTGCTGGCATATTGAGTGCAGCACTTTCACAGCATCATCTTTTAGGATCTGAAATAGCTCAACTGGAATTCCATCACCTCCACTAGCTTTGTTTGTAGTGATGCTTCCTAAGGCCCATTTGACTTGGCATTCTAGGATGTCTGGCTCTAGGTGAGTGATCAGACCATTGTGATTATCTGAGTCATGAAGATCTTTTTTGTACAGTTCTGTGTATTCTTGCCACCTCTTCTTAATATCGTCTGCTTCTGTTACGTCCATACCATTTCTGTCCTTTCATGTACCCATCTTTGCATGAAATGTTCCCTTGGTATCTCTAATTTTCTTGACAAGATCCCTATTAGACAACAAAGAAATGATATAATTTGAGCATCTAGATAATGCATCTGGAGCTCAGAAGAGAAGTCAAGGCTGGAGAGAAAAACCTGGAAATAATAATGGTTTAGATAGTAACTAGGGAGCTTCCCCAGAAGCTTACCAATAAAGAATTTGCCTGCAATTCAAGAGACTTACGAGATGCTGGTTCGATCCCTGGGTCTGGAAGATCCCCTGGAGGAGGGCATGACAACCCACTCTGGTATTTTTTCCTAGAGAAACCCATGGACAGAGGAGCATGGCAGGCTACAATTCAAGGGGTCACAAAGAATTGGACCCGACTGAAGCGACTGAGCACACACCGTGACACGGCAGTAAACGAGGTCACCTAAGGAAAGTGTATATAAAAAGAAAGAGGGCTAAGGACTGGGCCCTTACTGGGCACACCAACATTTAGAGATGAGAAAGAGAAAAAGACACCCAGCAGAGAGTGACTGCTTGGAAGCCAGAGAAAGAAAGCATTGCAAGGAAAGAAAATGATTAATTGTGTCAAGCGCTGCCAAGAGGTCAAGAAAAACAAAGACAGCAAGAGAGAAAGGGGGAGAGAGGCAGTCAGACATCGCCTGTTGGAGTTCATCAGTGATCCTAAGAAGAACAGTTGAGTAGATGGTAAGAATGAAGATAAAAAAAAAGAGACCAAAATAGTTAGATAAAATTGTTTTAGAGTGATCATTGATGGATGCTGCCAGGTGGAAGGAAATACACTAATGTGTTGTAACCACCCTAAACTGAACGCTACAACAGGGCAATGGGCTAGATGCCCACTTTGAAGTGTATGCTTGCCTCTCATTAAAGCTACTCATTCTAGGTTTTATAGACTCAAATAGAAAATATTTTAGGATTGGAATATAGGATTACGAAATTGCCATTTCTCTTCTTATGGTTGCAAAAAAAAAAAAATCTATTTCAAAATAAGTAAAATAAAGACCTTATATCCTTTAGAAAAAGACCTGATATGTCACTTGTGAAGGTTTAAATGGAGTCAGTGGTTTATATCAAGATCCTCTTGAAATAGTACTAGAAATATCTGTACCCTGCCTTTTTTGCACTACCAATACCAACATTTTTTTATACACTGAGATCTATATTAGGATGTCTTTTTCTTGGGTCTTTTGAAATGTATCCCTCCCTTGAAGCTTTAATCAATTATTGATTGTTTCTTAATACATTTTGTGACTGCTATATTTGTTTTTATAAGAAATACAGATATCTTAGCATCTGGAGACTCTTGTTCCTGCCTGAAATATTTATCATGATATTAGACGTATATTTTTAATCCTGTAAAATGTAAAGAAATAGTAATTTTGTATTTTAGCCAAAATATTTGGGAGAGAAAACCTCTCTTGACATAGTATACCTATCCACTTGTAGTGACATAAAATTTGTATATATTTTGTGACCTTTAAACTGTAGGTTGTTAGATTATTGATATTCATAGATCATAGATTTAGCTATTTTAAATCCTTCTACTTACAGCTATTTCTTTTCATAAACTGATATAAGAATGATGAGGTTTAAAACGTGGTTAGTTACACATTATTCTAAACATTTGCTTCTCTTTGGAAAATCAGTGAATTCTTTTTCTGATTCAGCACATGGAAGGCTGTATGTAGTTTAATGAACTTGAAACTAACAGCAGAGTCTGAGTGATCTCAGACACTTCTCCTAAACTCCCCGAGACTTCATTTTTGTGTTTATGGTAGTGATGCTTATATTCCCGTCTTCACAGGATGGTTGGCAGATGAAGAAGTCGGTAGCTGTGAAATGTGAGTTACACAACAGGCCCTCAGTAAATGGACTGTATTTCTATGATGTTCATCTGTGTGAATGCAGATGTTTGTGTTATAATTAATCAGATAAAAGTCTTTAGGCTCCATGAAATATAACCAGAGTTTAGAAACAGTTTCTAGACTTTATTAACACATGAAACCTTTCGTTAAATCTTCACTAGGTAATATTAACTTATAATTAATTAAAAACCTGGCTAGGTATTAAAGTGTCTTACTGCTTGATTAATGGAAATAGATTAGAAGGCAACGTTTTGTCATACGAAAGGTGCATTCGATTGCACGACCAGAAAGACAGCAAATGACATGGGACACCATCTAAACAAAAATCAGCAGCTACTAATGAGGCTTGTTAGTGATGCTAATCTATGTAAATGTTATTAATTGAGAACATCTATCTTTTATCTCCAGCATTTGGTAATCAGGCAATTAAAAGACAATGACATTCCCGGTGGTTGTTCTTCCTGGGTTTTTTCTTTCTTTTTTTCCTTTTTTTTTTTAAAATGATCAAAGAGCTCAGAATAAGAAAAAAGGAGTCCCTTATCAAGAGGTAGGCCTTGCCTTGGGCTACTAGGCCTCATTAAAGGCAGAAAAGCTCTGTTGATCACCAATTAACCTGATTTGTAGGAACTCTGATAAAGACCTCGAATAACAGGAGTTTTCTTACCATGGTAAATGACACAGTTTGTTGACAAAAATAAAAGCAATGCATTGAAGAAAATAAAAGAAGACTATAAAGGAGTCATTGGAATTGAAAGTCACTCCTTGTACAGGGAGAGAGGAGGTTTTGCCCCTCCGGGGGCCTAACACCATTTCAAGGGACTCACTCCCACCTTTAGTCAGGTAGACAGAGCCCAAAGCCGAGTTTCCCTTTCCACCACTTGTAAAATGGTGCTCCCCGAGTTACAGCAGACAACAGACTCTATCAGTTTTTCAAAGAGTGGCTGGGCACCCCATTCCTGCAACAATGGAGTTCAAATCCAGGGTTGCTTTGAGAGCCATTTGTTAAAATTTTTGTATTCAGTTTTGAAAACCAACAGTTTTAAATTACACTCAGTTCAGTTCAGTCACTCAGTCGTGTCCGACTCTTTGCGACCCCATGAATCACAGCACGCCAGGCCTCCCTGTCCACCACCTACTTCTGGAACTTGAACTCATGTCCATTGAGTTGGTGATGCCATCCAGCCATCTCATCTTCTGTCGTCCCCTTCTTCTCCTGCCCGTAATCCCTCCCAGCATCAGAGTCTTTTCAATGAGTCAACTCTTTGCATGAGGTGGCCAAAGTACTGGAGTTTCAGCTTTAGCATCAGTCCCTCCAATGAACACCCAGGACTGGTCTCCTTTAGAATGGACTGGTTGGATCTCCTTGCAGTCCAAGGAACTCTCAAGAGTCTTCTCCAACACCACAGTTCAAAAGCATCTTTTCTTCGGTGCTCAGCTTTCTTCACAGTCCAACGCTCACATCCATACATGACCACTGGAAAAACCATAGCCTTGACTAGACAGACCTTTGTTGGCAAAGTAATATCTCTGCTTTTCAATATGCTATCTAGGTTGGTCATAGGTTTTCTTCCAAAGAGTAAGCGTCTTTTAACTTCATGGCTGCAATCACCATCTGTAGTGATTTTGGAGTCCCCCCAAAATAAAGTCTGACACTGTTTCCACTGTTTCCCCATCTATTTCCCATGTAGTGATGGGACCGGATGCCATGATCTTCGTTTTCTGAATGTTCAGCTTTAAGCCAGCTTTTTCACTCTCCACTTTCACTTTCATCAAGAGGCTTTTTAGTTCCTCTTCACTTTCTGCCATAAGGGTGGTATCATCTGCATATCTGAGGTTATTGATATTTCTCTGGGCAATCTTGATTCCAGCTTGGGCTTCTTCCAGCCCAGCATTTCTCATGATGTACTCTGCATGTAAGTTAAATAAGCAGGGTGACAATATACAGCCTTGACGTACTCCTTTTCCTATTTGGAACCAGTCTGTTGTTCCATGTCCAGTTCTAACTGTTGCTTCCTGACCTGCATATAGGTTTCTCAAGAGGCAGGTCAGGTGGTCTGGTATTCCCATCTCTTTCAGAATTTTCCACAGTTTATTGTGATCTACACAATCAAAGGCTTTGGCATAGTCAATAAAGCAGAAATAGATGTTTTTCTGGAACTCTCTTGCTTTTTCCATGATCCAGCAGATGTTGGCAATTTGATCTCTGGTTCCTCTGTTTTTTCTAAAACCAGCTTGAACATCTGGAAGTTCACGGTTCATGTATTGCTGAAGCTTGGCTTGGAGAATTTTGAGCATTACTTTACTAGCGTGTGAGATGAGTGCAATTGTGTGGTAGTTTGAGCATTCTTTGGCATTGCTTTTCTTTGGGATTGGAATGAAAACTGACCTTTTCCAGTCAATCAATATTGTGTTTTTGTACATTTATGATGTAAGTAATCATAGAAATGGCAGTAATAGGACTTCCGGTTAAGATGGCGAAGGATTAGGACGGGGAATACGCTTTCTCCTCCACAAATTCATCAGTGGGACATCTGGGCGCCGAGTAAATACCACAAACAGCTTCGGAGTGCTGGCGGAGGACGTTGGACACCCAGAAAAGCAACTCACTGCCTTCTAAAGGAGGTAGGAAAGAATATAGAAGCCAGAGAGAGACAAAGAGGGAGGGGCGGACCTCTGTCCGGGGAAGGGAGTCTTAAAAAGAGAAGTTTCCAAACACCAGGAAACACTCTCCCTGCGGAATCTGCGCCGAACCTGGGAAACACGGAGACTATCATAACAGGGAGGAGAACAGTTGAGCAATTAGAACCCACAGACTGCGGGCCCTGCGGTAACTTCCGCAGCGGAAAAGCACCGCTGCAAACGCCCGCATCTGCCATTGGGGAGCCGGGGCTGGGCAGGGAGACGCCTTGGCCGTTCCCACGCGGGACACTCCGCTGCCGGCGCTCCCCAGAGGGACGCTCCCCTGCGGGACGCTCCCCCACTGGACGCTCCCCCGCCGGCCACTCCCGCGCAGGCGTGCCCCCGCCCGCTGTGCCGGCGGCTCCCACGAGGGCCACCCCATCCCCTCCCCCCACCCGCCCGCCCGCCATTCCCGTCGCCGACCCCTCCCCCTCTGCGGGCCTCAGCGCAGACTTCGTTCGCCTGATTGTCTGGAGTGCTGCCTAACTGGAGTAGTTTGGGCCGGCAATCCAGATTGTGCAGCGCCGACCACACGAGTGGCGGGCCTTGGCCCAGAACACCGCCAAACCGTGCACAGAACAAAGAACTATACAGACCAACCACAGAGAAAGGGGCCTATAGATCTTGAGAAATTTAAGCCGGAACAAGGAACTAGCTGAAAATGAACTGAACCCACAACAATAATAGAGAAACTCTTATATATATTGTTACTATTTTTCCCATCATTATTTCTTTTTTTTTTCTTTTCTTTTTTTAATATATATATATATTTTAAATTTTTATTATTTTTTAATTGGAAAAAGGAAAACAAAAATTTTTTTTTCCCTTTTAATTTTTTTTTGTTGTTGTTTGTTTTGTTTCTTTTATTTTTTTATTATTATTATTTTTTTTATCCTCTAGTACTTCTTTAATCTCCACGTTTAGATATAACTTTTGCGACCCTGTTTTGTTTTTTTTTTTTTTTTTTCCTTTTTGTCCTTTGCTTTTTTCCTTTCCTTTTTTCTTTTCTTTACTGATTACTGACTAGATCTGTCTCTCTCCTTCACACTCCCTCCTTTTATCCTCCTGACCACCTCTGTCTCCTTCCTCCCTTTTTCCTTCTATGTATAATTCCGTGAATATCTCTGAGCAGTCCAGTTGTGGAATGCATTATAGAAGAAGAAGTTTTTGAGACTACTGTAAAAATAAGACCAATAACTGGAACCAGGAGGCTTAAGTCCATACCCTGATCCCACGAAACACTAATTGACAGGAGCTCATTAAAAGCCTCCATACCTACTCTGAAACCAAGCATCACACAAAGACCAGCAAGTTCCACAACAAGACATACCAAGCAAATTCTCCAGAAAAACAAGAACACAGCCTGAGCTCCAATACACAGGCTACACAAAGCGACCCCAAAAGCATAGACATCTCATAACTCACTACTAGACACTCCACTGCACCCCAGAGAAAAGAAATCCAGCTCCACCCACCAGAACACCGATACAAGCTTCCATAAACAAGAAACCTCGACAAGCCACCGGTACAAACCCACATATAGTGCAGAAACGCCACAATAAAGAGAACTCCACAGACTACCAGAATACAGTAAAGACGCCCCAAACTTAGCAATTTAAACAAGATGAAAAGACAGAAGAATTCCCAGCAGGTAAAGGAACAGGATAAAAGCCCACCAAACCAAACAAAAGAGGAAGAAATAGCGAACCTACCTGATAAAGAATTCCAAATAATGATCGTGAAATTAATCCAAAATCTGGAAAGCAAAATGGAATCATGGATAAATAGTCTGGAGAAAAGCATTGAGAAGATGCAAGAAAGATTTAACAAGGACCTAGAAGAAATAAAAAAGAATCAACATATAATGAATAATGCAATAAATGAGATCCAAAACACTCTGGAGGCAACAAATAGTAGAATAACAGAGGCAGAAGATAGAATTAGCGAATTAGAAGATAGAATGGCAGAATTAAAGGAATCAGAGGAGAAAAAAGAAAAACGAATTAAAAGAAATGAGGACAATCTCAGAGACCTCCAGGACAATATTAAACGTTACAATATTCGAATCATAGGAGTCCCAGAAGAAGAAGACAAAAAGAAAGACCATGAGAAGATACTAGAGGAGATAATAGTTGAAAACTTCCCTAAAATGGGGAAGGAAATAATCACTCAAGTCCAAGAAACCCAGAGAGTCCCAAATAGGATAAACCCAAGACGAAACACCCCAAGACACATATTAATCAAATTAACAAAGATCAAACACAAAGAACAAATATTAAAAGCAGCAAGGGAAAAACAACAAATAACACACAAGGGAATTCCCGTAAGGATAACAGCTGATCTTTCAATAGAAACTCTCCAAGCCAGGAGGGAATGGCAAGACATACTTAAAGTGATGAAAGAAAAGAACCTACAGCCCAGATTATTGTACCCAGCAAGGATCTCATTCAAATATGAAGGAGAAATCAAAACCTTTACAGACAAGCAAAAGCTGAGAGAATTCAGCACCACCAAACCAGCTCTCCAACAAATACTAAAGGACATTCTCTAGACAGGAAACACAAAAAGGATATATAAATTCAAACCCAAAACAACAAAGTAAATGGCAACGGGATCATATTTATCATTAATTACCTTAAATGTAAATGGGTTGAATGCCCCAACCAAAAGACAGAGACTGGCTGAATGGATACAAAAACAAGACCCCTCCATATGAATGAAACTAGAACACTTTCTAACACCATACACAAAAATAAACTCAAAATGGATTAAAGAGCTAAATGTAAGACCAGAAACCATAAAACTAGAGGAAAACATAGGCAAAACACTCTCTGACTTACATCACAGCAGGATCCTCTATGACCCACCTCCCAGAATATTGGAAATAAAATCAAAAATGAACAAATGGGACCTAATCAAACTTAAAAGCTTTTGCACAACAAAGGAAACTATAAGCAAGGTGAAAAGACAGCCTTCAGAATGGGAGAAAATAATAGCAAATGAAGCAACTGACAAACAACTAATCTCAAAAATATACAAGCAACTTCTACAGCTCAATTCCAGAAAAATAAATGACCCAATCAAAAAATGGGCCAAAGAACTAAATAGACATTTCTCCAAAGAAGACATACAGATGGCTAACAAACACATGAAAAGATGCTCAACATCACTCATTATCAGAGAAATGCAAATCAAAACCACTATGAGATACCATTTCACGCCAATCAGAATGGCTGCTATCCAAAAGTCCACAAGCAATAAATGCTGGAGAGGGTGCGGAGAGAAGGGAACCCTCTTGCACTGTTGGTGGGAATGCAAACTAGTACAGCCACTTTGGAGAACAGTATGGAGATTCCTCAAAAAACTGCGAATAGAACTGCCTTATGATCCAGCAATCCCACTGCTGGGCATATACACTGAGAAAACCAGAATTGAAAGAGACACCTGTACCCCAATGTTCATAGCAGCACTATTTGCAATAGCCAGAACGTGGAAGCAACCTAGATGTCCATCCACAGATGAATGGATAAGCAAGCTGTGGTACATATACACAATGGAATATTACTCAGCCATTAAAAAGAATACATTTGAATCAGTTCTAAGGAGGTGGATGGAACTGGAGCCTATTATACAGAGTGAAGTAAGCCAGAAACAAAAACACAAATACAGTATACTAACGCATATATATGGAATTTAGAAAGATGGTAAAAAATAACCCTATTTACGAGACAACAAAAGAGACACTGATGTATAGACCAGACTTTTGGACTCTGGGACCAGGAGAGGGTGAGATGATTGGGGAGAATAGCATTGAAATATGTATAATATTATATCTGAAATGTATTAATTGTTCAAACTAAACACTATCATGTTACAATTTGTTCATACTAGATGTTTGTAATGTTTCTGATAATCAATAAAAGAGATTCTTGATAAAAAAAAAAAAAAATGGCAGTAATAGGAACCGTTACCCATGTTCACTGCATACCATGCACAGTACTTAGCAGCTTGCAGTGGATTATTTTTATTGATATTGACGTGTGTACCATATACAACCTCATGATATGTATATCATTCCCAATAGTGGCAATGATGGAATTCCAGTTAGACTATTTCGAATTCTAAAAGATGATGCTGTGAAAGTGCTGCACTCAATATGCCAGCAAATTTGGAAAACTCAGCAGTGGCCATGGGACTGGAAAGGTCAGTTTTCATTCCAATCTCAAAGAAAGGCAATGCCAAAGAATGCTCAAACTACCACTTAATTGCACTCATCTCACACACTAGCAAAGTAATGCTCAAAATTCTCCAAGCCAGGCTTCAACAGTACATGAACAATGAACTTCCAGATGTGCAAGCTGGATTTAGAAAAGGCAGAGGAACCAGAGATCAAATTACCAACATCTGCTGGATCATCAAAAAAGCAAGAGAGTTCCAGGAAAACATCTACTTTATTGACTATGCCAAAACCTTTGACTGTGTGGGTCATAACAAGCTGTACAAAATTCTTCAAGAGATGGGACTACCAGACCACCTGACCTGCCTTCTGAGAAATTTGTATGCAGGTCAAGCAGCAACAGTTAGAACCAGACATGGAACAACAGACAGGTTCCAAATGGGGAAAGGAGTACATCAAGGCTGTATATTGTCACCCTGCTTATTTAACTTATATGCAGAGTACATCATGCAAAATGCCTGGCTGGATGAAGCACAAGCTGGAATCACAATTGCCAGAAGAAATAACAATAACCCCAGATATGCAGATGATACCACCCTTATGGCAGAAAGTGAAGAACTAAAGTGCCTTCTGATGAAAGTGAAAGAGGAGATTAAGAAAGCTAGCTTAAAACTCAACATTCAAAAGTGAAGATCACGGCATCTGGTCCCATCACTTCATGGCAAATAGATGGGGAAGCAGTGGAAACACTGAGAGACTTTATTTTGGGGGGCTCCAAAGTCACTGAAGATGGTGAGTACAACCATGAAATTAAAAGATGCTTACTCTTTGGAAGAAAAGCTATGATCAACCTAGACAGCATATTAAAAAACTGAAACATTACTTGGCCAACAAAGGTCCATCTAGTCAAAGTTATGGTTTTTATAGTAGTCATGTATGGATGTGAGACTTGAATGATAAAGAAAGCTGAATGCTGAAGAATTGATGCTTTTGAACTGTGGTGTTGGAGAAGACTGTTGAGAGTTCCTTGGACTGCAAGGATATCTAACCAGTCCATCCTAAAGGAAATTGGTCCTGAATATTCATTGGAAGAACTGATGCTGAAGCTGAAACCCCAATACTTTGACCACCTGCTACGAAGAACTGACTCATTGAAAAAGACCCTGATACTGGTAAAGATTGAAAGTGGAGGAGAAGGGGACGAGATGGTTGCATGGCATCACCGACTTGATGGACTTGAGTTTGAGTAAGCTCTGGGAGTTGGTGATGGACAGGGAAGCCTGGAGTGCTACAATCCATGGGGTTGCAGAGTCGGACATGACTGAGCTACTGAACTGAACTGAGATAATGTTTCATTTGACGCTTTCACTCTAAAAGTTCACAAATAATCAAATGTACTTTATTTATTTTTTTTAATATATACTTTTTTTTTTAATTTTTCTTAACTTTACAATATTGTATTACTTTTACTATACATCGAGATGGATCCGCCACCAGAATACACGTGTTCCCCATCCTGAACCCTCCTCCCTCCCCCTTCCCACACCATCCCTCCAGTTCATCCCAGTGCTCCAGTCCCAGGCATCTGTTATAGGGCATCATACCTGGACTGACTCGTTTCAGATATGATATTATACATATTTCAATGCTATTCTCCCCAATCGTCCCACCCTCTCCCAGTCCCAGAGTCCAAAAGTCTGTTCTATACATCAGTGTCTCTTTTGCTGTCTCATAAGCGGGGTGATTGTTACCATCTTTCTAAATTCCATATATATGCGTTAGTATACTGTATTTGTGTTTTTCTTTCTGGCTTACTTCACTCTGTATAATAGGCTCCAGTTCCATCCACCTCATTAGAACTGATTCAAATGTATTCTTTTTAATGGCTGAGTAATACTCCATCGTGTATATGTACCACAGCTTGCTTATCCATTCATCTGTGGATGGACATCTAGGTTGCTTCCACGTCCTGGCTATTGTAAACAGTGCTGCTATGAACATTGGGGTACACGTGCCTCTTTCAATTCTGGTTTTCTCAGTGTGTATGCTTTAAAGCCATTTATTTTAAGCAGCTCTGTTTGATTCTGCCTTTCTCTTCATCCGAGGTCATAAAGGTCTTTGCTACTGCTGCTGCTAAGTCGCTTCAGTCGTGTCCGACTCTGTGCGACCCCATAGACAGCAGCCCATTAGGCTCCTCTGTCCCTGGGAAACCCTTAAATAGATAGAAACTCCACTAGCACACTGTAAATTTCCCAGTGGGGTGGTCAGCATGCAATGTAAGTTCCCAATAAGAGTGTCAGTCCTCCAGGGATGCAGGGTCAGGTAGACAAAGCACTGGGTGGCTATTTCAAATATAGGACTCACTAAGGGGAAATGGCAACCCACTCCAGTACTCTTGCCTGGAAAATCCCATGGACAGAGAAGCCTGGTAGACTACAGTCCATGGGATCGCAGAGTCGGACACAACTGAGCGACTTCACTTTCTTTCTTTCTTTAAGGAGTATAAAGTATTAGTGATGTCATTGACATGGTTTCAAAGTAAATATTAGTGGTATTTCAGGCTTTTCTTTCCCAAATGATTCTTCCAAAGGCACTTCCACTGTGTGGAGTGGTCCCAAGTGGCCCAACACCAGCCAGAAAGTAAACAAGATAAGCATTCCTCTATATTGGTGTAAAAATGGTACATTTACTCTATCGTGATCTACTTGTTGTTTAGTCACTGTCTGATTCTTGCAACCTACCAGGCTCCTTTGCCCATCAGACTTCCCAGACAAGAGTACTGGAATGGGTTGCCATTTCCTTCTCCAGGGGAATCTTCCCAACCTAGGAATCAAACCTGGGTCTCCTGCATTGCAGGCGAATTCTTTACCCCTAAGCCACCAAGGCTAGAAGGCAATGGCAACCCACTCCAGTATTCTTGCCTGGAAAATCCCATGGATGGAGGAGCCTGGTAGGCTATAGTCCATGGGGTCACTAAGAGTTGGACATGACTGAGCGTCTTCACTTTTCAGTTTCATGCATTGGAGAAGGAAATGGCAACCCACTCTACTGTTCTTGCCTGGAGAATCCCAGGGATGGGGGAGCCTGGTGGGCCGCCTTCTGTGAGGTCGCACAGAGTCGGACATGACTGAAGCAACTTAGTAGCAGCAGCAAGCCACCAAGGAAGCCCATGCTTCAGTTCAGTTCAGTCGCTCAGTCGTGTCTGACTCTTTGCAACGCCATGAACTGCAGCACACCAGGCCTCCCTGTCCATCACCAACTCCTGGAGTCCACCCAAACCCATGTCCATTGAGTTGGTGATGCCATCCAACCATCTCATGCTCTGTCATCCCCTTCTCCTCTTGCCCTCAATCTTTCCCAGCATCAGGGTCTTTTCGGATGAGTCAGCTCTTCGCATCAGGTGGCCAAAGTATTGGAGTTTCAGCTTCAACATCAGTCCTTCCAATGAACACCCAGGACTCATCTCCTTTAGGATAGACTCTCAAGAGTCTTCTCCAACACCATAGTTCAAAAGCATCAATTCTTCGGCTCTCAGCTTTCTTCACAGTCCAACTCTCACATCCATACATGACCACTGGAAAAACCATAGCCTTGACTAAATGGACCTTTGTTGGCAAAGTAATGTCTCTGCTTTTTAATATACTGTCTAGGTTGGTCATAACTTTCCTTCCAAGGACTAAGCGTCTTTTAATTTCATGGCTGCAGTCACGATCTGCAGTTAAGCATGAGCCCATGCTTAGAACAACAGAAAAAAGAACATTTTGTCAGAACAATCAGAATCCTTATTCTCATCCTTCTTAACATTAATGCTTACTATATTGTAATTGTCAGCTTCAAATCAGTATACCTTCAAATGTATTGTCTTTTATGTATTGTTTTTTAAAATATGAAGTCTCTATGAACTAAAAATTGTTTAAAATGCTTGGTGTAGTATACTGTTTCATTTCATTCACTTGATGGTCAAGGATAGGATGTCAGGATTGAAAGAGAACAAAAGATACAAGTTATCTCACTAGCAGTCTGGACCATACTGAAACTGACTTTGATTTTATCCCTATAATGTGACGAATGATGTAAATGGAAGATTTAGGTACAACATTGATTTCTCAGAGTCTTGGTAACTGCATATTAACGGATGTAGATAGAGATGTAAAATGTTAGAAAAGGCTATAATTGGGTACTCTCCTTATGTTGATAAATTCTAAACAAAATTTATCACAGAGTATATCTCAATGTTATACTCTGTTATTGAATGTTGGGACTTCCCTGGTAGCTCAGCTCGTAAAGGATCCACCTGCAGTGCAGGAGACCTGAGTTCGATTCCTGGGTTGGGAAAGTCCTTGAAGGAGAGGATGGCAACCCACTCCAGGCTGTATTCTTGCCTGGAGAATCCTCATGGGCAGAGGAGCCTAACAGGCTACACAGTCCATGGGGTTGCAGAGAGTTGGACATGACAAAGACTAAGCGTAAGCACAACACGTATCTGGATATTATCCTAAGGTAATGGTTTTCAAACATCAGTGTAAATAAACATTCCTCGGCAGACATTAAAATTCAGAAAAATCTAGTGTGAAGTCTCATAATTTGAGCTTTAACAGGCATGCCCACACACACACACACACACACACACACACACACACACACACAATCCCTAACAAGTGATCCTTCATCCACACAAAACATGCTAAATGCTTACTATGTATAAGGAAAGATATCCAGAGACTACTATACATGTAAGATAAATGTCTTTCTTCCTCTTTTATTTAAGGAAACAAACTCAAAATGGGATGTGGTGATCCATAGTCAATGGCATTTGAAAACTAGAAAACCCATCTCAGGAGATTTGAATTCATGTTGCAATAACAATTTGGCCCTTGGAGTCCTTCTTGACATATTTTGCAACAGAAAATTAACCACATTAGCTCTAAATCTAGGGTGCTGGATTCTATTTCCATTTTAAAGACTCAGTAGTGGTAAGGAGACATATTCAAGAGGAGAGTCGATTTATTGATTAATGATTTGGGGGAACCTCCAAGTGACCTGGATAGTGTGCAGAGAATACAAATGACACCATTTGTGTTTTTTAATCCCTTTGTCAGTTTTTGTTCATCTCTACATGGTTTGAGTTCGATGGGTCTCTGGATGATTTCCCGGTTAATTTCTGACTTTCATCAGGCCAACAAAACCCAGTCATATGATTATAAAGCACCAGTAGGTAGCTGAGGTTTTCTGGAAGAGTGAATCACTAGAATGATGGAAAGAATGGCTGAAGTCAGGTGGGCACAACCTGCACAATTTTATCCAATAGACTGAGGCAAGCAGTTGTTCAGAAGAAGAGAGAAAGAAAATAACAAAGATTGTTTGGTGATGATGGTTCTGAGAGCCACAAAAGGAACAGGAAGGGGAGAAACTAAAAGTAACATACAAAAGGCTTGCCCGACTAAAGGTCTTCAAACCAACAGGTAATAATTTGACTATGTGTGTGTTCAGTCGCTCAGTAATGTCTGACTCTTTGCAGCCCATGGCCTATAGCCCACCAGGCTCCTCTGGTGGAGCAAGAATACTCTGTTTTCCAGAGCAAGAATACTCTGGAAAAAGAATATTTTTTCAAGGCAAGAATATTGGAGTGGGTTGCCATTTTTGACTCCAGGAGAAGCAAATGGAAGGTCATTTAAGGGTCTTGAGAAGGGAACAATGCAACCAGTAGGTATAAAATATTTTTTGAGGCTCAGAAGATAGGCCAACTGAAGTATGAGAGGCTGAGAACTGGGGAAGGCTGGCAGGCAAGCCCAGACCCCTGTAAGGCCCTGCGGCAGGTGAGGCCTTGATTACAATGAGGAAGCACAGCCAGGCAGGTTGAGTGGCATGTCCAGGGCCCACTTGCCAGTGTTTTTGGGTTTTTTTGCTTGCTTATGGTATTTTTTTTTTTGCATATATATATATACATATCAAACCAGGGTCTCCCACATTGCAGGCAGATTCTTTACCATCTGAGTCACCAGGAAATATATATATATGTACACATATATACATATATATACACACACACATATATATATCCCTTATTCTTAACGTATTTATAACTTATTTGTTGTATAATTCTACTCCATCAGCTTCCAAAAGGGTTTACCAACTTAGCCAAAATCAATTAAATCAGAATATCTAGGGATGGATATCAGAGTTCAATACCATTTAATATCTATTCACTATCCTTTCTTAAAAACTACTCAGAAAATGCTAACTTGTAGCTAGGGTTGAAAACATACTTTCCAAAGGCAGCAAAACATAACAAATGTTCTTCAGTCCTTGAGAGGCTCATCAAGGATAGCAAATTAGAGACCAGATTCCTGGTAGCTGAGGTCCAATAAGGACTGCTGCTGCTGCTGCTAAGTCGCTTCAGCAGTGTCCGATTCTGTGCAACCCCATAGACGGAAGCTCACCAGGCTCCCCCGTCCCTGGGATTCTCCAGGCAAGAACACTGGAGTGGGTTGTCATTTCCTTCTCCAATGCATGAAAGTGAAAAGTGAAAGTGAAGTCGCTCAGTCGTGTCCAACTCTTAGCGACCCCATGGACTGCAGCCTACCAGGCTCCTCCATCCATGGGATTTTCCAGGCAAGAGTACTGGGATGGGGTGCCATTGCCTTCCCCGATAAGGACACACATTGGGAAAACTGTTTTCCTTTTCTGCTAAAAGAAAGGATAAGCATCAGTTTTCAGTGGCAAAAACTTCTTCAAACTAAACTCAGGAAGTAGTGTACTTGCATGTTAAGTCACCTAAGTCATGTCTGACTCCTTGTGACCCCATGGACTGCAGCCCACAGGGCTCCTCTGTCCATGGGATTCTCCAGGAAAGAATACTGGAGTGGGCTGCCATGCTCTTCTCCAGGGGATCTTCCCTAACCAAGGATAGAATCCACGTTTCTTTAAATCCTGCATTGGCCGGCAGGTTCTTTGCCTTTTTAAAATGGTTTTTATGAAAATGTCACTATCCATTACTGTTTTTAAATAAGCAATACACACATTTTGTCCAAATGTTCCCCTGCAGATGAGTATATGTGACTAGGTTCACACCATTAGTGGCAACTCACTCAGGGGTGGCTTAACTCTAGGAAGACAAGCAAAATGGCCTGCTAATTTTAATTCTAACATCCTAGAGGAATATGAGATGTTTGAACAGACCTCTAGCAGATGCTGAATTGCCAACATCTCATGAAATAATTCTCTAACAAGAACCTAGAGTGAAGATATTCTGTGATCTTATTTAAGCTAAGAACTGTATGCTTTAAACATCAGACACGAAGAAGGAAAAGTTTATCTATCCATTGTTGCTACTGTTTAGTCGATAAGTCATGTTGGACTCTTTTGCGACTCCATGGATTGTAGCCTGCCAGACTTCTCTGTCCATTGGATTTTCCAGGCAAGAATACTGGAATGGGTTGTCATTTCCAGGGGATCTTTCTAATCCAGGGATCAAATCCATGTCTCCTGCTTGGCAGGTAGATTCTTTACTATTGACCCCAGGGAAGTCCATTAATCCATTGCTTATATTTAAGGAGAGATTTTTTTCAGATTCAGTGAGAGGCCAATCCTATTTGGATAAAAATGAAAGATTTTCTTTGGAAAGATTCAACATTTTCATTTGCAAGGAAGTCTAGTTCTTTTCAAGAAAAACAGATACCTGGTTGAGACTCAAAGTGGTATGTCCCATACCATCAAGATATAGCTAACTAGAAATCCAGCCAGAACCAGCCCTTTGCTCAGAGCTCATTCCCATAATGATGCTCCCCACACTGCTCCACCCTGCCTTCCAGCCCACAGTTTCACATAGATGTTAGGGTTGGCAGCGTAGCATCAAAGCAGAGAAGACGAGGACCAAAAACAAAGAGACTGGATAATAGAGTAGAAAACAGAATAGAGGGGTGGAAGTTGGAAATTTGAATAGGTTGCCTCATGCCAAACACCCTGATGAAAGACAGTTGCTTTTAAGTCAGTGATCTTGATGCTTTGCCTACATGATACTAAACATCTGATCATCTGGAAAGTCTGGAAGATCGTTGGAATTCTTCATTTTCTATCTTAATGTTTCATGTCACTTGGACCCCACCAGGCTCCATTTATGGAGAGCGTAGCTGAGCAGCTATCTAGAAAAAGGCAAGAGGAGACAACGTCCTTTGTCAGAATCAAATTAATCTTATTAATAAGGTAGAAAAGTGAAATCCAAATAGGGGTCTATCTGGTTAAATCTGGATCAACGGAAAATATGCCACGAAAAACCCTACACAAAGAACAGCAGTAATTATGCCCACATGAAAGAGAGGCATGAATTAGAATTGCACCAGCAGACCAGAAAGCATGGCTCTCAATATGGCGAGATTGCTATAGTTGTATTAAGACGTCTTAATTATATGATTTGATGTGGGCTTCAAAAGAAAACTCAGAAGCCACAGCGGCTCTGAGGGCATGAGTATTATCGAAAGGATAAAGACAGCTTCCCCAGAAGAAAACCACTCTATGAGGGAGCCTGGGAGGTTTCCATGGCAGAACTAATCAATAATGTCTTGGTTTTATCTATATTACGTTTAATAAAATTTGATGACATCCGTGATTGAAGATTACACACACAATTATAGCAACATCAAAGGTATTCGGCAGCACACGTACAGCTTGAGAAGTAGAGCAAATCGGAGCCTGAATGTATATGACATTGCACACCACGGGGACACGCAGACGGGAGGAGCAGGACTCGCCGAGTGCCTTCTCTTCCTACATTTACCAAAACGGTGCAAGGTTTCTCACCAGCCAAAACCCAGCACACTTGCATCTCTCTCAGGCTTTCTGATCTCAGGATTTGAAAACAATAGGTACAAGAGCGTGCCACCCAGGGAAGTCCTGAGTAAACAAGAGTCTCCATTAGATTGGTCTTATCTTTATCTTATTTCTTGAGCCAAAGGAAACCAGGGCATTTCACAGGACACACAGCAGAGAGGAAAGGGTGAAATCTGGTGAAATTTCCACCTATTCCCTTGGAGGAAAAAAAAGTGGGAGGGAGAGAGAACTTCCTTGTCAAATTTCAAATGCAGCTCTGCAGAACAAAAGAAGAAAATGAGACCTGCAATTACCTCAGCTTTACGAGCTCAGTACAAATCACCTTAATCCCCCAGACTCTGTACCACTGTCATACTTTATTTTCTCAACAGGTGTACAAATTGTTTGGACTGGAGCTGGAGAACACCATTCAGACTCGGTCAGCTGAACCAAAGCAGAGTCTTTCATCACTTCAGTGGCTATTGGTCATCTGGTATTTCTTCCAAAAAAGAGGACTTCATCTGCGTCATTGCAGTTTGTTTTAATCCGAGTGTGAGTAGAAAATACTGTAACTTTCCTCACAAAAGTAATTCAGCTAGCTGAGTATCTCCTGAGTTTAGATCAGAGAGATGAAGCAACTGCTGGCCTTAGTGCCTCAATCATGTCCTCCTCTGCGACCCCAACTGCTGGCCTTAGTGCCTCAATCATGTCCTCCTCTGCGACCCCATAGATTGTCGCCCAGCAGGCTCCTCTGTCCATGGGATTCTCCGGGCAAGAATACTGGAGTGCGCTGCCACGCCCTCCTCCAGGGGATGTTCCCAACTCAGGAATCAAACCCGGGTCTCCTGCATTGCAGGCAAATTCTTTACGTCTGAGCCACCAGAGAAGCCCAAAGCAACTGTTGCTGGCTTTAATTTGACTCTAGTAAGAGTTGGACTGAGGAAAATAATAAATTTCAACACAGTCTGTCCTGTACCTGTGACGGATGCTGTTTTATGCTTGAGGGTGTCTTTATAAACTGGGTACCTGACATGATGCATGATGGAAGTTGAGTTTTTCCTGTTTTGCTTTTAAAAAACTAGCAAGTTGCAGATAAAAAACGTAATAAACTCATAATAAGCTGTTAACAAATCAAAAAGTAACTTTGCTTCTGAAAACAATTATTCTCTTAAAACTCTGATCTGATTCCACATTCCTCTCCTAACTAAAATGGATGAAAATTCCCTAGACAAAAGTGAAGTTGTCTGTCTTTACCAAGGACGACAGCGTCATTTCCCTATCAAATAAGTAAACGGTTCAGAATTCTGGAAATAGGACTTTTGACTCAAAAGCTGGAGTTTCTGTCATACCACACTACTTTTAGTTGAAGCAGTCGACACTGTATCATATTTGAAATACCTCGATTTTTCTAGATTTTTCTGTGGCATTTTCTGCAGCTGTTTAACAGAAACTTTCTGAGGTCATTAAGTGACCAAGTGTAAAGGCGACCCTGTCCTACACCACTGACAATGTCCACTCTGAGAACCAGCAGTAAAAAGTGTCAGATCCACCTTAGATGGGGTTCTCTGAGAAGCAGAAACTGAGAGATCAGCCACACAAGAGACTTGAACGGTGAAGTTGGCAGAGTTGGGGGCTGCTTGGGGAGATGTAGGTCAGAGACTGAGAAGGTCGCTACCGAGTTGAATGTGGTTTCACCAGGGAGAACTTTGCATCTTTCTGTCCCTGAAAGTAATCGTCTGAGTGCTGCTTCTCCCTGCCTTGTTTGAAGACGACATGTTGAACTCTCTGGAGCTGAATCCCCACTGAAGAGGGATATTATTAGCTCTGATTGACCAGGTCTGATGGTAAGAGAGTGCAAGTTAGTGCACCATGAATTACACAGAGTGTGTATCAAGATGAAAATAAAAGCTGCAATGTGCAGACAGGAGGGGTGAAGGGGCCATTGAAAATCAGAGAGATTAGCAACTCATCACATTACTTGTGGGTTATCAGGAGACAGAGGTAATGAAAGTGAGACCTATATCCTTGATCAATAAGAGTTTGACTGCATTTTGAGTTCATTTTCCCCTGCCGAGAGAGACAGCAGGCTTTACTATCGATCACCGTGTTAATCCATAACCAGACTGGGCCTTAGCCTGGTGGAGCAAGCAGGAAAAATAAGATAATAAGTAGGAACTCTTGATCTTTTATTATGGTGGGCTAGATAAAGAGAGTGCAGGGGTTCAAGGTGGAGTACTTTATAGTTAACCCTTACATTCCCTCTTAATTTGGAATGCATGAGAAGAAAAATTGCAGCCTACCTTACTCTGACTTTTATTTGACCTTATTTTGTCTGCTTCCTAACTGAAGTGCACCAAGGACCCTTTTGAAAGATTGGAAGTAGATAGTAATGGGGCCAAGGGACATTTACAACCATTTTAGGTCCATAGTAAGAAGGATGCTCTCCCAGACCCCACTCACAAAAGCCAACTCAGTTCCAGTGTTAATTGTATCTTTTACATTTTGGGTCATATCGTCTATATTAGTCGTGATGTTTCAGAATCATTGAAACTCAGCATTCTTAAACATGTGAATTGGCAATGATACGTTTTATCATGCATCTCAGTAGTGAGCATCACTTAGTTTGCATTTAAAAAAAAAAAGAAAGAAAGAAAGAAAAATGAAGACATTTAGAGTTCTGTTGCCATGACTCTGTGGTCTCAGAGAAGTCTGCCATGACTCTGTGGTCTCAGAGAAGTCTGCCAGGTTCCTAAAGCCAGCATTATCACAGATCTAGAAGCATCTTAGAAAGATAGCAATCTGCCTTTACATTCAAAGCCTCCAGAGACACCTCCTTGATCTAACTTAAACCCCTGCTATAATTTAGGCATTTCCCGCTCTGCCTAATCAGCAACAAAAATCCACTCTTTTCATTGACTAAGTATTTACTCGTGGTAGTTTCTGCTGAAATGTAGACTATTTCTACCACTAACCCATCTGACACCTTTCTACAAATTAGAGTAATGTGACCCATCTCCCAAGCACAGCCACAGGCAAAGGGGTGGATTTCAGCCTTCCTTTCTCTGTCTGCTCCCAGGATCCTTGTGCACAATCCCACGAGGTGGCCGTGATAAGAACACAACAGCAGAGAAAACAGGCTGAGGATGTGAATTTAACCAATCCTCTTGCACCTCGCACAGGCACTGTTTAGCTTGCACTGTGTTCTAGTCCCAATTCAGCTGTTTCTCATTTTGATGGGTTTTGTGCTTTTCCAACTGAGTTTCCATCTGGTTCTTAAAAGATGCTCATCCTTCCACTCAGTGTGCACCTATCAAGAATTGCAGCCTGTCACCCTAGAGTTCGTAACAAGAGGAGGAGGTGTGTATGTGTCAATATGTCCGTATGACAGAGACAGGACAGAGGACGTAAAGTGTTCTACCTCAGAAGCATAATATAATACTTCCTCTCATTAAAATAACTGGGAGATTCATTTGAAAATGACAAATTTAAGTAAAAAAAACCTTTAAAAAGTGAAATGTCTTGTTGATTATTTAACCTTTTATCATCGGAAGTTAAACAAGTTGAACGAGTTCATATCGCTATTAAGTGGGGGAAATGGACCCTAACCCAGGACTCCTGAAGCTGGAATCAGAGTTATTTTATAAGAATAAGTTTAAAAAAATCTTCAAACTGAAACAGGATATGAAGGAACTCATCTTCAGGATTAAAAACACTGGCTTTGAACCAGCACACTCAATGCTTATGATAAATAAGTACGTAACCCCCTCTAAAGTCGGTGTTGTTGTTGTTCAGTCGTGACTAACAGGACGAAGGACAACTCTCTGTGGCCCCGTGGACTGTAGCCCTCCAGATTCCTCTATCCATGGGATTCCCCGGGCAAGAGTACTGGAGTAGGCTGCCATTTCCTTCTCCACTAAAGTGGCTGAGACATTGAAAATTCTCCTTTAGCCAGAGTGTTATGGCTTTCCCAGTGGCTCAGATGGAAAAGAATCAGCCTGCAGTGCAGGAGAGCTGGGTTTGATCCCTGGGTTGGGAAGATCCTCTGGAAAAGGAAATGGCAACCCACTCCAGTATTCTTGTTGCCTAGAGAATTCATATGAAGTTTGTTGATGAAAGAAAATTTCTCTCTATCTTAAAATGATAAAAGGCAGCCACTGTTTACCTGAACCTCTACTAAATAAGCTCATCAAGTCATGTCACATGATTTGGAGATGTGATAAATGGTTTGTGGAATCGATTTGGAATAACAGATGCTAGAAAATGAAGTTTGTTATCTGATCCAATGAGATGTCCCCATGGATTGGGTTGGCTCTTATTTTAAGAAATCAAGAATAATTTAAGAGAGAAGATGTCACTCAAAGAAGAGTTTATTAAAGCTGGAACCAACGTATAATGGCTTTATGAAAATCTCCATTTCTAATTTAATAAAAACCAGGACCCAACTTAAAATGGAAAAATAATGTGTTTGAAGATGGATGCAGAAACGGAGAGAAAAATTTTCTAATAAACAGCATTTTTCTTAGTTACAAAGAAAAAATATGCTTGTTATAGAAAATATGACAAATGCAAAGAAAATATGAAGTATTCATCAAAGCCACTGTACACATTTTATAGCACAAACTCTAAACTTTTCCTCCTATGCTCATATATAAATGCAGATTCTTGACAAAATTTAGAATATGGAGTCATATTCTAAATAATAAAGTTGATTTTCCCCTTACCTTATATGATTACTTCTCAACATTCTTAAATATTGTTTAAAAACTAAAGAACAGAATCTTCTAAAATACAGTCTCTCTTTTCTCTAAATCAAAGATAAAGTCTACTTTCCTTATTTGTAAATGGCCTAGTCTCACTGGGCCAAATTCTGAAAGACAAAGAAGATTAATTTTCATATAGCCAGCATCAGTAATTAGAACATTCATTTCTCTTAAATTGTCAATAAAATGATAATTTCCAATTTTGCTTTTATCTAATAATAATTTCAGAATATATATATATATATATATCCATGCTGGAAAGATTACTGGAAATATTGCTATACAATGTACCTTTGGATATTGTCTTTGTCTATTCAGAGTGATATAACAGAATTCCATAGACTTGTAAACAACAGAAATTTCTTTTACAGAGTTCTGGAGGCTGAGAAGTACAAGACTGAGGTACTGACAAATTCAGTGTCTGGTGAGAATCTAATTCTTGAGTCATTTGCATCTTTGCATGGTGGAAATGGTGAGGGAACTCTCTGCTGTTGTTAAGTCACTCAGTTGTGTCCCACTCTGCGACCGCATGAACTGTAGCATGCCAGGCTTCCCTGTCCTTCACTGTTTCCCAGGGTTTGCTCAAATTTATGTCCTTTGAGTCAGTAATACTATCTAACCATCTCATTCTTTGCCACTCTCTTCTCCTTTTTCCTTTAACCTTTCCCAGCATCAGGGTCTTTTCCAATGAGTGGGCTCTTCGCATCAGGTGGCCAAAGTATTGGAGCTTCAGCTTCAGTACCAGTTCTTCCAAAGAATATTGCACTGATTTCCAGGGAGCTCTCTGGGGTCTCTTTTATAAGGACACTAATCCCTTTCATGAGGATTCTACCCTCACAACCAAATCACCTCTCAAAGATCCCACCTCCTACTACCATCATAATGTGTGTAAATATTTCAATATCCTAATTTGGGGAGGACAAAAGTATTCAATATATTACAGGTGTCACAAGACACTCTCTTATTCACTCCACGTAAATATGTAGAGTCACTTTCAGAGCAAATAAAATAACCCCTCTGATCAACTTTTTGGCTTCTTTTCTTATCTAGCTGTTTTACCCAGATACATAACAACCTGACTTCAAGTACCTAATTTATTTTACTGTTTGTCCTATGCCTGTAAAAAAAAAAAAAAACTCAAGATTGATGACAATGTTCACCTTTACTGGACCTGTCCTTCACTTTGTGGTATTCCTTTCCACCAGGATCCTACTATTCCTATGATGGAATGAGGTTTCATTCCACTAAGCTGGTTAATAAATATGCATTTTCAATAGTAGCTCATAAATTCTGAAGTATCAATAAGGCTCATTATCAACTGATGCATCAAAATTTTGATTGGTCAAAACCACAATGAGGTATCACCTCACACCAGTCAGAATGGCTGTCATAAAAAAGTCTACAAACAATAAATGCTGGAGAGGGTGTGGAGAAAAGGGAACCCTCTTACACTGTTGGTGGGAATGCAAATTAGTACAGCCACTATGGAGAACAGTGTGGAGATTCCTTAAAAAACTGGAAACAGAACTGCTTTATGATCCAGCAATCCCACTGCTGGGCATACACACTGAGGAAACCAGAATTGAAAGAGACACGTGTACCCCAATGTTCATTGCAGCACTGTTTACAATAGCCAGGACATGGAAGCAACCTAGATGTCCATCAGCAGATGAATGGATAGGAAAGTTGTGGTACATATACACAATGGAGTATTACTCAGCCATTCAAAAGAATACATTTGAATCAGTTCTAATGAGGTGGATGGAACTGGAGCCTATTATACAGAGTGAAGTAAATCAGAAAGAGAAACACCAATATAGTATATTAACACATATATACGGAATTTAGAAAGATGGCAATGATAATCCTATATGCAAGGCAGCAAAAGAGACACAGATGTAAGACTAGACTTTTGGACTCTGTGGGAGACGGCGAGGGTGGGATGATATGAGAGAATAGCATTGAAACATGTATATTAACATATGTAAAATAGATGACCAGTGCAAGTTCGATACATGAAGCAGGGCACTCAAGCTAGTGCTCTGGGACAACCCAGAGGGATGGGGTGGGGAGGGAGGTGGGAGGGGGTTCAAGATGGGGGACACGTGCACCCGTGGATGATTCATGTCAATGTACGTCAAAAAACATCACAATATTGTAAAGTAATTAGCCTCCAATTAAAATAAATAATTAACATATATATATATGATTGTTAATTTTCTTTCTGCAGCCCTGGTTAACTTATCAAGGAAGCAGAAACTCATGTGGCTGTTTCCTGACCAAGCAGGTAAGACCTCTGCCACAAAATCTCACCCTTAATGACAGTGTCAGCTATCAGGCATTGTGCTAGGCATTTTCTGTTTGTTCCAACTCTTTAAACAGCTCTTCACTTGCTCCATTTGACAGATGGGAAAACAAAGGCTCAGAAATCTGGACGCCATAACCCACATGTAATCCATAAAATGGTAACAACTGATACTCTTTTATTCACTTAGAAAGCTCAATTGGGTCAGAGAGAAAGCCCACTGCTAAGGGTGTCAGGAGAGAATATGCTTTTAATATTACAGTTTGAATGATAAAATTTTACAATTATAATGCAGCAAAAATCTAGCAGTAACAAAATGAGGAATCATTCCAAATTCTTAAGTAAATCTTGTCACATAAGCATATACATAATCTTTAACTCACTTCCCAAACCAACCAAATGTTAGAAAAGAATTTTTTTTAAGACATAAGCCTACTAAGAGAGAGAGAATGGAAGACAATATGAAAGGAGTAAAACTTTTCAGTCTGGAAAACCAGTGGACAGCTAATAACTGGATTAGCAGATATCCTAGAAAACTGAATCACAAGTCAAGCATGTGAACCAAATGTGAATTACATGGCAGAATTTCCAAGAAAGGGAATTGTGGGTCACATCAAGTATTTCTGAAAGTAAGACTGATGGAAAGAAGGGAGGTCAAAACAGTAAAATAAGGAAAATTGGTTGAAAAAACTCCTTAAGAATAAATCAGTTTTCTAGATCTTCTCCTCAGATCAAACAGCCAAAATATCCCACCCTCACCCTAGGAAAAAAGGACTGGGAGTTTATTCTGTGGAGTAAAGTTTTCAAAACTTTTCAGGCAAATGATTTCTAACTTGGACTTCTATACCCAGCCAAACTAAGTACAATATTAAAGACTAGAATAAAGACATTTTTTAGATATGTCTCTAAAACTTTCCTCCTCCACTCATTTTTCTTTTAAACGTTTTATTTTGTATTGGGGTATGGCTGATTAACAATGTTACAATAGTTCCAGGTGAACAGCCAAGGGGCTCAGCCATACACATATCAATACAAGTATCTGTTCTTCCCCAACTCCACTCTCACCCAGGCTGCCACATAACACTGAGCAGAGTTCCATGTGCAGTACAGTATGTGCACACTGTATATATAAAATGGATAACCTCCTGCACTCTTTTCTCAGAAAGCTATCAGAGAATGTGCTCCATTAAAATGAAGGAGTAAACAAATTTAAAAGATGGGAGAGGGACTTCCTGGCCACCCAGTGATTAAGACTCCACGCTTCCAATGAAGACGATGAGGTTCCATCCCTGCTTGGGGAATTAAGATCTCAAACGCCATGTTGTATAGCCAAGAAAAAAATAAATAAATAATGAATAAAAAGATGTGGGATACAGGATGCAAGAGATACCCCCCAAAGGCAAAAACTTTAAGAATGAATGTTCTTTTAATTTCTCTTTTTCATACCAACCTTGAGTGGGGAGGATGCCTGTTGAGCTCCATGTGGTCATTTGGAGAGCCAAATTTCTTCCTCCATTCATAATCACTTCAAGGCCAAAGCTAGGGTCATAGCCACATCAGTTTTCCTGTCCCTGGGAAAAGGAAAGAAAAATAAGAGGAATGTAGGTATGATTTTTTAAGGACCAAACATGAAAATGGCATAATATCAATTGTGTCCTGCTGGGTTACTCACATTGGCAAACTTATCTGCAACAGATCACTGGAAAATCTAGTCCTTGGATGGGCAAGCACACGCTTAACATCAGTTCAGTTCACTTCAGTCATTCAGTTGTGTCCGACTCTTTGCAACCCCATGGACCACAGCACGCCAGGCTTCACTGTCCATTACCAACTTCTGGAGCTTACTTAAACTCATGTCTATCAAGTCAGTGATGCCATCCAACCATCTCATCCTCTGTCATCCCCTTCTCCTCCTGCCATCAGTCTTTCCCAGCATCAGGGTCTTTTCCAATGAGTCAGTTCTTCCCATCAGGTGGCCAAAGTATTGGAGTTTCAGCCTTAGCATCAGTCCTTCCAATGAATATTCAGGACTAATTTCCATTAGGATGGACTGGTTGGATCTCTTTGCAGTCCAAATGGCTCTCAAGAGTCTTCTCCAACACCACAGTTCAAAAGAATCAATTCTTAGGTGCTCAGCTTTCCTTATAGTCCAGCTCTCACATCCATACATGACTACTGGAAAAACCATAGCTTTGACTAGATGAACTTTTGTTGGCAAAGTAATAGCTCTGCTTTTTAATATGCTGTCTAGGTTGGTCATAACTTTTCTTTCAAGGAGCAAGCATCTTTTAATTTCATGGCTGCAATCACCATCTACAGTGATTTTGGAGCCCCCAAAAATAAAGTCTGTCACTGTTTCCATTGTTTCCCCATCTATTTACCATGAAGTGATAGGACCAAATGACATGATCTTCATTTTTTGAATGTTGAGTTTTAAGCCAGTTTTTTCACTCTCCTCTTTCACTTTCATCAAGAGACTCTTTAATTCTTCTTTGCTTTCTGCCATAAGGGTGGTGTCATCTGCATATGTGAGGTTATTGATGAAATTCCAGTTGCTGCTACTGCTGCTAAGTCACTTCAGTCGTTAGTGTCCGACCCTGTGCGACCCCATAGATGGCAGCCCACCAGGCTCCCCCATCCCTGGGATTCTCCAGGCAAGAACACTGGAGTGGGTTGCCATTTCCCTCTCCAATGCATGAAAGTGAAAAGTGAAAGTGAAGTCGCTCAGTCGTGTCCAACTCTTAGCGACCACATGGACTGCAGCCTACCAGGCTCCTCCACCCATGGGATTTTCCAGGCAAGAGTACTGGAATGGGTTGCCATTGCCTTCTCCAGAAATTCCAGTTAGGCTCTTTCAAATCCTAAAAGATGATGCTGTGAAAGTGCTACACTCAATATGCCAGCAAATTTGGAAAACTCAGCAGTGGCCACAGGACTGGAAAAGGTCAGTTTTCATTCCAATCCCAGAGAAAAGCAATGCCAAAGAATGTTCAAACTACTGCACAGTTGCCCTCATCTCACATGCTAGCAAAGTAATGCGCAAAATTCTCGAAACCAGGCTTCAACTGTACGTGAACCATGAAATTCCAGATGTTCAAGCTGGATTTAGGAAAGGCAGAGGAAACAGAGATCAAATTGCCAACATCTGTTGGATCATCAAAAAAGCAAGAGAGTTCCAGAAAAACATCTACTTCTGCTTTATTGACTGTGCCAAAAGCCTTTGACTGTGTGGATCACAGCAAACTGTGGAAAATTCTTCAAGAGATAGGAATACCAGATCACCTTACCTGCCCCCTGACAAATCTGTATGCAGGTCAAGAAGCAACAGTTAGAACCAGACATGGAACAACAGACTGGTTCCAAATTGCGAAGGAGTACATCAAGACTGTGTATTGTCACCCTGCTTATTTAACTTCTATGCAGAGTACATCATTCGAAATTCCAGGCTGGATGAAGCACAGGCTTGAATCAAGATTGCTGGGAGAAATATAAATAATCTCAGATATGCCTAACATGCTTACTAGCAAAGAAGGAGAAAATGCATTTGGGTCACATTTTGAGACCAAGAGCAAATACCTGAAACTATATATTCCAACAGAAAACACAGGAATACTACTCTAAAAAAATCCATATGGGAACAAAGGCCACTAAGATCATAGAAGTATCATGCAAATCACCCCCCAACATTCCTAGCCACTACAAAGTCATCCTAGATGCTGTGTAGGAAAGAAGCAGGAATAAAGGAAAGAAGGCAGTTTTCCAGATAGTTTTTAAAAGCAGCTAAGACTATAATTACATTCAGTGGTACGAAATAAGTGAAAGTGTTAGTCACTCAGTAGTGTCTGCCTCTTCGGGACCCGATGGACTGTAGCCCCCCAGGCTCCACTGTCCATGGAATTCTCCAGGCAAGAATACTGGAGTGGGTTGCCTGCCCTTTTCCAGGGGATCTTCTCAAACCAGGGACCAAACCCAGGTCTCCTGCACTGCAAGCAGATTCTTTACCATCAGAGCCACCAGTATGTATAGTGTATATATATCCTGAGCATTGGAAATGTGTCATATATTTCATAGAATTCTTATCCTTAAAGAATCCACTAGATAATTTTTTATTATGTATTCTATACATTGAATCAGGGTCTAAATTGAAACTAGCCAGTGGAAACAGTGTCAGACTTTATTTTTCTGGGCTCCAAAATCACTACAGATGGTGACTGCAGCCATGAAATTAAAAGACGCTTACTCCTTGGAAGGAAAGTTATGACCAACCTAGATAGCATATTCAAAAGCAGAGACATCACTTTGCCAACAAAGGTCCGTCTAGTCAAGGCTGTGGTTTTTCCTGTGGTCATATATGGATGTGAGAGTTGGACTGTGAAGAAAGCTGAGTGCTGAAGAATTGATGCTTTTGAACTGTGGTGTTGGAGAAGACTCATGAGAGTCCCTTGGACTGCAAGGAGATCCAATCAGTCCATTCTGAAGGAGATCAGCCCTGGGATTTCTTTGGAAGGAATGATGCTAAAGCTGAAACTCCAGTACTTTGGCCACCTCATGTGAAGAGTTGACTCATTGGAGAAGACTCTGATGCTGGGAGGGATTAGGGGCAGGAGGAGAAGGGGACAACAGAGGATGAGATGGCTGGATGGAATCACTGACTTGATGGACATGAGTCTCAGTGAACTCTGGGAGTTGGTGATGGACAAGGAGGCCTGGTGTGCTCCTATTCATGGGGTCGCAAAGAGTTGGACATGACTGAACGACTGATCTGATCTGATCACATTATTGTCTGTTAATCAGCTATATTCAATACAAAATTTAAAGTTTAAAATGTAAAAACATAAATAAATAAAATTAAATTTTAAAAGTGTTTTAAAAGAAAAGAAACCATGTGTTAGACAGGTATATGTCAATTTTATTATGTTCAAACTTCCCTCCTAGAATACCATGTTCGTATTCTGATATTCTTTTCTTTCATTGTGCCCAATATTTTCTATTTGGTGGTTTCTTCTTGTTGTCTATGAGCTAATTTGATTTTTTTCTATTCTATTGGATTCTTTTTTTTAGTCATGAGCTAATAAAAGCAAATATGAGTATAAAAATTAGTATTACTCAATAATGAATGATGATTTTTCTCTAACCATTTAATACATTCTGTGATAGCAGCAGTAGAAGGGATACTGAACTGAGGCCCACTACATTCAATAGCCACTTCAAGCAGGAGCTACCTGTGTGATTTTAATAAATGACTCAGCCTCTCTGGGCTTTGATTTCTTTGTCTTTACAGAAATAAAAGACAGGGCTAAATTTATTAATTTCTTATCCCATAAATAACAGGAATTTTAATGAAAGTAAATCTTATAATTTTTATTTGCATGAAAGACACTTGCCTAAAGACTGAGCAAAGCATGATTGAAATAGAAAACTCAAAGGAGAAGGAATATTTCATTTTGTACTGTCACCAAAATAATCTCACTGGAAACATTATTAATGATTCTCCCGTACAAGATAGCAACTGCTGGCTTACATTCAGATGGATGTCTATAGTTAATGTAAAATTTTCAGCATCATTTCACTTAAACTCAAAATTCAAATTCAACAAACATTCGTTGTGCCTGGAGCTATTCAACATGAAGATTATAAAACAATGACCCTGTCCTAAAGAAGCTGACAACATAGTTAAGTCATTTTCTCCCAGTAGGTTTTCAACCTAGAATCATCTCCATTTATATAAAAGGACTAAGACCAAGAAATGCTAAAATAAAACAACAAACTTTCCAAACTCATCTCAAAATTGAGTCTTCCTTTCAGAAATTATTTTCAAATTTTTCTTAATATTTAATATATTTTGCATATGTTATAAATAAACATTTTTAAGAGACTTGAGCTGTGTGTTGTGTGTGTACAATTTTACTAACAGCCTATACTAATTTGTTGCACACTTAATAATGCTTGAATCAAAGTTTCAAAATTAACAAAGAAATATGATTGACATTGGAACTGTAACATGTTATAAAATACAATTACTTAATTTTAAAAATTAACTCCATATAATTAACTAATACACCAATTAAGCAACATGTAATTAAGTAAGTTATCATCCCTGCCACTTAGTCATTTAATCATAAAAGTGAAGCATAGTTTTATAAACAAATGAAATAAATATGAAATCTATTAATTAAGTGTGTGTTTGGAGCTAAGAATAAACACTAAGAATAAAATTATTTCCACAATCTGTGTAATCAGAAAACAGGGTCTTATGATCCAGGGCACAATTATTATATTAGCGTAGAGTAGTTGGTACAAAGCACAGTGTGGTATCTTCTTTAGGATGCTGACTCCACCACATACCAGTAACTCACATAACCTGAGTATATTTTTTCATCAGTAAAATGAAGATAACAGTAATGCCTACTTCATTGTGCTGTTTTCAGAATTAAAGGAGATAGTCCCTGGATGGTGTTTACCATACGCTGGTTATGACACCTGGAAAATTCTAGGTACGATTATTGCCTAGATGATTTGGGAAATGGTCAGCTTCCTGGAGTATGTAATACTAAATCAGAATTCTGGGACACCCTTCGTGTGTATATATAGTTCTTATGATTAGTAGGGAAACATTACAATTCAGATGGTAAAGAATCTGCCTGGAATGTAGGAGACCCAGGTTTGATCTCTGAGTCAGGAAGATCCCATGGAGAAGGAAATGGCTACCACTCAAGTATCCTTGCCTGGAGAATCCCATGGACAGAGGAGCCTGGTGGGCTACAGCCCACGGGGTCACAAAGAGTCAAACACAGCTGAGACACTAACACTTTCACTTTCAGGGAGACTTTCAAAATGGGAGCAAGAGTATCATTATTTTAGTAAAAATCCTAAATTCCTCTCCTCCTCCAAATTACCCCTTTCTCCTCAAGGGAGTCAGGGTATTGTTATGAAAGTTTCTCTCAGTCCGACAAGAAAACCACTTCAACACATTTGGTCTGGTGTCACTGGGTTCATGTTTCTAAAAGAGAACTGAATTTCCATAGATGGGTCCTTTGAGGAAGACAACAAAAAAATGTACTCTGGCTAATGTCAAGTGAAGAGAATCTATTGGAAGGAGATTAGGGACACAGGATAATTGGGGGAGCACTGCAAAACCAGGCTTGGGAGCCGACGGAACAGGCAGCTGTGGAGAGCAGAAACAGGCCCGTGAGGCCCACCCTCACTGCAGGAATCCCCCGGCAGCAGTCGGCCTCCAGGGAGGAAGGAGTCTTGTTTGCAAGGCTTGAGACACACGCCCGAGCCCGTCTGTACTGGAGCAGAGGAAAGAAGGGTGTGTCCCCCTGGACTTCTCTGGCAAGACAGCAGGCCCAGAACGCTGCCTAGGATCGGGGAGTGTGAGTGGATTCTGGACAACCTCAGAGGCAGGCTGGTCACGGTCAAATACGTGAAGACTCCACAGAGCTTCTTGAAGCTCAGATATAATTGCATCAATGTTGCTGGGGGAGGGGAGGAGCTAAGATGGCGGAGGAATAGGACGGGGAGAACACTTTCTCCCCCACAAATTCATCAAAAGAACATTTAAACACCAAGTAAATTCCGCAAAACAACTTCTGAATGCCGGCAGAGGACATCAGGCACCCAGAAAAGCAGCCCATTGTCTTTGAAAGGAGGTAGACAAAAATATAAAAGACAAAAAAAGAGACAAAAGAGGGAGGGACGGAGCTCCATCCCAGGAAGGGAGTCTTAAAAAGAAAGAAGTTTCCAAACACCAGGAAACATTCTCACTGCCGAGTCTGTGCCGAGCCTTGGAAGCACAGAGGGCAACATAACAGGGAGGAAAA
Organism: Tragelaphus eurycerus; assembly: GCA_935064755.1. Classification (NCBI taxonomy): domain Eukaryota; kingdom Metazoa; phylum Chordata; class Mammalia; order Artiodactyla; family Bovidae; genus Tragelaphus; species Tragelaphus eurycerus. The sequence continues at coordinate 9,964,069 of CAKXYN010000075.1, read as the reverse complement.
ATAAATAAACAATTAAAACCCACAGATTATGAGCCCAACGGTAACTCCCCCAGCAGAGAAGCAGTGCAGACTCCTGCACCCGCCACTAGCAAGCAGGGACTGGGCAGGGAGGCGCGGCGCGGGCTGCATTGCTTAGAGTAAGGATCTGGCCTGAATATCCTGAGCGCTACATGAGCGAAATAATTTGGGCTAGCAAACCAGACTGTGGGATATCTACCACACGAAAAGCCAGCCCTAACCTAAGACACCACCAGGCCCATGCACGGAACAAAGGACTGTACAGAGATAGCCGGCTGCAGACCGTTCCCCTCCAGTGACAGGCAGCCAGAGACGGAGGGGGGCAATCGCAGCCCCAGAGAGACATTATCTACAAAACTGTAAGGAGGCTTCTTTGCTAACTAAAACTTCTTGGGGTTCTGGACAGTCAACATCCACCTGAGACGGTGTGCCGGTTGTACACCCAGATAACCAAGCAGCGGGAGGCGATAAGTCGCAGTAACCACGCTCACCAAACACCTCATCACCTGCACTGCTCGGACCTGGGAAGGGCACAAAACGCAGGCCCAACCGAGTCTGTGCATCTGAGGACTACCCGAGTGCCTGAACCTGAGCAGTTTAGACCTGGGAGGTGCAAGCAGCCCAGGGCCAGCCACGGATGGTTCCCGGCCGAACAACCTAGAGCCTAAGCAGTGTGGGCAGGGAGGCTACACGCCCCGTGAGCAGGGGCAGGCCCAGTGTGGCTAAGGCACTGCGAGCACACGCCAGTATTATTTATTTGCAGCGTCCCTCCCTCCCTACCCAACCCGACTGAACAAGTGAGCCTTAAAAAAAAAAAAAAAGGTATCCACCACCACCCTCTTTGTACCAGGGCGGAAATCAGACACTGAAGAGACCAGCAAACAGAAGAAGCTATATAACAGAGGGAACCGCCTTGAAGCTACAGGCAATAGATTAAAACCCCGTGGTTAGTACCGACTACATAGGAAGGGGCCTATAGATCTTCAGAAATATAAGCCAGAACAAGGAACTAGCCGAAAATGAACTGAACCCACAATATCCACAACAACATCAGAGAAAGCCTTATATATATTTTTACTATTTTTACAATCATTCTTTCTTTTTTTTTTTATTTTTTTTTAACTTTTTAAGTCCTCTATTACTCCTTTAATTTTCACTTTTATAACCTACTATTACTTTGCAAAATAAAAAAACCCTTTTTTTTTTAAAAAAAAGCAAACTTGATATATATATTTTTTATAACTTTTGTAACCTTGTTTTTTTTTTTCTTTTTCTCTTTCTTTCTTTCTTTCTTTTTTTTTTTCTTATTTTCTTTAACATTGTATTTTTGAAATTCCAAACTCTACTCTCGATTTTTAATTTTAGCTTTTTGGTATTTGTTATCAATTTTGTACCTATTTTTTTTTTTTTATAACTTTTGTGACTTCTTTTCTCTCTCTCTTTCTTTCTCTTCAACTTTTCTTTAACATTGTATTCCTGAAATTCCAAACTCTAGATTCTTAATTTATGCTTTTTGGTATTTGTTATCAATTTTGTACCTATATCTTCTTTATAATTTTTGTGACTTTGTTTGGTTTTGGTTGTTTTTTTTTTCTATTTCTTTCTCTTCTTCTTTTCTTTAATATTGTATTTTTGAAATTCCAAACTCTACTCTAGATTTTTAACTTTTGCTTTTTGGTATTTGTTATCAATTTTGTACCTATATTTTCTTTATAATTTTTGTGACTCTTTTTTTTTCTTTTTCTTTTCCTCTCTTTCTTTTCCTTCTTATTTTCTTTAACATTGTATTTTTGAAATTCCAAACTCTACTCTAGATTTTTAATTTTTGCTTTTACGTATTTGTTACCAATTTTGTATCTTTAAGAACCCAATCTTCAGTACCCGTTTTTTACTAGCGAGCGAGATTACTGGCTTGACTGCTCTCTCCCTCTTCGGACTCTCCTTTTTCTCCACCAGGTCGCCTGTGTCTCCTCCCTAACCCCTCTCTACTCTACCCAACTCTGTGAATTTCTGTGTGTTCCAGACGGTGGAGAACACTTAGGGAACTGATTACAGGCTGGATCTGTCTCTCTCCTTTTCATTCTCTCCTTTTATCCTCCTGGCCACCTCTGTCTCCTTCCTCCCTCTTTTCTTCTCTGTATAACTCCATGAACATCTCTGAGAAGTCCAGCTGTGGAGCACATAAGGAAGTGATTACTGGCTAGCCCACTCTCTCCTCTATTGATTCCACCTTATCTCATTCGGGTCACCTCTAACTCCCTCCTCCCTCTTCTCTTCTCCATGTAACGCTGTGAACTTCTCTGGGTGACCCTCACGGTGGAGAAACTTTTCATCTTTAACTTAGATGTTTTATCAATGGTGCTATATAGAAGGAGAAGTTTTGAGACTACTGTAAAAATAAGACCAATAACTGGAAGCAGGAGGTTTAAGTCCAAACCCTGACTTCAGGGAACATTAATTGACAGGAGCTCATCAAATGCCTCCATACCTACACTGAAACCAAGCACCACACAAGGGCCAACACGTTCCAGGGCAAGACATACCAAGCAAATTCTCCAGCAACACAGGAACACAGCCCTGAGCTCCAATATACAGGCTGCCCAAAGTCACCCCAAAACCATAGACATCTCATAACTCATTACTGGACATTTCATTGCACTCCAGAGAGAAAAAATCCAGCTCCACCCACCAGAACACAGACACAAGCTTTCCTAACCAAGAAACCTTGACAAGCCACCTGCACAAACTTACACACAGTGAGGAAACGCCACAATAAAGAGAACTCCACAGACTGCCAGAATACAGTAAGGACACCCCAAACTCAGCAATTTAAACAAGATGAAGAGACAGAGGAATACACAGCAGGTAAAGGAACAGAATAAATGCCCACCAAAACAAACAAAAGAGGAAGAGATAGGGAATCTACACGATAAAGAATTCCGAATAATGATAGTGAAATTGATCCAAAATCTTGAAATCAAAATGGAACCACAGATAAATAACCTTGAGACAAGGATTGAGAAGATGCAAGAAAGGTTTAACAAGGACCTGCTAAGTCACTTCAGTCGTGTCTGACTCTGTGCGACCCCATAGACGGCAGCCCACCAGGCTCCCCCGCCCCTGGGATTCTCCAGGCAAGAACACTGGAGTGGGTTGTCATTTCCTTCTCCAATGCACGAAAGTGAAAAGTGAAAGTGAAGTCGCTCAGTCGTGTCCGACTGTTAGCGACCCCATGGACTGCAGCCTACCAGGCTCCTCCATCCATGGGATTTTCCAGGCAAAAGTACTGGGGTGGGGTGCCATTGCCTTCCCCGAGGTCCTTTAACAAGGACCTAGAAGGAATAAAAAAGAGTCAACATATAATGAATAATGCAATAAATGAGATCAAAAACACTCTGGAAGCAACAAATAGTAGAATAACAGAAGCAAAAGATAGGATTAGTGAATTAGAAGATAGAATGGTAGAAATAAATGAATTAGAGAGGAAAAAAGAAAAACAAATTAAAAGAAATGAGGACAATCTCAGAGACCACCAGGACAATGTTAAACACTACAACATTCGAATCATAGGGGTCCCAGAAGAAGACAAAAAGAAAGACCATGAGAAAATACTTGAGGAGATAATAGTTGAAAATTTCCCTAAAATGGGGAAGGAAATATGTTGGGAGCCACCGAGAGGCACTCTACTCATGACAAAGGTCATGAGGAAGGAGGCTTGGCAAACGCAATGGCAAGATCAAGCCTCAGGAGTCCTCTCGGATATTCTCGAGCATCTATCCCCCAAAAACCAGAGTCTGCCTACTTTACTGCTTTGTGCTCTCACCTCTGACTTTACGGGGTGCTGTCCCCCACCACCATCTCCCTCTCTCTAATAACGAATTAACTTACAGCTCCAATTAATAAAGTTCTTAGGCATTAGGAGTGTTCAAATCCAAACCCCTCAGATAGCTCTCTAACTGGCCTGACAAGTTTACCCGGACACCTATAGCTATGCATATGATTGTTTACAGTCTCTCAGCCGTGAGAGGCATGGGAAGCTTAAGATATTCAAATAGCTTAGAGCCTCACAGCGAGTTAAAAACTATCAAAATAAAAACTAGTTCATTAATGAGCCAATGCTTTTTGCCAAGTTTTCACATCCCCCGTTTTGTATCCTTGAATGTGTATAGTTGATTTGTAGAAAAAATAAGTAGTGGCCTTGGTGCTAGTAACTTTAGACCCTTAAGGTAATAAATTCTTTTCTTTGTTGTAAACCCATTGCGCCTCCCCCTATAGGAATGCAAGTTTATCTAACTTCGGATGAAGACGGCGCCAAACCTTAAAATAATTATTCTTAGAGAAAATAAGTCTTGCGGCTGACAAACCTTTGTCAAGAGTCATAAAATGTTAATAGGCCTTCTGGCCAGAAGATGATGTAAATCACCTGAACCATTTGTATGCGATAAATTTGCAGGAAAGAAACCCTGGTTTTTGATAAGGATCAAAAACTGCTGACTTTGCATCCCCTATTATCCTCTATGTGTAACTTAGGGTATAAAAGCCCCTGTTGAAAATAAAGCTACGGGCCTTGCTCACTAGAGCTTGGTCTCCCCATGTCATTCTTTCTCTCAATTTCCATTTCCAGCTGAAGTCTCCATCTGAAGCGCGGAACCCACCAAGCTTGCTAATCATGCCTGGGCTTCTAAGACCCACTCGAGAAAATGCCTATGGTGGGGCACTTTCCACTATTCGAGCGGGCGCCTGCGGCCTACGCAAGTGGTGCAAACTTCTTGTCTTGAAGTTTTATTGGTCTCCCGTGTAAACCAAGCTACTCAGCCTCTTCTGTTCTCTGAATATTCCTACTGAGCTATCCTTTAATTACTCTTAATGTCTCCAATTGATACGTAAATGAGTCGCTGATGCCGTCCACCCTCCGAAGACCCTGGATCAGCCGGGGCTGGACCCCGGTAGAAATAATCACTCGAGTCCAAGAAACCCAGAGAGTCCCAAACAGGATAAACCCAAGGTGAAACACCCCAAGACACATATTAATCAAATTAACAAAGATCAAACACAAAGAACAAATATTAAAAGCAGCAAGGGAAAAACAACAAATAACACACAAGGGTATTCCCATAAGAATAACAGCTGATTTTCAATAGAAATTCTCCAAGCCAGGAGGGAATGGCAAGACATACTTAAAGTGATGAAAGAAAATAACCTACAGCCCAGATTATTGCACCCAGGAAGGATCTCATTCAAATATGAAGGAGAAATCAAAAGCTTTACAGACAAGCAAAAGCTGAGAGAATTCAGCACCACCAAACCAGCTCTCCAACAAATACTAAAGGATATTCTCTAGACAGGAAACACAAAAAGGGTATATAAATTCGAACCCAAAACAATAAAGGAAATGGCAACGGGATCATACTTATCAATAATTACCTTAAACGTAAATGAGTTGAATGCCCCGATCAAAAGACAAAGATTGGCTGAATGGATACAAAAAGAAGACCCCTACATATGTTGTCTACAAGAGACCCACCTCAAAACAAGGGACACATACAGACTGAAAGTGAAGGGCTGGAAAAAGATTTTCCATGCAAATAGGGACCAAAAGAAAGCAGGAGTAGCAATACTCATATTAGATAAAATAGACTTTAAAACAAAGGTTGTGAAAAGAGACAAAGAAGGTCACTACGTAATGATCAAAGGATCAATCCAAGAAGAAGATATAACAATTATAAATATATATGCACCCAACATAGGAACACCGCAATATGTAAGACAAACACTAACAAGTATGAAAGGAGAAATTAACAATAACACAATAATAGTGGGAGACTTTAACACCACTCACACCAATGGATAGATCAACTAAACAGAAAATTAACAAGGAAACACAAACTTTAAACGATACAACAGACCAGTTAGACCTAATTGATATCTATAGGACATTTCATCCCAAGACAATGAATTTCACCTTTTTCTCAAGCGCACATGGAACCTTCTCCAAGATAGACCACATCCTGGGCCATAAATCTAGCCTTGGTAAGTTCAGAAAAGTTGAAATCATTCCAAGCATCTTTTCTGACCACAATGCAGTAAGATTAGATCTCAATAACAGGAGAAAAACTATTAAAAATTCCAACATATGGAGGCTGAACAACACGCTGCTGATTAACCAACAAATCACAGAAGAAATCAAAATCGGCATAGAAACGAATGAAAATGAAAACACAACAACCCAAAACCTGTGGGACACTGTAAAAGCAGTCCTAAGAGGAAAGTTCATAGCAATACAGGCATACCTCAAGAAACAAGACAAAAGTCAAATAAACACCTAAAGCAACTAGAAAAGGAAGAAATGAAGAACCCCAAGGTTAGTAGAAGGAAAGAAATCTTAAAAATTAGGGCAGAAATAAATGCAAAAGAAACAAAAGAGACCATAGCAAAAATCAACAAAGCCAAAAGCTGGTTCTTTGAAAGGATAAATAAAATTGACAAACCATTAGCCAGACTCATCAAGAAACAAAGGGAGAAAAATTAAATCAATAAAATTAGAAATGAAAATGGAGAGATCACAACAGACAACACAGAAATACAAAGGATTATAAGAGACTACTATCAGCAATTATACGCCAATAAAATGGACAACGTGGAAGAAATGGACAAATTCTTAGAAAAGTACAACTTTCCAAAACTGGACCAGGAAGAAATAGAAAATCTTAACAGACCCATCACAAGCACGGAAATTGAAACTGTAATCAGAAATCTTCCAGCAAACAATAGCCCAGGTCCAGACTGCTTCACAGCTGAATTCTAAAGTTAAGCAAAATAAAATTAAAAAAAAAAAAATTAGAGAAGAGCTAACACCTATCCTACTCAAACTCTTCCAGAAAATTGCAGAGGAAGGCAAACTTCCAAACTCATTCTATGAGGCCCCCATCACTCTAATATCAAAACCTGACAAAGATGCCACAAAAAAAGAAAACTACAGGCCAATATCACTGATGAACATAGATGCAAAAATCCTTAACAAAATTCTAGCAATCAGAATCCAACAACACATTAAAAAGATCATACACCATGACCAAGTGGGCTTTATCCCAGGAATGCAAGGATTCTTCAATATCCGCAAATCAATCAATGTAATACACCACATTAACAAATTGAAAAATAAAAACCATATGATTATATCATAGATGCAGAGAAAGCCTTTGACAAAATTCAACATCCATTTATGATAAAAAAAAAACTCTCCAGAAAGCAGGAATAGAAGGAACATACCTCAACATAATAAAAGCTATATATGACAAACCCACAGCAAACATTATCCTCAATGGTGAAAAATTGAAAGCATTTCCTCTAAAGTCAGGAACAAGACAAGGATGCCCACTTTCACCATTACTATTCAACATAGTTTTGGAAGTTTTGGCCACAGCAATCAGAGCATAAAAAGAAATAAAAGGAATCCAAATTGGAAAAGAAGTAAAACTCTCACTGTTTGCAGATGACATGATTCTCTACATAGAAAACCCTAAAGACTCCACCAGAAAATTACTAGAGCTAATCAATGAATATAGTAAAGTTGCAGGATATGAAATCAACACACAGAAATCCCTTGCATTCCTGTACACTAATAATGAGAAAATAGAAAGAGAAATTAAGGAAACAATTCCATTCACCATTGCAGTGAAAAGAATAAAATACTTAGGAATGCTGCTGCTGCTGCTGCTAAGTCGCTTCAGTCGTGTCCGACTCTGTGCGACCCCATAGACGGAAGCTCACCAGGCTCCCCTGTCCCTGGGATTCTCCAGGCAAAAACACTGGAGTGGGTTGCCATTTCCTTCTCCAATGCAGGAAAGTGAAAAGTGAAAGTAAAGTCGCTCAGTCGTGTCCGACTCCCAGCGACCCCATGGACTGGAGCCCACCAGGCTCCCCCGTCCATGGGACCCTCCAGGCAAAAGTACCGGGGTGGGATGCCATTGCCTTCCCCACTTAAGAATATATCTACCTAAAGAAACTAAAAAACCTGTATATAGAAAACTATAAAACACTGGTGAAAGAAATCGAAGAGTACACTAATAGATGGAGAAATATACCATGTTCATGGATTGGAAGAATCAATATAGTGAAAATGAGTATACTACCCAAAGCAATTTATAGATTCAATGCAATCCTTATCAAGCTACCAATGGTATTCTTCACAGAGCTAGAACAAATAATTTCACAATTTGTATGGAAATACAAAAAACCTCGAATAGCCAAAGCTATCTTGAGAAAGAAGAATGGAACTGGAGGAATCAACCTGCCTGACTTCAGGCTCTACTACAAAGCCACAATCATCAAGACAGTATGGTACTGGCACAAAGACAGAAATATAGATCAATGGAACAAAATAGAAAGCCCAGAGATAAATCCACGCACATATGGACACCTTATCTTTGACAAAGGAGGCAAGAATATACAATGGATTAAAGACAATCTCTTTAACAAGTGGTGCTGGGAAAACTGGTCAACCACTTGTAAAAGAATGAAACTAGAGCCCTTTCTAACACCATACACAAAAACAAACTCAAAATGGATTAAAGATCTAAATGTAAGACCAGAATCTATAAAACTCCTAGAGGAAAACATAGGCAAAACACTCTCTGACATACATCACAGCAGGATCCTCTATGACCCACCTCCCAGAATATTGGAAATAAAATCAAAAATAAACAAATGGGACCTAATTAAACTTAAAAGCTTCTGCACAACAAAAGAAACTATAAGCAAGGTGAAAAGACAGCCTTCAGAATGGGAGAAAATAATAGCAAATGAAGCAACAGGCAAACAACTAATCTCAAAAATATACAAGCACCTCCTACAGCTCAATTCCAGAAAAATAGATGACCCCAAAAAACGGGCCAAAGAGATAAATAGACATTTCTCCAAAGAAGACATACAGATGGCTAACAAACACATGAAAAGATGCTGAACATCACTCATTATCAGAGAAATGCAAATCAAAACCACTATGAGGTACCATTTCACGCCAGTCAGAATGACTGCGATCCAAAAGTCTACAAGCAATAAATGCTGGAGAGGGTGTGGAAAAAAGGGAACCCTCTTACACCTCATTCCACTGTTGGTGGGAATGCAAACTAGTACAGCCACTATGGAGAATAGCGTGGAGATTCCTTAAAAAACTGGAAACAGAACTGCCTTATGATCCAGCAATCCCACTGCTGGGCATACACACTGAGGAAAGCAGAATTGAAAGAGACACGTGTACCCCAATGTTCATCACAGCACTGTTTACAATAGCCAGGACATGGAAGCAACCTAGATGTCCATCAGCAGATGAATGGATAGGAAAGCTGTGGTACATATACACAATGGAGTATTACTCAGCCATTAAAAAGAATACATTTGAATCAGTTCTAATGAGATGGATGAAACTGGAGCCTATTATACAGAGTGAAGTAAGCCAGAAAGAAAAACACCAATACAGTATACTAATGCATATATATGGTATTTAGAAAGATGGTAACAATAACCCTGTATACAAGACAGCAAAAGAGACACTGATGTATAGAACAGTTTTTTGGACTCTGTGGGAGAGGGAGAGGGTGAGATGATTTGGGAGAATGGCATTGAAATATGTATAATATCATATATTAAACAAGTCGCCAGTCCAGGTTCGATACACGATACTGAATGCTTGGGGCTGGTGCACTGGGACGACCCACAGGGATGGTATGGGGAGGGAGGGGGATGGGGAACACATTATACCTGTGGCAGATTCATTTTGATATATGGCAAAACCAATACAATATTGTAAAGTTAAATAAAATAAAATTTTAAAAAAAATGTTGCTGGGGGAAAAACTAGAATAAGCTCCCACTCAGGGACTTTAGCACTCACAATACTTTGAAGGATTCACTTGTAGAGAAGGTCCATAAAGCCAGAAGATAATTATAAACTATCAGAATTCTAGGACTGAATAAGGCTATGTCTGTGGAAATCCTTCATAAAACACAGCCCACCATAAGTACATAAAGTGTCAACAAACACCTGTTAGGAAAGGCGATACCACACTTACCTATGATCGGTGTGAGACATGACATTCTCGCTCCTTACCCATCACCCCCTTATCTGCTATCTCTCTCTTTTTGTTTTATGGGTTTTTTTAATAATGCTACATTTTAATCATAGCAAAGGTAGAATTTTAAGAAATATTTTTAATTTCAAGAAATATATTCAGCAAGCATATATATCTTCAGGCTATGCTAAATACAGGTCCCGTTTCATAAAGTTATTCATACATTAGTTCTCCCACAGATTTAACTGGCAACCATCAGTTATTGCAAGGAAAGAAACCAAGGAGGGGAAATGCTTTCCAATGAGGCCTGTGTCAAAAGCAGTAATCAAATAAAAATTCAGGGGATGTTCTGATATCAGGATCAGGAGGACTCGTTTGTTCACATCTGTTAAATTTACGGTGCTTAACTTTTCAACACTGAGACTGTCAAATTTCCAGGAAATGTTTTATTCTCTCAGTTTCCTTTGTCTGCAAAATGAAGCCATCACTGAACTATTTCCAAGGAAATCCCAGTGGAGATCTTTATAGACAGAGAGGTAATTGCATAGATGGAATGAATTGGCTCTGAGTCTTCCTACATGTGGTAAGGCAAATAATATTCTGATTTACAGAAGTTAGTAAATTTGGGGTTTGAGAGTTAAAAGCCAGAGTCATGTTTAGGCTTATAGTGAAAAAGAAAGCAAAGGAGAGCAAGGGAGAGAAAACAAGTTAAAGTATACTTTTCTGAAGCAGTGTTCAAAAAGGCTGCTGCTGCTGCTGCTAAGTCGCTTCAGTCGTGTCCGACTCTGTGCGACCCCATAGACGGAAGCTCACCAGGCTCCCCCGTCCCTGGGATTCTCCAGGCAAGAACACTGGAGTGGGTTGCCATTTCCTTCTCCAATGCATGAAAGTGAAAAGTGAAAGTGAAATCGCTCAGTCGTGTCCGACTCTTAGGGACCCCATGGACTGGAGCCCACCAGGATCCTCTGTCCATGGGATTTTCCAGGGAAAAGTACTGGGGTGGGGTGCCATTGCCTTCCCCATCAAAAAGTCTATATTTTGCTAAATATTAAAGAGCTCAAGTTATGCCAAACTTTTATAAATTGGAAACAAAAAAAATCTATTCATTTGCTTAGAAATGTCTCTGATATAAAGGACTTACATTTTGATGAGTAATTCATTTTTATATTTAATTTTTATCTTTTCTAAAAAGTTTTGAAAATTTGCCTACCCCATATTCTGTATCTTTAAAAACTAGGAACTCTTTTTTTCCTAGTTCACACTTTTTGCTTTCATTGTAGGTCCACAATTCATCTGCCATTATTGTTTGTACGTATGAGGCTCAGTTCAGTTCAGTGGCTCAGTCATGACCGACTGTGACCCCATGGACTACAGCACACCAGGCTCCCCTGTCCATCACCACTCCCAGAGCTTACTCAAACTCATGTCCATCAAGTCGGTGATGCCATCCAACTGTCTCATCTTCTGTCATCCCTTTCTCCTCCTGCCTTCCCAGCATCAGGGTCTTTTCCAATGAGTCAGTTCTTTGCATCAGGTGGCCAAAATATTGGAGCTTCAGCTTCAGAATCAGTTCCTCCAATGAATGTTCAGGACTGATTTCCTTTAGGAGTGATGGGTTTGATCTCCTTGCAGTCCAAGGGACTTTCAAGAGTCTTCTCCAACACCATGGTTCAAAAGCATTCGGCACTCAGCATTCTTTATGGTCCAACTCTCACATCCATACATGACTACTGGAAAAACCATAGCTTTGACTAGATGGACTTTTGTTGGCAAAGTAATATCTCTGCTTTTTAATATGCTATCTAGGTTTGTCATAGCTTTTCTTCCAAGGAGCAAGCATCTTTTAATTTCATGGCTGCAGTCACCATCTGCAGTGGTTTTGGACCCCAGAAAAATAAAGTCTCTCACTGTTTCCATTGTTTCCCCATCTATTTGCCATGAAGAGATGGGACCAGATACCATGATCATCATTTTTTGAATGCTGAGTTTTGGGGTTTTACTTTTATTTATTTATTTTAATTAGAGGCTAATTACTTTACAATATTGTATTGGTTTTGCCATACATCAACATGAATGCTGAGTTTTAAGCCAGCTTTTTCACTCTTCTTTCACTTTCATCAAGAGGCTCTTTAGTTCTTCTTCCCTTTCTGCCGTAAGGGTGGTGTCATCTGCATATCTGAGGTTATTGATATTTCTCCCAGCAATCTTGATTCAAGCTTGTGCTTCAGCCAGCCTGGAATTTTGCATAATGTACTCTGTATAGAAGTTAAATAAGCAGGGTGACAATATACAGCTTTGATGTATTCCTTTCCCAATTTAGAACCAGTCTGTTTTTCCATGTCTGGTTCTAACTGTTGCTTCTTGACCTGCATACAGATTTGTCAGGAGGCAAGTAAGGTGATCTGGTATTTCCATCTCTTGAAAAATTTTCCACAGTTTGTTGTGATCCACACAGTCAAAGGCTTTGGAGTAGTCAATAAAGCAGAAGTAGATGTTTTTCTGGTAGTCTCTTGCTTTTTCAATGATTCAGCAGATGTTGGCAATTTGATCTCTGGTTCCTCTGCCTTTTCTAAATCCAGCTTGAACATCTAGAATTTCATGGTTCACGTACTGTTGAAGCCTGGCTTGAAGAAGTCTGAGCATTACTTTGCTAGCATGTGAGATGAGGGCAACTGTGCAGTATTTTGAACATTCTTTGGCATTGCTTTTCTCTGGGATTGGAATGAAAACTGACCTTTTCCAGTCCTGTGGCCACTGCTGAGTTTTCCAAATTTGCTGGCATATTGAGTGTAGCACTTTCACAGCATCATCTTTTAGGATCTGAAATAGCTCAACTGGAATTCCATCACCTCCACTAGCTTTGTTCGTAGTGATGCTTTCTAAGATCCACTTGACTTCACATTACAGGATGTCTGGCTCTAGGTGAGTGATCACACCATCGTGATTATCTGGGTCATGAAGATCTTTTTTATATAGCTTTTCTGTGCATTCTTGCCAGCTCTTCTTAATATCTTCTGCTTCTATTAGGTCCATAGCATTTCTATCCTTTATTGTGCCCATCTTTGCATGAAATGTTCCCTTGGTATCTTTAATGTTCTTGAAGAGAGCTCTAGTCTTTCCCATTCTATTGTTTTCCTCTATTTCTTTGCATTGATTGCTGAGAAGGCTTTCTAAACTCTTCTTGTTATTCTTTGGAACTCTGCATTCAGATGGGTATATCTTTCCTTTTCTCCTTTGCCTTTAGCTTCTCTTCTTTTCTCAACTATTTGTATGGCCTCCTCAGACAACTATTTTGCCTTTTTGCATTTCTTTTTCTTGGGGATGGTTTTGATCACCATCTCCTATACAATGTCATGAACCTCAGTCCATAGTTCCTCAGGCACTCTGTCTGTCAAATCTAATGCTGAGGTATTTACAAGTTTTTACTTGGTTAACCAATTGTTCCAGAACCATTTATAAAAAACACTTTCATATTTTTTACTGAATCTTTTTGTGACCTTGTGCAAAATTAACTTACTTCATCCATGTAGGACTATTTCTGGACTCTGCTTTATTTCATTGGTCTATCGATCCCATTGGTTTACCCCATGCCACAAACACCATTTAATTATTGTAATTTTTTAATAAGTCTTGAAATCAGTGAAAAATCATTAGTAAAAGCCCTTCAACTTACTCTTCTTCCACAAAATGTTCTTGGCTATTCTAGGCTTTTTGCATTGTCATATAAATTTTAGAATTAGTATGTTAATTTCTTTTAAAAAAAATCAGAAGCAGAGTTTGCATCTAGCCTTAAACAGTGAACTTCATGACTTTTCCAAGAGGTAGAAATATTATATATCTTTTTTAAGCCACTCTCATTTTTTATGTCTTTCCCTGAAAACCAATCTAACTGATAAAACTTTTGTTGGCTCTGATGGACCACTTGCCAAACCCTGGGCCAACTACCATGGACAGGAATTATGAATGAAACAGCTCCATCAGAGGCCCCAAGAACTGACTATGGAGAAGAGATGGATCTCCAGGGAAATCAGGCTGTAAGTTAGAATCAGAAGGATGAGGGGTGGGTACCACAGTGTACATCTACCACCTGAAAAACACAGTCCCTAGATTAAACAGGCTGGAGGAGACACATGCCTTGATTTGTCTTGTGTCTTATGTTTAATACCATCTCTTTTTGAAGAGATTCATTTTGTTGTTTTTGAAAGAAATTCATTCGGTTAAAATGTGCTTCTAGCCATTGAGATGCTTATATATTCTGAAATACAAATAATAGCCCTCAGAGCAAAGCATGTGGAAGAGACCTAACTACATAGTGCCCCCAGAGATCCCAAAGCATGTTTGACTGAAGAATTGGCAAGTAGCTGAGCCAGATTATCGGGAAAGCCAGAAGTCAATTTTGTGAAAACAAACTCTAACACCCACCGAATGAGGAGTCCTCAAAGGGTGCTTCATGTGTTTGCTGCCTTGCCTATTTTTTCTTGATTTGCACTAACCATACAAGTTTCAACAAAAATGGGAAGGGAAATATTTTCAGATCGGAAACTTACTATTGCAATCTTAGTTTAAAAACCAAGTGCTGATGGGATGGCTTCTGCCAAATATTTTCTGAAAACCCAGATGAAGTTAGGAAACATGGATGTGGCAGATGTACAAAGCCCAAAGCAAAACCGAGGCCAGTCTCCTTATTAATGCCTGACAACACTGCGTGAACATTATAATTGGAATGCACTGTTGAGAGATGACTCAAGTAATCCGGTTGGCAGAAGATCTAAATTCCTTGGAAATGCCTTCCAGCCTGGGTTGAACTCCTTGTTAGGAGCTAGGCAGCTGAGCTTCGCAGTATACAGCTGCTGAGCTTCATAGTATACAGCCACAGGATGAGAATGAGACATTACCCACCTATTAAATGCAAGGCTGCTTCAGTAGCTGCTTGATTACAGCATTCTGAGGATTACGCCCTCCTCTTTCTTCTTTGCCCATCTCTGATTCCATCAAGCACCAGTAGAGCACCAGCCCCCTCATTTTCAGACAAGGAAACTTGCAAATAAACCCTCTAGAAATGTTCTCATGTATGAGATAACTTCTTTGCCCTTGTTGTTCACATTTAGTCACTAAGTCATGTCCGACTCTTTGCATGAACTACAGCACACCATGAACTACAGCATGCCAGGCTTCCCTGTCCTTCACCATCATCCAGAATTTGCTCAAACTCATGTTCATTGAGTCAATGATGCTATCCAGCCATCTCAATCTCTGACACTCCCTTCTCCTCTTGCCCATCTTTCCCATCCTCATGGTCTTTTTCAGTGAGTCATCTCTTCATGTCAGGTGGCCAGAGTTTTGGAGCTTAAGTTTCAGCGTCAGTCATTCCAGGGTTGGTTTCCTTTAGGATTGACTGGTTTGATCTCCCTGCAATTCAAGGGACTCTCAAGAGCCTTCTCCAGCACTACAGTTTGAAGGCACTGACTCTTTATTATTCAGCCTTCTTTATGGTCCAAGCCTCACATCCATACATGACTACTGGAAAAACCGTAGCTTTGACTAAATATGGACTATTGTTAGCAAGGTGATGTCTCTGCTTTTTAATACACTGTCTAGGTTTGTCATAGCTTTTCACCCAAAGAGCAAGCATTTTTTAATTTTGTGGTTGCAGTTACCATCTGCAGCGATTTTGGAGCCTAAGAAAATAAATCTGTCACTGTTTCCCATTTTTCCCCTCTGTTTGCCATGAAGTGATGGGACTGGATGCCATGATCTTAGTTTTTTGAATGTTGGATTGTAAGCCTGTTTTTTCACTGTCCTCTTTCATCTTCATCAAGAGGATGAATTTACTTTTTAGTTTCTCTTCACTTTCTGCTATCAGTGGTATCATCTGCATATATGAGGTTGTTGATATATCTCCCGGCAATCTTTTTTTTTTTTTATATTTTATGCTTTGGTTTTCTTTTTTTTTATTGAAGGATAATTGCTTTACAGAATTTTGTTGTTTTCTGTCAAACCTCAACATGAATCAACCATAAGTATACATATATCCCCTACCTTTTGAGCCTCTTTCCCATCTCCCTGCCCATCCCACCCTCCTAGGTTGATACAGAGTTACTGTTTGAGTTTCCTGAGACATACAACAAATTCCCACTGGCTGTCTATTTTACATATGGCAATGTAAGTTTCCATGTTACTTTTTCCAAGATCTCACCCTCTCCTCCCCTCTCGCCATGTCCATAAGTCTGTTCTCTATGTCTGTTTCTCCACTGCTGCCCTGTAAATAAGTACTTCAGTACCATTTTTCTAGATTCCATATATATGCGTTAGAATATGACATTTATCTTTCTCTTTCTGACTCACTTCACTCTGTATAATAGGTTCTAGGTTTATTCACCTCATTAGAAATGACTCAAATGTGTTCCTTTTTATGGCTGAGTAATATTCCATTGTGTATATGTACCACAACTTCTTTACCCATTTATCTGTCAATGGACATCTAGGCTGCTTCCATGTTCTAGCTATTGTAAATAATGCTACAATGAACAATGGGATAAATGTGCTTTTAAAATTTTTGTTTCCTCAGGGTATATGCCTAGGAGTGGGGTTGCTGGGTCATATGGCGGTTTTATTCCTAGTTTTTTAAGGAATCTCCATACTGTCTTCCATAGTAGCTGTATCAATTTACATTCCCACCAACAGTGCAAGAGCATTCCCTTTTCTCCACACCCTTTCCAGCATTTATTGTTTGTAGACTTTTTGATGATGGTCATTCTGAACAGAGTGAGGTGATATATCTCATCATAGTTTTGATGTGCATTTCTCCATGCAAATGGGAAGCAAAAGAAAGCTGGAGTAACAATCCTCATATCATACAAAATAGACCTTAAAATAAAGAAGATTGCAAGAGATAAGGAAGGACACTACATAATGATCAAGGGATCAATCCAAGAGGAAGACATAACAATTGTAAATATCTATGCACCCAACATAGGAGAACCTCAATACATAAGACAAACACTAACAGACATAAAAGGAGAACTTGACAGTAACACAGTAATAGTAGGAGACTTTAACACCCCCTTCACACCAATAGACAGATCATCAAAACAGAAAATTAATAAGGAAACACAAATCTTAAATGATACATTAGATGAAATGGATCTCATTGATATCTTCAGTACATTCCATTCAAATGCAAAAGAATACACCTTCTTCTCAAATGCACATGGAACATTCTCCAGGATAGACCACATCTTGGGTCACAAATCAAACCTCAGTAAATTTAAGAAAATTGAAATCATGTCAAGCATCTTCTCTAACCACCATGCTATGAGACTAGATATCAGATCAGATCAGATCAGATCAGATCACTCAGTCATGTCCGACTCTTTGCAACCCCATGAATCACATTACACCAGGCCTCCCTGTCCATCACCAACTCCCGGAGTTCACCCAGACTCACGTCCATCGAGTCAGTGATGCCATCCAGCCATCTCATCCTCTGTCGTCCCCTTCTCCTCCTGCCCCCAATCCCTCCCAGCATCAGAGTCTTTTCCAATGAGTCAACTCTTTGCATGAGGTGGCCAAAGTACTGGAGTTTCAGCTTTAGCATCATTCCTTCCAAAGAAATCCCAGGGCTGATCTCCTTTAGAATGGACTGGTTGGATCTCCTTGCAGTCCAAGGGACTCTCAAGAGTCTTCTCCAACACCACAGTTCAAAAGCATCAATTCTTCGGCACTCAGCCTTCTTCACAGTCCAGCTCTCACATCCATACATGACCACAGGAAAGACCATAGCCTTGACTAGACAGACCTTTTTTGGCAAAGTAATGTCTCTGCTTTTGAATATGCTATCTAGGTTGGTCATAACTTTCCTTCCAAGGAGTAAGTGTCTTTTAATTTCATGGCTGCAGTCACCATCTGCAGTGACTAGATATCAATTACAAGAAAAAAACTATAAGAAACACAAACACATGGAGATTAAACAGCACGCTTCTAAATAACCAACAGGTTACTGAAGAAATCAAAAGGGAAACTAAAAAATTTCTAGAAACAAATGACAATGAAAACACGACAACCTAAAACCTGGGTTGCAGCAAAAGCAGCTCTAAGAGGGAAGTTTATAGCAATACAGTCTTACCTCAAGAAACAAGAGAAACATCGAACAGACAACCTAACTTTACACCTGAAACAAGAAAAAGAAGAACAAAAAAAACCCCAAAATTACTAGAGGGAAAGAAATCATAAAGATCTGATCAAAAATAAATGAAAAAGAAAAGAAAGAAACAATAGTAAAGCTTAATAAAGCTAAATAAAGTTTAATATTAACAAAGCTTACTAAAACTTAATTAAGTTTAATAAAATTAGTAAAGCTTAATAAAACTAAAAGCTGGTTCTTTGAGATGATAAACAAAATTGACAAATCTTCAGCCAGAATCATCAAGAAAAAAAGAGAGAAGAATCAAATCAACAAAATTAGAAATGAAAAAGGAGAGATTGACAGACAATGCAGAAATACAAAGGAATTTAAGAGACTATTATGAACAACTATATGGCAATAAAATGGATAACCTGGAAGAAATGGACAGATTCTTAGAAAAGTTCAATCTTCTAAGACCAAACCAGGAAGAAATAGAAATTATGAACAACCCAATTACAAACACTGAAATTGAAGCTGTGATCAAAAATATCCCAGCAATCTTGATTCCAGCTTGTAAGCCATCCAGCCCAGCATTTCTCATAATGTACTCTTTGCCCTTGAACAACAGCAATAAAAAGCTTCTTGTTTTGTGATTATCTTGTTTCTTTCCATGGCTCTTATTTTTTCTTTTTCCTCTGAAATCATCTACACTGAAGCCCTCGCTATGTTTCAACCAACCAAATTTATTGAACATTAAAACAGATGAAAGACCAAAGAAGGACTTTAGTGTTGAAATGTGTGATGGACAAGATCAGACACTTGATTGAAAGCAATTAACCTGAAGTACTGTCATCAACATGATGACACTGTTTTAACTAAAAAAATCCACTTAGAGTGCTGTGCCAGAAAAATTATAGATGGAATCAAGTGGACAAGATCCCAGGCTTCATATTATAATCCCATGCTGTTTGCTTTAGATCAATTGCAACAAGTCTTCTTTGGCATCACCCATCATTTCTCCATGGATCTTAGGTGCAGATAGATCTGTGAACATCCTCAGTAATTTTTTCAGGTAGTCACAAACCCAAAAGGACATCGTGTAGTAAGGATGGAGACAAGGTCAGGGCCCTTTTTCGGAAATGAGACTGTTTCGTCCACTTTGCTTCCTCTCTGCCTTTGATGGCACAGCTCACCCCGTAACATGGTATCTTTAGTGTCTAAGAGACTCTTTTCTTTAAGAGCTCAGAGTCAAGTTCACAACCCACTACTAGTAAAGGAATAGGATTTTATGAAGTGCCATGTCATACTCCATCTGCGTTTCCTTTTTGCTTCCTTTGCTTCTAACTTGTTTTACTTAGCAATATTATATATATATGTATATATATTATTTTCTTTCTTTCATAATATACTGCTGCTACTGCTGCTGCTGCTAAGTCATTTCAGTTGTGTCTGACTCTGTGAGACCCCATAGACGGCAGCCCACCAGGCTCTGCAGTTCCTGGGATTCTCCAGGCAAGAACACTGGAGTGGGTTGCCATTTCCCTCTCCATTGTGTGAAAGTGAAAAGTGAGAAGTCGCTCAGTCGCGTCCGACTTGTAGCGACCCCATGGACTGCAGCCTACCAGGCTCCTCCATCCATGGGATTTTCCAGGCAAGAGTACTGGAGTGGCTTGCCATTGCCTTCTCCATCATAATATACATACATTATTTATATATGTATACATATATACATATATATATGAATGCAGAGTTCCAAAGAATAACAAGAAGAGATAAGAAAGCCTTCCACAGTGATAAATGCAAAGAAATAGGGGAAAACAATAGAATGGGAAAAACTAGAGATCTCTTCAAGAAAATTAGAGATACCAAGGGAACATTTCATGCAAAGATGGGCACAATAAAGGACAGAAACGCTATGGACCTAACAGAAGCAGAAGATATCAAGAAGACATGGCAAGAATACTCAGAAGAACTATACAAAAAAGATCTTCATGACGCAGAAAACCATGACGGTGTGATCACTCACCTAGAGCCAGACATCCTAGAATGCGAAGTCAAGTGGGCCTTAGGAATCATCACTATGAACAAAGCTAGTGGAGGTGATGGAATTCCAGTTGAGCTATTCCAAATCCTGAAAGATGATGCTGTGAAAGTGCTGCACTCAATGTGCCAGCAAATTTGGAAAACTCAGCAGTGGCCACAGGACTGGAAAAGGTCAGTTTTCATTCCAATCCCAAAGAAAGACAATGCCAAAGAATGCTCAAACCACAACACAATTGCACTCATCTCACATGCTAGCAAAGTAACGCTCAAAATTCTTCAAGCCAGGCTTCAATAGTACATGAACTGTGAACTTCCAGATGTTCAAGTTGAATTTAGAAAAGGCAGAGGAACCAGAGATCCAGTTGCCAACATCCTTTGTATCATGGAAAGAGCAAGAGAGTTTCAGAAAAACATTTATTTCTGCTTTATTGACTACACCAAAGTCTTTGACTGTGTGGATCACAACAAACTTTGGAAAATTTTTCAAGAGGTGGAAATACCAGACCACTTTACCTGTCTCCTGAGAAACATTTATGCAGGTCAAGAAGCAACGTGGACATGGAACAATGGTTCAAAATTGGGAAAGGAATAGGTCAAGGTGGTGTATTGTCACCCTGCTTATTTAATTTCTGTACAGAGTACATCATGTGAACTGCCAGGCTCAATGAATCACAAGCTGGAATCAAGATTGCTGGAAGATATATCAATAACCTCAGATAGCAGATGATAACACTTTAATGACAGAAAGTGAAGAGGAACTAAAGAGCCTCTTGATGAGGTGAAAAAGGAGAGTGCAAAAGCTGGCTTAAGTCTCAGCATTCAAAAAACTAAGATCATGGCATCTGGACCCATCACTTCATAGAAAATAGAGGGAGAAAAGTGGAAAAGAGTAACAGATTTTACTTTCTTGGGCTCCAAAATCACTTTGGATGGTGTCAGCAGCCATGAAATTAAAAGATGCTTGCTCCTTGGAAGGAAAGTTACGACAAATCTAGACAGTATATATTAAAAAGCAGAGATGGCACTTTGATGACAAATGTCCATCTAGTCAAAGCTATGGTTTTTCCAGTAGTCACATATGGATGTGAGAGTTGGACTATAAAGTAGCTAAGCACCAAAGAATTGATACTTTCAAACTGTGGTGCTGGAGAAGGTTCTTGAGAGTCCCTTGGACTGCACGATCAAACCAGTCAATCTTAAAGGAAATCAGTCCTGAATATTCATTGGAAAGACTGATGCTGAAGTTGAAGCTCCAATATTTTGGCCACCTGATGCAAAGACTTGAATCACTGTAAAAGACCCTGATATTGGGAAAGATCAAAGGCAGGAGGAGAATGGGGAGATAGAGGATGAGATAGTTAGAGAGCATTACTGACTCAATGGACATGAGTTTGAGCAAACTCCTGAAGACAGTGAAGGACAGAGGAGCCTGGGGTGCTGCAGTCCATGGGGTTACAAAGAGTTGGACATGACTTAGTAAAGAACAATAGCAACAACCACTCTAAGGTCTCATATAAATTCAGGGAAGGAGGAAAATAAAAGAAGCAGGGGACGAAGGGTCTGGGAGACTCCCTGAATTAATCCACAAGTGAATATCCAGAAATTACTAAGCCATTTTGAATTTCCATGTTATTTTGAAAAATCAAAAGCTGTGGTAAAACTGAATCATGCATTTCCACAAGGCCACATTTAACAAGCATCAAATAGAATGGCCTCTCTTTAAAACCTCCCTCCCCAGTTTGCACAGTCCCCATGACTCTCAATCATCGCACTTGGTTGGCTCTGAATTATCCATCTGTAGTTCCCATTGGATCCCTGTAGGCATTTGGAATGACCAATTCTGATCTAGTTCAACTTCTCCAACCCCATTCAGAAAAGGAAACTTAGTATCAGAGTTTAAGCAAAATCAGTTTGCAATTTAGGAACAGAATAATATATTATACAAATGGTAGCTACTATTATAATATTATTCATTAAAAGAAAAAATAATTTGGGCCAGGATGTTAGTTTTTGAGATGCTTTCTGTATTACGGTTCTGCATATTTTTTCTTTTGTGACTATCCTTGATATGCATTTTTATCAGATTCCTCTCATATCAGAATGCTCTTTGGAAAAGGGAGACATAACGTGATTTGCTGGGTTTCACAGCAAACAATCAAAAAGGCCAACAATTTTGCTCTCACAGTGACTGCATTCCATCTTGGTATTAGTCAAAGCATTTCCTTTCTAACAAATGCCATGAAATTACACTTGTAAATGGTGTGCTTATGTCTGTGCAGAAAGACAAGATGTTTCTAATGTATTTGTAATGTGGATATTTAAAGTTTCCCAGGTGATTCCATTTTATGCAAGCAGTTTTAGGAAACATTGATTTGTGAAGCCCCAGCATAATCCAAGTGCCCTCCCTCTGACACCCCTGACAGATGACATGATCATTTTTGTAATGTCCTGAAACTAATCTAATTATTGGAAAGTCCTTGCTTATGGAATTGAAATCCACTACCTGCAGTGACTGTTTTCTACCTGTTTCCCTTTGAAAGCACTTTGGGGACATTTTACACATCCCACTCAACAGTACCTCAATTGACCTTTGAATTATCTTGTTTCTAAATTGAGATCTATTGTGGCAACCATCCTTAGTAGTTATATGAGATTCATTACTTCTGAAAACCGTATTCTGTGTCAGACATGAACTTTGGATCCTTACTCTCAAATTCTCAAATTCCCAACAAACCAGAAAACTGGATTCTGTCCCCTATTCTTCAAGTGGCAAAGCCAGAACTGGGACCAAGGCAGTCATGCTAGTAAAAACTTTGTTGCTGTTCAGCCACTAAGTCAAGTCCAATTCTTAGCAACCCCATGGACTGCAGCTCACTAGGCTTCCCTGTCCTCTACTATCTCCTTGAGTTTGCAAACTCATGTCCATTGAGCGGGTGATGCTATCCAACCATCTCATCATCTGTTGTCCCCATCTCCTCCTGTCCTCAATCTTTCCTTTATAGGCCTGGAAACTTTCAGTGGCCAATGGTGGTGGTGGTTTAGTCTCTTAGTCCCATGTCCAACTCTTGTGAGCCCGTGGACTGTAGACTGCCAGGCTCCTCTGTCCATGGGATTTTCCAGGCAAGAATACTGGAGTGGTTTGACATTAAATTGGCCAGATCTAGACATAATATTTTTTTTTTAATTGGGAGATTCTTGGTCTGAAATGCTGTATTTTCACATTTAAGGTTAATAAGTAAAGCACTGTGTAATCTGGTTTAGACTCAGTCTTTTATCTGACTGGTTGAAAGATGCACCTTGGGAGATGCCAGGAGCAGCTTGCTAAAGGTATAATCCACTGCACACATCCACCTGAAAATACAGGGGTGGGAGATTACCTTGTCAGATTTTTAAACACAAGAGTCCTAACAGAATAGAGGGGAGGACAGCCTTCAGGAGGAGCTGTTAGCAGACACTACAAATGAGCTTTGACCATTAAAATTAGGGTTGCATTTGAGAATGTCAAAAGACAAAAAGTAGGGGGAGGGAAAAGAGCCTAGACTGTTCTGTTTTTTGGTTTAGGCTTCAATTTTGTTTTGTTTTTGCTAGCCGCTGTATTCCAGCCATTCCTTGTTCATCTTTATTCTAAATATAGTGATCAGTTCAGTTGAGTCACTCAGTCGTGTCTCACTCTTTGCGATCCCATGAATCGCAGCACGCCAGGCCTCCCTGTCCATCAGCAACTCCTGGAGTTCACTCAAACTCATGTCCATCGAGTCAGTGATGCCATCCGGCCATCTCATCCTCTGTTGTCCCCTTCTCCTCCTGCTCCCAATCCCTCCCAGCATCAGGAGCTTTTCCAGTGAGTCAATTCTTTGCATGAGGTGGCCAAAGTATTGGAGTTTCAGCTTCAGCACCAGTCCTTCCAATGAACACCCAGGACAGATCTCCTTTAGGATGGACTGGTTGGACCTCCTTGCAGTCCAAGGGACTCTCAAGAGTCTTCTCCAACACCACACTTCAAAAGCATCAATTCTTCGGCGCTCAGCTTTCTTCACAGTCCAACTCTCACATCCATACATGACCACAGGAAAGACCATAGCCTTGACTAGACGGACCTTTGTTGGCAAAGTAACGTCTCTGCTTTTGAATAAGCTATCTAGGTTGGTCATAACTTTCCTTCCAAGGAGTAAGCGTCTTTTAATTTCATGGCTGCAGTCACCATCTGCAGTGATTTTGGAGCCCCAAAAAATAAAGTCTGACACTGTTTCCACTGTTTTCCCATCTATTTCCCATGAAGTAATGGGACCAGATGCCATGATCTTCGTTTTCTGAATGTTGAGCTTTAAGCCAACCTTTTCACTCTCCTCTTTCACTTTCATCAAGAGGCTTTTTAGTTCCTCTTCACTTTCTGCCATAAGGGTGGTGTCATCTGCATATCTGAGGTTATTGATATTTCTTCTGGCAATCTTGATTGACCTTGTGTTTCTTCCAGTCCAGCGTTTCTCATGATGTACTCTGCATATAAGTTAAATAAACATGGTGACAATATACAGCCTTGACAAACTCCTTTTCCTATTTGGAACTAGTCTGTTGTTCCATGTCCAGTTCTAACTGTTGCTTCCTGACCTTCATAGAGGTTTTTCAAGACGCAGGTCAGGTGGTCTGGTATTCCCATCTCTTTCAGAATTTTCCACAGTTTATTGTGATCCACACAGTCAAAGGCTTTGGCATAGTCAATAAAGCAGAAATAGATGTTTTTCTGGAATTCTCTTGCTTTTTCCATGATCCAGCGGATGTTGGCAATTTGATCTCTGGTTCCTCTGCCTTTTCTAAAACCAGCTTGAACATCAGGAAGTTCACGGTTCACATATTGCTAAAGCCTGGCTTGGAGAATTTTGAGCATTACTTTACTAGCGTGTGAGATGAGTGCAATTGTGCAGTAGTTTGAGCATTCTTTGGCATTGCCTTTCTTTGGAATCAGAGTGAAAACTGACCTTTTCCAGTCCTGTAGCCACTGCTGAGTTTTCCATATGTGCTGGCATATTGAGTGCAGCACTTTCAGCATCATCTTTCAGGATTAGAAATAGTTCAACTGGAATTCCATCAACCTCCACTAGCTTTGTTCATAGTGATGCTTTCTAAGGCCCCCTTGACTTCACATTCCAGGATGTCTGGCTTTAGGTGAGTGATCACACCATCGTGATTGTCTGGGTTGTGAAGATCTTTTTTGTACAGTTCTTCAGTGTATTCTTGCCACCTTTTCTTAATATCTTCTGCTTCTGTTAGGTCCATACCATTTCTGTCCTTTATCGAGCCCATCTTTGCATGAAATGTTCCCTTGGTATCTCTGATTTTCTTGATGAGATCTCTAGTCTTTCCCATTCTGTTGTTTTCCTCCATTTCTTTGCATTGATCGCTGAAGAAGGCTTTCTTATCTCTCCTTGCTATTCTTTGGAACTCTGCATTCAATGTTAATCTATTTCATTTTCTCCTTTGCTTTTCGCTTCTCTTCTTTTCACAGCTATTTGTAAGGCCTCCCCAGACAGCTATTTTGCTTTTTTGCATTTCTTTTCCATGAGGATGGTCTTGATCCCTGTCTACTGTACAATTTCACAAACCTCTATCCATAGTTCATCAGGCACTCTGTCTATCAGATCTAGGCCCTTAAATCTATTTCTCACTTCCACTATATAATCGTAAGGGATTTGATTTAGGTCATACCTGAATGGTCTAGTGGTTTTCCCCACTTTCTTCAATTGAAGTCTTAATTTGGCAAGAAGGAGTTCATGATCTGAGCCACAGTCAGCTCCCAGTCTTGTTTTTGCTGACTGTATAGAGCTTCTCCATCTTTGGCTGCAAAGAATATAATCAATCTGATTTCAGTGTTGACCATCTGGTGATGTCCATGTGTAGACTCTTCTCTTGTGTTGTTGGAAGAGAGTGTTTGTTATGACCAGTGCGTTCTCTTTGCAAAACTCTATTACCCTGGTTCATTCCATACCACAAGGCCAAACTTGCCTGTTACTCCAGGTGTTTCTTGACTTCCTCCTTTTGCATTCCAGTCCCCTATAATGAAAAGGACATCTTTTTTGGGTGTTAGTTCTAAAAGCTCTTGCAGGTCTTCATAGTTGGAGAAGGAAATGGCAACCCACTCCAGTGTTCTTGCCTGGAGAATCCCAGGGACGGGGAGCCTGGTGGGCTGCCATCTATGGGGTCACACAGAGTCGGACACGACTGAAGTGACTTAGCAGTAGCAGGTCTTCATAGAACCGTTCAACTTCAGCTTCTTCAGTGTTACTGGTTTGGGCATAGGCTTGGATTACTGTGATATTGAATGGTTTGCCTTGGAAATGAACAGAGATCATTTTGTCATTTTTGAGATTGCATCCAAGTACTGCATTTCAGACTCTTTTGTTGACCATGATGGCTACTCCATTTATTCTGAGGGATTCCTGCCCACAGTAGTAGATATAATGGTCATCTGAGTTAAATTCACCCATTCCAGTTCATTTGAGTTCGCTGATTCCTAGAATGTCAACATTCACTCTTGCCATCTCTTGTTTGACCACTTCCAATTTGCCTCGACTCATGGACCTGACATTCCAGATTCCTATACAATATTGCTCTTTATAGCATCGGACCTTGCTTCTATCACCAGTCACATCCACAACTGAGTATTGTTTTTGCTTTGGCTCCATCCCTTCATTCTTTCTGGAGTTATCCCTCCACTGATCTCCAGTAGCATATTGGGCACCTACCGACCCGGAGAGTTCCCCTTTCAGTATCCTATCATTTTGCCTTTTCATATTGTTCATGGGGTTCTCAAGACAAGAATGCTGAAGTGGTTTGCCATTCCCTTCTCCAGTGGACCACATTCTATCAGACCTCTCCACCATGACCCTCCCGTCTTGGGTGGCCCCACACAACATGGCTTAGTTTCATTGAGTTAGAATATAGTGATAACCAAATGCAATTTCAATTTTAAAAAGAACATAGCCCATAATTCCAATGAGTACCCCTCAAAATAAAGGATGAGAACTATAAGGTGGTCTGGTGTGTTCAACTAGTTTTCATCTTCTTTTTGAATCTTATCTTATATGAGAGGGGCTTCCCGGGTGGCACTAGTGGTAAAGAACCCGCCTGCCAATGCAAGAGACATAAGAGCCATGGGTTTGATCCCTGGGTCCGGAAGATCCTCTGGAGGAGGGCATGGCAACCCACTCCAGTGTTCTTGCATGAAGAATCCCATGGACAGAGGAGCCTGGTGGGCTGTATGTAGTCCATAGTGTCACAAGAGTCAGACACGACTGATGAGACAGCACATCTTATAACAGAGGCGTCATGAGACCTTATTCACTCTGGATATGTGTTTGGAGTTCTGTGTCTCTTTGTCTGAGACAAGTTAGCCTCAGAGACCTCACAGATTTCTGCATCTTTGGGGACTGTAATTTTATTGAAAAAGGATTTCTCAGACATGAATTTTCACTATTTGGAGAAAAGAGTCAAGCTTGTTGAACACTTGCCTTCCATTGTAGATACCATTTAAAAT
Source organism: Tragelaphus eurycerus (assembly GCA_935064755.1). Classification (NCBI taxonomy): domain Eukaryota; kingdom Metazoa; phylum Chordata; class Mammalia; order Artiodactyla; family Bovidae; genus Tragelaphus; species Tragelaphus eurycerus. The sequence continues at coordinate 9,936,283 of CAKXYN010000075.1, read as the reverse complement.
TCTGTCCAATGACTGAAGAGAAAATTAAATGTGAACTCCAATTTGTGTTTTTATTTTTAAATAGCTTACACAAATTGATTCCTTTTTAATTGAAAGTTACTTGGTTTAATTATGCAACCTTCATAACAATAACAAAGTCAGTTTGCAATCACTTGTTTTGTTCATATTTTGCCACTCTGCCATTATTGAATTAATTCACCTTCTAATAAAAGTAATTCCTAATGTTGAGAAAATACAGACAAGTACAGAAAAGCTTTATTAAGATCATTGTATTAAAACTAAATCCTTTTTTCTCATTAAAGAAGATACAGTAAATTTAATTAATTCACATTAATCCCTAGTTGACACTAAATTCATCTAAAAATATACACTTATATAGATTATTAACACTAAGGCATGAAAATGTTTTAAATGATTAGTATATAGAAGAAATACATTTCTAAAGATTCAAGTGATTATATTTTAAAATGTTCTATAGCTGAACTAATCATTTGAGGCCATATTTTCAGTTTTCAAAATATTTTTGATTTAGAAAAATAAGAAACTTGAAAGATACCTTTGTCAAAGAAAAAATTAGAAAAATTTTACTAAGATGTTGATTTAGAACTTTTATTTCCTCCTAAATTAATGTAAAGTGATCACAGCCTAAAAATTGAGCCCCAAATTATCTTTATATTCACATCATTAAAATTCTTATTTTGAGAAATAGCTCTATTTTGTGAAACTTCCTGATATTTTATTCCTTTACTCTTCTAGAAAAGGGGAATTATTATAAGGTAATCAATAGTCCACCTCCAGAATTTTTAATCATTCTAGATTATAAAGCTATTTTACTTTAAAACATCATTATGTATGAACTTATTTTAATTGACATTTTAGAACTGAGCCTAATTATAAGTATTGGATGTCAGAAAGTATATTTTCATTCTGGCTTTATCAATCTGTTTTCAGGCTATAGGTCACTTCATAAAGAATGTCATCTTGCTATGTTAACACTGATTTCAGACTGAACTCTCATCTCAAGTCTATGCAGATCAACCTTCTAGAAGTTTAACTTCAATTCATCAACTCCTTTATACAGAGCTCAAAACTTCCACCAGGGCAAGGCAAGCCAAACAAAATAACTGTCCTTCCAAAGTACACTGACTTAAAGAACTGAACTTTCACATCAAATAACAACAACAAGAAATAGACTTGTATTTTATCCAGCCTTTCAATTTAATGATAAGCTCTAGACCTAATTAATAGACTACAAGATGCCAATTTTCTTTATTTACCTTTTTTGTCTCGATAAACATGAGTGTGCCTGAATGGACACCTCTATTTTCCTTGGGGTTTTAAAGCTTCCTTTCATGTGTGTGAAAAATGGCTAAATATGTCAGGGTTTATCAAACAGAGCCTTGTTTTTTTGGCTGGTCCCCTTCGCCTTATCTAGCAAACACATTACCCTCTCCATCAAAATGTGGCAGTGCAAACACCACAGTAGGCCGGCACACAGAACTAGAGCTACCTTTAAACAGCCTCCAGACTCTTTAAACTCAGCTAGAAAGCTGATTAGGTCCCAGATCTGGGGCATTATCTTATTTTTGATAGCTGTGCTATGAAAAGCCAATAAAGAAAAAGCTGTCTAATAGGGAGGCAAGTTAAAGTGTCTGCTTACTTAAGAGCTGCACTTAAAAGGAAGGCTAAAAAAATGAGAACTGTGTAAACTAGTTTAACTATTTGCAAATCTCAAAGGGAGCAATGTTTAAAAAAGAATGTATATTTTCCCTTAAATTTCAGCATTCACAGACAGGAAACCACAGATCACTGTGATGTGTTTTCCTTTCTGGGGACATTCTAATATCTTTGTTTAGTACCTTTTAGGCAACTTTGAAGCTATTATTAGTCCAAAAATGAGAAAACCAAAGTATCCTTCTAGCCCTATAGAAGGATCATGAAAAGAGATATTGGAAGTTATGTTTATTTCAGTAAAGTTACCTTTCTCTGACCTAAAAGAGTAAACTAATTAAAATGTGAAGATACTTAACACTGAAGCTGAGTTTAAACATGTGAGATTCACTATTTTAATTAAATAGGTCGATGACACATGCCATTTAAGAGTAAATATTTTAGTGGATGAGCAACGTACATGCCTGTTTATTGGACTCAACTTCGTGAAAAGTTCAGCTGCCAGAACTTCATGGATTTTCAGTGTGTATAGAGTGGGAAAAGACCGTCTCACACTATGGAGCAGGTTGAAAAGAAAAGATATGAAAGGGATATGGAATGGTGATTTAGGGAATTGAGGGGTGTGGTTCTAAGTGGCAAGGTCACTGTTAACACATGTAAGAAAACACTAGCTCCTGTCCACCGTGTTTGTCATGATTTAGTTTGGGGAGTGGCATAAAATGAAACCTATTCATATCTGAGGTTCTGCGATCTAACAGTAACAAAGGCAAGTCATAGTCTGTCTCCATGTCAGGTAACTTAAAGAGAAGGGGGGCGGGCATGCTGCTAGCAGCCTTTCAAGCACTCTGGTTTCACTTTAGCTCTGATCTCAAGTTACTCTCTGAAGTGGCAATAGATCAGCTCAAAAACAAAAAGTCAAATAGTCCATAGTTGAGGTAATGCTGATGCTATTCCCCATTGAAATTGGTTTTGTCTAAATTTCAGAAGTTAACATGTGGATAAATCCACACACACACACACCCTGGGATTTTATTATTTAATTCCATTCACCTTCTCATCAAGATTCTAGTTATTGATCAATATCCTAACCTAGTATCAGGAAACATCACTTTCTGTTTGCCTTCGACAGTCAAACGGAGGACAGTGCCAGCACGCACAGAAACCATATCCTGAAACCCAGAGGATATTAACATAAGCTATGAAGGACTTAGATATGTAAGATAAAATGAAGAAGGGCATGCTGACAGCCTTACCAGAGTGGCTGGAGAGATGTTTGCCTTTTTACAGACTTTTGGTGGAATCTTCTTGTTATCCGATGTACAGACACTTCAGTGGCTGTACCCACCATGCCCTGGAGTGGCACTTGAGCTTGGCATTTACGTGAAAGTCTCCTTATTGTGTTTGGAGCCTAGGGAGACAGGGAGAAACATAGTGATCACTTTGCTCATTTGGGGACAATTTTGCACTTCAGTACAATGCAGATTTGAACACAATGCCTTAAAAGAACCACTTTAAATTTGGAGGACAGCCACAACAATCCAGGTGACCGTAAGTAAAATTATTATTTTCAGTAATGATGTTAGTAAGACACTAATGCATACTATGGGCTGTAATAATAGCAGATACAAATCTAGATATAAGTATGTGGGCGGTACTGCTTTAAGAGCTTCTTCACACATGTTAACGCACTCCTTACAGCAATCCCTGAGGCAGGTACTGTTATAATTTCTCCAGATGAGGAAACTGAGGGACAGAGAAATGAAGTGACTTGTCTGGGGCTGCACAGCTAAGAAGAGACTAAACTTCAAAGAAGTTCTTTTGTATTAATATAGGTGTCTCTCTGTGAGCGTGTGAGCATGGTTAAAGGGGCCCCTTGAAAAGAAATAGGACCCAATTTATTTGAGTCCCCAGGAGGCAGCCAACATGTGCGAGTATTTTCTTCCTTGTTAGGAGTAATGTACATTCTATTAAAGAAACATGGTGGTGGTAGATGGCTTTAAAAGATTTATTTTCAATGCAAACCAATGCAAAACTAAAACATTTTGGAAACATGGCTCCAAGTTGATTCACAAGGTATCTCAAAACTCCTTAGCTCAAGTGACTAAAATGTGTAGATTTGGTTCATCACAAACAAATTGGCCTTTGCTTCACCTTGCTCAATCTGCCTTCCTACCCCCTGGCTGCCGCTGAGTCAGAGATTAATATTTCTTTGTCAGCCTGCCCTTTCTCCTACTCTCCAGATATGGTGTCTGTACTGGCTTTTGATAATGGCTGTTTTTCTCAGCAGAAAGATGCATCTCCTGGAGTTTTATAAATATTTTGGGTTTTGTCATCAAGCGCCAACTTAGGGTAAATAGCAACATCTAGGGATAAAAATACGTTGCTGAATATGATGCTATCAGCAAGGAAGATTTACCATCAGGGTCTCCTAAACCTGTTCCAAATAAAAGGGACATTCGCTAAAAGGAAATATTAACTGGAATGGGAACTGTGGATCACACTGGTTAATTACTTTACCATCATTATAAAGTATACAATCAAGCCAAAAGGTACACTTTTGTGAATAATCATATTTAAGAATGAGGAAAAGTGAAGGATGGATGGATGCATGATGGATGGATAGATGGATGGGGAAGAAAGTGTTAATTATAAATGTTGGAATCCCTGCCATCACCACATACATAATTTTTCCCCAGTGTTAACCTAAGAGCTGAAGGGGAAAAACACTTTAAATGTGTTGCGTTATTGAGGGGCAACTATCCACTTGACATCTTTTTTAAATCCTACCCCCACCCCAGCAGTGAAGCATTATGTAAATATGCAGTAAACCACTTTGGTAAAAATCTTCTCATCTGATCTAGAATAACAAAATGAGACTCTAATGGACAAAGAGATACAGTGCTAAGATTGCCTTTCCAGGCTTCGGGAGTCATTCCAAGAGTTTCTAAAGGACAAATGTAAAAATAGCAAGCATAACAAACAACATGTCTATTACTAGAAAATAACACACATTTAGAAATTTTGCTTTTATATACACACACAAAACCACTGCTAACCAGAATATAAAAATCCAAGAAGATGCACAAAAAAATATGTCCCATTTCATTGTAGCAAAACATATATATTGTTTTTCAAGCTTAGTTTAGTTAGTACAAATATATGTGTACTCTGTTGCTGTTAGTTTAAAAAGAAGTCAAAGGGAAGTCTACTTTTTAAAAGAAACTACTTAGGAAGTAATTATTCATGTGTCCTTCAATAGGCAATGCTAACTTCAGATCAAAAATTTCAGAACCACTAGGATGTGCCCAGATCATTGGGATTATTTATTTGAAAAGACACAAATATTAAGAAGTTTATTCCATACGTTGAACAGGATATCACTTATTAAAAAATCTTGCCTTAACCACAGGGTACAGTGGGGACATTTAGAGATAGTAAAAATCTAGTCTACTGCCAAAGGATGCTTTGAACTCATTCCCAAAGCTACCTCAGGAGACTGTGCAAAAGAGCCACTTCGTCTGTCTTTCTACTGCTTCCACATCTCAAACCTGTTATTGAAAGAAAGAGAGCAAAGAGAAGAAAAGAAAAGCCCACACTATCTGACATTTTCACCACCACCACTCCACTTCCCGTGCCACCCACAGTTAAGGAAATGTTGGTCCAGCTACAAATTAAAATGAATAATCTGATCACACTTAGGGAACTGGGGTAAATAAAGGTTGTGTGCCCTGTAATTATACCAACTGAACCATCTCAGGAGGTATTTAAAATATTTGGGGGTTGCAGGTGGAGAAAGGTTTCTTGGCGGTAGTTGTTCATTGAAATCTCTTACAGGATTTTTTTGTTGTTGAAACCTAGTCTGTGATGCAAAACCTGCTGTGCTAAATTATGAACCAAAGGCTTTGGGGTGGGAACAATCAATCAAAATACCTGGAGTAGTGTGTAATGTGCATGCTCTTGTCAGCGTGAACAGGCTGCCCCTGAACACAGTCCCCCAGCAGGTTAAATAAATATGATACTATAGACAAACCGACAGGATCATAGGGCTGCATCAATCAGCTGCTGATAAAATACAATCTTCCTTTAATACACGCTGAGAAAGTTATTTAACACTTACAAAACCTATATCCATTTCTTGTCTTTTTTTTTAAATCTTTTTTTAAAGTGCAACTCTTTTAAGGGCAAAAGGGAAAAGATGCACTATCCTGGAGGAAGGAAGAAGATTTAAGAAGAGAAACAGTGAAGCCCGGCTCTTTAACTTGGTGGGGTGGGGGTGAGAGGGAGCCGGGGTGGTACAAGGAACAGCGGTTGAGGGTGGAGAACTATTCAGAGGCTCAGTGAGAATGCAAAACCCCACCTGAAGCTTGTCGATGCATCTGGAAAACGCGGATGCCTTGTTGAAACTATTCCCGCAGTGAAACCCCTGGTGCAAAACCACCCCCACGCTATGTCAATTCCGTTCTTATTTCAGTTCATTTCAGCTCTGCAGTTTGTTGCATCTGGAGCGCATGAGAAACTATCCTGGATTAACTGGGGCGGAGGGTGGGGGGCGGGAAATAACTGGAGAGGAAATCATTTAAAAGTGGGGAACGGGAGAGAAAAGTGATCCCATAAGGCTGATGGTAAGGGGGGAGGTGATGGAAGACTCCACAGCGATGACACCTGGGGGTCAGTCGAAGGAAAATAGGAAGGCAGTTGCCCGGAGTTCTTCGCAGCCAGGGGGTCTCGCCTGCGTGCTTGGTGACTTGAGAACAAGCTCCCCGCCCTAATCAAGTCCTCCCCTCTCTCCAGTTGCAAACAGGCAAAAAAGATGGGGGCGGGGGGTGGAGAAGGTGCCAGGACCCAGGCTTGGCTGTCATTTAAGTCGATTTTGACTTGAACCTTCTTGGGGCGTCTCGCCCTGCCCCCGTTCAGCCCCAGCGCGTCCCCTTGTCCCGCGTGGACCCGCCACCCCGGGCGCCTGTGTCGGGCCAGGCGGGTAGTCGGGGTGCCGGGGGTAAGGATGGGGGATCGTCAGAGAGAGAGAAAGGCCCGGGCCGAAGCTGACAGGCTATCTCTTAACAAGATTAATGCCCCATCTACAACTAAGCTCTCCGAAGTGCTGTCGGTACACCCTAAATACGGAGAGTGAGGAAAGGCGTCGCCTGCCACTCAAAGTGCCGACCTCTCTCAGCCTGTTGAAATCACTCGCCAGGGCAGCCCGAGGTGTTGACGGCCACGTTTGTCAGCGCGTCGCGCCTCCCTGGACCCTCCTCGGTGGCGACGGCCGCTCGGAACTGATCCAACCTGGGCGCCGGCGGCCGCAGAGATCGCGCTGCTGCTCCGGCGTCCACGCGCTCCCTCCCCTCCGGTTTGTCCAAGACCCACGCCCGAACCCGGGGGCAGTACTGGCGACCCAGCTCCTGGAGTCCGAGCGCCCTTAGATCAGTACTGACCGCCCCCTGAGCCCCCCTCCCCACCACGTCGCGGGATAGTCCGGGCGGCCTTTGCCACTCGAGGCACGTGGGGACACGTCGAGACCCCGGGAACGCGCGGGACTCGAACGCGCGGCCTGGATTGGCTTCCCCGAGTCCCTTCCCAGACGCCCTACCGAGCCCCGGTTCCCTTGCTGAGCCGGGTCCTCTGGGCGGGAGGCGGGGAGGGAATGGGGATGAGGACGGAAGGTACGGATCCGGCCAACCTCGACCCTGATTTCCATCCCCCCAAATTTGCTTGGGGTTCCCTCCATCTCCGGGCGAGGGCCCATCCTAAACTGGATGCACCCGGGGCTGCCCCTGCTGGAGGAGGCGCTGGAATCCTATAATCTTTTGGGGGGGAACGTGGAGCTTTCCAGAGCTCTTTACCTGAAACTGACACCCTCAAGCACTCTCCCGGGGCCTGTTGGGCAGATGGAGTGGTAGGGCCGGGCGGGGGCCTGTTGGCGAGACACGGGGACATTTGTCAAGGGTGACCCAGCACCTCGGCTTCTAAGGCCGCGCCGGCGCGGGAAGCCCTGCGCTAATGTCATAAAAGGAGCGCGACAAGACGAAAGGCCCCTCTCGCCCCGGGGCCGCCACATGCTCCCTGGGTTTTACTGCCAGGGCTGGTCGAGGCTGTGGCTTCATTTCATATTCCATTAATATTTACAGCAGCTATTGAATTTCCCATTACAAAGTTCACCATACACACTGCTAATATGAAATTTTAATAGTAGTGTGCCCATTATGAAAAGGCCCACCATTAAGAAGGGAGGTGGGAGGGTTCTAAAGAGAAGTTACTCTGGGAAGTTACCGCCCGCAGAAGCCTGGAAACGCCCCCCGGAGTCGTTAAACGTATTCATTTGCAGCTATTCCCAGAAAGACGTGAACGGGCGGGCATTTTATCAATATCGAAGTCAACAGTGAGGGAGGGAATGGAGTGGGTAAAAAGCTCTCTGGTTAAATCGAAGCTGTAAAGTTGCGTGTGTGCGTGTGCGTGTGTGTGTATGTGTGTGTGTTGGTGCTCTGCCCTGGCTCGCAGATGCCTCTTTCCTTCTTGGGGAGCACGAAAGGGAGGAATCAGCAGGAGTCTCCGAGTGATGGCTTTCGGTTCTGGCTGCAGCCAGTCCTAGGTGGAGGGAGGGTGCAGGGTTGGCCCGGGTGTCTGGGGGGCTCTCTGCTCCCATCTTGCCGTCCCCACCAGCCCAAAGCCCCAGATGTTCCCAAAGCTGCAGCGGTGGGGGTGCGGTGGCCCCAGAGAGCTAAAAGTCCCCGCAAAGAGCTGTGAGAGTCGTCTGTCTGAAACTTCTCAAGACTGCCACCCTTAAGGTCAGTGGTTTTCCCACTGGCCTGGGAACCAAGGTTCCTTTTCCTCGCGTTTGTGTGTGACCAGGCTGGGGAGGACAAATGCTAATTTGGACTGAAGAGAGGAAGAGAGAAAAGCAGATGGAGAGGGAGAGTTTGGCCTGGGCCGTTGCATGTGCTGTTGCACAAACCTGACCCCGGGTCCAGCCGCCTGCAGTGGTCCAGAGGGGCGCCAACCCGCGGCCCGCGGTGGCCGCACTACCTCGCGGGCCGGTTCCGTCCCCGCCTCTGCAGGGCCGCGCGGTGGAGCGACGGGGTTAGGAGGGCGACCTCAGCCGCTCCTTCCAGCACCTGCGCGCCTCGCGACCCTGACCCCGCGGGCCAGCATCTTCTCCCTCATCCGGGCCCAGTCCTGCCTCGTGGGGCGCCTGGGGCGGGGGTGTGGCGTGCGATATATGCCCACCCTGCCTTAGCCGATTAACCGCAGATGCCCCAGTGACACCCGCTGCTATTCCCCCTTTATACAACTGCAAGGACAGTCAACTTCCTTGAAGACCTAACTGGTCTCCAAACCTCTGGCCTTTTGCACTTAACACTTGGATCGTAAAAATGGAAGGGAAAGCATGCCTACTTTATTAGTTGTGGAGGAGGGCGTGCGATGCAGTTTCTCCAGTCTGCACCGGGCTTCCACACCCCCGGCCCACCCGCCCCCCGACAAACACACACCATCCTCTCCCCACACCCCCTGGGGTGTAAATTAAGACACTACTTTGAGAGCCAGGGTAGTACTTAATAAGCTTCATTTCTGCAAAGAGAAGACAATTTCTGAATCTTTAGGTTACTTTTCAGCTAGAGGAAAATGATAGTGTCAGGAGGTAAAGATGGGTGACATTTCTGCAGGAAGATCTGATGTTGATTTTCCTCCCTGGTTTTAAAAAAATTATGCTTATTATGATTATTCCCCCCCATTTTGTCTCTGTGTGTGTTTTTTTACAGCCCCTAAATGTGTCATGCTTTGTCACATCCTCTGTGTGTGTTTTTAGAGAACATTTGAATAAAAGGCTCGATGCCAGGTATTGGTGACACAGGGGGTGGAATTTTCAGCCGCTCCACAAAGCGTTGGCCGCCTCTATTTGCATAAGGTCAGAGTAGTGCTTCTGATAGAACTTTAGCAGCATCCCTGTCTCTTAGCAACACCCTTGCACTCTTGGTCCCTGCATTAAATTGACTGGTCCCTTCCTTTTCTTCCTTTCATTGGGAGGCTTACAATAAAATGTCACCCTTCCAACCTGTGCCTGTCACCCAGTAGGTCATCTGTATCTTCCCCTCCCCCTCCTTTTCCCCTCCCCCGCTCCCCTCCTCCTCTTTTCTCTCCAGCTCCAATTAGAGGATGAGGTGATTCGTTTGGTGGATTCTCCAAACTGTTTCATTTTATTGTGTTAATTAATATTAATACCATCTCTCCCTTTGTTATTAATAAAAAGCCATCATAAACAGAGGCAAGATAAGGAGCAAATTGCCAGCACCTGCCTAACAATGGGCCTGGAGAGGGGTAATAAGGCGAGTTGGAGATAGAGAGAGCAAGGTTTGGGTCAGTCTTCCCATCCATTTAGTTGATGCGGGGTTGAGCGCACCCTGCAAGCGCTTGAAGTGCTAGGAATATGCCAGGCAGCCCTCTTGGCTCTGGGATGGGACACAGTGACAGGATCCAGATGCTGATAGGTGGTGTTAATGGAGGGTCACGTTTGGACAATAGTATCCATCACTTGCCTCCTGGCTCTTCTGTCACGTGGAGTCATTTCTGACTACTCCATCACTCAGATTTGGGATAGATTCAATTATTGCCTTCACCCTGGCAACAGGATACACAAATCTATGCCCAAAGCACTAAGCAATCATTATTATTATTATTTTGACTCCAACTCTTCTCTGGTTCATTTTAAAAGAAGACGACACCCCTAAGTATTCAAAAATTCTTTCCTGTTTTAGCCTAACAACAGCTGGCGAGTTTACTCAAGCCCCCTAGAATAATGGTTGCCTAATTAGTACAGAGAAACTTTTGTTTGAATGCCTGAATGATTATTGCTGATTTTTATAATATCGGTTGCCTAAATTAAATAGTCTCTGGATGTTTTCTAAAGTTTTGAAAGAGTTCAATTTAGGGTCTTTGAGCTACTTTAAAAGCATATAGAACAATGTTGCTTCCCTTTTGAGAAGTGTTTGCAACAGAGCAAAAACAGGAGTTGTATCCAAAAAAGAGGGGGAGGAGGAAGAGGATTCAGAGAAGAGCTGGTTATATGATTACTGTTCATAAAGTGAAGATTTCATTTAAATCAGGTTAAAGGTAACAAAAATTAAAGTCCTAGGAAGCTTGCCAGAAGGAACTGAAAATCAGAGGGCTATAGGAGGGGCGATCCCGGATTCTTTAAATGTTGTCTCTTTCAGGTTCAGAGAAATTGCCTTTTTTTTTTGGACTAGGAGTGGTTTGTTTCCTGTAACATAGTACTCATCCCTTAAAGTGACATAAATAGGAAGGTAAAGCATTCTGCTTTTCCCTGATATTTGCACAAAATCCCAGCTTTGTTTTCTCCTCTCTTCCCCCTGCCTGGCACGCCCTATAATTCTGGCAGTATATTGCTAAACTTGCAGGTAATGGGGTCTGAGAAAGGTAATCAGGGTTAAAAGTCAACTGGCTCCTCTTTAATAATTCACATGTCATATTTCTTCCACTATGTCAGGTTTGCTAAAGAAGATGGACAGGAGCTGAGGGGCGGCCACTTGAGTTTATTATTCCAGCCTCAGAAGTGAGGAAAACTGTGAAAAGAGATGCCCCTGCACATCTCACAAAGGGGCTGAAGCCGCGCCAGCCTCCCTCCGAGTTCCTCATCTCACCTTGCTCGCCTCGCTTTCCAGATCTTCTCCAAGCCGCTAGGGTGATTTGTGAAGACAGGTACAAAAAAATATCCCTAGGTAACCTCTTCTTACAAATTTGTCCTCTGTCCCCCATCACCAGTAACTTCATTCTTATTCCCTCCCAAGGGGCGATTCCTTTCTTTTTTTCTCCCGGCCCCTGGCCACAATACAGAACACCTCTGCAGAGCAGTTTCACTTTCAGGTGATGGCTCTGACTTTAACTTACTTACAGATGACCTTTCTTATTTTTATAATTTTTTTTTGCTGGGGTGTTGCTGGAGACATCTTAATGTTCCTTCTACTTGAATCTCTCCATCCTCTTTCTTTTCAGCAGGGTATACAGGAAAGTTTGAGATGTGCAGTTTTTCTTTATATTCTCAACAATATGCTATATTCAGAAAGGGGGCAGGGGACAGAGCATACAGAAAAGACGAGAACATGTAAAAATCCACGAAGTTTTAAGCATATTTGAGTTTGATTCTGAAAGATGAATTGATATATAACCCCATTACAGAAAGCAAGACAGAAGAAAAAAGAAACAAGGAGTGATCCTTATCTGTTAAAACTTTGCCAAATGCAAGAATGGGTATTGAGCTCAGTTTGCGTTTTTCCTCTCCCTCCAGCATTTTTGTAAGGATTTCCAAATTACATGGACCAAGCCAGGGGGGTGATTTCGTTTACAATTTCTCTTTCCCAGTCTTTTTAAAACCGAAACACTAGAGGAAGGTTTTCCATTGTGAGGGCTAAAATTTTTTTGATATGTTAATATTTTACCAAAAGAGTCCTACAATTCCGCAAAACGTGTAGCTGATGAGCTGCCAATGGACAGTCATTTGAAGAACAAGAATTCTGTTTGTTTTTTTAGTTCTGAAGAAGTTTAAAACAAAAATAACACAAATAAATAGATCTCTGGGGAAATATGGTTTTATCTTCAAGGTACTATTATAGCTCATGATGACAGAAAAATGGCTAGCATCTCTCATTCTATTCATCTTGTGACTTCATGTCACACAAATTTTCTCTTTTCCAGGGGCCTTTCCCACTCATTTTCAAGGCTCTTTACACTTGATGTAAGTTCTGCAGCAGTTCCTCTGCACACAATGAGCACCCAGGACTTGTTCTGCAGGGTCAGCTGTTTTCATATGAACTTTCTCCAACTTCTGTCACAAATTTGAGGTAGAGGTCTGTCTGTGCATCTGAAACAAGTTGTTGGGGGGGGGGGGGGGGGGGAGGCTTCACTGAGAGTTCCAGGGGAGAGTCAAAAAGCAAATTCTCTAAAAATCAAGCACACTGACATGAGGAGGAAAAATAGTTCTGCAAGAAACTTCCAGTAAAAGATTGGATCGAGGTGAGAAAAACGAAGTTGGGTTTGCACAGGTCTGTGGCACAGGGTGGGTGCTGGGGGTGGAGGAGGCATGTATGTTCAAGACCATCACCCCAAGAAACTGTCTCTCTACAATTTTAAGAGGTTGTTACATTTATCCGATTGGACCATCAGGCAAGCACTTGAGCTACTTTTCATACACTTGAGGGGACCCAACCTTCCATCAGGGGATGGGAAATGGTGAGGGATACCAGCTGCATATTTGTTATGTATTTGTGGTTTATCTGCTCCCTCACCTCCTCAGTAACAGAGGTTCAGAGGGTCCTCCATTTCTTATTTCCTTAGATTTTTTTTTTTTTTTTTTAAGCAGGAAGGGGAAAGGGGAAGAAAAAGATCTGTAAGTTTGTTCATTTTAAATATCTGCCATAGTGTGCTACATATTTCTGCCAGCAAGTTTCTTGTTTCTGGCTTTGAGTTCAAATCCTGTAAATTACCGCACTTTGTAGGGAGGCTTGCTTCTTAAACTACTAACCACATCTTCTTTAGATTTGAGTGCTAGAGATGGAATTTAGATAAACTTCTCTCCCTTCTGGGAATACGTTGCCCGCTCCCCCCGCCCCTTCCCCTCCTGCAATTCTCTCGATAACTGCCCCTCCTGGAGATCAGCCGCCACCCTCAGCCCGACACACATCTGGCAAGCGCCACTTTCATTTGGGGCGCTAGTTTTCTGTTTTCATGGAGGTCCTCCATTCCACCGCGATCACAGAGCCGGACAAGGCTCTGCAGGTCTGAGCACTCACGGAGACAGAATTATTTTCCAAGGGCGATGACTGATGAAAAGCATCTGAAAGGCGGCCGGGGAGAAGGGGGTTGTGTTCCCCATTCCGCAGAATCAGCTCAGGTCAGCGGGACCCTGAGCAGCTGTTAGGACTGCGGGGCTGACTTAAGCAGAAAGCCCAAAAGGCACATCTCTCACCTGGCAGAAAAAAATAGAACTCTCCGCTTGAGGTCCTTTATTTCTGTTTTAACTAGATGGGAAGAGGTAAACTCAAAAACCGAAAGTGCAAGTGTATGGAGCACCACACAGGTTCTCAGAAGAACATCCCTGTTTTCCCAGAGGTTCAGAGAGAATCAGAACCCGGGGAGGAGGAGGAAAGTTGTAGATTTCCCTGCATGGATTCGGAAAACGCAAAGTAGCCAAGTTGGGCGGAGGGGCTGGCGCGAACCTTCTGGGAAGGTCGGTCGCAGCAGAGGCTGGATTCCGCGAGGAGGCGGAGGGGAGGTCTCAGGGGTCTCGGGCGGCGCGGGAGGCGGGGACCCCGACCTCCCCATCCCCGCGTCGCCCCTCCCGCCCGGCCGGCCCCTCAGATTCCATCTCGAGCCCTGCTAACACCTATCATTTGAAGCCATCTCCGCTCTGTCTCCCAAACATCTCGAGCATCTTTGATTCCGCTCGCCGCTCCTTCTTATTGAGTTCTGCGTGTCTCTCGGCAACTTGTCATAACCTGTAATAAAATGCCCTTTCTGGCGGGAGTTAAAGTCCAGAGGGCAGCCGTTCTATTTCCAACTGAGAGCCGAAAGAAGGAACCGCGGCCGCCTCCCTTTTGTCTGCCTCCGGGTTAACTCCTACGGGCCCGGCCCCGGGACGTGGGGCCCCCGCGTGGATGCTCTCCGAGGACCCGGGTCCGGGGGACCCGCCTTTCCAGCTCCCGGACTCGGCCCCCCGTGCCTCTGCCAGAAAGTTCTGGGTCTGGGGGCTGCGCGCTCATCCTGTGAAGGCGTGTTCCTCAAAATGAGAAGAGCCTTGTTGCACTTTGGGGTTCATTTTTTCATGGGAAGGGGGATTTGCCGGGAGGAACAGAACAGGATGGGAACAGATAAAAGAATGGTACCCAGGTCACTTCCATCAGCATCCCATGAGCTTTTCACGAGCCTTGTTATGTAACTGGTTGAAATCGTGTCTTTAATTAGTCTCATAACTGTTTTCAGAAGCCTAAAATCCAAATGGAAAGATTTATTCAAGATTCCCTCTCCAGCCGGTGAACGTGAAGAGTTCACACGCATTGCCATTTCATCTCAGCAGAAATTAGGAGCTCCCTAGGACCCAGTTCTGCACCACCCACCCCCAGCAGCCGCCACTTGCAAAGGGCAAAGAGTTGGTGTGTCCTGTGTCCTGCAGGCCACCAGGTCCTTGGAGTTCCAAGTGAGGACGAGCGCCCCTGAAGGAGACCTCTGGCTTCCCATCCTTCTCAGATCTCTGGAACACCCCCTCTTTGCCACCACTGTGTGTTTAGAAAGAGCTGCCGGTTTCTTACCTGCCTACCCCCCAGAAAAGTCACCTTGGAATACCCTCACGTGCTGACGGCAGCCAGGGTGTCTTCATCCATTTTTCAGTTCGTCCTAGGAGAATCAATGGCTGTGATGGCACCCAGGAGGAAAGCCAGTGTGGGGAGGGGGCAGGTACCTGGGAAAGGAGGACCAAACCAGAAACCGACCTGGTGCTTTATTTTGTCCTGAAAGTGTTAGTCACTCTGTCGTGTCCAGCTCTTTGTGACCCCATGGGCCATAGGCTCCTCTGTCTGTGGGATTCTCCAGGCTCCTCTGCCCATGGAATTCTCCAGGCAAGAATACTGGAGAGGATTGAGCCAGGAGATCTTCCCAACCCAGGGATCGAACCTGGGTCTCCTGCATTGCCGGCAGATTCTTCACCGGCTGAGCCACCAGAGAAGCCATTTTGTCCCAAGTTTGTTTAACAAGGAAGTAAGGAGTTTCCTCATAAAGATGGTGTCTTCATGGAGATAGTCTCCCCTGTGACCTCTGGGCCCCATGACCAACCCCAAAACTCCTCTTCAGAGACCCACAACTGGAGAGGGGCTGTGAGATTATTCTCACCCAGTTGTAAAGCAGAAACAGCCTATACTTAACTTACCCCAAGTGTGATACCCTACCTCCACAGAGCACCCGCAAGAGACTGATACCCTGATTCTCTCCTATGACCGGGGTTCCAGACTTCCTGTGTCCATCTCTCTCCAATTCACACCCTCTCTCTGCTATTTTTTTTTCTTTACTGAGATTAGTAAAACCTTAGAAACAATATCTTAAAACCCAAACCACATTCTGTTCCCTAAAAGAAACCTGCGGAAAATGACCAGCTGAACTCTGCAAGTGATCTCCCCTTTTATTCCCTAGGCATGGAGGTAAAGGTGGACAGTTTGTGTCATAAACTGTGATAAGAGAGGGAAAGTAGAAAGATTTGATTTGAGAGTCTATGTTATTTGATATTCCTCCACACAGAACATTCTGTTCAGTTAAGAAAAAAAAAAATGCATTCCTGTCTTCTGTGTCAGAACTTCTGGTGGGACACAGTGGGGAGAAGTTTAACACATGTAGGAAAATTTATGCAGTGGCAGCCCTTTATTCCCCAAAGAATAAAAATTAAGAAAAAATTAGCAAAAATATAGACAAATGCAATTGTTTAGCAATCATTTTAGGAATACTCCAGTGCACTATTTACTGCCATCTCCCATTTCTCTTTCTTTATTTCTCGAGGTTGATCTGTAGGTCTCTCGTATAACCTTTGACACAAACATGTTCAAGTGGTAGTTTGCCCTCATCCAGGCAGAAGCTGCTGCCTTTATGAAGGTGTTGATTACCGTCCCTTTTAATCTCTGGACAGGGCCAGACTCCTTTTCGTTGTGTGTCCTACTTTTAGAGAGACTATGAGGCCGTAGATCCTAGAAACAGTATGGGTTTAAAACCCTGTTCTGAAATCCTCGACATATTTGAATATCCTGACAATTATAGTCCCATTCTCCCCAGTTAGCTCGTGGACTCTATTCAGAAGGAAGCTATTTGAGGGCATGTAAAAGCCAGTAAATTTCCCGATGCACAAAAGAAAATGGTGCTTTCTGCCTACTGCCTCTTTCCACTCGAAAGTGAATAATGCCCCAGTTACTACCAGGCCGGACTTGATTTATCTTGGTTAATAGGATTAACGTGTCAGCCCCTCTCAAGAATTTCCAAATGCAGATCTGGAGTGTCACTGACTCGCTGGTGTCTTTTTTCCTCTCTGATGGGCATAATGACGCACCTACAAGCAGAGGGCCTTTGTCCAGTGGGAGCAGACAGATTATCTGTCTCCAGTGAAATAAGGCGTGTTGTGGCCACCTTTGCCAAGACTCAAAGCCAGAACCCAGTCACTATAAAATAATTGTGTCACTACCTCAACAGTGCGCTGTTCGTGTTTCATTTATCTTTTGACTGTAATTGAATGGTTGAAAAGCAAAAATGTAGACAAATTCCAGCTGTATTGAGATCTATTTCTTTCTCCAGTACCTCGGCCCATCATTAGATACTTTCCCTCTCTGCACAGGAGGTCAGAGTGTATAAATATAAATTGCATTTTGCATTACTTCTAGATGAGTGAAGCTGTCAAAGCAATAATATGAGCTTTCAGTCCCACATTCTACCACTTCTTTCCCATTTTTTGGCCAGGAGGTCATGTGCAAATTGAACGTGACAACCCAGAAGACATGTCCAACAGACTCGTATTGTTACCCGGCTCAGCCGCCTGGCTCATAACAACATTAAACCCACATTAGTCTCCAGCCTCCGCCAGGGAGGAGCTCGTAAACTCGGGACCCAGGCTTCTCCAAAAGTTCACTTCAGTAGTGACATTTCATCTGAAAGTCGTAGGCAGCACTAACCTAAAATATTCTGCATCCAGGATTCATGAGGGTGTCGTCCTTAGAGACACCAAGCCAGTGTCTTACAGGACAAAGGACAAAGAACAAGATAAAGAGCTGGGAGCCCTCCAACACACATACACACACACACACAGGAAAATGCCCACGCTTGTATTTGAAATTATGCAAAATTTCCAGAGTCCAATAGCCATAGAGTTAAAAATCACCTTTGTTGTTGTTTGAACAATGAAGATGCCATCATTCAGGCAGTTACCTTAAAATATGGATTGGCCTTGTACCTTATTTGCAGGTTCTGCTTAGCAATGTTTTAAAAAGCCTATTGCTCAATAGAAATTAAGGTTTTAGCAGCTTAGTATCACAGTGATTAAAAGAGAACCCTCTTGAAACTATATTGCAGTGAAGAAATCAGGAACTTTCATCAATCTGAAGGAAGCTGAATGGCTCAGAGGATTGGTAATTGGCTATCGACGTGACCCGTTCATGTCTTGCCCAGATTGCAGTTAGCAGAGAGCTGTTGTTCCCTGACAGGGTGTTTGATGGTTTCTAGGAAATGAGTGGCTGTTTTCATTCCTGTTCCAAATGGACAGGTGTCTACATCAGAATTGGCAACCTGGTTGGCACGCTCAAAGGGTGGCCAAAGAGCGAATTGTTTATGGAGAATAAACTTCCCTCCCGCCTGTGATGCCTGCACATGCGTGGGTGGGGAGGGGGCAAAATGGAAATGCTGGAGGCAGAAAGGTTGATTCAAGTCTATGAACATAAGCTGGCTGAAGCCCTTTGGTTCCTAGTGGCGCCATATGCAACTGAGTCTCTTCGGCTTTATCTTGTGCTTTAATACGTTGTGCTCTAAATGCACAAATAAAAATCCATGAAAGATGCTTAGGATGCTCTTATCAGTCTCAACAAGTAAAATGAGCGAAGAGTTGTGCTTTTTCACACTTTGTTAAGTAAGCATTACTTTCATATATCTTTCTTTTCTCAACAAAATGAATTTTTTTTTTCAACCCCTCCTCTGTAGGTCAGATGACTTGTATGTGTTTGATACTGAATGTGAGGTAATAGAAACTGCAAGAATCATACCTGGTGATACCTGGTTCAAAGTAGGAAGTATTGCTCTTGTCCTTAGTGGATGATATCATATTTTATTGTATTATACCTAAGTGAAGACTATCAGACCTATAAAAGTATTTATCTCTCCTTTCACTTTCACACATAATCCCTATTGTTCATGCAAATAATTTCTACTTCCTGAGTGTTATTATAAAATAGTATATGAGTCATATTCTTGAAGAAAAAAAAACAATCATTGTAATACTTCAAACTCTGATGTTTTTTATTGTTTAACCTTTAATTTCACAAATATGAAAGTTAAAGTTTGGTATAAGGTTTTTAAAAAAGAAAACAAAAGGTAAAAGACCTCAAACTATGAGACTAAAGCAGTCACTGTTGTTGATACTGGAGATTTACATTTAATTTGGGGTAACTTTTATTAGTAAGAATGTTTAATTGTTCCAAACTTTAAAATTTAGGTTTCCAGTTGCAAGATTCTTTAATCCTTTTCCTTGGTTCTAACTTTTCCCTTCTTTTCTTAATGAACTATTTCTGCAAATCTGACATTAATTTTTAGTTCATTTTGACCCATTGCTTTGGGCTCAGAAATTGTACCAATTGGACTTGAGCTCAAGTCTACCTCTTATGATGAAGAAAGTGGATGAAGTAAAACTCCGGGAAGTTGCCTCACTGATCCAAAATGAGTCTCAAAATCTGAAGGAGATTGTAGAGTTGGAACGTATTGTTTCCTTATGGTTACATTAATCCACTTCTAGAAATAGAATCAAACCTTTCTTGAGCTTGCATATAAGGATGGACCCAGGTGCCATTTAAAGATTCATCTTGAAAGAACCCAAAGGAACTCTGAAACCAGCAGCCTCTAGCAGCTGCAGAAAGAGTCAGGCAGTTCTCAGAAAACTGCCTGGGAAGGAGTCATCAATCCTGGTTTTCTGGGAATATCACGTTGAGTCAATGCGCATGTGCGTGCTCAATCGCTCAGTGGTGTCTGACTCTTAGTGACCGCGTGGACTGCAGCCCGCCAGGCTCCTCTGGCCATGGGATTTTCCAGGCAAGAATACTGGAGTGGGTTGTCATTTCCTCCTCCAGGGGATCTTCCTGACACAGGGATCAAACCCACATCTGCTGCATCTCCAGCATTGGCAGGCAGATTCTTTACCACTGAGCCACCTGGGAAGCCCATTGAGTCAATAATTCAATTCTATTAGGGTTTTGGAGGACCCATATATTGAAATAAAATTTCATGTTGGAAATAATATTCCATAGCTTGGAAGATTCCCTTACACCTCAGAGTTCATTGGTATAATCTCCTAGAAAGATGGGGAGTTTGTAAGAACTGGAAATTTCCAATCATAAATCATTTACATGTAACACAACTAAATAAAATCCTTGTCCTAGCTGATTCTATATATAAAACCAAACATTCCTTAAATGATTATATAGAAAACCAGTTTGTTCAGATAGCCCCTATACTTGAATCTTTATATGAGATTTGGTGTGTGTGTGTTTCTACTGTATCAACTGCCCAGTGTTATTTAAAACTCTCATGTCTTTAGTTCAGCAAGGAGCCAAATGGAGTTGGGTTCATTCCATTCCCTCCAACATAACTGCCTCCTTCTGGAAAGCAAATGAGAAAATTTAATGAATAATGAAAAGTAAAATGTAGGCAGAGGGAAGTGAGTTCTCTACCAAGTCACCACTGAACACCCACACAAGCAAGAGTTTGGCATTTGCCTGTCATCTGCTTTTCTGACCATAGGGAGCAGCTCAAGTGACAGGCACACAGATGGACGCCTTGTATGATTAATGGCATCAGCCAGTCCTAGTGGTGAGGATGCTGGAGATGGCGACAGACATGAGCTCGTCCCCTTTTTGGTTTAACGGTCCTTCCAAGGTTTGAAGTTGAGAGGGATTAGGAAAAATTCCAGCCCCATTCTTTTTTACTAGAAAAATCTGAAGGCACCCCTCCTTCTTTCTCCAGGATCACTTGCCAAGACCAGACCTTTAGTAGGAAGCTATACCAGCCTTCATAATGGCCCACCAAAATTACATTCTCCTTCCACTTCCTTCCTTCCTTTGCTCCTTCTTCTCTCTCTTTCTTTGTTCTTTTCTCCTCCCATCCCACTTTGGTGTTTGTTTGGTTTTTTTGCCTTTCTCCCAAGCATTGTCTCATTTCAGCAAGCTCAGGATACAAACTAGCCCACCAGAATGGGCTCTCCAAAATCTCTGATGAACGTGAATATTTGAGCACGGCCAGAGTGGGCAGCATGAAGCCCTATCGTCACTCCCAACCTAACACCTTCTGACTCTACCCCAGCCACCTTCGGTCCAAGCAGGTGGTTCCTGAGCGTGGCTCCTCTGTTGCATCAAGAATACAGGAGACCAAGACTCCACCATTCAAAATAGGCCATAGCCTCAGGAGCATACCTAAAGTTGAGAATTCTTTCCTTAGTCACTCGAATGTGTCCAGTTCTTTGTGACCCCATGGACTGTAGCCTGCTAGGCTCCTCTGTCCGTGGGAT
Organism: Tragelaphus eurycerus; assembly: GCA_935064755.1. Classification (NCBI taxonomy): domain Eukaryota; kingdom Metazoa; phylum Chordata; class Mammalia; order Artiodactyla; family Bovidae; genus Tragelaphus; species Tragelaphus eurycerus. Next base: position 9,915,318 of record CAKXYN010000075.1, on the reverse strand, counting down.
TCTACAGGCCCAGTAGTGGAGTGGATAGTAAGTCCCTTCTCCACGGGATCTTCCCAACCCAGGAATCAAACCCAAGTCTCCAGCATTACAAGTAGGTTCTTCACTGTCTGAGCCACCAGGGAAGCCCCTATTCTTTCTTTTATTGGCTTTTAAATTTTAATTTACCTTGAATAGACATGTAAAAGGTAGGAAAGGGCAACAACACTTCCTCCTATCTCCCAGTCCCTCCCACCCAAGTTCACCAAAATCCTTTCTTTAAATTAATATATTTTTGGAGGAATTTTAGATTTATAGAAAATTTGAGTGAACTGTATAAAGAGTTTCTGTATATCCCTTCATATCACTTCCCAACCTTGCCCTGCTATTATTACCATCTTGCTTTGGTATGGTACATATGTTACAATTGATGCTCCAATACTGATACATTATTATTAGCTGAAGATCATAGTTTACATTAGGCTTCACTCAGTGTTGTATGTTCTGTGAGTTTTGGCAAATGTGTAAAGACATGTATCCACCATTAGGCATCATAGGAAATAGTTTCACTGCCCTAAATATCCCCTGTGTTTGGACCTCTATGTTTACCATAGCTAGGACATGGAAGCAGCCTAAATGTCCATCAACAGATGAATGGATAAAAATGCCATGATACATATATGCAATGGAATATTACTCAGCCATAAAAAAGGAACATATTTGAGTCAGCTCTAGTGAGGTGGGTGAACCTAGAGCCTATTATACAGAATGAAGTAAGAAAGACAAGTATAGCATATTAATACATATATACGGAATCTAGAAAGATGATACTGATATACCTATCTGGAGGGCTGCAGTGGAGATGCAGACATGGAGAACAGACTTATGGACATGAGAGGAGGGAAGGAAGCAGAAGGTGAAAGGAATGGAGAGATTACCATGGAAACATACACATTACCACGTGTAAAACAGATGTCTAGTGGGAATTTTCTGTATGACTCAGGGAACTCAAACCTAGGTTCTGCAACAACCTAGAGGGATGGGAAGGGTGGGAAGTGGGAGGGAGGTCAAGAGGGAGGGGACATGTGTCTACCTATGACTGATTTATGTTGATGTATGGCAGAAATATTGTAATGCAATATTATAAAGCAATGATCCTTCAGTTAAAAATGAATAAATTTAAAAGTGAGGAAAAAAACAAACCGTGTTCTACTTATTCATCCTTCTCTCTCCATGAAGCCTCTAGCAACATATGGGGATTTATTGCTCCATAGTTTTGCCTTTTCCAGAATGTCATATAGTTGGAATTATATACAGTACATGTAAGTTTCGCCCATGTCTGTCTATGAGCTCATTTCTTTTTATTGTCGCCTGACATTCCACTGTCTCGTTGTGCCATAGTTTGTTTATCCAGTCATTTACTGAAGGACAACTTGCAAAGGACTAAGTCTTGCCAATTATGAATAAAGCTGCTATATACGCTCATATGCAAAGTTTGGTGTGGACATAAATCTTCAACTCATGTGAATAAATATCATTGCTAGATAATATGGGAAAAGTGTGTTTAGTTTTATAAGAAATTGCCAAACTGTCTTTCAACCCAATGTGTCTCTTGCAGTTTTAAATGATATATTAGTTAGGTCCTATTACATAATAGGTCCTTAAGCAAACATGGGGACCTAGGCACTGCCAACAGCTCCTGGTGGACCCCAAGGCAAGAGGTGGGACCATTTGGAGGAACAAAGAGTCTCTCTTAAGACCATGAACTTGATCAAGCTACAGGGCTTCATGTCTTGCCTTTGTGATTTACTTGCTCTGTGACTTCAGGTAAGTTACTTAACATTTCCATGCTTCTGTTACCTCAGCTGAAATTAACTTGTAATAGTGTTCTTGCCTGGAGAATCCTAGGGACAGGGGAGCCTGGTGGGCTGCCGTCTATGGGGTCACACAGAGTTGGAGACGACTGAAGCGACTTAGCAGCAGCAGCAGCAGTACCCAAATGCTAGGGTTCAGAGGATTACCTCAGCTATCTCATGCATGTCTTAGTATCACTTGGTAAAAGTGCTCAATAAATGTTCGTTATTCCTACATCTTATTGGGAAAACCAATGTCTCTTCCATCACTACCACCACCACCCAATGTATAGCCAGTATATTGTTTAGTGACAATTTGTGTAGCACTTCAGTCAGGTACACCAAAGACAGAACAGTTGATACATTGTGAAATCTGGTGAGGGAAAAAAAAAAAAAAAATGTGCCGCAGCTAAAATAAAAGGAAATCAAAACTAGAAAGGAAATGTCTTTAAGTACAGAGGTTTTGGTCCACAGAATAAATCTGCTTGTTCTTCCTTAGCCCTTGTCTCCCAACACTGTCTTGTTGGCTCAGAACCCTCTCGGGTAAGTTCTTGATTATGAAATGCCCTCTCTCTGGTGGCCTGCCAAAGCCTGCTCCACAGACTCCCAGGCTAACCTGGCACTGTTGGTGGTGAGAAGCTTTGTAACCCCGAGGGCCTGACTAATGCATGTGTATTTTCCTTTCTCAGACAATTCTGCAGGCAGGCAGGAGAAGGGCCATTAAGCAATCCACGTGGTAATTTCTTTTTTCAATTTCTTTGGGTATTTCTTTCAGGATGACATAATGATATGTGCTAACAAGAAAAATGAAGGCACCGTAGCTGTATCTCTTCACACTTGGGTTTACTTTGGAAATCAACAAACAAAAAAGAAATTCTCTCCTGTGCTTTCTTGATGAATAATCCATGGCTCCCACAATGCCCTCCCACCAGTGGGAATGGAAATATCTGAGGGCTTCTACAAGCTGATTTGCCTTCGTGATATCAGATAACTAGTTTTCCTGTTTTAACTGCATGAGCAGGGTTTAGGTGTCATGAGGTCGGAGAGCATGGAATTTTTTTTTAAACTTAGGGTAAACAATGAAACCCAATAACTTATTCAGGGCATATGGCTCAAGAACAAGCAGTCACTAATATGAGTTATATCGTATTAATAAAGCATGACACTAAGGGCGTATTTGGATCAAAATATTTCAGAGTAACTGTAAAACTGAAATATGACAACAGAGCTCAGACTCCTACTTAGGAATTACAAAGAGGTAGGTTTGAAAAGTTGAACCGTAGGACATGTAGGTCTGCTGGAGTCTTCCACAGGGATGCTGACAGCCAAGCATTAAGTCTGTTTAGCCCATCAGTCCTGTGGGAAGAACAGGAAAAGGGCAGAAGATCAGAACGAGCAGAGTCTTTCTCAATTGGCCCTCCCACACCCACTCAAGTGTCTTGCAGCACCTGGCAGAGCTTAATAGAGTCATGAGGAAAAGGAAGAACAAAGGAAAGAAGGAAAGAATTGGCCCCAAGGGAGAGCTCTCCCACTCTGAATTTGCTTTGGCTGTTCTGAGGCACAGGGAAATCTTTCTAGATTTTCTAGAACCTTCTGTTCTTTAAGGTCCGGCCTGGTGAGTTTGGGAAATGATTAACAGCATGGTATCAAGAATCAGACCATAGAAAACAACTTGAAGTTCTGACTCCACCTGACACTAGTCCCATGACACTGAGCAGTTATTCTCTAAGCCTGGGCTTTCTTGGTTGCGAAACAGAAATAATAATAGCAACGTACCTCCTCCAGCTGCTGTAAGTATCACAGAAAATCACAATGTGTGGCCAGGTCTCTGATGCAGAGTGAGTGCTCAATCTAGGTCGTTACCACACTATTGTTGTCATCATTGCTATCTTGAGTCAACTGCCCCAGTTATGGACACTTTTCTGTCTGGAACAGGAAACAGGCAGGAAAGAAGTTAGTAGTAGCAGGGTTCAGGCATGGACACGCAAGCTGAGCATTTCAGCATCCTTAGATGCCACCAGCTGTGCTTGCTCCATGATTTAATTCAGCTCAGCAAGTGTGTTTTGAGTTCCTTCTCTGTAGAAGATTTAGGGAAAAGTTCTAGGAGTGTTCTGGGATCCAGTGGACACAGTAATGTTCCTGCCTCACAAAAGGGTATTTCACAAATGTGCCTGTCCAGTTAGTGATGAAAGTGGACACAGTCTTTCAGAATATCAGGTTGGCCTCTTTGAATCTGAATTAACACACACATAATCCTGACCCCTATTCTCCTTCTCCCCCAGATATTGATAGATAGATGTAAATAGACATAGTATTAGTATGAGAAGTGGAAGTGTTAGTCGCTCAGTCTTGTCTGACTCTTTGCGATGCCATGGACTGGCAAAGGCGGGAACACCCGCCCTTGCCCCTGCCCCCGCCCCTGCCCAGGATCCTTTGTCCATGGAATTCTCCAGGCAAGAATACTGGGGTGGGTTGCTGTTCCCTTCTCCAGGGGATCTTCCCAACCCAGAGATCAAACCTGGATCTCCTGCATTGCAGGCAGATTCTTTACCATTTGAGCCACCAGGGAAGCCCATTAGTATAGTATTAGAATCATATGTATAGTAGAGTAGAGTATTATAGCTAGTATTCAGATCAGATCAGTCACTCAGGTGTGTCCAACTCTTAGTATAGTATAAAACAATTTCAGTTTAAAATCCCTTTTAAGTTAAAATTTAAATATCAACTAACCGCATTAAATATGTCCAAGCAAAAGAGGTTTTTTTCCTAAATATCCTTTGAGGAAAACATGGTTCCAAATGTTTAAACACTGTATCAACCTAAAGTATGAAGACCCTGATCCCATTCTGCTTGTCTCTGTACCCAAAGTATTTGTCGGCCTCAATGAGAACATGGGTGAGTCATGCCTCTTTAATGATTTGGCATATAACTTCTGCTTCAATGTTTAATATTTTTGGTATAAAAGCATATTAAGGTCAGAAACGGAATGGTGGTCTAGGACCCTACACTGACTCTCCAAACCAAATTTCAGAATATAGTCTTACACCGGCAGACTAGAACCTGTATCTTAGATATCTCTCCTAACCACTTGCCTTCATTAGGCCAAACAAAAACAAAATCAGGGGATCGACTAAGGTAGATAAGCAGGTCGGTAAACCGAGATGTTGAGCTCATTTGTGAAGAGTATGTGGAAGAGGATGGGGGCTCAGATGGCCTTCCTGATGTCCAGCAAGTCACAGCTCCACGTGGCAGAACTGTGCTGGGCTCCCAGGAGGCGCAGTCTAGCAAGGTGTCTTTTCCCCTTGCAGCTGAATGGCCCTTATCTCCTGTCAGTCATGGAGATGTGGATGGAGGTGCACTGGGCCTTTAGTCTTCAGGTGCAGTCAGGGCAATTATTTTCTGCACCAGTGGGAGGATGGGCAGGGGCATCTTGACTCTGACCTTTATTTTTTTAATTTTATCTTTAATTGGAGGATAATTACAATACTGCAATGGCTTCTGCCACATGTCAGCATGAATCAGCCATGGGTGCACACACGTTCCAGCCCTTCTGGAGCCGCCCTCCCACCTCCCTCCCCACCCCACGCCTCTAGGTTGTCACGGAGCACGGGCTTTGGGTTCCCAGCAAACTCCCACTGGCTCTGTATTTCACATATGGTCGTGTATATGTTTCAGTGCTGCTCTTGCAAATCATCCCACCCTCCCCCTCCCCCACTGTGTCCAAAAATCAGCCCTTTATGTCTGCATCTCCTTTGCTGCCTTGCAAGTTGGATCATCAGGGCCATCTTTCTAGATTTCATATATATGTGTTAATATACAATATTCGTCTTTCTCTTTCTGACTTAACGTCACCCTGTATGATAGGCTCTAGGCTTATCCACCTCATTAGAGCTGACTCAAATGTGCTCCTGACTTTGATCGTTAATTTCCACTCATCAACAGACTGATCCTCCCCCTGCATGGGAAAGCGAAAACACTACTTTTTATGACTGTAGTGGCTTTTATCAGCAAAAAAAAAAAAAGTTTGCAAGTTAGAATGAAAAATACTACATACCTGGAAAGGTGTTTTCTGTGGTATCTCTCAGCTGTATGTGCCTGATGCTGAAAGGAGTGCCCTTAAAGGAAAAAAAAAAAATCTCTCTGCACCAGGTGAGCCTCTGTTAGTTGCCAGAGAGAGTAAAGTTAAGGCCATTACACCCAGCTAGTCTGCCAGGCTCCCCATATCCCCCATATCGTGGTCCCTATCTAGGGAGGGGGATGCATGGATATAAATGTTCGGTATATTCTTGAATCTCTAATGTCGTCTTTTCTGAAGCTACTTCAAAAGACTTTATTGTAATTATTTGAACTCAAACTAATCTGGATGAGATTTAGGGAAAAGAAAACCTTCTTTTCCCCAAATAGCTTCCCAGGTACCGTTTTTAGTTTTGTTTCCAAAGCAGTAGCTGCCCCCCCACCCCCACCCCCGAGCCCTGGTGTCCTTCTTCACCAATGAACTCTTCCCTGGAACCCTGCCCTGCAGCAACCCAGCCCTCCTGCCCACCTGGACTTCTCTCAGCTTGTCTGCCACGACCTCCGTCTGTTTTACAGATGACCTTTTCTCTTCCTAACTCCGTCTTCTTCCGGCTTGCTTCTGCGCATCCCTTGAGCATCAGTTTGAACACAGCTCCCCACAGCGAGTCTTCACATCTCGGACAGTGGCTCTTTACCCATGCTTCCGATTCCTGGACGATGATCTCTCAAGCACTTCAAGCAATTGTTTCTTGAGTGCTCTGAGTTCAGACACTATATCTGTTTTACTACTGTATCCCAGAACCCAGTATCATGCGTACATGTGGTAGGTGCTCAATAATCTTTGATGGAAATAAAAGAGAGAGAAGATAGGAAGAGAAAGAGAGAAAAAGGGAGGGAAGGAAGGAAGAAGGGAGGGAAGAATGTGAGAGAAGGGGCAAAACAGCATCACTGCAGAGGCATTCCTGGTTTGTCATACCTCCTTTTCACAGCCTATCCCCTTCTCTTTTTCCTCTTTCTCCTCTGTCATATCCTCCTCATGGAAACACCATTAAGTAAAGCAAAATTAAAATCATCCTTGCCTCAGTATGTACTCCAATTTGATGTGGGTCTTTTTGGTCCTTCTGGGTCCTGCCTCCACGATTTAAATATACAATTTCAAAGCCTATTTATTCAACAAGCACAAAGCATCTTGTCTCTCTCATATACACCTCAGTAAATAAATGACAAAATATGTTTTGTTAAGATATAGTTTTTTCACTTAAGGTTTAAAAGTCTTACACAAGTTTTCTTGTCATCAGATAAGTCCAGCTTGACAGTGGCCTTACAAAACTAAGACACTAGAAATAATATTATTTGGGGGTGCGGGTGGAGATGAGGTGTGTCCTGGAAAAAATCTAGAGAAAAATGTGGAGTTTGAATAGTTAGATATTGTATTATCATTCGATTTCACGAGTAACTAATACTTGAGGTCTCCATTTATTTAAAGAAATAGATGCCTAGTATTTTAAATAAAAAGAAGACTTGACCCCCACCATTGGGTTATAGAAATTAAAACAAAGATGTGTCAAAGCCCCTTTAGATCATTCTTCATAGGACAAAAAAAAAAAAAAAAATCCCAGGGTGTATAATGCTATAGAAGAGAATATTGCACTGTATGTGGATATGAACTAGATAAAAATTTTTCAAAGCAACTTTTTGTTGTCTTCCATGAATTTCCCTTTTTTGTGTGCAGAGAAGATAGATATGAAAGAGCACAGTACCACAGCATTATGGAGGAGAATAATACATGTTCATCCACGTCATTGTCTCTATTTCTCACTTTCTCACCTGCAGGTACATAGTTCAGAGACGGCAGAGCTCCAGAGCAGGGCAAGAAATTGAGAGCAGAGTAGATTCACTCATGACGAGAGATTTCGAAAGTTAAAATTACAGTCAGAGTTAGAAAATAAGAGATTTACTTAGGCTTTAAAGATAGGTGCTGGGCAGTAATACTGATAGATCCTTATTACATTGTCCCATAAGAGACTGGGCCACTGGGAGACGTTAATGCTAAGAAAATTTAAAGCAAGTTAGAGGAAATACTTCTTCACCTGGTAGAATTCATTCTGAGGAATTTGCTTCCAGTGGCAGTCATAAAATCAATTACTGGGTTGCATTTTTCCAAAGGGTAGAATAATATATGACCCACTCTTCTGACTAGTTGGGGAAGATAAAAGCAATCAGTTCGCCTGCTTCTGGAAGATCACAGTTGATTACAAGTGGGGTCAGCAAAAAGATGTCCCCTACACTTGATCAGGATAATTAAAAACTGTTTGCCCATGCTCACATGTCCTAGAAGAAACGTCGAAAAAGGATGCAAAGCTCAAATGACCTGATCTAATATGACAAATGTTTGTTGACAGGGACCAAAAATTAAACAGTGAAAAAGAAAAAAAACTATTCCAGGAAATAATTACAGATATTCCTAAAATATTTTTCATGAAAACATTTTTGTGATACTATAAATATGACATGATGCTTTTGTTTTTGAATCTGATTTGCTTGACTAGTACTCTCAGTAAATCTGCTAAGTTTGAAAACAGTTAGCAAGCATGACTTTCTTTTTCCCAATAGAGCATAGAGTTTAGTCAGAAGTTATACATGCACTAGATATGTTAGCAAGGCAATGTTAATTCTGAGGTTGTCTTGTAGAAGATCAGTAACAAACCCCTGGATAAAGGCATCTCAGTTTAAAATTAGCTTCTGTTTTTATGGAATCTGCTTCACTTTTTTAACTTTTTTTTCTTGAAATTGTTATGTATTTTCTAGAATTTCACTTTTTGCTACAACCCATGTATCAAAAGTCGTATTGTACCTGTGACACCCTAACATATGAACTTCTGAACAAGACACCCAAAAAACCATTGTTGGAAGTATGGCTGGAGCCTGCATTTTCATGTGGGGACAAAAGAGTGTAATACAGTCTACAAAAAAAAGAGAGAGAGAGAGAGAGAGAATGAAATTGTGATAAAAATTGCAAAGTAAAATAAAATCCTGAATAAGTCATACTAAAAGCAGATCTTGAATTTCAACAAAATGTAGCCGTGCTGAAAAGGCAAAGAAAAGTCACTGTTGTCACCTCCTGGAAACCTGGAAATGTTACTGACTTTAATAGACAGTGACCTGTCTAGTTTCATTACTCATGTTAAAAAAAAAAAAAAAAGCAAAAGTAAAGATAAAAGGTGTCTGGAAGTTCTTTCATGATAAACCTCCATAACTTGCAATGGTAGTTATAAGTTGAGCTGAAGAACATCATTATTTTCATAACCATGTCTTATTAAAACATTATCCTGCCCCAAAATTTCAACAATGAAAGAGTAAATGCCACATATGAATTTCAGGAGAGTTTTCTATAGTTGCCGTGGCACTGTTGGAAGCTCTAGAGGAATTCCTGATCGGCTCCCAGGACAGCTTACTGCTACAAGCACTCCTTGTGGAGGGGACATTCCCTAGAGCCAGCCTCCCTCGGTTTCAGTCCCAAGGAAGCCATCAGCTGAGTGCCTTGGGCAGATCATTTCACCTCCCTTGTCTCAATATCCTTATCTATAACATGGGTACAACAATAGTGCCTATGCCACAGGATTGTTTAAATCGACCTAAAGCAAAGACCTAAAACTGTGCCTGGTATATCACAGAGTGCTCAGTCATTGTTATTTTCTTTCAATCCCTTGAAAATCTGGGCTTTGAAGGGAATCATCTTTCCCCTGTGGCTCAGCTGTGAAAGAATCCACCTGCAATGTAGGAGACCTGGGTTTGATCCCTGGGTTGGGAAGATCCCCTGGAGAAGGGAAAGGCTGCCCACTCCAGTATTCTAGCCTGGAGAATTCCATGGACTACAGTCCGTGGGGTCACAAAGAGTCGGACATGACTGAGTGACTTTGACTTCACTAATCTTTCCCCTGGGAGAGAATGGGACATCAGAGGTCATTTCTTCCTTTGTGGAGTTGGGTGTAGGAATGGGAGAAATTTCCAAGGTTTCACTCTCTCCTCATTCTGGTCCCTACTCATTTTTCTGCCTTCTCTCCTGCCTCTGTGAAAAGTGAAAGTATCAATCACTCAGTCATGTCTGACTCTTTGTGACCCCATGGACCATAGCTTGCCAAGCTCCTCTGTCTATGGAATTCTCCAGGCAAGAATACTAGAGTGGGTTGCCATTCTCTTCTCCAGAGGATCTTCCTGACACTGGGATTGAACCTGGGTCTCCTGCATTGCAGGCAGATGCTTTACCCTCTAAGCCACCATGGAAGCCGGCTTGCTCCTTAAATTCTGAGCTTAAGGAATCCTGCTAAATTTGCTCACTCCTCACAGTCCTTGCATCTCCTCTTAGCCCAGAATAGTTGCCTCTTTTCTCCCCAAATCCTGATGTGGCTGATTCACACTCATCCTCCAGCCCTCTCCTTGGATGTCATCATCCTGGAGAATCCCTCCCCACGCCAAATCTACCCATCTACATGCTCACAGCCCCCGTCTTTTAGTCACCACCTCTCATTTTCTGCTGACTCTCTGCCTCCACCATTACACTAGAAACTCCCCTTGGCAGAAAGTTGGATCTGCCATGGAGCAGTACTGCTGGTTGCTGAGCTCCAGTTCTGACACACTGAGTTGAAAGAAAGCATCAAGACCAACAGGAAAGCCTGCCCCTTTTCAGGAACATGCTTCCTATTTCCCTTTGTGTTTACTCTACAAAATCACTCTCTGATGAGGCTCTGCCCAAAAGAAATGGATGTTTTGGCTATCATATTCAAAGCCAGTGTTACAGAAGAACCATGTTGGGGCTGCATGGAAATAATTGGCCTACCTTTTATAAAGCAAACACTGGAAAAATCTATAACGCAGCCTGAATTGGGAAAAGCTCAAAACAAAGTAAAAGGGGAGAAATAACTTTCTTTGAGGTTTATTTAGTCTGAAAAACAGGACTCCAATGGGTGGTAGTGTTGTTTACATTAGTCTAAATTGTTTAATCATATTGTAGAATTTATACTTATCTCCTAGAATATGCAGGATAGTATTAACCTTATAATCTGTTGAGTACAAATAACAAACACTTGGCTTTATAGTGGATGATTGGAAAGGCAAAAAATATAGATCAAGCAATTAGATGCAAGCATGGTGAGGTAAAGGACTGATTCAGGGAATTTGCTCTCACGTTTTACCCATACCTAAAAGATGTAGTTAATAGAGACATATGCATGGAGCAATCCACATGAATGATTCAAATCTTTAATTCTCTTTGTGAATGAAGGTTAAATAAGCGCTTAGAGATATATGATGAGAACAATACCTAGAATATTGAAGCATGAATTTACATACAGAGCCTTTGGCTAAGCACTGCCCACGCATTATTTTATCATAAGAATCCTATGAGGTATGCAATGGTTAAAACAATAGAGTTGAATAATTTGAGGCTAAATGATTAAGAAACTTGCCCAAAGTCATACAACTAACAATCAGCAGTCAGTCTTAAAACCCTTGTTCATTTGACTCCTGAATTTTTTCTTGAACCTTCCAGTGAACACTACAGCCTTCACCCAAATTCAGATGCAAGATGTAGTGAGAAAAACCTGAGGTCTAGATTCCAAAAACTCACAGTAGTCATCAGTTTGAGCAGATCACTGAATCTCTGTTTCATTAGTTTTGACAGAAGAAAAGTAATATTCTTATCTGTCCTTCCTGCCTTCCAGAGCTCTCATGGTGATCAAGTGAGATGGTTTACATGCAAGAACTTAGGAAGCGGGGATGTGCTATACAAGTATCAGTTGATAGTTTATTTATAAGCATAGCCTGTTGATGGATTTGTATCAATTTAGTTGGTATTTAGGGAATATTTTATGTATGAGGGTTGCAAATGAGTTCCACCAAAACTAGATATAACAAGCAGATGAAAATGATGGACTTAGCCCACAGAGATAAATGGACATGATTTGTAGAAGGAACTGGTTGTCCCATAACTGCATTCCAGGCTTGAGGCACCAGTAATTGGCATTTTTAGAAAGTTAGAACATCAAAGAAAGATAAAGTTCCTCTTCTGAAGGCAGTGGTACTTGGGATCAGAGCTGCTTACAAATTAAGCAAAGGTAAATCCAATTGAATAACAAGGAGCCTGGGGATTGAAAAGTGATCTTATCTAAAGAAGAGACCAGCATCTCCATGTTTATTTATCTGGAGAAGACTGATCACTTACAAACTTTAAAAATTTTGTTTTATAGCTTATAGATCCCCCCAATATATTTTTATATTAAAAAATTGTGAAAATTATTATCAACTTCTATTACATGTGTAAAGCTCTGGGAAACTGTAGTGTTAAAGAGAAGAAAGGTAACTTGAGATCTGACTTCATCTATCAGATTTTTCCACCTGTCCTTAGCATCCTAGCTCTCTTTGCTTTCAACATAAAATAACACCCATGGCAGTAATAGTCTATTTTTCTCTCCTGCATTTGTTGAGTACTTGAGAATATAGTTGAGAACTGCAATAGATATCTGCAATTTTTCTCTGCCCAGCATCCATTCCTTCTTTTTGTAATAGAAGCTGGATTTTCTGTTAAGATACAACCTCTTTTCTGTATCTCAGTGCTAAAGGTTTAAAGAGAGCTGACTCCACCCACTGGGTCCCGCAGTTGAAAGATAACTGATACCTGACCAATCAAAACGATGGTGAGCTTTCCAGCGCTGGGCGTGAGACCCAGTCAAACCTATGGTTATTAACCCTGAAATGTTTGATGCAACAACTACCAAGAAAAAAAAAAAAAGCTAAATTACAAAGGTATAATCTTTGAGGTACTCGTGGCCATCTTTGCTGCCACTTGAGAAGAACCTACTTGAGAATGACATCAATACAAAGCAGAATCAAAAGACAAAAAAATAATTTCCTAGGGGTATTATTTGCACATTTAGCTTTTCCCTCTTCTTTTCCATTACCAAAGGTAATACGTTCTTTTTTGATCAAGCCAGTTTCTACGCTGGTTCCATTAGCTGCAACTGGAAGCAAGCATTATTATTTCTATTAGTTGCAACCAGTAACCCAAAGTTCTATTAATTGCAACCACTAGCCCAGGGAGATGTATCAGTTGTACAGAATTGCTACGTATGACATATACTGTCTATCAGTACTCAGATAGCTTCTAAGGAATAAAAAGTAGATATAGAAAGAGGAATTGTAGAGCTGAGTTTACTCCGTTTGTTTCATATTCCTCTTTGCTCTTGATTATCCCAGAATATTGAGTAATAAGTAACAGCAAAGATGCGTATAGTATATGGAATATGAGAGGCGTTCTTTTAATCCCATGTCTTAGTTATATTATTATTCCCAACTAAGGAAAATATAAAGAGCAAAAAAAAATTTTGCATTTCAGAAGAGTATTGGAGACATAAGTTGAGCCTCAATGTAACACCCTCCACATGTCAAAGTGTGTTATATTTTTCTCAACATAAAAATCTAGCAAAAGCATCCAAGGTTAAGAGTCAAATTATGCTCCTCCTCCTACCACAGAAAAGCTGTTGAAGCTTGGAAGAAGTAACCTAACTATTTATTTTACACCAGGAAATCCACAATGCTAGGAAAAAGAATGGAAGCAAACCAGCTTGTGCTTCAGTACCAGTTTTGAAAATCACAGCTTTGAATTTTAGTCCCAGGGTCACCACTAACTGGCTGTGTGAGCTTGTATGCATATTCTCATTGCCTTTGGTATCTGTAAAATTAAGTCAGTGACACACAACCTCTTTATTTCTCATACATTATGTGTAAAGCACTTGAGAAAAGATACTTGAAAATGACTTCAGAAGTTTCTGTCTAAGTACATACAGAATATTGTTACTACTTGAGTATAAAAAAAAAAAAAAAGTAGCTTTTGCTTAAGTAAGAAAAAGAAAACTCTCTACTAGTGAGATATGGCCTGGAACTCCTCTAAGCCACAACAAGAAAATAAACTTTGCCTGGCGTATGATAGAAAAGGATAATTTAAAAATCACAGCAAGGTCATCATTCTTCATTCCCACCTGATGATTTACTCTGCATATGCTATGTGCTGTCACTTCAGTCATGTCCAAATCTTTCTACCCCATGAACTGTCATCCACCAGGCTCCTCTGTCCATGGAATTCTCCTCCTCCAGGGGGTCTTCCTGACCCAGGGATCGAACCTGTGTCTCCTACGTTGGCAGGCAGGTTCTTTACCACTAGTGCCACGTATCCGTGTGCCGTTATCTCCCACAGAGGAAGGAGTTAACTACTGCAAAAATAACCGCAGAAATAATAGCTGGCACCAAAAGAGCTGAGTTCTAGTACTGACTCTGTCACTGGCTTATTTTGTGGCCTAGGACACAGCCCCTTCTAGCCCTTGGTTTTCCTGAAAGGATTAAATTTGTAATGTGGGAGACAACACGGGCACTCATCAATATCTGGCTTTCTGCTGCTTTCCAACCACACAAGAGACTGTATTTTCTAGACTCCTGGCAGTTATGCTTAGCCAGACGACTAGTTCTGGCCAACAGGGTATGAGAAGAAAGACCAATGCTACTTCTGGTCATGAAGCCTTTCAGTACTTTTTTCCCCTGCTGCAGCCACAGAGGATGCCATTAATTCAAGTGAAAGCGTTAGTCGCTCAGTTGTGTCCAATTCTTTACCATCCCATGGACCATAACCCACCAGACTCCTGTCTGTGGAATTCTCCAGGCAAGAACACTGGAGTGGGTAGCCATTCCCTTCTCCAGGGATTAATTCAGGGTGGTCCAGCAATAGATAGTAGAGCCTCCCTCATCCTGGGCTCTGTGCAGGTACATGGAACAGAATCCCCTTGCCAACCTGCCACTGATATGTAGAAAAAAGCCTTTGTTCTGTTAAATCACTAATACTTTAGTGCTAATTTGTTACAGCAGCATATTCTAGTTTATCCTTACAAATAAAATAATTTCCATGTTTTCTCTAAACTCTCATTGATACAATTGCCATGCAATATGTTTTCTATGCTGAGATAATGGATTTAGAGCAAAAAGAAGCAATGAATCCCACAGATCTTCTAGGATATTTTTCTTTATAAGTTGCAAGGAGAGATAGAGATATAAAGATAAGGAAAGGCTCCATGGAGTTTCTCTGCCCCTAGGACGGGGCATTCTACAGAATTTTCTCCATGATGCTTTCCAATTCCTCCCACCAGGACTTTTAAAAAGTTAAAAGGTGTGTTTTATCTTACTAAATATCAAAAACAAATGGGAGTCAAACTTGGAAGACACATGTTAATACAAAAGTGAACAGAGCAAAAAACAAACAAAAAATAGTGAACAGAACAGAAATGTAGCTTTAATATCATTAGATGTTACATTTAATTTGTTTGTCATATTTATTTGCAGATGTGTCCCAAAGGGCTTGAATAATATTCTAGTGGCATCTATCTATGAACTCACTTGCTGGGCAAATTCCAAAGTGCCTCTACAATGAAATCACACAATATGAGTAAGAAGATAAGAAAGGGAGGAACCAGCATAGATCCAGGCCCGTTTCAGGTTTTCTTCTCTCCTCCTGGAGTAGGAGGAGAGAGAAGGGAAGGAAAGAGGGGGAAAATTGAGGCAGATTATAGGGATGGGTGAGAACAGAAGAAGGAAGTGGCCAAGTGACAAAACTTAACAAGATAAAGAGAAAAGGAGAAGAGAATACGCACGCAAACGCAGACAATATCAAGCACGGCCAAGACAAGGTGAAGCAGCCAGCGGTGAGTGAAAGAACCACTTCTTGACTTGTGTCTCAGTAAACAGCCTTGAAATCTTCTGGCTGAACTATTTCTACAATGGCCCAGGTAGCTCAAACCTCAGAGTTACCGCTTACAGATATGCAAAACCAACCATCAAGGTCACACTGATGGTGCAGAAGGAGCTTCCAAATGTATCTGGTCTCTTCAAGAAACCAGTCAAAAGCTAGAACCTAAGAAGAAAAAACACCTAAGCAGAAAGCCACATGGAGCAGAAAGAACAGTAGCATGAGTGTTCAGCATCTTCTACAGTGTCCATCCTTAAAGACTGTAGATGTGTCCATGCTCCCTTTATCTCATCTTACCAGGCTCCTCCTAGAACAGCAGATGAATCCAACCATGTCCTAATTATACTCCGTGACTCCATATTTTCAGATGATCTCAGCATGTCACACATGGTAAAGAACCTCATAGGAAGGTTCATGTGAGCAGGAAAGTGGCCTAACCACGTAGGAGACATGACAATTCATTGTAAGAAAAGGAAGTAACAATTTTTAAAGGATTTACTACCTTCCAGGAAGTGGACTAAACCTTTCACCAGTTTCATCTGTTTTAAAATCGTGCATCATACTCTTTGCTTGCTTGATGTGTGGATGAGATTTCAAAGGATTAAATGAGTTCCGTAAGTTCTCACAACTGGTAAATGGAAGAGGTGGGGTTCTGAGCCAGGTCATCTGACCCAAAAGGCAGCTGCTTGGGGCACACATCACACCCCAGAGAGGATGAGAGGCCACACTCCCCCTCACTGTGCACACTCACTGTTGAATGTCTCACATTATTTATATCCCTCGATTCAGTGATGGTCTCATTCTCACCTATGAATACCTTGAGTTTGTCAGTGTAGAGATAAATTTTGTCCTTCTCCTAATCCTTCACTTTTCTTGGTGACTTAATGTCTCCCCAACCCCACATCTAGTTTTCAACTGCTTTAAACAGAGAGAGCTTCCATAACTACTTCTTTTTAAAAGCTTGGCAGATGCTCCAGTGGGCTCACAATATTCCACAGTGGAAGAGTTGTTCATTGACAAACAGCCATGAATATTTGTTGAATGACTGAACTTTTAATAATTGAAGAGACCCTTTCCTAGAAACACTCTGAAGCTAGTTAAAAGGTTGTTAAATAATAGAGACTGCTAGGGAAGGATCTAAATTCAACTTTTCATTTATTCATTTTAATTCATGCACTCCACAAATATTTTTTAGCCTCCTAGATAGCACCAGACACTGTGCAAGTTACTTCTGAATGATGTACAAACTATCTATTGTTGTACAAAATTAGCCCCAAATTTGGCAAGTTGCACAAACACTTGTGATCTCACACAGTTTCTGAGACTCAGGAATCTGAGAACAGCTTAGTGAAGTGGTTTTGCTTCTGGATCTCTTGTGAGGATGCAGTCTAGCTATTGGCTGGAGCTCAGGTCATCTTAAGACTGACTGGAGCTGCAGAATCTGGCTCCAAGTTCACTCTCCTACTTGTTGGCAGGCTCAGTGGTTCACTGGCTCTTGGCAGAGACTTCAGTTCCTACTCTTGTGGACCTTTTTGTTAGGCTTCCCAGAGCCAGAGATGCAAAAGAGAGAGAGCCTGCACCCAAATCAGAAGCCACCATTGCTTTTTATTACCTAATTTCCAAAGTAGTTCTATTTCATTTCTGGGAAATAGGTTCCATCCTTCAAAGACAAGCATCAGAGAATCCATGTATACAATTTGAAAACCATGGAGGGGAGTTGATTAGAAAGCAAATTGCTAAAAAAATTTTTTTCATAGCTTTTTCATTTTTTTTGACTAATTACAATTAACATGTGATATTTTATAACTTAATTATCTGCTAATAAACTTGATATAGCCATGTAGTTTCAACCTTTTCATAGGAGACCCAGAAAGCATCAATCCCTCAAAATATCTGGTATCTTTAGATGAGGAATATCATTTTCCATTCATGTGTCAGGAGTTACACAGACCCAAAGTTCTAGTTCCTGAAGGAGGGCATGAGAACCCACTCCACTATTCTTACCAGGAAAATCCCACGAACAGAGGAGCCTGGTGGGCCACAGTCCAAGGGGTCACAAAGTATCAAACATTTCTGAAGCTACATAGCACACATGTATGCATCCAAAGTTCTAGTTAGGCACCTTAATAGCTCAAAGAGAATGAGGAAAACTTAAGATGACATAGAAAAATCTATCGGAAAGATCATCAGGGAACCTAGAAGCTGCCATCTAAATGTATTTCCCAGTGCAATTCATTTAACTTTTCAATGGTCTGATTGTATTTTGACCTACTCACTGCACTCTTTCAAAGATTCAAATTTTCACCATTATCTTCCACGTCAAATAATGAATTCTGAAGCAGAATTTCCATCTGTCAGTTTACAGAATGCTGCATCTCATCTCATCTCTGCATTGAAATCAAGTTCCCCTCACCTTTCAACAGCCAAAGCACCACTTCATCATCAGCAGTGGGGAAAGCCACAAATCAATTAAACTCACCGTGGATTGGAGAGTACCCATGAATTGCACTTACAGTGGTCATACAGAAAAGATGGCAGAACAGGGTTCTCAACAAAAGCACGCAAGTCAGGCAATGGCACATTTGGGGCCAGTGACACTTTCCCTCTTTGTCCTGTCTGTCACTTGAGCAGGGTTCTTCATTTTGTTTTCCTAGGACCCACTGCCACATCAGCATTGCAATAGTCCACATCGCTTTATTTAAATCTAAGAAGCAAACCACACGCAGGTTTCTGAAGAGCCGCGTGTGGCTAAGAAAGCCTGGGGTTGGAAGGTAGCGCCCGTAATCCCCTCCCAGAGCTAAAGAGGAAGCTACTCCAGAGAGGGTTCCAAACACAACAAATGCCCCTTGGAGCTCAATTTTGCATTTCGTTTTCTGCTTTAAAATCTCTATTGGCTGCACATCTGAGAAGGCTTAAGAACATAATTTATTCCATATAAAGTTCCCAGTAATTTATGCTCACCAAGTTGGCAGCATGGGAAGAAATTTTTCATTGGCTACCATGGAAGATTATTACAGACCTTGTAGTATAAGTAAAGATAGCACCAGCAGCCATACTTTATTATTTTTCTTCATTTATTTTTTTATTGAAGTTTAGTCAATTTACAATGCTGTGTTAATTTCTGCCAGACAGCAGAGTGACTCCGTTTTCACATACATACATTCTTTTTTATGTTATTTCCCATTATGATTTATCCTGGGATACTGAATACAGTTCCCTGGGCTATACAGTGAGTTCTCAGTTGTCTCAGTTGTGTTGGATTCTTTGTGACCCTATGGACTCTAGCCCACCAGAATCTTCTTCTGCCCGTGGGATTCTCCAGGCAAGAATACCAGAGTGGGTTGCCATACCCTCCTCCAGGGAATCTTCCTGATGCAGAGATCGAACCCAAGCCTCCTGGGCCTTTTGCATTGCAGGCCTATTCTTTACCACTGAGCCACCTGGGAAGCTTGTGCTATACAGTAGGATCATTCTATATGTAATAATTTGCACCTTCTGACCTCAAACTCTCAGCCTTTCTCAGCCCCCTCTTAATAAATGTGCATTAATTTTTTAAAACACCATCCTTGTAGAGAAGGGGGACAAAAAGGAGCAAATGTAGACAAATAAGGGAAACCTATTGAAAATGTACTCATTTCCCCAGTACCCCCCATCCTGCCCCCATCCTGCAACACAAAATTAGTGCAACTCATGTTTTCATCAAAATTCCACTGTAACTCAAAAAGCAATATGGCTGGAAGTCTCCTGGTCCCTACATGGGAGTGTAGTTTTTATAGATATTTAACAAAAATCTTTAAATTAAATTTGCCTTTATATATTCTTTTAAAATATAGAAGCCCCTGGCCCCAAGCAGCTGCCTTGACAATCACAAGTCTGCTCTCTGTCTGTGAGACAAAGGTTCATTTGAGGCAGCCATAATTTAAACAAAAGGAAATGTTCTAGCATCTCAAGTTTTAAATTCAAATGATTTTCATCTTTTTAACCTATAAATTTATAATTTCCTTTCTTGTTATTTCTTAGGAATACACACATCGAGAATAATAAATTGATATGTTAGTTGTAATAATTACTTAGATTCCTCTCTGTAGGCATATGGATATGAACACAGTTCTCCAAGATGGAAGAGGTTACTATAACATATTGGTTTCCTATCAGAATCTCAAAAGTGAAATCTCTACTTTCTATAACCTTCACAGAGCCACCAGAATGCTGAGCACTGGCAACTGACCTAAAATTGGATTTCCCATCTTTTGCATTTGTATCGTATAATCCCATCTGAATCTCTTACCATAGGTTCTCTGGAATCATATTTTGATATTGCTAATAGGAGAGTTTGACACTCTCCTTGCCCTGAGAGGTCCTCAGCCCTCAAAATTTTGCCTTTTTATGAGCAATGTAATCAAGATTGGATGATACTTGTATTGTACCTCAGCTGACTGGGTACCAAGACACAGTATCACTGAGATGATTATCAAGGATAGCACAGCCTCCTCAACTCAAAGCAAAAAAAAAAAAAAACCTATAAACTTCCTTCCTGAAATATTCTACTGCCCCATTGAGCTAGGAACAACAAAGAACATAGTGCTCAAAAATGCATTCTATTTCACTTACAAATTTCTTCGCAATTTGAATTCTAAAAAGAGAATTCACAAGAGAGAAGATGGTGGGGAGGAATTTTTTTTTTTAAAAGGAAGAGTGTATTTAGAAAAGAATGAGAAGATGTCTTGCCACTAAGCCAGTGGGAATTTGAAATTACTCCAAGCCAAGGAGCCAATAGACTGGCTAAAACATAAGGTAGAATTCAGAGGGAGCTGATCATGTTTTGATCTCATTTTATGCTTTTCTTCATGCTTGTTTCCAAGACCTAATTGGTGTCTATGTTGGCAAATGTTAACACAAAGCAGCAATGCAAAAGAAGGGCATCAAAACATCTTAGATTGATCCTTCTTTCAACCTAGATTTTGCCCTCTCCCTGAGTAAGTGGCCATAAGATATTGACTTTTAAGAACCCAGATGATTGCCATTCCTTGGGTCATCTAAAAGTTATACAGAAGCCTTGGGAAGAAGAAGGTATCTTAACCTTTCTTTAATCCAGCTATGAAAGGATCTTGGCCAATGTACAAGTCATACATGAAACGACGAAAACAACAACAGCCAAATGTATGCCAAAAGTGAGTTTTGGTTGTATGAAAGTTCACCATGACTCTGAAAGGTAGGAAGACCAGCTCAGAGAGAACAGTTAAGTCAAAGCATCATGCTGAGAATAAGGAGAGCAACAAATTGGACAACGCTGATGTGAAGCCTCTAGTACAGTGGTTTTTCAATTTGTGGCTCTTGAGTGTCTTGTAAGTGAGTGTCCAAGGTCAAGGCAGGGGGTAGAGTTTCATAACTATTGTGCTCCAATCTTTCACTTCAACAGGCTCATTCCACCATGAATAAAAACAAGTTATCAGAACTAGTTGTTCCAGTGATTACTCTGTGCGATCACAATTAAAAACCCAAAATGATAAGCCTAAAAAGATATTCAGAGTCTCCATCATGAACACAAACTGAAAGCCAACATCCTTACACTTGCAGCGCTCATCCATTCTGAATGGACTGAGCTCTTTTTATGTGCCTGGCGCTGTGCCAGGAGCTGGGAATGTAAGTGAAACAGTTCAACTCCCAGCCTCCGAGGGGCTTCCAGCCCCAAGGGAGAGAGAGACACAGAGAATTAACCAAAACAGCATGTTTCATCTGTTCTGAGAGAAGTGGAAGCCGACGGTACCCATACTTCTGGCACTCGAGCAAAGTTAGGAATTCATTCTGGCAGGATTTTTTTTTTTTTTTGGGGGGGGTCACTATCCTCCTTATACTAATGTCCTCTGATATTTCCACAACCCTGTCCATGTCTGTGCATCCTTCTCTCTGTCTTAAACCTTCAGGTAAATGCCCAAGGGACAAGGAGTTCAACTTATTCACTCCAGAAGGGAATCTAAATGTGACTCATCAGTTAGACTAAAAAGAAAATCATCTCAAATCCACTCCTCCCCCCATGAAAATGACAGGGAGGCAGAAGACACACTCTACATGAGAACTATGGGAGAAACCTCCAGCTTCTTAATACAAGTCCCAATAATCAAGGAACAGTGAACCTGAGTGTCCCCCAGAGAAATAAGAACCCTGGTCTGACCTTCCCTACCTTTACTCTGTGCCTCTTGCCAGCTGAAGTTCCCGTTTCTCTCTTCTCCCTCTCCTTGCTCTGCTCTACCTCCCATACTTTTTGAATACCGAAAGAAATCACCTACATTGGACATCTGTCCCAAGCAGTTCTCTTTCAAACTTCCAAAGCTCCTTGTTCACGTTGTCAGAGAGTATTATGCCCTGTTTACTTGCCTCGCTGCTGCAAACTTAAAAACTCCTCCAGGCCAGGGCCCATGACTTACTAATCTTTGTGTCCACAAGTGCCTCATACCACGCTGGGAACATCTTACCTGCTTACTAAGTGGGTGTTAAGTAAATGCAAAAGTGAGAAAGTCTCCAAGGTGAGCAGGAAGATAATCACTCTTACTCCTCCTGGATTCCTGTATTTTCCTTGCCACACTCATAGCCCACCCGTGCTTCCACCTCCTCCCAACACTGATGAACCACTTCCCAAGCCAGGAAGCTCTAAATGCAGGAAACTGTAAATCCAGAATGCCTGCAGTGTCACCAGCTAGGCACAGCTGATTTGACTTAACAATATTCCCCTAGGACTGGCTGACCCAAGCTGACCATCTCCTTCCAAATAAGTAACACACACGCGGGAGGTTCCTTCCTACAAGCTGAAGATGTGAATATTATCTGTCATTTTTCTGTTTTGAATTTTTAAAAAAATGACTACCTCGGTACACTGATTTTTTTCCTACATTGACATTAAAAATATTGGATGCTTAGACTCATGGGGATGTAACTTGTATATGGAAAGAGAGAGAGAAACATTAAGGAGAGTATTTTCTTAAATTCACTTCACTCTCATGAAAAAACTGAGAAACAAACAGAAAAATCTGAAAAAGAAAAGAAGAAAAGGTGAAGTCAAATACTACCCACTCCAATTTGGCAGGAAAGTTTATGGTTTTCTATCATCACTACTATGTAAGTTTGTTGTGGTTATGCTTAAGGCATAGTATGCTTTTCTAGATGAAAAAAATAATCAGTTCTAAAGTCTGATTCCTCATGAAATCCACGAAAAGAGCATGGAGATAGACTAAAAGGAAAAACGGGTAAGTTGCTTTCCGTAGTAACCTGCAGTTGTTCAGTCACTAAATGGTTCGGACTATGTGACCCCGTGGACTGCAGCACTCCAGGCTTCCTTGTTCTTCACCATCTCCCAGAGTTTGCCCAAATTTGTGCTCATGGGGTCTTAGACAACTCTCTGCTCTACCCTGAGGACATTTTCCTGGGATCCCATGAGGAAATAGGACTTCTTAGCAAGAGGGAAGTTCCCGTGACTGTGTTCCCGTCACTGTCTTTCCCCATCAGAACAGGGAGTGTATCAGAATGCTTGAAATGAAACTATTTCGATGTTGCAAATCGTACTGTTGGCCCCCATCAATCTGTGCTCCAGCTCCCAAGATGAATATGCCCAAATATCTTAGGTGCTTTTTTACCTTTTCCCCCTCCCACCTTCCCCTGACAAATCCAAGTGCTCTTTTAATAAGCTCTTTAAAAGGGATAAGGTCCCAAGCTTCTTTTGTGGGCACATGTAACACAGCAATCACCCCCTGATTCACCTTTGAAATACAGAAAGTGCAGGGACATATTGTCTCCCATCCCTGGAAGCAGCAGGCTGTGCCTTGAAGGGGAATCGCTGGCCCACCTGCTTGCTACCTGTCAGCTGAACGGTCCACGGGCTGGAGCCTGCTAGAAAACCCTTTCCTGACCCCCTTGGCAAGGACAGATCACCCGGGGAAGCACCACTTTTTCCCAAGGAGAGGCTCCATTTACCCTCCAAGTGAGCAGCTTTCTCTCCTAAATCCAGTGTGGAATGGAAGCTGACTTCCAACCAGTTGGCCCAGTTCCATCCAGGCCTGGTCTGTTACTAGTGGGCTCAACGTAAGGTTCTTAACTTCCCTGAAGCTCAGTTTCTTTAGCAGCAAAGAGGAGACAATGGCAGTTCCTAAGTCCGTGGGGAGGTGGGGGTGGGGCGGCTTGTGGGAGTGTTAAGGTGCGGTGCTTAGCTGCGCGCAGGGCTCAGGGCTGCTTCAGTCTTATTTCTTCTTCTTCTTTTTTTTTTTTTTGGTCCATGCCTTTTCCTAAAGAATCTTTCTAGCTGTTGGCAATCAATTTTATTGCGCAAAGGTCAATATCCGGGGAAAATCACTCCTGAGCAGTCTAGAGATGGGAGGGTCAAACTTGCAAAGTAGATGGATTTCAACTGGGCGGCGAGAGTAGACAGAGCCGAACAATGCAGCGGGAACTCAATCGCTCACAAACCCAGCCTTGACTGCGCTCCCAGGTGAAGGGGAGTCTCGTACCAGCCACCTCCCTCCCCCGACCTTGCTACCGGCCCTGGGTGAGCAGAACGAGAGCCCTTGACGCGCACCTTCTTAGCGCACCCGCTTCGCCTCGAACCGGAAGGAGGCAGGAGCGCACCTGTTCCATCTCCAAGATGCCGAAGTGCAAACCTAAGAGCCCGTAGATTTCGGCAGAGAACATCGGGTACCGGTTACAGATACAGGAGGAACCTGCTTTTTTCTCCTGCCCTCAACTGAAGCTTGAGTCCCTTTACTCCCAACACTCCTGAGGCCTCCCCATCAAGTCACTTTACCGAGTTCGTGTAGATTTTTATCCCCTCCCCAACTCCACCCCAAACTGATCTCAGCTTCAAGAAGCCATGGAGGACAAAGAGGCATGGCATTCCCTGCCCCCATCTCCTGCCCACGCAGGAGAGCCAAAGAACTTGGTTCTGCCGAAAAGTAGATGTAGGCGGCTAAGAGTTGTGTGTGGCTGGGGGCAGGGTCAGGCGAATGCACCCCCAACTTGCAGGACCACAGAGCACATTCCTGCTCCCAGGGCTGGATGCCTCCAGGATCACTAGATTTTTGGTTCCTTAGGAAAGGTTGAGTCTACCAAGGTGGGGGGGCTTAAAGGTGGAGCGGTGGGGGGGGGGGGGGGGGGCTGAAGATTTCCCAGGAAAAGAGAAGGTTAATTGGAGCCACAGTGATGAGTGAGATAGATGCCAACCACCCTTCCCCCACCACGGCTCCCTCTCACCACCACCACCTCAAACACACACACACACATACCCCTGTTCGGTGAATCCCAAACTAAGGCCATAAGACTTTCCCCACTCAGTGGCTCAGGATCAGACCCCACAGCACTGTTTCTCCCCCCACCCCCCAGGAGCAATTTCTCTTTCTACACTGTTCTGCCCACTGGTTTCAGTCCCAATTCCTCCTGGACCGTTCGTTCAGCCTGATTCTCACCCCGCACAGCACTGGGTGGTTGGGGGAGCCTAGTGTGGCCACTAGCATCTCAGTTTCTCTGGCTGACCTGGGTAGACAAGGCTCAGACCCCTGGGTTAGCAGCCGGGTGCGCTAGTCCCTCCTAGCCACACTGGGCTCACCTCCCCGGGCCTGCTGAAACACAGCCCAGCCTCTAGTTCTCGCCTTTCTCTTTTCCTAGTTTCTTTAAGCTAGCCATAGAGGTCTTACATGATGGGTCAGGGTAGGGAGATCCCCTTGCAGTCCTTCTACACACACACGTATTTTCACACACTTCTGTCAACCTGCTACTGCCCAGGCCACCGAGCCAAAAGCTGTCCTAGAGCAGAAAGGGGTGGGGAGGAGGAGAGAGGGAAAAACCAATTAATCAGGTTTGCTCTCTCCACCTGGAAAGTTGTGTCCTGCTGGAGAGAGGAGTCAGCCTGGAGGGAAGGGTACCAGGGAAAAGAGTTGGCTGGCCCCGAGGTCTCAGCGAGGCCACTGCTGCAGGGTAGGAGAGACAGGAGAAGGGTTGGAGGGATACACCTTGGAAGAGGAAGGAGGCCAGGGCTGTTGCCAAGAGACTAGAGGGAGGTGATGAATCCTGGGGCCTCCCAGGCTTTGCCGCAGCCCCACGTAGCCAAAATCAGAGGCTGGGGAGGTCGTTGGAGTAGAAGTGGGGGGAACACACGACAGGGCATCTCAGCACGGGTCCCCAAACGCGGGTGCCCAGCCCTGGACAGGAAACTTTCCTCTTTCTCAGGGCAAGCAGGTACCCAGAGACGCCAGGCCAAGGCTGGGGGAAGGGCACAGGCCAAGCGAGCGCTGTCTGAACCACCCTTGGCCGCAGGCAGCGCGGGAGAATCCGAATCCAGTGGAAGAGTGAATGCAGAGGGCTTGGCGGCGCTCGGATTACCCTGGATTGCATGTTGCTTTTCCCAGTTTCTACAGTTCCAGGTCCTGTCCTCATCTTTTATTCAGACTAGGCTTCGGGTTCTGGCTCTCGCGGCGTCCCCAGCAACCCCAGAGTATTCGCTGGACTGGGGAGTTGCCCCGCCTGGGCTGGATTCACCAGAGCCCGGGTCCCTCCTGTTCCACCTGCGGGGCACCTCCCGTGTCCCCAGTCCCCGAGGGGCAGCTCTGCCCGGCGGGCGGCCGGTTGTAGCAAGAGCAGGCAGGCCGCGCGCAACTTTTTTTTGAAACGCATTGCTGTCCCCCTGAAAGGTGTTATAACAGCAATTCAATTACCATAAATGGCGCGCAGCGTCCTCGCAGCTGGAAAGTCGGTAACGAACTGTGGCCAACGCGTGTAAAGGAATGGGGCTAAACGTACGCTATTTATCTCCCTCTCTTCTTTCTAATATCCTCTCGTTCCGCCTTTTCTTCGCTGTGTACTCATCATAGCTGGACCACAGGTTAATTAACTCCAAAGAGCTTAGTCTATCTGGACAGAAACACACTGAGAAATTGGCAGGAGATCCTAAAAACTGGAGGTGGGATCAAAAAGACCACCTGAAATTCCCTGCATTTCCCTACAGGTCTGCAGCCTTGCCTTCAAGGAACAGAGTTCCAGGCGCATGTGGCGAACCGCCGGGAGTGTGGTCACCTGGGCGTGTGTGGAGTAAAAATATTCATGTCTGGTTTTAGATCGAGGAGCCGTGCCCACGAAATCCCACATGGCATGGTCTGCAGGCACCCCAGGAAACGTGGGGTCTGTTGCTGGTGTGTCGCCACTTACAGGCCACTGGAGACAACCCACACACTCGCCATTTGTGTCCTGGCACCGTGTATTTCCGGCTAAACTTTAAGGAGCGGTCCATGAAATTAACAATATCAACAAAAATGAGGCAAAGTGTTGGGGGGAGGCAGGAGGCGAGCGGGAAGAGCTGCCTGCTTTCCGGAGTGGCGCTAAATCATTACAGTACTCCATATGTTAAAATCTAGAGGGAGGGCCAGAGAAGGGGGAGAACCCCTCACAAGGCAGCCTGGCAACCATTTAAATAAAGGTAAAATTAACATTTGCTCCTTTGAAGTTAGAGTACAGACAGCTTAAAAGCGGATTTTATTTAGTGGATGTCATATCAAAAGAGGAAGAAAGGCGTTGCCTTGCCTGGAGTTTTTAGTTTCATATTTTTTTAAAATCATTTTTAGAAAAGGCCAAGACGGCAACGTGGGAATTCGAGTGCTTTCTCGCCGCCCTGCGGGGCCGGCCTCTCCCAGCCACCACGGGAGGTTTCCAACAGTGGAAACGCCGAGTTTTCTAAGCTCGGCCAGAAGATGCCTCTGGTTGCTCCCCTTTTCCCTACCCAGCTCTCGGGAAGGTTTGTGAGTTTCACTCCTGGAGAGTTGCAAGAGCATGCGGCCTGGTAGAGGGGTTGCAATGGGGCCCCGCCGTGTGCACCAGCCTCCAGGGCCGCTGGGCTCCCCCTCTGAGCCCCGAGCCCTCCCTGCCCTGGGCAGCGCCCCCCACAGCCACCCCGTCCGTAAGGGTCCAGCAGCTGCGAACAGGGGTGCACTCTCAGGGTCTCCTCACTCGAGGCGGGACAGGCCAAGGCGCACGGGGTGGCGGGGGTGGGGGGGGGGTGGGGGGTGGGGTGTGGTGCGGGGCAGCCCAGAGTTTGCCTGGAGATGATCCCAGAGCAGTGTGTTCGGCGCACGCCCTACCCTGGACGTCCAGAGATCTGGCTCAGGGGCTACCAGGGGCTCTGGAGTGGTTTTCGGCTTTGTTTACTTTAAAACCTAGAGGCGCGGGTTCCTTTCCCTCTCCCTGAAGCCTCTGACCTGCACTTTGCAGTTCTCCGCTCTGCCGCCCCTTTTTTTGTCCCCCAAAACGAGACTAGGACGGGTTTCCCCTGTCCATAGCTCCCAGGGCTGGAGACCTTAGAACATGGGGACCTGGAGGTTACCCGCAGTCTGTGGTTTAGAGCGACACCCCTCTTCTCCATCCCTTAAGTCCCTGTTTAACAGGCTGCTGAAGGGGCACTCCGCGTGGGTCCTTGGCGGCGTGGCACTGAGGAGTTTCACCTCCCCTTCGGGCCCTCTGTGGTGGACAAAGCGGGAATTCCTCAAAACCGCGTCCTCGTGGTGTTTCTTGATGGAGCCTCCTGCCAGCTCTGCAGGCTGCAAGGAAGATCCCCGACGTCCCACTCAAGGCGCCCCTAGCCCTCTCCGGCCCTGGTGCAGCGGGGATGGCGGTCGCTCGGCGCGCCCGCTGTGGCCTTGATCCCCGCCTAACCCTCGCCCCGCCGGGCCCCGGGCGCGGCTTCGGCTCGGAGGTGGCGCCGTTTCCTTTCGGCCGAGGGTCCTCTCCAGCCTCCCCGGCTGGCTTTCTGTCGATTAGCCCGCCGGCCCTTTTTCCAGCGCTTCTCCCGGAAGCCAGGACAGGGCCCCGACGTATTCAAGGCACAAAACTCCCGACTAGGAGCCTCGGTCCCTCGTAGGAGACAGAGAAAGGGCAGATTGAGAGCCCAGGGGGTGGCCCTCTTGCAATGAAAAGGCTCCCCTTCGTTTGCATCTCTGGTCAAGTGTTTGGAAGTTATACTCAGGGCTGCTGTCTATTCCTTTCCTGTGGGTCTGGAAAAAAGATTCAGACATATATATAGGACATGCCCATCTAGAAGAGACGCTGCCCTGTAGATATAGGGCCGCTGGCTCGCAAACCTCCAGGGCGGGAGGTTCTGCCCTGGTAACCTGAGTGTCTGCCAAGGGTCTGGATGTGAGATTTGAGGAGCACTCTACTTTTCCCCCGCCTTTCTTCCGGAATCCCAAATCCAGGGGGTCCACAGCCGAGTGCCCCCCGCCTTGGCCTGGTACAGGAGAGACACTGGCCACAGCTGAGGCCTGGTCCCCTCCCCAGCTGCCACCCCGGTTCAGCCCCTGCTCCCCAACTAGAAGGGGCTGGCAGCGGCTGCTCGGGTGGACAGAAGCTAGAGCAGTCAAGGATTTGAACTTGTAAAACCAGTTAGAGCAACTCTTAACACTTTTCCCTTTCTGCCCACCTGTTAAAGAACACATGTTCTTAAACGGTTTGACTTGGTAATTCAGAGAACAGGAGACGTTCTTTACTCTGGCCTTTTCCTCCTCTGTGAGGCCACTGCTCTAAACACATGCACTTAAGAGAAGTTCTTAGGCATCTAACTTCTGCTCATCTTGGTCTCAGACTTAATGAAACCCAACCATAATTTAAATTATTTCCCAAAAGTACCTTTTCATTTGTCTACGCTAGCTAGGTAAATAGGAAAACTGGCAAATTGATGATGAATTAGCCATTCTTTTTTGATCTTCCTAAAGTTGGCTAAACTAATAGAAATTCATTTTAGATGACTCCCATTTTAGCATAACTGGCATTACTTCTGCTTGTTCACAGTCTTCTACAGCTGGGACTATCGAACCAGGTTCTTCTACTCAGCCTGGTCCCATTTCAGAGTTCCTCAGAACTGTTCTCAAAGGACCCACTGTCCCTGTTCCTTTATTTTCTCCCTTCACCAGCCGTGGATCAATCAGAGAGACAATTGATTTTCCTGTGTCCTGTTTGAACCAGAAAACGCTGACATCTTGAGGGGTTGGATTAAATCTGAGTGAGCACGAAATCCCACAAAATATGAAGCAGCCAGGCCAATCTCCAGGATTAAGAAAGTTCTGTGTGAATATACATGTATATGTGTAAGTGAGTACTTAGGTTTATCCACCCAAACTTGCATAAGGTTGACAGTGGGAAGAAATTTTACTGTAATGTAGGGACACAAGCTTAATGAGAAATCATCTTAATAATCTGGATAAATGAAGAGGAAACCCAGACCTACATGTCTAGGAGTAAATCGCTAATTATGAAATCCAAAACTCTTTTGAGCTAGGGTCCTATGCTTGCCAGAAAATGGTCATTTTTCCTCTCTTTTATTGGAAATAGGATCCTAAATTCCTTTTGATGGAAAAGAAGTTACGAGACAAGATGCAATTTTCTCTTTCTTTTCTGACAACTCTGTCATCCAAAGGATCACAGCTATGTCAGGGTGTCTATCTTGGGAAGAAAAAAGGGGGGGGGGCGGGCGGAGAGAAAGAGTGAGCTAGTGAGAGAAACCCTGCAGCCCGTGGCCATCTTTGCATCAAATTTTTCCAGACCTCTATTTTTGATTGTGATCCCACTGATCTGAGTTTGAAATGCAAGCACAGTGAAGCCCCTAAGCCTTCAATCGTGTGAAATTTTCAAAAGATCTCTAGAAGCAATCTCAGGCTGCCTGACCCCTGACAGGCGCCGATCTCTTTATTCCTCTCTCTGCCGGCACTTCATTTGTTGGAATATCTTTCAGATTTGCACCTCCAGATGACAAACCTGAGTGTTTATTATGTGTACATGAATCGGAAATCTTCAAGCCCGCAGAAAAGCACCATCTTAAACATAATATTTAATTTCCCGGCCTAAGTGTCTGCTTCTTTATTTGCTTTTCATTAGCTTAAATATTTTTCCCAGGTCTCCCCATGTGTCACTTTGATATTTAGATGATTCTCTCTTTTAATCATCATTTCCCCCTTGGAAAAAAAAAAAAAAATCCCCTGTCGCCTGCGTCTGCGGAACTCACACTGCCACGTCACTGTGCGGCGGGCAGCGAGGCCGCGAAGCTGGTCGCAGAGCCGATCAGAGTCTGGGGGGCGCCTCTCCGGGCCGGGTGGGAGGCGGCGGTGTCACAGAGAAACGATTGCTTTGTAGCCGTCGGCCAGGTCTGGGGTGGGCCCGCTGACCACCGTGCGTCTCATTCCACCTCTCCTTCTTCAAGCCTTTTTAGATTCTTCTCCTTTTTCAAAACAAAATCTCAGGTGGCATGGAAAGGTGCTGCTTTCAGCCGCTGGGAGTCGGGCCCGGAGCTGTGTCTTGAGCCAGGGCGCCAAGTTTAGACAGCTCACTCCAATCACGCGGGCACTCCTTCCGGCCCCGCACCCCCTCCCACTAGGCTCTCTGTGGGCCCCAGATCCTGGGGGTCCGAGGGCGGTAGAGGCAGAGGGAGTGTGGGGGAGGGCTTCCTGGGAGACGATTGCTTTGTTAAACTTCCCTCTGTCGAATAATTCCGCGGATAAGATTTTGGGGTGGGGACGTTGCCCACCCTTCCCCCAACCTCAGCCCCAGAGTGAGCTTTAGAGCCCAGCCCTGCACTCAGGTGGACTGAGACTCAACCTACCCTGCGTTAGCGGGAGGTTGAATCGCCACCCACAAGCCCAGTCCCAGGTCGCGGAGGTGGTGGGCTGAAGCCTGAATGCCCCTCCCTCTGTTTGGATAGGCCGTGTTGCTATGATTAACTTATTAAACCCCCTCGTAATTATTTTAATTCGACTCGAAAAAATACTTTGGGCGGCAGTTACGATGTGTTTGTATTTATCCATCCCCCCCATAAAACCTGTGTTAAAACAAATGTTACTTTTCTCTCTCTGTACATAGACCCTCCCTATTTGAAATAGACCGCAGGGACTGCCATTAGATCGAATGGCAAGTCTTTATGGAAAGTGTTTTGCATAATTACATACCAAAGCCAGAACAGTCACCTCCACATTTTATGGGTCACAAACCATCAACAATTGCCACATTATTGTCCACGAAACCTTAGTCCCTTCATTGATGGAGCGGACTCCACTGCTAATCTAGAACGGGAAAGGATGAAATTTCTTCTAATAAGAACCCGAGAAGATTATGTCCCCACTGACAACGTGTTTACATATAGTTATAAAGTTCAGAGGACCGACAGAGGAGAGGAAAGGAAATCGGGGGAAGCCTGATTAAGAGCCACGCATCGGTCTAATATAGATAGCGCATCAAAAGGAGTGTCTGAATGTCCTCCCCTTTTCAGATCCGACCCCTTCCTACCTTTGTCATGCAGTAATTAAGATATTCTTATTTAGACAGACAGCGTCTCTAGTAACTGAATAATATTAGCTCCTTTGATGTCAAACTTTTGACAGTTATCACACCAGCACTGGGCAATTTAGCACAAATGCCCTCCTTTAAAAAAAAAAAAAAAAACACAGAAAACCCCCATTGGCTTTGAAGAAATCTAATAAGTGTGATCCTTATCACCAAATGATCTAAATCGCTGCCGACAGGCCGCCCAGCTATAAATTACATTTGGTGTTACATAATGAAGCCGAATTTGGGTTTTAGCTCATTGAGGCAGTGTTGGTGGGAACTGGGACGACCCCCCCCCACCCCCGCCGCAATTCCTGTGTCCCCATTCCCCACTCCCAGAGCCTCTGTCCACTGTAAGAGCAAAACCTCACGAAATCGAGGGGTCAGGGCAGAGATGGGGGATCCAGCCGAGGCGCGGGCGCGGAGCTCAGTGCCCTCGCTTCGGCTCCAGAGCGCAGGGCAGGTTCAGCCAGCCACCTACTCCCGGATGCCACTTCGCCGTGGCTTTCAGTGCTCGGGCGCCAAATTTGGGATTTGCCAGATGGCAGGATTATCTTCGCGTCTGTTATATTATGTGTGTGTGTGTGTGTGTGCGTGTGCGTGTGGAGTGTCTCGGGCGTGGGGGCGAAGATGGGGATGGAAAGCAGAGCCGGATCCGCCTTTGCCCGAGCTGCCTCTACAGCCTGGACCCGTCCCGGGGCTTGGGGCAATCTCCCGGCCGCCCCGCCGCAGGCAGCAGGCGGAGTTCCGCCACCCCCAGCCCGTACAGTCCGAGGCCTCGAGGCCCAGACGCGCGGAGCTAGGGGAGGGGGTGAGGAGGGCGCTTCCTTCGGAGGAGAAACTGGGTGGGGGGGCAGGCGAGTTGGAAGTGAAGGGGGAACAGAGGGCGGGTGGGGAGAGCTGAGACGGCGACGGTCACACCTGGAAGGCATTGTCCTTGCGAGCGACACCTGTCAATCTCCACTCCGGGGTCCCGGGGCCGGGGGCGGGGAGGCTGGTGTCATCGCAGAGTCCCTTCCAGGCCGAGGGCGGGGAGGAATGGGGGAGGCGGGGGCGAGCGGAGCCAGGAGGCCTGGGAGATGGGTGGGGGAGGAAAGATAAACAGCAGTTGCTCTCTCTCGCCGCTTGCTCTGCTCTGAATTTACACGGCCATCAATATTCCAACTTTAGTTATTATTTCTCATCTCGAAGGACCTGCCTAGCCTTGTCACTGGGGGGAGGGGAACTAGTCCAGGGTCACACTACATCCTCTATCCCTGGGAGCACTCTGCCATCCCAAAAGCCTGGAGGGGGACTGACCCTCCTTCCAGACCCAGCTCCCTCTTTGCCCGGCGGCTGTCCCCCGTCAGAGGCTGCGGGCTTAAGGAGGAAACACTTGGGATGAGTTGTGAAAAGTCTTGTGAGATTGCAGGGGGTGAGGGGAGAGTTAATTAACATGGGGCTGGCTCAGCTAGTGGGGGAGCGGGCGGCGGCGTGGGTGGGCGGGCCAGGTCGAACGCGGGGATGCGCTCGGTGCGGGGTGCTTGTGATCTGGGGGTCCAGCTTGGAGGCCTGGGCTCGGGGGGAGGGGGGTTGGCGGGGGGCGGGAGGAGCCATGTGAGAGGTCCTCAGCGGGGGCTGCTGGCGTGTTCCGCGGAGCCTCAGGTTGGTCCCGGGGAAATTCTGATCTCTCACCTACCGGGCTGGCACCCGCACCCCGCTTAGCGCTCCTGGACTCTCCCTCTGCCTATTCTTTTCGGCCCGAGCTAATTAGCAGCCTGCCAGAGGCCTGATTTATGGAAACGCTCGGGCGGGCGGAGACGCGCGGCGAGCCGCTGCCGGGTGCCTCAGGGCGGAGAGGAGGAGGAGTCTCAGCGGCCCCCTCCGCCCGGCCGGAAACTGGGAGTTGCTCTCCCCGCTACCCACCCTCCCACCCCGGCGAGGCCGGGCGCCCCCGCGCCCCCCGAAGCCCCAGCCCGGGAGGCCGGGAACCCTGGCGCCAGCGGGGCGGGCTGGGGGCGGTGGTCGCGCGGAGGCCGGCGGGGTCCCCGCCGCCGGGTTCCAGCTCGGCTGACCCGGAGGGCGGGCCAAGCGCGCGGAGAGCCCGAGATCTGTGCGCCCGGGTTGGGGCACCTCCTTCCCCACGATGTGGTCTGCAGAGAAGGAAAAGCGACTGGAAGGGGGAGAGGACGCTGCACGGGGTCGACAGCAGGCCCCCGGCGGCGGCGGAAGGCGGGGGCGTCCCAGGCTCGAGTGGGCAGCGTGGAGCCACCAGCCCAGCGTGGCCCCCACGTCGCTAGTGACTGTCCCCGGGAAGGGCGTGGTCCCTTTCCTCTCCCTTCCCCTGAAGTTGAGGATGGAGAGAGCAAGGGGAGGCGAGTTCGGGGGACAAAGCGCAGGGACCTGTTGCTGGCGCTCCTGCAGAGTGGCGCCTCTCCCTGGGGGACAGGGGCAAAGGAAACGGGGGAAACCTCTGGGCCCTCCTGGCCCGGGAGAATTGTTGGAGGAAAGAGATCCTGGCAGACCCAGAGGGCTGGAAGCCGCTGGCATGCTCCTTCAGACTTTGGGGGGCGGGGATAGGGACTGGGGGTTGAAATCATTGGGAAGGGAACCAGTCCTCCCAAGCCTGGGCCCAAAGTTGCAGTTGTGGGGAACTTGAGATGTCCAAGAAAATGTGTCAACTTTCTTTTAAAACACCCTACCAGTTCACTTTCCTTAGAACCGCCTCTCCGACCCTATAACTGGGGGAGGTGCAGAATTAAGACCTTTCTACCCATCGCAAGACCACTGGATGCCTGTCCTGGGGGTCTCTGTCTTTTCCAGGTTCCCTCGTAGATAAGGCCATTTGATGTCAGTGAGAACCGGAAGCGCTCCCAGCGCCACCCACCCAGGGCCCCTGGGAAATTTAGTTTTCTGCTCTTCTTCACCTTCCAACCTGCTACCAGTTCCAAAGGGTTAGTAATATCAGGGGTCAGGCAGGCCCTGGTCTTTCTGAACCGCGGCTGGAAGTTGACACCCTCAGCTGGGTGGGGAGCTGGGCTGAGCAGCCATCCATCTCTCACATGCATAGCGTTTAGTCCCCTGGGTGGTGGCCCCTCTGAATTTCTAACCGTGCTGAGGGCTGAAGTCACCTGCCCAGACAAACTGCGGTGGCCAAAATCTGCCCAAGTCTAAGCGGAAAGAGAGACCCATCCCCGTCAAAGTGTTGCCTTTAGGCAGCGCGGGTGCCAGGACTGCTGGGTCACCCAAGGGCCAAGCTTCAGTCTCAGGGCCTCACCAGGCCACGGCTCGCAGGGCAATCACAGGCCGATTTAAGAATCTGCAGCCTGCCCAGCAAACGTTGGCGGTTAGGCGCCCAAGTAATATTCATTCGTCTTTTTCAAAGTTGATTTATCGCAATCGACAGGTTAAAGCCTCATCTGACTTCATTACTTTTAAAAGCTGTCTATTTCACAACTGTCACTTTTCATCGCTTAACTCAAATAAATACTTGAAGAAATGAATTGGAAGAGACTTTTAGATCATGTTTATAATTCTTGGTCGCCACGTTAACATTCTAATGACCTGACCCTCTGAGTTTCTGTAGACTCCTAAATTGGACCGAAATTTCCTGCATTTATATCAGAAAATGTCAGGGAGGGCGAGGGAGCCGGAAATACGGACTAAAGGAAGTGCAGCTGGCGACCAGTCGGCGACCCGGTCCAGCTTCAACAGAGTCTCCCCGATGGGGGCTAGGGCCTAGGCCAGGTACCCAAAGCCCCTAGGTAAGACTGTGGTGTTGGAGAAGACTCTTGAGAGTCCCTTGGACTGCAAGAAGATCCAACCAGTCCATTCTGAAGGAGATCAATCCTGGAATTTCTTTAGAAGGAATGATGCTAAAGCTGAAACTCCAATATTTTGGCCACCTCATGCGAAGAGTTGACTCATTGGAGAAGACTCTGATGCTGGGAGGGATTGAGGGCAGGAGGAGAAGGGGACGACAGAGGATGAGATGGCTGGATGGCATCACTGACTCGATGGATGCGAGTCTGAGTGACCTCCGGGAGCTTGTGATGGACAGGGAGGCCTGGCGTGCTGCGGTTCATGGGGTCGCAAAGAGTCGGACACGACTGAGCGACTGATCTGATCTGATCTGATCTGAAGGGGGCAGCTCTCGGGGCAGGGCTCCGGGCAATCGAAATGCTGAAAAGAGGGCCCAGCCTGATGTTTGCGCGTGGAGCCCGGGTCCCAGAGAGCCGGGGGCAAACCGCAGAGGAAGTTCACGCAGGACAGAATTTCTGTTCACCGTGACTATTTATGACTATTATTATTTCTGACATGGTTTCCAAACTGGTTCTAATAGGCCCCACAACCGGAGGTTGAGCGTGACAGGGTGAAAGGCATTTCCTGCCCGTCGTCTTTGACTTAGAGCTGTGAGATACCCACGGAAGGCAAGTGTGGAAACGAAATCGTGTGGATGGAAATAGTTAAATAACTTGAAATAGTTTCTTCTTCCATTTTGCTGTCGTTTGCCCAGTGCTGGGTTTTCTGGAGCTAGTGTTAATCTCTCTCTCACCCACCAATTCACAAGGAACCAGCTCTCAGAAGTATAATAGGTTGGGGAGAGGAAAGAAGGGAACACAGAAAGGAGGGGGGAACACCACAGAGGGGAAAAGTTTTTTTAAAAAGAGAGAAAAGGAAAAAGAAAGGAAAAACCTATCAAACTGGAAAACTGCCTGGTTTGGGGACAAACCAATAAGGAGTGCATTAGATTTTCTTTCCTGTATTTTTTTTTCTTAAAATATATGCATGTGTGTAAATGAAGAAGAAGAAAAAGAAAAAAAGAAGGAAGGCTCCAGAGCCCGGGGTGGAGCTGCCTAACCCTCCGCAGTGTTCGAGCTGGGGCTGACCCCGCGCGCGCTCACCGGTCGAGCGGACCCTGCGCCGCCGCGCCGGCCCCGCCCGGGTCCCGCTGCGAAGACGAACTTCGCAGGCTCCCGGGACCACGGCGCTCTAAACGAGCCCCGGCGGGGCGCCGCCGCGCTCCCCGACCCCGCCAGCTTCGCGGTCGCGGCCGTGGGCCTCCGCTCACGCCGAGAACCCGCAGGCCGAGCGGGTCTGATCGCTCCCCGCCTTTTGGCGCCGAGGCGAAAGAGAGGCGGCGGGAGTGACGCTCGCAGGCCGCGGTCTCTGCGGGAGCGAGGCCGCGGCGCTCGGCGCGGACGGCCGGGCGCTCTGCCGCGCCCTGGAGCGCCACCTCGCTGCGGAAACGGGAACTCCTCGGCCGCCCCGCTCAGCCTCCCGCCTCACTGGACCGTCAAGAGTTTACCTTGCATCATCTAAACTTGAAGACAAGCCGAAACGCACAGGCCTTCTTCCCACCGATCTGTGACCAACATACCCCGCAACGTCTGCACTGGGCAAAGCATAGGAGAAAGAGGAGCAAATATACAGCTACAGCATCACTAAGTGGTGATGCTGCTTTCATAGGAAACATAAAATAAATGAGCGGTGTCTTCTTGGAGGCCACGGATTTGGGCCGTCGTGTGTTCCAGGGCCACTCAGCTGTGGCGGCTGCGAATATTTCCCAGGAGGCGGATGCTTATGAAGTCAGACCTTCCCAATTACGATTTCCACCCATATCCACTCATTCTCATCAGATACATAAAGAGGGGCTGTACCATGACTGTCGCCAGCCTACTGGGACCTTGTCCCCTCCCCCCAACCTTCAGCTCTGCTGACTATTATAACCACAAAATACTGCCCCTAACTTGTACACCTGTAGGCCAGTGAAAACAGGAAAGGCAAGAAGTACAAATCACACAGCGATTCTCTTCAAGGTGCAAGTTTGACCTTATTTTATCTGGTTGGTAACTTAACTGTTTTGTCCTACTCTTAAGCTCACACGACTAAAAATACACGGAAAATTTAACTCACTTATATGTGTATTTGCTCAATTTGTTGTTTCAAAGAGCACTGCCCCAGACACAGGGTGATTAGTAAAATATTTCACAAAACAAGATTTTCTCCTGTTAAAAGTAGAGAGTATCTACTTTAGGGGTGATTAGTAAGAGATTTCACAAAACAAGATTTTTTTTTTCCTGTTAAAAGGAGAGAGCATCTACTTTAGGGTCCTGTGAAGATTTGTGTGGTTTCTTTGTTTTGAGGCAGGTACAGAACCTTTCTCTAATTTAGTTTTGACTGCAAGTTTGTTTTTGTTTACAGGAACTCGGTGGCTCCCACATAGGATGGTGGTTGGACTGGGGACAACAGGGTCGGGGGAGACTGTGCTTGTGGTGGTGGGTGAGCCCTGGTATTTCCCTGCCTGAGCAAAGGCAACATGGAGAGCCTTTCCCGGAAACTCTGCCCTCCCTGAGTTGGCAGGGTGAGTTCTCTAAGGGCTGGCAGGCAAGGAGGGAATGCTCCTTCTCCCTGTAACCAGCACTCCTCAGTGAAGATTAGGGGGCTCTCTGAGGGCCCTTGCTCGAAAATTATAGGGCTGCATCAGGAAAATAGCCACGTTGGCTTGCTGGGTGGTTGTTCCTTCTCCATCAAGCCAGGAAAGATTCCTGAGAGACCCGATGGGAAAGAGGCCCCAATTTCCTAGCAGGACTTGAATGAAAATTCCTCACCCCAGCCAGCTGAGAAAGGGTGGCCCAGCCCCTGGGAGTTCTGGGGCTTCCTCACCAGAAGGGATGCTATGTTGGGGTAGAAGGGAGTAGCTGAGAGACCCTGGGAACTAGGAGATAATTCCTATCAGGGTTCAGGGGTCCACCGAGGGACAAGGATGAAAACAGAGGAGAAGAAAGCAGAGAAAACGATAGGCTTGAATCTATGTGCCTCTAATTCTGAGAAGTCTCTAAATTGGAAAGCTTTTTCTTCTTTCTCCTTCCCTCTTATCTTCCCTCTCTTCATTTCTCTCTCCTCCCCCTCAGCTTCTCACATTCAAATTTTCTGCACCCCCCCCCCCGCCCCCCGCCGTCGAATAATGCCTGGAGATGAAAAATGATTTTTATTGCTATTACACTTCCTACCGCAAGATGCAGTGCAAAGCGGCAGAGTTTGTATTACAACTATGTCACGGTGTTTCACTGATGCAAAACATGTAGCCAGAGGGTGTTGCTAATGACTCCTGGATTAGAGAGAGATTGAGACTGGGAGAAGGAGAAAGAGAGAAAAAGAGAGGAAGGCAGGAGAGAGAGGAATTTCATTAGAGGAAAGGGGAAGGGGGTGTCACCATATAATCAAGTCTAATAATCTCATCAGGATATTTTCAGATTTCGAGATTTTAAGAGTGTGAACTAGAGAGAGCAATATCCTTTTAAACACCATAAAGAGGTTTTTTTTTTTTTTTTTTTTTTTTTGTTAAATAACTATTAATTATGTTTACAGTCAGTTAAGTGAAGAACTCTCCTCTGGAAAGAATCAAACTTCGGAAAACCCTTAATATCAGATTAAAGGCTTTTCCAGGAGCCGCCCCGCTTAGAGGGAGGTGGGGACCCGGTAATCAACCCGCAGTGTGTGGACCGCTACGGGGCCTGCGGAGGCTCACCGCCCTCGCCCGCGGTCGTGCACACACTTGCACACCTGCCCGGGACGGCCCGTCCGGGCCCGGGGCTCAGCCTCCGCTCGATCTTGGCCAGTCTCTCCGGGCTCGGAACTCCCCGGCGCCCTCCCCCGAGACCCGCTCTACTTAGGGAAGCGGGAGGTTTCGAGGTTCCTACCGTGCCCGGGCCGGTCCCACCGCCCTGCGGTCCGCTTCTGCCCCCCGGGGCACAGCGAGGAGGGCATCCCCTCGGGGCCGCGGCCCTTTGAACCCTTGAGCCCCGGACTCCCGGCCGGCGGCGCGGAGCTCGCTCGGGGCCCGGCTGTGGAGCGGAGTGTGGGTGGCGGGCGGGGTGGAAGGGGAGTGGGGGAGGCGGAGGGGCGGGGGGCGGGGGCGGGGGCGGGAGCCGGGCGCTAAGCCTGGAAGCTTGGCTGTTTACCCAAACGATTTTCCTTTCAGGCCCGAGACACCAATGAGACAAGATCAAGCTCCCCTCTTCGGGGTGTGTGTGTGTGTGTGTGTCGCCTCCTCCAAGCGCGGCTTTGTGAATGGGGGCTCCGGGGACGCCGACGAGGAGGGACCAGAGGCCGACCCGGGCGCCAGCGCCTCCTCCCGGGGTCTGGGAGAAGCCGGGAGGAGGGCGAGGGGTCTGAGCGCTTCGCAGGCGCCCCTGACGCTCAGTGTGGTCCCGATGGAGGGAAGCGAGCGACAGGGACACAGGCCGCGGAGAACCAAGGGCCGCTTTCGCGAAGGCCGAGCCGGGAGGGGCCTGGTCCCGTGTGTGTGTGTGTGTGTGTGTGTGTGTGTGTGTGTGTGTGTGTGTGTGTGTGTGTGTGTGTGTGTTGCGTGTGTGTGTGTTGCGTGTGCGTGTGCTGGGGGGAGCGGTGAATAATGTGAATCACATCCTCCTTCCAGTCCCTAATTTCCGATCCCTCCAAAGCCCCAATCTAACTCCTTAGGCCACTGATTTCTTCCCGACTCCCTCGTTGAGATCTATTAGCTGTAAATTAGGCCAAGGTTTTGGCGATTACGGTACAACGCAGGCCGTGTAATCCGCGCTGCTAGGCTTGAGTCTGGGTCCATCCTTGCTCCGGAAAAAAAAAAAAAAAAAAAGATTAGAAAGCAGGAGGGGAGGGATGGTCTGTATTGACAAGGCATTTGTCATTTTTAAAGGGCTCCACATCCAAGGATATCCATCAGCCTAGGGGGAGTGGGGAAGAGGCAAGGGACGTGGATGGGGCAAAGTCCCCGGCTCCGCGCAGCAGGTGAGCGACCTCCTGGGCGTGGCTCCCGCTGCAGTTCCAGGGGACATCCGCCGCCGAAACGTTATTTGCAAAATAATAACAAGAATATTAGAGGTATTATTGATAATAAGATTCAGGAAGGCGGGGTGATATTTAATTGAGGTCGTAAGATGAAATCCGGCCTGAAGGTGTCTTATGTATATTTAGTGGCAGGTCTCCGACAGCTCAGCCCAGGCGCTTAGCCCAGGCCGATGAAAGGCTTACCCAAGAATGTGTTTCTGGAAGAAAAGGGTGTCCTTCCGCTGCTTCTGACTCAGCTATTATTGCTCCTCTTGTCTCGGCCTGCCCCTGCTCCCCCCCCCCCAAACCCCACACTGAAGGTCGTCATTTTTTCTTGTTTGCTTTAAAAATCGCCCCCCCACCCCACACACACACCTTTCCCAGCAAGTTTTTATTTAATAGAAGTTCCCATCTCCTGGCGCTGACCCGGGCAGAGCTCAGAAGAAACCGGGTAACACTTGGTTCGGGCCTCAGTGTCTTGGTTTCACGGTGGTTCAGACCTGGACAAACACACTCTGAGAGGGAGGAAGGGCGGAGGTCGTTCTTCCCGTGTGTTAGGGGCGGAGGGCTGTGGCTCTGGGCTCAGAAGGGCCAGAAGCAGCTGTTGGGCATCTAGGTACGAGTTGGGGGCTGTTTTGTGGTTGATCCAGAATAAACGTGTATGAGAGAGGTGATGCTCACGGAGGAACCGGAAGTGCCTGATAATGCTAAGAGCCCCAGCTAACATTTACTGAGTGCTTACTGTGTACCAGACACTGTGTCCTTCCCCTGGGACACCCCGAAGTGGTCAGGGGTAGGCCGCAGACCAGGGGGCCCGGAAGGAGGGAGCAGGTAGGTAGCCAGAGAGGTGGGAGCCCGTGGCGGCGGATAAGAGGTTCCTGCGGCGTCTTCTGCCCGAGAGCAGGGGTCGCGCGGGGCAGCGAGGCCCCGGGCCCAGCCGGCCTTCCGCCCTGCCTGTGGTCCTCCACATCCGGCCGGCCCCGCGCGGCCACGCACTGTGCGGGGACCCCAACCTCCGGCCAGAGAGAAGGAGGGCTAGGAGTTCCACTGATGTGCCCACTTCTTCCTGCTGGAATTCAGGAGGCAAGGCGACTGGGCCGTGAGGAGGGCGAAGACCTCGCGAGGGCCGGGGCGAGCGAGGGGCGCGCCGAGACTAGGCCCGCAACCAGGCCCGAGGCTTCCTCCCGCCGCCCAGGCCCCGGGCGCGGCGGCGCTCCGAGCGAGTGCGCCTCCCCCGCTGGGCCGCGGGCGCTGCACCGGCTCCGAGGCCTCCGCCTTCCTCGCGGCCCCAGGCGCACCCCGGGGCCGGAGCGGGTCGCAGGCCCGGCTGCTCTCCACGCCCCACCCCGCCGGGGCGCCCCGGCCTCCGCTCCCAGGCCTCCGCTCCCAGGCGGCTCCGGGGAAGAGGGCGCTGGCTTCCTCCTGCACGGCCTCCCCTTCCCACCCCACCAAACCAGGGGCTGAGACTCTCCGGTGACCCCGTGCCGTGCCCCGCAAGGTTGGAAGAAAACAGACGCTGCGCTCTGTCTGCAGACAAAAGGCCTCGGCGTGCAGGCTCGGCAGGAGCACGTTTCGCACCCGCCTCCACCTAGGCGGAGCAAGTGGTCAGGATGGTCGAGGTAGAGAGCTCCGACTGATCTCAGAAACGGAACACCTCCGAAGCCCAGGGCGTCGGCACTACCCGAGTACCTGCTCCCAAAATACCCAGTCTGCCCTCGCCCGCCCCGATTGCCCTCACCCAGCCACCCTCCTATAAAAGGGCCCCCTATTCGCTCTTTTTTTCTTTTTTGGCTTCTGGTCTCATTGCGAATCACCTGGCAGCAGGGAAACACCGGCTCCCGATATCGACCAGCAGAGGTTACTTCTTTCTCTAAAAAACGACTCTAGCTTCTTCTACTAGACCCGAGGGAAAATTCACATTAAGAAAACAAACAAACAAACAAACTTTAAACCCTCTCTGGGTGCGAGACGTGGTGGGGCGCGCCGAGCTTCCGATCTCCCCACGATGACTCACCACCGCACCTGGAAAGCTAGTCCTGAGAAGAAATAGTCTTATCCTGCAGTCTATCATTTTGGTATTACAAGTAACAACCGTGGAGCGAGAAATACCCCCGGCCTAAGAATATTGATAGATGATAGTAGCGATATTCACAATCGATCCTTTAATAGGCAGACGTCATAAATCATGTTCAATTCCCTGACAGCACAGTACTTCACTTAATAATATAATTAAGATGAAAACTCCGGAGGTATTGGAGGCAGCGGGTATTGATAGCTTCAAAAATTGCATTCTGAATATGATGATGGAAGGGAAAAGGACTTTTGGAAAATACAAACCCCCTTCCCAAAGGATGGGGTTTTCAGCGTGCTCTCTTCTGGGCAGCCCTTTTGACCTTTTCGACCCCCAACGCTCAGCATACACCTTTCCCCCCCAGCAGCAATCCCCATCTCTGATTGGGTGGACTGGGAGTAGACCAGGTCTTTCTGAGAAAAGATGTAGAGGAAAATAAGGAGAAATTGGGCTTGGCTTGGGTGAATGTCCTGTGTTGAGGAGTCCTATAGAAATCAATTCCTTCAGCCTGAATCTGGAGGAGGAAAATGTTTAGGAGAACTAGGAAATGAAGCTCTTTGGTTGTCTCAATAAAATTAATTTCCTCAACAATGTTTTCAAAATTACACATAAATCACTGAACATACGCAGGTACTGTCCCCGCATCCACTCCATTTCTGCAGTTTAACTGCCTATGACCTTTTCTATCATTGCTCTCCAGTCAGAATCATGGACCTCAGGATGGAAACCAAAACTTCACTTAAAAAGTAAAAGCAGAGGGGCGAGGTCCTGTGAGAGTGTGATGATTTGCTCCCTGCTTCATGAGTAGAGCTGATTTTAAGTGCGGCTAAAATTATTCCAAAGGACAGAATATTAGTCAAATCAATCAGAGTTGACAAATGAGAAATATTTGAAAGTCAGGGGTAATTTACAACTTTGTTATTAGTTAAGAATCGCCTGCCTTGTAGCAGTAATTAATAACACTTAGGAATGATTTGGAAATCCCCCTCCCATGCTCTTTATTTTCCTCTGTCTCTTAAGGAAGGAAAGAGAAAAAGGAAGCAAATGAGTGATCACTAGAAACAGGAAAAACACTGAGTCGTTTGTGGGGAGAACAAAACTGGATAATATAAAAGAAAAGGAAAAAAAAGATTAGCCCCATGGGAGGCCATCAGGAAATAAAGAAAATACAGGAGGAGGGATAGTAAATCAGAAAATGAATTCTGTAACCATACCCCATGAGCAGGCTGGCTAAAGGTTGAATTTCAAATGGCCCAGAAACCCCATCAAAATGAACAGTGCTGCTAAAAAATCTTGAAAGTAGCTCAGCTCTGAATCAAGGCAGAGCTCAGGGCATTGTCTGTTTTGTTGTTGTTAACAATGTATTTCTTTATAGCCCAGGAGCAGACGTGTGCAGGCTCTTTCCCAAATTCTATCCCTGGAGACCGGACTGCTTTCATGTTTCTGATGTTAACTCTCCTCTTGGTCACTGGCAATCCCCTCCCCCCATCTTAGGTTGATTATTAGATTGTCTCAACCCCACCTAAACAACACACCAAAATAATGACTTGTTGAAAAACTATAAATCATTTCAGTGTCTGAGCTTGGAAAACCACTTCAGTCAACAGGCTTGCTGCGAGAAGGTAAAGAAATCCCCAACCTTCTGCTGAGGAAAAGCTGCTACTTCCCTGAAGTTTTATTTGTTAGATGGGGGAATTTTTCAGGCTGGTTTAAAAAAAAAAAAAAAAAATGGAGAGGGGGGAGATAAAAACAAAAAACTTTGGCAAACTTTATCTGGTCTCTATTATAAGC
Organism: Tragelaphus eurycerus; assembly: GCA_935064755.1. Taxonomy (NCBI): domain Eukaryota; kingdom Metazoa; phylum Chordata; class Mammalia; order Artiodactyla; family Bovidae; genus Tragelaphus; species Tragelaphus eurycerus. The sequence continues at coordinate 9,870,689 of CAKXYN010000075.1, read as the reverse complement.
CCCAGTCTTGTCTCATTGAGCTCAGGCTGGGTCTACACAAGGTAGCTAGAGATTGAGATTTATTGGTCTCTAAATGAAAAGATTCATTTGATATAAGAGGTTAACTCAAAGTTCCTATACCGTGACTAGCTTCGGCAAATGTCTCTGTCGAGTCAGCACAAAAGCAGTTCAAAGAAATCTGAAAAACACACATAGATATAGACACACAAACACACTTGCCCACTTAAGCCGCAAATGCAATTCTCTTTTCTTTGTTGTTTCTTCTGTCATTACAAACCTTCAGCTTCTTTCTAGGTGGCTGGGATGGTTGGCTCCCCCCACGCACTTGCAGCTGAACTTTGCCATTTTGTATCTTTTGCTTTTACTAGCCCTGAATGAAAGGATAAGGGGAGGGGGAGAAAGTAAAAGAGGAGAAGTGAACTAATTCAAATAAAGCAGAATCCGTTTGTAAATGAGGTGCATAGAGGAAAGAGGGGGGCAAAGAGAGGGGCGGGTGAAAGCTAGGGGCTCTAGAATGAAAATAGTCAAACTGTCTGAAAATGCATGAGATGGGTTTTCAGAGATTAGAGTCCAGGAACCCAATAGGAACCTGGCAGAACTTGAGGTTGTGAAGAGAGGTTCAGGAGAGAGAGCGAAGGTGCCAGAGACTTTTAGAAGGGAGCCGGGAGGTGACACATGGAGGGCCCGAGCTCCTGGGCTAGAAGCAAACCATGGACATGCTAATGAGGGAAAATTAACCTTTGGGTTGGGTCTGTGACATGGGCTCTCTGCTAAATGCCTGACCCAGGGGCTGCAAGCCGCTTCACTCTGCACCAGCGCAATGAGATAATCGCCCTGAAACCCACCAGCCTTGGTGCACACAGGCGCGGAAACACTGTTGTGGAGAGGGCAGAGTAGCTAGCAGCTCCTCCAAAGAAAAGGAAAACAGAGGAGAAGCCACCAGAACCACGGCCAGGCATGAAGAGCAAACCTGCAGACCCTAGGTGCATCTGCTAAGTCCCAAGCCCCTCCAGGCTGGCACATGAAAGAAAGGAGCAGGGCCTGCAAAGTAAGAAGTGTCTTCCTCTCTCTTGCTCCCTTCTGTCGCCAAAAACCCCGGATAACTGGGCCTCGGTGAAGCAACACAAGGGATAAATGGATTTTTATCTCCAGGAACGGGGCCAGAGGATTATTGCTGAGACCAAGGAAATATATTGGGGAGGGAGGGGGCAGGGATGGAGAACAGAAAGAAGTTGCAGAGGACAGACTAAAACAGACCAACAAAAAATAAATTCAAAGGGAAATTTTTAAAGTGGAGTGGCTGTGGTTACACGTCACAGACACTGAGACAGTAAAACACACACAGGGATTTTATTAAACAAACAAGCCAACAACCAAACGCACATCAAAAACACATTGGCTCCTGCTGTCACAGGGAGAGGGGATTTGAAATGATTGCGGGGTTCTGGTAGGGACCCTTATGGCCTTTATTTGTAGTGTCTCTCTCTCTCTCTCTCTCTCTCTCTCTCTCTCTCTCTCTCTCCAGTGTTCCAGAAACCCTGAAAGCCTCCGTGGAGAAGTGGCCTCCCAGAGGCTACGCAGGGAGGACTCCCCGTTGGAGGCAGAGGGGTCATGTTTCCAAGTAGAGACGTCAACAAACCGCAATCTTAGTGACACTGACAGCGCAAAATTATGTTTAATGTTGTGAGGGGGAAAGGGGAAATATAAAATTAGCACAGAGAAAATGCTTCCCAGACCTTCCTCACAATTAGGGCTGCGGCATGGGGGTGGGCACAAGGCAGGGTGGAAGCGGAGGCCCAGGCTCAGCAAGGCCACATCGCTGAGTCCAGGCAAAGGTCCCTCTCCACCCCCGGAAGAGAGAGGAGGGCTTCTGGAGGGAGGCTAATGACATCCCGTCCCATCCCTTCCCTGGGTTCTGAGCCTTTCTTTTGGAGAAGCGGGGAGGTTCTGGACGCCCCATCCTGATGGAAATGGCCGTTTACGGACTGGCCTGTGCAATCCCAAGAACCACAGGGGTTTCAAATCAGTCATGAAGCTGGCCAAGAGCTGCCCAGCCTAGAAAGCAGAAGAGGAAGTGGGCAGCGGTGGGCTGGGCTGGGTGGACAGACGCAAAACCTGAGACACCCCCTCCTTTCCAGAACCTGGGGTGTCTGCAAAGAGAAGATGCTAAGGGGAAGTAAGAATTATCTAATAAATTAGCAAGCTCCCCTCTGGAACTTGCCAGCAGCCCTGCCTCAGCTGCCTGGTACAGGTGAGCTGGACCTCCCACTTTCTCGTGATGCTCCAGGTCTCCATAGGCATCCCCAACCCCTGCCAGGACCAAGGACAGGCAGACTGCCACCAGGCAGTCAAGGGGATTGGCCCAGACAGAGCCCGGCAGGTGGAAAAGGTGTCACTTCCAAGAAGGAAGCAGTTTCTGTTCAATGCAGATTGTTTCCTAAACTGCTTATTGAAAGAGACAGAAGTGTGAGTGAGAGAGAGGGAGTAAGAGAGAGATAAAGGATGAGTCCCCTATTCTCATCATGTTGTGGTTATAAAGAATAGAATTTTGTCTTTGTCTGAAAACCACTGTATGACTGTGGTTATTAAACAAGCCGGCTGCCCTTCTTAGTGTCAAGGCAAGGAGAGAGGGATAAAGAGAAAGGGTGAGCAGACAATTCATTTTCAAATAATACAAATTAAAAGTAAATGTGTTTTTAAAAAATTAAACCTGACTGATAAAGGCAGATGTGAGATGGCAGTGAGAGAGAGAAACAGGAGGAAAAAACACAGAAAAGAGTCTGAATTTTTAAAAAAGACCAATCTGTGCAGAGTAATCAGGAAAAACAGCCTGGGATGGAAAAAAGCAACTGCCATTTCCTATGTGGTAGCTCCATGACCTTAGGAAAAATGGAGAAGCAGCTCTACCTTGGGGTGGTAGTTTTACACTTTGATTTTAGCAACAAGTATCAAAATATCTAAACTAATTGATTGTCGAGTTCCTTGGCCCTTCTCCAAAGAGCAATATAGATTTAATTGTATGTTGTTTAAAACTCCATTTCTCGAACAGTGTGAAACATGTAATAAAAGTCATAAACCGTATCGGAGATTCCCCCCCACCTCCAGTAGCATAAATACCCGACTGACACTTGGAAATCTTAGCTAATACTTTTAATAGGCTAAAAAAAAAAAAAAAAAAGGCATCTGAGAGGGGTAGCCACGTAATAAAATCTAAACTGTTAATCCATTTTAACTCATTCAAAAAGAACCTGTGGTTTTTGCAGAGGAGGGGTCGGGGTGAGGAGACCCCACGTCAGAGATCTGATTTGTTCGAACTCAGCTAAACCACACTCCCCTGAAGCAAAGCAAGTAGTGAGTGGCCTTCCAGAAGACTACAGAAGGATCTCTACCAGGGAAAACGGAGCTGAAAGTTGCCAGCGAACTGCCTGGCCCGAGCTCCCCTCTCGCTCACCGAGGCGGGGAAGCCGGTTGGCGGCCGTGGCTCTCCGCAGGCCTGGGCCCGGCTTCCCCGAGGCAGAGAGGGGGGCCGGTGGCGGGCAGGAGCGCTCCAAAGCGGCGCGGCCAAGTCCCCCCGCGGCCCCTCCCCGGCGGCCTCCCCGCATTGTCCGCGGTCATCCCCGACGCCCCCCACCCCCCGGCGGCTGCTCGGGTCCACTGGCAGCCCCGGCGTCCCCCTTCCCGACCCGGGGCATCTCGGAGGAGGCAAAGGAGAAGGGGAGAGCCCCGGCCACGCCTGCGATGTGCTCCGGGATCGGCCGCAGTCCCAGGTTCGCGGCGGCCATGAAGCCGGCGGCGGCGCGCGGGGCGGGCCGGGCCCTGGCGTGGCCACGCGGGCCAGCTGCTGGCGGAAATCTGCAAAAATCCACGTGAGCCGCCCCCTCCTCCAGCCGCCCGCGGCCCCTGACACGGAGGCATTGAAGCCGGCCCGGAGGTCCCCGAGGTCTCCGAGTGTGACAGTACTCAGCATAGCGGGTAGATGGCACAATTTTCTAACATTTAGAGAGAGGAACCCACGCTGGGAGCAATAAGTCCATTTAAAAGCCCTTTATTTAAAAGGAACAAAGATAACTGACAAGCGAAGTACAGAGACATCTCAATGAAATTTCCAAAGAAGAAAGAGAAATCAGAGGCCAGAGCAAATGCGAACCGGGCTTGATGGAATAGGCCAGCACTTTTCCTCCCCTCTCCAGAAGAAAGATAAAAAGACAAAAAGAAAGAGGTGGTGGTCAGTGGGGGTTTATGCGCGTTAATGATCACAGTCCAAACCAAATTCTATAAAACCCAGAGCCACAGAAACTTTAAAATGGCCGGGTGGGCTCTGCTAGGGCAGGTGGGAGAGAAGCTGGATCTGTTCAGGGGAAGACACTCTGAAGTTCTGCCCTCCGCCTTAGGGGCTCCATCCTAACCTCGGAAAACAGCCGCCTCTGCTTTGGCTTGGCTGGTCTGGGGAGCCTGGGGACGGCAGGCCTGCCGGGCACCCACTCTGGGCACACCGGGGCCCTCTGAGGGCCTGGCAGTCCAAGGCCTCTGTCCTGGAGCCGCCTCTCCTAGGATGGTGCCCAGGGCCCAGCGAGGATCTGAGGACCTAAGATGTGCTTGAAAGCTGGGTACTCGAGAGCCTACTCGCAGGAACAATTGCTCTCTTCAAAACTGAGAGGAGCGAAAGGCGGCTCACTGATGTCACCTGGCAAAACCAAGACAGCCCACACTTCATCGTGTGCTCTAACACTGCCATCACCCACTCCCCATGCCCAAACCTGCAAGCCGGGTCCCTGACTCGTCCAAAAGGTGAGACCGAAACCCGCAGGCCCAGAGAGGCAAAAGGCCAGGAGAGGGGCGGTGCCCCTCTGGTCCTCCGGGTGGCGCTGGCCCCAGGCGACCCTAACCGCCCCCCTCCCCCGCCCCGCCCTCAAGCAGGCGGCGGAAGAGGTGAGGTGGCTAATGCCCGCAGGGGGTCAAATGATTGTATTTGGGTGGGTGCTCGCAGACGTATTTGCTGAGTAAACCTCCCTTGCTGAGTTGAAGGCGAATCCCCGTTGATAAATCCATCATTACCGTTCAGATTCAGGGAGGCAGCCGCGCCACTAAATTCATCTTACATTTGTAGCGCTTTAATAGACATTTATTAAATGCTTTTAGAGAGAGGCATGGGGCGCATGATTACATCCTAGTTATAGACAGAACATAAAGACCCACGTTAACACCCATTTGCAGGAAGGAAGGAAAAGGTGGGGAGGGGGGAGAAAAAGCAGAGGGATGGGGCGAAGGGAGATGGGGCGGGCGGGGACACAGCGCCTGGGCGTATTAGCCGGGGCTGCCTGGCGGGGAGCGAGGCGGGAGCCGCGGGAAGCCTCCGGCTGCGGGGCGGAGAAGCCCCCGTTCGCCTCGCAGTTTCCTGGGCTCCCGTTCGTCCCGCACCCCGCCCCCCCGCTCCGCCTGGGGGGCTTGTGTTCTCAGTCGCAGCGCAAGGGATGCTCGCGCTGCCTCCGCTGACCCTCTGCGGTCCCCAGCCCCCAATTCCTCCTTGACTGTATTCCAGGCCTCTCCAACTAACACTCCTTGGAGCAAGCCAGGGAGAGGCGGCAGGGAAGCCCCGGCACTTGAGGATTCCGAGAGCGCCTTATAAAGCGTCCCCTCCGCCCCACCCACCCCCCAACCAGTTAGCCAGAGAGCTGAGCCAGGCCTCCCTCGACACAAAGCAGACCGGCGCCTTGGCCACGGGGCGGGAGAGCCCCGCTCGCTCCAAGGTGTCTCTGGCCCGACCTGCTCGGCCTGTGGAGCCCTCCTCCGTCCGGCGCCAGGAGGGAGCCACGCCACCTTTGCACCTCTGACCATCATTCCGCCTGGGGACCTGCCCCAGGCTAGCCTCACGGCCCTCGACCTCGATCTCAGGGAGCTGGGCCTGCGGGAATGCCTGGGCCTCCAAAGGGCCTAACCCTTCCTGAGCGCCCCAGGGCCTCACCTAAAGGCCCAGTCCCCGGCTCCGTCAGTTCTGCGCGCCTCCTCGCTCCCCGGGGACGCGGCCACCAGCCCCTGCCGAGGGTAGCCTCGGTCAGGGCTGCTGGCCCTCCCAGGCTCTTGGTGAGGAACACTTCCGCTACCTCAAAGTTACCATAAGAAAATAAATACAAGTGACACTGTGCTGGGCCAAAGCTCATTAGTTCGTTGTCCAGGCCTAATAAAGAAACAGAAGCGCAAATTACAGAGTTCAGCTTCCACACACGCTCTGTCACCCGATATCAGCGGACGGCGAGCCTGATTCCAATTGCTCCGAACTTGCTGCGCAGTTTGCCCCCCACCCCCTCCTCGCAAGCAGGAGGTTGGGTGGAAAAATATAGTTCCAGAGGGGGTAATGATCAAGCTTTTCCTCTCGGAAGCCTGCGCCACCTCATTTCCCATCAGTAATCCCAATAAAATTAACGTCGTGGCTGCAATTGAAAAGAGGAGGGCCCGCGACACTCCTGAAATAACACACTCTCCCCCAGCAAAAGGTAAAAAGCAAAACGGCCCTTTGTTCAGCTAATTAACGAAGGCCCAACTCCGAAAGCAGATGTGTTTGCTTAGCTAATCACAAGCATGTTTTTTTCAAGGAACGTCATTTCGAGGGGGCCGCTCAGGGGAAAGGGAAAGGGGGACACAGCAACCCCCCCACCCACGTCCTCTCTGCCTCAGGGGTCTCTCACCCTCAGACTGAGATCCAGAGGCTAAACCAGGCAGCCCATCTCTCACACCTCTCTCCCTCTTGGTCCAACCCCAGAGGCCCACTAGGCACCTCGGGGCTTGCCTGAATGCCAGGCCTGCAAGACGCAAGGGGGGAAAAATGGAAAAGTTTTAATGACACAGATGCCATATTAAATGAGGCAGTTTTACAGTTCACTTTGAATAAGACGCTAACTTATTACAAGTCTGTTATCAGAAGGACGATAAGATTTATAACTCCAAGAGTCAGCTTTTCCCCTTAATGACAATGGATGTTAAAGAGAGGAAATCTGTTCTCTATTAGAGGAGATAGAGAACGGACTCTATTAGAGTCCGTTCCCTGTTTCGGGCATTTACAGATGCGTCCAGGAGGACAGATACCAAGTCCCTTTGCATCTCCTTGTGAAAAATTCGGCCTTTCCCCTTTGGCTATGAAACTGGGTCTCCTGGCTGGGTTAGCACCTCGCTCAGCCTTTCAGCTTGAGCTTGGCAGAAGGAAAAAGAGCGAGCAAGAAGGGCAGGGAGATAGAGAGAAGTGGGGATGGAAATGGAGCGGGTCGGGGCGGTCTCAAGCCTTCACGCAGGAAAACTATTTCCCCCTCTTTCTTTGCCATACAAAAGATAGCTTTCTCCTAAACCAACACAGTAAGCAAACTTTAAAAAACTGGGGTCCTATTACAAACCAACGCCCAGCACTAACTGCTTTAAAATTACTGCATAATTAGATTTAGTTGAATTTCACCATTAATTAGGCAGCCGCACTGCAGGGAGCCTTTGAAATCTGAGAAAATGGGAAAAAATCATCTGAAGCACGTTTTTTAAACCTAACTTCAATAAATCTTGACGAGGCCCGGAATTCAGAGAGTAACCTCACTCCCCTCCCAGGAGGCTGAGGGTAAGGGTCTCTAGGCCTGGGCTGGAGCTGCAGTGGGACGCTCAGGGCGATTCCCCCCGTCGGTGGAGAGCTCAGCCCGGGCCCAAGCCAGTCTCTGAAGAGGCCCTCAGGAGACCCTCTATGGGCGGCCGTATCTGTCCCACGGCCAACCTCCCCTGCTCTCAAACCTGTTCGATAAAAGAGATCCTTCCCGCCCCCCCCCCCCCCCCCCCCCCCCGCTACTGCCGAAGCGCTCCTGTCAGGGGCGCCGGCGCGTCCATGCCGGCTCGTGCGCTCCTAGGGCCTGAGACCCCCGCCTCCGCGCCCGGAGCCCGCCCTCGACCCCTGAGCGCCCCCAGGCAGCCCTCCACTCGGAAAGCCCCCTTTCCTCCAAGTTTGCCACGGAAGCAGCAAGTTAGCTGTGCCCACATCCTGCGGGGGGGGATGGCCGACCGGTCCCCACACTCCACCATCCCGGCCCCCACCCCAACAACTCGGAGGGGCTCGCGGGACGACCCCCCAGCTGCAGCCCCTACATTAACGAGCGCGACGACTGACCGAGGTCTGTTCCTATGGCCTCGCCCCCTCCCCCTCCACCACTCATTGAAGACCAGCGGTCGTGGAGGCCGACTTTCTCTCGCTCGGTTCTTGCTGAGGGGGCAGACCTGGAATAACCTCTCCTGGTCATGAGGGGCGGGGGGCGGACGGAGAAGGGGGCCACCGCGTCACCAGCGTGTCCCCTCGCAGTTCTGCCGCTCTAACTACAGGCACCACCGAGGCCCGCACTTACTCGCCGGGGAGAGTTTGAAAAGAGGGTTCTCTGCCTGCAGAATCAGCGGCCTTTAGCACCCCCCCCCCCGCCCCCGCTTCCCCCCCCCCTTTCGGATACCCAATGTGTTTCCCATTAGCCGGCCCCGCCGCGCCTGGCAGCCCGGCGCTCGCGGAGCGCTGGGAGACGCCATGTTGGCTCCGCTTACAGGACCCAGTCAGGAGCGGGGCTTCGCGGCCGAGTTTCGCACGCGCGCGCGCCCCCCGCGCGCTGCCCGCCGCCTCACGCGCGTCCCGGGAGGGCGGCCCGGCGCGCCCGGCACCCCGGGCCTTCCGGGGAGCGCTGACGGGGCCCCGCGGCGCGTCGGCGGGGGCCGGGGGCCGGGGGCACCTCTCCTGCGGCTGCTCCCGGCCCCCGGCCCGGCGGCCGGCCGGATGCTCGCCCCGGCATCCCGTCTCCGCGGGGCCGGCCCCGGGCGCAGCCTGCGAACTTTGAGCCCCGGCCCCTGGCGAGAACTTGCTGCTGAAGGGCCGAGGCCGGGCGACCGCGAGCCGAGCGCACGGGCTAGGATTCCGCAGCCCACCCCCCTCCACCACCATCACCACTCCCCTCCCTAGCTCGGTCTGCCCCCGGGTTTGTTTGAAAGTGGCGAGAAGCAGCGGTCGCCCCTTTCTCTCTTTCTCTCTCCTCGGACCATTGTTGCATTTCGCGTCTAACTGGGTTCTCTCACACACCCCCCACCCCCGAGCACCAACAGGAGGAGGGGCAGCAGGGTTGGGAAAAGAAATAAAGCGAGCTCAGATCAGATGGGGTGGGGGGGGTGGCAGAAAAAAAAAAAGGCAAGGAAAAAGAGACACTTAAAGGGAAAGAGTCGCCATGTTTAGCAGCTTTTTAAAAAAGATCTCGTCAATTTCACACAGAACGCACTCGCTGGGTCCCAGCCCTCGTCTTTTGTCCAATTCAGTCGCAGCAAAGATCTTTTGTTCTAACTCAGCGTGAAAAGAAAAACTTTCTTTAAACGCTATAAACTTAAACCAAACTCAAGACTCTAAACAGATCCTCCTCCGGCCACTCTAAACATATACAAGGGGTTTTGTTTTAACCGTTTGAAAAATTTTGGGTCCTGTTTTTCTGCCTCGCAGATCCCAAGCTACATTGCTGAAACTTAGAGAGTGAGAGAGATTTCCAATGTCTAGAACACATGCTTAAAGCAGAATAAAACAGGGACTGTCTTTTGCTTTGAAAATCATAAATTATAATTTAATGCCAATAATAATTTACAACAAATGGCTGTTTACAATAAACTAACACAAAACAAACAAGGCAAAGGGCCTGTGTTTTACTTATTAGAGAAAACTTCACACACTCACATGGATAGCACTTGCAAGAGGAGAAAATAAACAACCACCTACGAAACCTCAATCTAGAGGTCAGCAATGTTCTGTCATAAGAACATACTTAGATTTATGTATGTATATATCTACAGAAAGTAGCTGAGGGTCAGATGGAGAACTCCGCTCAGATGCACAAATCAGACAGATTTTTCTGGTCTACATGTATTGACTGGAACTGAGTATCAAAGTTTAATACACTTCACAAAATGATCCCTTTTCTTTCACATCCCCTTACCCACCACCCCCTTTTAAAATCAAACCACAACACAGTGATGTATGATGGTGGTGTGGGTACTGCAAAGCCTCAGTAAGAACAAAAATTGCAAGCTCCCACACACTGAGCTTCCTTCAAACCAGGACAACAGAGAGGGAAAAGGAAAAAACAAACAAATAAACCTCCGAAACAAAATACTTAATACTTCCAAATCCACACACCCTATAAAGTTTCCTTCTTTCTTTCTCTTTTTCTTAATTTGGTTTTTAAGGACAAAGGATCCCAAGAGTAGTACAGATTGTATCTACACAATCTGAAATGTCAGAATGTCGCTGTGTTTTTATGTACAGAACTCCAATGGAAAAGATTCCCTTGACCTGTGGTCATGCTCTCACAGAAGGAACGTAGGGGGGGGGAGGGGAAGACAGGCCAACTGCAAGTTATCATATATACATTAAAAATAAACCCTTCAGCCACTCTAAGCTACATCACTGAATTTGAAATCCTCTCAACAACCACCCTAGATGAGAACCACAGAATATTTTTAAAAATCACGCCTACTTAAGGGAAAACTCATTGCAAACAACTGCCTTCTATTGACAAGGCTGGATTAGCTTGCTTGAACCATCTTCTGCGTAACTGTCAGAAATGTACAAAACAGTATTTTTTCCTGATCATAAAATAGATACTGATCTCCAGATTTCTAATACTTTTCACAATACCTTCCCTAAGCAGGCACTTAAGTGTGACAAATAAAAGGGCCTTTTTTTTTTTTCCTGGAAAATCCATTTTTAATTAAAAGAAGGATTAGGTGAATGGGGGTGGTTTACTATATCAGTATGGCACTTCCTAAACCATAGATAAACCATTAACTTCAGCTCCCCCCACCCCATCACACCCAAATTAAACAGGCAAATACACTAGTCTACCTTTGAACAAACTGGCTGAGGGAAGTGAACAAATAGAGCGAGCCCCTGGCCCAGCTCAGAGAGAGCTAGCTCACAGGGGCTTCTCGGTGGAAAGACAGTGGGGACAGCCAAACAGGTTTCAGATATCAAATAATATTTTAATTTCTGAATACTTTCAATTTCCTTGGAATATAACACACAAAGACTCGACCAAACAGTTCAGTTATTATAACTTTTACAGTATACAGAAATGTTGCACTTAAAAAAAAAAAAACCTTCAGTTTTTTTTTAAAAACACAAACTGTAAACTCTAAGATACTGAATCAATCACGTTACCTATAAGTGCCAACAGTGTTATTTTGTCATGCTGATTTCAATGGTATTTTTTAAAAAGGGAAAATATCAACAATTATAATACAAAGGGTTTGCAAATATACAAACAGATATAGGATTTTCATAACAATTCAAGAACTAAGCGGGACCCAATTCAAATTACAAAAGTTCACTTTTTATTCAAAACCTCAGCATGTGTCTTGGACACATTCCTTGGCTGCCAATAAATTCCACAGTTCATTCTCTTTCTTAAAATATTTTTAAAAAGCTAGGTTTGTCATGGTGTCTTTTGGGGGGTGGGGGTGGGTCAGGGTAGGGGAAGTTTTTAAGTGTTGTATGTGGTTCCTCCAGTTCTCAAATTAGAGTGCTCAACTTCATCTAAAATTTTTGGTCACCACTTGTAAGTGCGTTTCCATCATCTTTGAGTTGCCTTTTAAAGTTTTATGTCTTCCTATGATATTTTCATGGACTCAGTTTTAATTCTTGCAGAACATATATTTTAAGGATACACAGTTTTTAAGAAGCCAAGATTATATCAAAACTTATTATAGAACCACAGAATAAACTGGTTTGGAACCAGAAAAGTACAAAAAAGAACAGCTAGAGGTACATAGACACAGGACAATTAATAATTTGGAAAAAAAAAAAAAAAAAAAGACTTACTTTCTCCATTCTGCTAATTTTCTCCCAATCTCCTTAAATGCACTTTTAGCAATATTTTTCCAAAATTTACCAAAAAAAGAAAAAAGACTAATTTCCTTTTTATACAAAAATGATAAGTAGCAAGTTGTTCTGACCGACACAGGAGTTTTTTTTTTTTTTTTTAATGCATTCTGTAAAAGTTCATTCGACAGTCTTTTTTTTTTTGAAATTCACAGTCCATTAAATTCTTCCCCTCTCTTCTTTTAGCAAACTTGTAACATCCTTTTATATCCTTTCTTAACAGAAGGAATTTAAGCAAACAAACCAGTCTTTTGCCTTTTCTTTCTCTCTGTTTCACTCCCCCTTCTTATTTTGATTGATTTATTTATTGAATTGCCATATACGGCCAGTTAAAACTGCTGCCAGACAGTAACATATCCCGGATGAGGGTTTCGATGGGGGTTTTACCTACCAAACGGACGAAAAACAATTGCTCTATGACTGAGGAGGAGACCGTGCGGAGGGAAGGGAGGCGAAGCAAAAGCTTTCCAAATCGTGTTGGTTGGTTGGGGTACTGGCTCCTAACGTATTCTTCCAAAGCACACTGGGACTTTTCCTGCAAGCTTTCCACATGGGCTACATCAGAGAGACCACAGGCATCTGGAAGAAAGTTTAAAAAAAAAAAAAGAAGAAGAAGACGAAGAATTCAGTCATCAGATTAAGAGGTTTGAAATGGGTCACATGAAGTGTGTGTACAGTGCTCTGTCAAACTGCCCCAACCGGAGCTGGAGCAAATGCCTACGGACTGAAAACCTGGGGGCTGGGGAGAGGGGAACCCTGTGAGACGGTCCTGGGATATTAGCTTTAAAACAGAACACAATTCAGTGTACTGCAGGCTTTCTATGTCCCACTCCTCAGGCTTGGTGACAGGGAGGCCCAAGCAAAGTGCACTGGGTGAATCCAGCTCAGGTCAGTAAACAGACTGACAAACAGATGAAACCAAAACTACCAGTGCTCCGCCCCTCCTCCTCTGTAAATAATAGTTTGGCTTATAATTATATAGTGGGGGGGGTGGGGGGGTGGGCAACAACCTGGCCCAGCCCCGGGTAATGGCGCCCACGACCCAGCCTCAGATTCTCCCCAAAGAGGGCGACTCATTTTTCTCCAGTCTTTGAAACTGATTTAAGTGGCCCTTTAAAACTGATCTTGTCAGTTTAGCCTATTGAAGGGCAGCCATGCAAACTGTGATCTCTCTGTTCATTTGAGCTGTTTCTTTTCCCTCCTTTTCTTTCTCTCTCCCTTTTTCTCCTACCCACCCCCGATTTTTTTTTTTTTTTTTTTGTAAACCCAGGTCCCTCCGAGAAGAAGAAAACCCCTCCTCGTTATCTTCAGGAAAACACGTTTCTTTTTCGGATATGTGAAAATACAATAAGTGCCTTTGAAATGAGAGGCTTCTCAGTGAAGGCGGTGCAGGTTGTGACCTGACCTTTGGGGGCTCCTCAGGCAAGACTAGGGCTAACACATGCATATTGTCAATCCTTAAAGCAGATATTCAAAAAAAGCCGCCACTGAGTCCACCCCAAGAACCAGAACACACATACAATCTCCTCATGTGTGGATCTAGGGCTCTGCATGTCTGCAGAATGCATAGGTGTCTATGATCAGAAATTAAAAGATCTGTTTGCATTGGACTCCTTCTTTCCGCAAGTGCACTGTCTCTCTCAGAATCAGATAACAGGGACCTTTATCTCTTTGTGAGGCGATCTGCATTCTCCACACAGGCCTCTACATTTTACAAACACTAATAAATTAAACTGTTACAAGAGTATCAGGCATTTCTTTCCCTGGAAGACTAAGGTAAGTCTAAGAGCTAACAATGAGCTCAAGAAAGGAACCACCGCCTGGATGGTCTGGGAACATGGGCTGGGTGTTGGGTTGCAGGAAGGGTTGAAGGTGACTCTGGGTTAGGGGACGATCCTGTCTGTACATTTGCATCAGGCAACCGTACTAGTTGTGACAGGTCCCCCGAGAAAAATAATCCAGATCCAAGCCTCTGCATACAGCCCTTCTTCGCCCAGACACTGCCCTTTAATTGATTACCTAAGGACTTTCAAAGACAGAATTTGGGGGTGATGGTGGAGGAGGTGGATTTTATGCAAAAAACAGTAATATATAAAAGAAAGTGGGTTAAGGACTCAGAACCTACGACAGACAGACTCAGCTCAAGACTTGGGTCCCCAGATTTCCTTGAAACAATAAGGAAGAGACTGTGGATCTTTTTGTCTGCTACACGAACTCCTCAGCTCTCCTGGTGTCCTGATTACAAGCTGCAAAACCTGCAGTGGGTGACTAGGTTCCAAGCCCTACCCAGGTCCGGATTTTGTTATCTTGAATGGGGAGCCCCCTTCCTCTCTGAGCCGTGACAAAGGGGGTCAGCTGACAACTCGGAACAAGCATGTGAAAGGGGTGATTTCCACCCACCTGGGCTCTGCTGAACTCAGCCTGGGGGGCCAGCCAAAGGCTCAGGTGTGGCCCAAAGTGGTAAGCCAGACACCTTCCATGATCATTTGACCTCCATAGTTAATTAACATTAGATCTATTACTCACACAGGTTAAACTACCTGCAAACTAATTAGATTTCATAATGCAGTCAGTGATGGTTTTATATCTCTGGCAACACTCATATCCAGCCCAAGTTGGCACACACTTTAGGGTGTTTAAAAATTGCCTTAAGTGTTTGCCTGGGCAGGGGAAACGACAGACCTGAGTCTTGAACCCCCTGCAGACATTCTGAAGAGTGATGATGGCCCCTTTCTTCCTCCTGCCCCTTCCTGACAGCTCTTTCCCCTCTCTGGACAGTCTGCATTGTTTTAAGAAAAATATGCTTTTGAAAATTGCTGCCCTCAGGTTGGCCAGGCCTGGAGCTCCAACTTGCACTGAGTTAGCAGGCAAACTTTTCCCCCTCCCGCGAGGGGCAAACCTTCCCCTGAGGGGCTGATACCAGGACTGTTCCAGCGCCTACAGGCATCTCCCGGAGGCTCAGCCCGGGTGACAGGAGAGCCATAGGGGTAGAGGAGATTCCCGCTCAGCTGGCCCAGAGTGCCTGAGGTGAGGGAGGGAACAGGAGCGTGCATTCTAGTCTGGCGGAAGGGCAACAGGCCTGCGAGGCTTCCCCATGGCCCATTTTGAGAGAGTCAACAGTCTGAAGCATCCTTCCTGTGGCCCAGCCTTCCTCTCCTCTCCCCAGAACAAGCCTGCCAGAGCCCCACCGCTAGGCAGAGTTCCCATTCGAAGTTTCCCTCGACAGTGTGGCTCTGGGGGCTCCCAAGAGTTTTAGGCCCTAACTCTCAGCTAGGAGCCCCGAGACACGAGATAGCAGGGTTCCTTCCTACCTGAGGTGAACAGGACTATGGCCTTGAGGCAGCTGTACTCGGCGGAGTCGACGTGCAGCGCTTTTAGCTTCTCCACTTGCTCTTGGAAGATCCGTATGTGGTCCATAAAGGCGACCACCCGGTCGGCGGACATGGGCGAGGCGTGGAGGCCGGCGGCGGCCAGGAGCGGGGCGACGTGGAGGGGCATGGAGCACTGGGCCGCGTTCAGAACGAACAGCTCGCTCCAGGTGAGGCGGAGCAAGGCCACCTGGTCGGTGATCTGCAGGTCAGGGAAGAAGGGGATGTTCCGGGCCCACTCGACGGCGCTGAAGAGCATCCGCGCGGCCAGTTCGCAAATGTTCTCGATGCCCATGATATTGTTGGGCTGCATGCACTGGCTGCCGAAGCGCGACGTGGGGTAGGGCTCCGCGCGCAGCAGCAGGGAAATATATCCGGACAGGTAGGAGTGGCAGTTGAGGGGATCCCCGTTGGTCAGCGCGAACTGCCCGTGGCTCGGCTGGGTGGGCGGCATCCTGCCTCTCTGCACGGCTGCGGGGAGGAAAGGAGACACTCTGCCGTTAATGCCCAGCCTCGTCCCCCCTGTTCCCTCTGCAGGGTCAGCCCCAAGCCCGCCCCCCTTCGCCCCCCAAAACCCCCGACCCCGACTCCGCGCGGCGCAGGAACCGGCAGGCCTGCCCCTCTCTCACCCGTGAGCCAGGGCCACCGACCCGAGGGGGCGCCGGGAGCCCGGCCGCCCTTTCCTCCGACCACCACCCAGGCCAGCTCAGGCGATCAGGGCGGCCCACTGGCCTTAGAGGCCCGTTCCAGGCCGGGAGGCCGCGCACCCAGCATGGACCACTTTGCCTCAGGGTCCCCGGCACGGTGGGAGGGATGGAGCATTGTGGGGGGCATCTTTCTTCTTTTACTGCTGAACGGCTGATATTTTTATTGATTGGAGGAGAAGAAGCGCGGGGTGGGGGTGGGGGTGCCCGAGGCTGGGGGGAGGGGGGACGCTTTTGCAAAAGACACCGAGGAGCTTCACTCCGCACGGCCTGTGGCCACCCCAGCACCGCTCTCCATACCCTTACACTCCCAAGCCCGCAGCCCCGGCCACGCGGGCCACCCCTGGCGAGAGGCGAGCCGAGAGCCAAGGTCTGGCGGCAGCCGACTCGGTGTGCTCGCAGGAAGAGAGAGGGCGGAGAGACAGGCCGGCCGAGGCGAGAGGAAGCCGGGCGAGAGGCGGGGAGCAGGCGGCCGGCGGCGGCGCCGCCCGGGAGGGTCGGGGAGGGCCGGCCAGGCTCGGGCACGAGCGGTTATCTGACGCCGGACGGGGAGAGTCGCTCTCGTAGAAACACAAAGAAACCCGGGCGTTCGCTCGCCGCAACCCGGAGCCCGCGCCCGGCGCCGAGCGCGCCATTGGCCGAGCAGGGCTCGCGGCGCTCGGCGAATTTCATATCACAAAGACCCAACTCGCGCAGAGCGAAAGCAGCCGCCCCAGGCCCCTCGCCCACCCTGCTCCTACTCCCTATCGCGCTCTCCTCCTTTCAAAAGTGAAAGGAAAAAAAGAAAACAGAGGTATTTTTTTTTTTTTTAGCCGAATGTTAATCCACGGAGGGTCACATGAGCGCTGCCCGGGCGGCAGCGTTAATACGGCGAAGTGCATAAAATTGCCATTTGTAATTTGAACCTCCTGTACAAAAAGTACAATCTCAGGTTGATTTTTTTTTTTTTTTTTTGAGAGGGTGGGGGCTGGGGAGAGGGGGTGGGGAGGAGGGACATATGTTGAACATGCAGGGAAAACAAGGAGAGAGAGAGAGAAACGGAGAGGAAAGAGAAGTAAACCAGGCTTTAAAACAACCACCACCATCACCACCACCACCACCACCACCTCCCCATCCCTTGCAAAAAGGCGAACTCGAATGAACTGGCCATCAATGCAAAGGAAATGAAAACAGCCCGAAGAGAGAGTTGAGGAAATCAGTCGGCCAAAGCATGCAGATTTGGGGGGGGGGGGGGTCTGGGGTTCCACTGCAGAACTTGCTTCTAGTATAAAAACCCCTTTCAGCTGCAATACGAAGAGAAGAGCTTGGGGCGTCTGTGTCCTTACCCAGAGCAGG
Organism: Tragelaphus eurycerus; assembly: GCA_935064755.1. Classification (NCBI taxonomy): domain Eukaryota; kingdom Metazoa; phylum Chordata; class Mammalia; order Artiodactyla; family Bovidae; genus Tragelaphus; species Tragelaphus eurycerus. The sequence goes on along the minus strand of CAKXYN010000075.1, from coordinate 9,853,368 downwards.
CTAGCCAAACGCACCCAGGGCCCCGGGACCCCGGGCGAGGGGAGGAGAAATGAGAGGCCGATACCTTCCCGTCTCATGCCCACTTTGAGGCACTTTTTGAGGCGGCAGTACTGGCACTGGTTGCGGTGGTGCTGGTCGATGGGACAGTTCCGGTTGGCGCGGCACGTGTAGCTCAGGTTCCTCCGCACGCTGCGCTTGAAGAAGCTCTTGCAGCCTTCGCACGTGAACTGGCCGTAGTGCTTGCCGCTCGACTTGTCCCCGCACACCACGCACTCGATGTGCTGCTGCTGCTGCTGCTTGTCGCTGCCCGGCCCGCCAGGGCCGCCCTGGCCGCCGGCTGCCGTCTGGGCCGGCGTGCTGGCCGGGCCCCCTTGGCCGGGCGTCTGTGGTGTGTGCGGGGCGCCGGGCGGCGGGCCGGGCACGGGCGGCGCCTGCGAGGCCTGGCTGCCCTGAGAGCCGGGCACCTCGTCCTGGGGGTCGCGCCACGTGCTGACTACCATTGCCATATCTATGGGGGCCGCGTCCGGACTTCCTGCTCCCCTGGCTGCGGGCGGCGGCGGGCTCCCGGGTCTCGGGCTCGGCGCGCCGCCTTTTGTGTGTGCAAAGGGTGCGAGAGGGCGCGGGAGGGCGCCTCGGGTGGCTCGGGGGGGGCTGGTTGGTTGAGGTTGGTTAGTTTTTCCTTTTTTGTTTCTGCTTTTGCAAAGTTTTGTCGATGGCTCGTCTGGCCCGGTGTGTTTGTTTTGTTTGTTTCTCTCGGCTCAGCTTTGTTGCTTTCGGGGGGCTTTCCGCCGGAGAGGGGGAGGGGATGGGGCCGGGGGAGAGCAAATGGGAGCAGAACGTGGAGAGAGAGAGAGAGAGAGGGAGGGGAGGGAGAGCTGCAAGTCGATTGTCTGGCTTCACGACAGAAGTAGGAGGCAAAAAAAAAAAAAAAAAAATCTCTCCAAAGATCTTCCTCGCTCTCACTCTCTCCCTCCCTCTCTCGTTCACTCTCTCGCTCTCAGAGCTGGTGTGTAGCCGAGGAGTTGGAGAAGGAGGAGGAGGAGGAGGAGAGGCGACTGTCCGGGGGCCAAGTCCAGGGCAGCCCACAGTCAGCCATTCAGGAAAGCCATCGAAATCGGGAGGACTCTGAGAGCAGAGGCGCCGGTCTCGGGCGCGCCCAGAGACCCAGGCAGGCCGGGGCGGAGGCCGGCGGCCCGCGGAGTGGCCGGAGCGCTGCCCGGGTCCAGGGGAATCAGCATGAAAGTGGTCCGCGTCGGGCGCTGAGCGGCGTCGTCCTGGCGCTGGGCCGCCGCCGCCGCCTGCCCCGGGCGCTCCGGCGCGCGCCTCGCTCGCTCCGGCCGCCGCCGCCCGCTTTCGCCGGATAGAGGCCGCTCGCTGCTCCCTGCGGGCCGCCTGGGCCGCCGCCGCCGCCGGAGCTGGAGCTGGAGCCGCCGCCGCCGCTGCCGCCGAAGCCGCCGGGTCGGGCCCGGAGCCGCCGCGTCTAGCGCCGCCGCCGCCGCTGAAGCCTCTGCCGCTGCTGCCGCTGCTGCCGCCGCCGGAGCCGCTGCTGCTGCCGCCGGAGCCGCCTCACACACATAGGGAAAGAGTCAACTCGCCGGCGGCGGGGGAGAAATGATAAAAGAGAGAGAGGAGGGCAGATCACCACCTAGAAGCACATCCTTCGTGCGCAGAGGGGGGAGAAAAAGACGGAGAGAAAGAATGAAAGAGGGGAAAAAAGGCAGCACGGCACCCGGAGAAAGAAGGCAACTCGGGGAGAGGAGGAGGAGGACGAGAAAACACACACGCGCGCACGCACACACACACCGCGGAGAGAAAAGAACAGAGAATCAAAGTGATCAAATATGCTAAAAAGGGGGGCGCGGGGAGGGAATGCGATTTATAGGCGCCGGGGCTGGCAGAAGTGGCTTCTCCGCGATCAGCTCACTGAGCTCTCTATATAGTGAACTTTGACACGACTGCTGCAACTTAGCGCACGTTGCCATGGCGACGGCGCGCCTTATAAGGCAGCCGCCGGGGTTGGCCTGGCCAGGCGCGCGCGCGCCGCCCCCTCGCCGTCATTGGCCGGAGCGCGGCGGCCCCGCCATGGCGGCCGCGGGCGCAGCCCGGTCCTAGCGCGAGCGGCGTCGCGGCTGGGGCTCCGGGCGCTCCGGGGGCTCGGGGCGGGGGGCGGGGCGGGGCGAGGGTGGCGGTGCCCCCGCCACAGCTAGGCGGGGGATGGGCCCGCGCCGTTCCCGGGCGCGCGGCCACCGCGTTCTGCGCACCCCGCACCCGAGGTTTCCGCCCCGGCGGGGTGAGGAGTGCGGCGCGCACGGAACGACGCCTCTTAAAGGCTCCGCGAGAGGCTTTGGATGGAATCGGGGACTTCGATTCTCGCAACTTGGCAATGCCACCGGATCCGCAGCTCGCGCACCACCCGGGGCTCCCGGCGCATCTTGGTGCCCGCGGTGCCAGAGAAAGAGAAAAGTTGCCCGGTTTCTTTGCAGAGGGATAGTGGGTGAGGATGGGAAGGTACCTAGAGCCCAGCTGGCAGGCATTTTCCAAACGAACCATTTGGTCGAATCCGGGAATAGACCCTTTCCTTACTCAAGTCTGATCACTTGCTTGGTTTGGTGGTTCTTTTTCTTTCTTTCTTTTTTAAATAAAAAGAGCCGTTCAGTAGCTCTTTTTTTTTTGTCCATGTAGGGTTAACATTTCACAGGTATGTGGCCTGACATTTTAATTGCTCAAATAAAGCATCTCAGATGCTGAGAAGCCGAAGTAGACTTCATCTCATTGTCATGACGCAATTAAAATCAATTTTCTTCAACTTTATTCTCTCTCGTTAGTTTCAGCTAACTCCCAAGCCAGCGAGTGTCCTGACACACACCTAGTCGTGGGGAGAGGTGAAAGGACCTTTCTGCTGGCTGATGGACAAGTGGACGCAGCCTCCAGCGTCCCCTGTGCGTACCCTCTGTACACACATGTAAGCACACATGTATCAGATGCACATTTGTCAACGTACACAGACAAAGACTTCAGCGACTCTGCTCCTAGGTCATAGAACAGTTGAGTAAGACTTCATTGTTCCTCAAGTTTCTTTTAAGCATTCATACAGCCATTAAAACACACACAGAGATTCTGCCCCAAATTGGCAATAATACCAAGTACAAGTCACAGGAATCACTGCACAAGCCATATTCTACCTCAAGAGATTCGCTGTAATGAGAACAACTTCATTGCCTGTGCCATTCTGCTCAATGTGCTAAAAATCATGAAGCCGGTTGTATCTCTGAATTCTGGAGCATTTAGTTTTAAACATCTAGAATTGTCCCCCAGAACACATTATATTCCAGCGCAGTAATCTTTCTGTTTGCTTTCGACCAGCTAGTGGATCATCACTATTCAACATTTATAGAACAAAACTGCAACTTCATCATACACTCTTTGCACCAAGAAAAATCTATGGACTAGTAATCCAACCAGGTTTATGAACAATTAAGATATTTTACACACAGCATGCTGAGCTTCAGGAAACATGAACACACATAAAGAGTAAATTAATCAGCACAGGAAAGCATCCTTGGTAGTTTTAGAAATCGAGGCAATGAAGAATTTTAAAAAATAAATTGTACAAATAATTGACATGTGTAGATTGTACTTTGTATTCAATACCCTTTACACACAAGGGCAGAATAGAAGGTAAGAACTAAAGGAAGATGTAGGTGGAGAGGGGCTTGGTTTTAGGGCAGAAAAGATCCTCCTTGCTTCATTCTTGAAACCTTCTTAGCCGTCACCGTTTCTCTGCTGAAATTAGATATTTCACTAAAGCTGCAGGTGCTGGGATTATTTGGAAGTTTTTTTTTTTTTTTTCTTTTTAACCTCCAGTGGACACTGAACTATCATGAACCTGGTGTGTAATGAGATTGCCGTAGAGGAAGCCAGACAGCAAATTTCAGGATGATTATAGATACAATATAATTTTCTCCTAAAGAGGATAAGAAGGATGGAAAAGAAGTCATTTCAGAGAAGGTTGTGTCTTTTTTTCTTCTTTTTCTTTTCAGTCTCTATGATTCGAGGAGGAATTGCCTAATGCTACAGATGTCAGTAGATTAGGGGCAAACTCAGCAAAGATGTGGTGGGACTGGGGTTGAGACAGAAAATCTAATGGGCATCCTTATCTCAATTTAATAGAAGATAAGAATAATTGATTACAGAGAAACCCTAAATTCGCCTCTTGGGTGCAGGCATTTCTATGGCAAGATAACCTTCTACAAACATACAGTGGGAAAAATTTTGAGGAGCAAGAGCTACCCCGTCCACTTTGAGATATTTGGTATTTGAAGTACGCTCTGATGGCCTCAGATTTTAAATGAAGGATTTCCCAACCATCTTCAACAGCTCTGGAGTCTGCTAGGCATACGACCCCAGGGCAGCTATAGAGTCAGAGGTGTTTTACTCTTTATCTTAGGACTCATTCAGTTATGGGGGTGCTATTAAAAAGCCAAAAAACCAACCAAAAAAATGACTATTAATTGCAGTTAATTTTATTGTATAGAAGGAGAGAGAAGATTGCAGACTGAGAATGAAAAAGAGGGGAGCAGGTTTTCAAATGTCTTCTTCAGAGATGTTCATATTCTTTGAACAAAACTGCTCTAAGGCTAAAAGATAAATATCAATATGTTGGTTTTTAAATCCAGCCCAGTCTTTTATTGCAGATATAAATTCATTTTAATGAGAAGAATGGCAAGCTTAAATTTGGCCAGAGAAAGTTGAAAAAACATTTGTTTAACTGTAGGGGGAAAAAAAAACCCACCCAGGAATATGATTTTCTTGCAGAAAGTGCCTGTAATTCTACACAAATTAAATCACAATATGAATACAGACCCCAGCAAATGCTGAGTTTAACTCTGAACTCCGTAGAAACCAGTTCTGTCCACCAGGATTCATTGAAATCCTTCCCCTCAATCTAGTCCGTGTGTGTTTTTCTCTTCCACCACACTGGAGCTCCATGAATAGGGAAAGGGGCTTCCATTGTGTCTCTCTGAACTTCCAAGTCAATGCAATTTTTAACCACTGGCTTGTGGTACTTTGAAAATCACCAGGGGCTGTCAGAGTTGGGTCCTCTGAAAAATTTACAGTGCTAAATCAGAGCATATGCTGGGAGGGAAAAATTGCTTAAGATTGGAGCTAGTACAGTATCTGTCTGCCCCCTAGTGTAAGAGTCCTCGCTGCCTAAAATTCAACTTTAAAAGAAAAGAGCTCTTAAAGGGAAACGACTTTGAGCTCACGTAGGCATAGCAGAATGAAACTTCTGTACATTTTAATCTGAATAATTCTTCAGGATTTAAAATTAATTGGCTTTGACTTGGTTGGACCGGACTCAGATCTCGCTACCTCTGCGTTTCCCGATTCCCTGGCGGAGAGGTGATGATTTTTTTTTTTTTCCTTCCTGAACTGGGTTTATGTGCGTCCCCCTCACCCCCTCCTCTCTTTTTCTTTCTCTGTCTCTGTCGTCTCTCTCGCTGGCTTTTTAAAAATGAGGAACCGTTTCTTGAACGTTTTGGATAGAGCACAGAATTGCTTAAGTCAGCCCGACGCGGTTGCAATAGACAGCAAAAAGGTAAACGTTTGCCTGAAATTCGCACGCCAGCTCCACCACCCCGCCCGATGGTGAGTACCCTTCTCGTCGCGCTTCTCCTCCTAGCTTAACCGAACGCTCGCCTCCCCGAGCAGCGGCCGAGGGCGCCGGGCAGCGCTTTCCTCCCTCCCTGCCTGGCTGGTTGTCAGTTGCACAAGGTTGCAAAATGCAGCGCCGAGGCAAATCGAACAGTAAATTCTGACACTTAGTGTGAGCCTAGCAGCTCCTTTGCTAGAAAACCGAGTCGTCTGTTGCTTGGAAAAACACGCTTATAAGGACTGGCTTTTAGTTTGCTCTAGCGAAGGAAATGAGTTTGAGGAGATGGGAGGCACCGCAGTCTTTACGCTTAGGTTTAATCATATTTTGGCAGCTTTGCAATTGTATATTCCCCCTCTGCCCCCCTCCACCACCTCTCCTACCACACACATGTAATAAAATATGGCAATGCATTGAATTGACGGTCTCCCCTTCCCCAAACCCCTTAAACCACAGTCCTAGGCATTCCATACACGTTAGCAATCCGATTTTTTCTTGAAAAACCCCAAGTCATCCCGAACCCCACATAGCACAAGGAGAAAAATGAGAAAGGAGAGAGAGAGAGAAAAAAAAAATACTGTAAGTAAACATACCAAAACCATATTTGCCTTGTTCAAGGTCCCAAACCGCTTGCATCTTCCTTCTAAACAGGAATAACTCTCCTTTAGTTTGGCGGGTGAAATAAACCGCTTTGTTGGCCCCCTGAAAAGATGTGTCTTTGATAATTAAAGAGAATCTCCTCCTCGGTGTTTATCTAAGCGATTGTGCAAACTGATAAAAAGTAGGCACTAGCCTGCAGGGAAAAAGAGGAAAGGTGAAGGGAAAGATCTTCCACCTCAAGGAAGTGCTTCCCCATGTATCAGACGCTCTCAGCCTTGGAAAGCCCTGCACAGTAACTTTAGAGAGACGAGGTTTCAGGGAGCTTTGTACATAGCTGCTGAGGAATGCAAGCCTCGCCTTTAAGAAAAAAAACCCCAAACCGTAGGTAGGAGATGTCTGGAGTGATCCTTGTCTCTCATCTCATTCCTTAGAAGGAAGAGTGCGTTGTTACACCTTGTTTGGGGCTGGAAAGAGGAGACTTTAAAAACACCCGTCCAATTGAAAAAAATCTCCCAACTTAATGAGTTTAGTCAGAGGCTGGGGCTAACGGCTCAGCCTCAGCAGAAAACCGCCAACAACTATAGGCGATAGTGCAGAGCAAAGACGACCCAAGGCACAGCCAAATTCCACTGTTTGGGGTCGAGAGGGATGGAGACTAATCCTAAAGCAAGTTAGAAAAAAAACAGAGGTGGGAGAGGAGGGGAAAAAAGCAGCAGCCTCACAGACTGGCAGACAGGCTCCCCTCACCCTGGATCAAAGATAGAACTTGAAACAGGAGGGCAACATTTTTCCTAGGAATCCGTTGAAATCCTCATTTTCTACTTTTAACTAGCCCCCAAAGTGATTTTTTCCTCTCCCCTGCAGATTCATGTCCCCCCTTCCCAGTTCTGCTTCTAGAACTTTCCTGAAGCCGGAACCTATTTCTTTGGCGGGGGGGAGGGGTTCCCTACTCCAAGTCTTCAGATAATGAATGCTTAATTCACCCCCTCCCTCCATCCACCTCCCAAAATGAATAAAGGAAGCAGGAATACAGTAACTAGCGAAAAATGAGAATAAACTATGCTGCCTCTCAGAGTTTAATGCAATTTTAACTAATGGATTTTTGGTTTGTTTTGTTTTAAGAGAAGAATAATGGGGGAAACACGGATCTTTTATTTTAGGAAACTGTTATGGTAAGATGTATGTCAGAATTAACAAATGGAACTAACGCTCTTCGGCTGCTTCTTGTCCTTGTCTTAAACAGGAATTAAGTTAAACACAGTGCTGAATGTTAATTACATGTTTACTGGCTAATGAAAATTACAAATGGTTTTGCCACCTCAAACAATGATGAAAACTCTGAAGACACTGTAATTATATACTTTGAGGGAAATAACTCAGAATATTGATCATAAGAAGTGTAAATCTTTTTTTAACTATTCATTAATACCATAAATATGGGCTACAGAAGTTTTTCCTTGCGGTTTGTCTCATCAGTTACACCGAGGGGATGGATGGCGAGGCTCCTCTGGGGAGGTGGTGAACTCATTCTCTTTGAGAAGGAGGCCACTTGTGTAACTGGGGGTGCCCCCCTCCCTTTCGCCCCCGCCCCCTTTAACCCCAGCAGAAGGTCGAGGGATAGCTGAACAGGGGGGCCGGGCTCGGGGCAGGTGAAGGTGATCACAGCCCAGCCTCTTCCCTCCCCTCCCCTCACCCTCGCCTCCCCTCGCCTCCTCCCTTTCCTGCCAGGTCTGCTCGGTGACCGCCTTCCCCAGCCAGGGCGCAAGTCGGATAACCTGACGTTGAGCTCCTAATGGAGGACAGCACATCGCAACCCAAGTTCTGACAACCCAAGTTCCCTCCTTTAGAGGTGACTCGGGCAGTTCATTGCAAAAGAAGAAAGAAGGGAGGAAAAAAAAGTTGAGGGTGGAGGTGTTTATTGGGTAAGATGGCTCAGGCAACCGAACCGGAACTGGTTTCTCTGGGGTTGGGAGTAGAGACGTATTTTGCTGACTGAACTCCGGCCTGAGATGTAGCTCTGAACCCCGCAGTGTAGCAGCCACTTCGATCTTGGGGGTCAAAGGTGAGGTCTGCACTAACCCTAAAAGGCTGGTCTGGCCTGGCCAGAAGGCCGAGCCGGCGTAGGAGTGGGCCGCCTGCGGCTTCCGAGGGGGTGCCCGTGAAACCCGCACGCGGGGGATACAGAGCTGAGAGCGGGTTTTCAGTGCAATATTGAAGATTTCTCAAAAGTGCCCTAGGCTCGTGGGACTGGAGTCCTCTTTTCCCCTGAGAATTCCCAAGGCGCTGGTCTTTGTCTTGGAAGGAATGGAGTTTCTGAATGGTGTGAAAGCGACAGAGAGGGTCGCTTCAAATCGATTTTACTTGTCCTTTCTGTCTTTTCGGATCAACGCCCTTCAATGGGCACAGAGGTGCTCTTTCAACCAAAAACTTGTGCTACATTTTCTGCCTGTATTGGTGCTAAATACAATAAGCACTGGGCAGATTTTTTTTTCTTTGCTCTCCAAAGCCAGAAAGCATCGTAATTAAATTGTTTTATATGGACAGTCAAGACGGACCAATTAAGTATGCATTAGTATAAAGATATAGTCTGCAGATAAGGCGGTTTAGAAAATCACGTGTGGGACAAAGGAGAGAGGGGCTAGCACTGGGTGCCTGGGCCAGCAAGGTCGCTCACCTCTCTCCCTGGGCTCCGGGGGATTTGAGGAACCCGGGCCTCAGGTGAGAGGGAGTCAGGGCCGATCACAGGTGGGCCATGTTGGAGCTTTGCAGGCCCGCGCCCCCGACCGGAGAGCGCGGAGCCCAGGGTGTTAGCATCTCACAACCTCACCCTCGGCCCGAGGTGGCGGTCCCGCAGGAGCGGGCGAGGGTGGTGCTGTGAGTCCAGGTCGGGCCCAGGGCTGGTGTCTAGATCGTGGGCGCGGCCCTAGAATAAGGAAGGAGTGTGCGCGCCGGGGAGGCCTGGGGGGCGCGGACAGAGCCGCGGCCGCAGCCCTCGGGCATCCCGGATCAGGGTAGGAAGCCCCCTTCCAACTTGTCCAAGCTACGGGCTTTCTCTGCTCCTGAGGAAACGGGAGTTTCTCGGCGAGCAAAGCGAAGTTCTCGCCCGACGCCAGCCGGCCCAAGGGGCGTCGAGGGCCAGTCGCAGAAGTGGGGAAATGACCGGGGGTCGGGGACGAGGGCGCCAGGACAGTAGCTCGAGGGCCGGGTCCCCGCAGCCTCCCCGGGCCTCCCCACACCCACTCCGCCCTCGGAGGTGTGGGCGGACAAAGTGCAGCGCGCCCAGAAGACGACCTCCGGGGCCGCGGCCTGCGCTTCCCCGCGTGGCGGCGCAGGGCTGTGATAGGTGGTCCCTGGGGCGCAGGAAGGGCGCACGGGGCGCCCTGGGTCCGGGTGGGGAGTGGGGAGTAGGGCGAGAATTAGAGCCTGGGGAGGCGGCTGAATGTCAAAAGTAAAAAGGTTGAAAAGCCAATTTTCCCGGCGCGCTTTCGTCCCCCACCCCCCTCCCCTTTGCTGGTTGCCGAGGCCGTAAATCAGCGGCCGGCGGCGAGGGCGGGAGGAGCCCCCTCGGCGCGGCCCCGCCCGGCCCGTGCGCACCTCCCGGTGGGCCCCGGATCGATCCGAAGCCTAGCTGAGGATGTCACCGCACTAAATATTTACTGATCACACACAAATAGCCGGGGCTCCAACGATTTTCCTCTGTGAGGAGAGCTCAGAGAGAAGGGTAAATCATTTTATTAGTGTGGATAAAGCCCAGAGCACACTCCGGGCTGGAGTGTTTTAAGATGTGTCTTCAACGGGATGAAAAGAGTTAGGGAAATCGATACAGAGTGATTAGAAGCCCCCGGGGTGACCGAGGGGGCCGGGGCTTTCAGGGATTTGGCGAGGCTGAGAGAGGGGGAGCAAGCCTCGAGGGGGGCGGCCCGAGCCCCTCCGGGGAGCTTGCGGGCGCAGGCCTGCGTCCCTCCGTCCTCGACGGGAGACGCGAGGGCGCAGCCCGGCTTGGCTGGGCCGGCGCGGGGTTAGCGCAGAGCGGGCCGCCGCAGGGCCGATGGCTTGGGTTCTCGGGCTGCACGTCGCGCGGGCCAGCGGTCAGGTGGCAGCGCAAGGGGATCGCAGGCACGGCGCCGGGATGCTGGCAGGTTGGCCACAGCTCGAGCGCTCCAGGCATCGTCCTGGAGGAACCGTGTGGCCCAAACGGTTGCGTCCCCCCCCGCCCCTCCGCCCCGCCGCGCCACGTAGCATCCCCGAACTTTCTCCTGGATGAATCTCTGGGTGCCCCCGTCTCCCTAGTGTTCCCGGAGAGGACGCAGCGGCCCAGCCCCTCGGGCTGCCTCTCCTTCCCACTCATCAGGGTCAAGGGCAGCCGCCGGGTGGCGGGACCCGCTGCGGACCGTAGGGCGAGTGGATTCGGGGTTCGGGGGTCCTGGGCAGGTGGGAGGGAGTCTGAGGGCGAGCAGACAGGCAGAGGCGGGGTGACACACACCAGCGACGCCCGTAAGAAGGTCTCCGTCCTCTCCATGGCTGGGAAAGCAGTTTTTTTGGGGGGGGGGGACGGGGGGGTCTCAGGCGACTGTCCAGCGAGGGAAATGGGTCTGTGGCCCCAAGGCGAGATGCAGGGGCCTGAAGTGCGAGGGCGCAAAGGCTTGCGGGGCTAGCTGAAGTTACGGGGGAGGTTTGCTGGGAAGAAGAGGAAAATCTTCTCCCCAAACTCAAGCAGCAAAGTCCTGGAGTAAAAAAAAATGGCTTTTCACTTCTGGAAGCGGAAGAGGCATCGCTCTCTCCTGTGGACAAACCTTGAGGTTCGAAACAGCTGCAAATAATCAAGAAGGCACAAATTTCGGGGGGGAAAGGGGGACACAGAAGGCGAGAAAGGGAAGAATCTCTTTCGTTTCTTCGTCCCTTTCTCGCTCTTAACTTATCCCTAACAATCTGCTCTTCATGAAGATGCTGATAGCTTGCTGGCTTATTTATTTATTTACTTTCCCTCTCCCCAAATTTGCTCGATTTCCTTGGCAGCTTGAGGAATTCAGTTCAGGCTGCCCTACTTGGCTCCTGGGCGCAACAGGAAATATAACTGCAGATCCAATTAACCGTTTTTCAGAAGGGAGTTGTTTTTTTTTAATATGAATCCCAGTGGATTGGAGTGATGTGTTCAGGTGTGAAGCGATTGGTGCCTCGAATTCTTTCCTCGGTAATCCTTTAATTCCTGCGATGGAAGCTCGAGAGCATCGCTGACCTGCAGGCTGTCAGGAGCCGGGTCTCTATTAACCCTTCTTGGTCTCAGCCAGAGCGAAGGTTAACTACACTGATGTACCAAAGGGGATGTAGCAAGGAGGAAGGGTGGAAGGAAGAAGGGAGGGAGGGAGGAAAGACAGAAAGGTAAATTCATTCTAGCTGCAAGGATTTTTAAAGCTCTCACTGGTCCTCCTCCACCCCCACCCTTCCAACGAAAGCGAGTTTCCACTGAGAGAGACCACAGTCTCATCCATCAAGGTACCTCAGTCCACTGAGAGGGACTTTGGGGAATAAGAAAACGCAATGTCATGAAATATTTTCTTCTATTTAACTGACCACCCAGTTCACTTTAAAAATCATTCTAACATGTAAGCAACAATGAATTATTTGGGGAGGGGTTAAGCCCCCCCCAAATCTTAAAACATATTTTACCTTCTTTAAGTAAAAGCTAATTTAGAATCTTGTCAGTAGTCAAATTATAGCCATAAAATCCAGATGAGATTTGGAAAATACATTCTGCAGTTTTCATACCTGGTGGCCTTTTAATGAGTAGTTATTATAATAGTTATGTGCATGAAGGTATATATGCACATGGGTGTGTATATATTCTTGAGGTGGTAGAAGTTCCATGATGGATTAAAGGTTTATATACTCAGGGACTAGATAAAGGCTGTCACTCATGTGTATATGCTGGGGTTCTGGAGGAAAATAGTACAAAAAAGAGTTTCGAATGAGTTCCTTGGAATCACTATTGTTGAAATACAAGCTAAAACAACTTAGTATTGATGAAGCTATTGAGCCTTGCAGAATCATAGAAAGATACTTCAAAGTAAAAATGTCAGTTTTCAGTTTGGTAGCTTTGGCAGGGCATTTAAACAAAAGGTGAGCATCTTTTGTCTAATATATTTATTTAAAAATTCAACAATACCCTACTGTTTATTTTATTTTTCAATGAACTGAAGAATTAGAATAGGCTCTAGCTAGAGATGATAGCATAAGGGATTTGTTGCCCATTTAACCAAGTCTGATGTGATCTGTATATGCTTTTAATATTATATTACAAGGCAACTCCTGTTGAAAAAGTTTTAAAGACATCTAAAGCCATGTAGACATCAGTTCTTATTTGGAAGTGGACAGAGTGAGGAAAGATTGTCTGATTCTGTATTTTTTTTTTCTCTTAAGAGACTGGTAATAAATTCTTTAAAATGACAGTTCATTTTTGGTATGTCAAAAAAGGCATTAATCAAGTGGTATCAAGTGCCAGTCATTTAAATGTGAAGGTGTTAGTAAGGCAAATATCCAGATAAATTAATATTGTTAATTAGCTGCATCAATGTACTTAGAGAAAATACAAAATAAAACAACAGAGGGGGTTTATCTTGTTTAATTTCCTTTAGCCACAAACTCAAGTTGAATTTCAGAAGGAGAAAATAATATAAGGGGTAATTTCCATTCTCTTGGCTTTTAGAAGGTTGAAAAACCCCAGTTTTAGTACAAAGCATATAATTAGAAAAGTAAGTAAATGGACAAAGATACACTGCCATAATAGAAAAGCATAATGTATGAATTTAGAAAACATAATTAATTAGTTAATAAATTATCAACTGTACTTCTCTTAAAAGGATGGTTTCTTAAAATGGTAAAGATACATATTAAAATAAAGGACTACTGTGCAAAATTAAGAGGAGGCTATATAACATAATATTCAGGGTTTTTTTTTTTACTGTACGAAGTATCGCTTGAGGTTTTACAAAGTGTGATGTTTAAATAAAATTTATACTGATCGTTTATATTTTGAATACAGAATAGAGAAAGGTGCCTTTTCTATCTGTCTATTACAATTTATAATAAATTAGTCAACCTTATCAAAGGGATTACAATGTGCTTGACTGAGGCAAATTGACTGAGATGATATCACTTAAAATAGTTTAAAGCAAAAGTGAAAATGTAAAAGGAAGAGAATATTGACTTCATTGAAAAATGTCACATTGGGTATTTCTTGACAGGATTACATTGCATCACAGGTCAGGGAGAAGTTAAAAATTTAGGCAGTCCTATTTCTCTGCAGAATGCATGTTAATAATATATTTATTGACTCCAAAAGGTATGGTGAAAATTTTTACTTTTCATATACTTTGTTGTCATATTGCCATCCAAATAAAAAGAAGTGAAATTTAAGTGAGGTTTAAAAAATCTTAAACAATATTTTTCTTTATAGTTTCCAAGAATTATGCTTATTTACTCACTGACTTTTTCCATATGATTTTGATTAATAGCTTTAAAAATCATGTACTATTGTGATGAATTCTACATTGTTAAATACAAATACATCGAAAACAAATTTAAAGGCATCGGGATCTTTCTTGGAAAGTGTAATTGAATATTCAGTTATTGAAGAGCTACTGTATAAATTTCCCAGGTTCTGAACACCTAAACTTATTCTTTCCTACCAACTTTTAAAATTACAACTGGCATGGCTGTGGATGAATATTTTATATAAGAGCCTTTATTTCTCTTCTTGTTTATCTGGGAAATGCCTCTAATTTGTCTTTTATGCTTAAATACTTTAAAAAAGCATTAGTCCATATGCAAGAATTATTCATGCTCTTGAAAAATAGTGAATAAAATTCTAATTATAGAGAAAAGGTGTGATGTTTACTCTGAAATTTCAGGAACATGTAAAGTTTTCTTCATAAACTGGAAGAAAGTCTATCCTAGATAAATTTAAATAGGGTAGCTGTTGGGTATGGTTTATATTCGTGTCCTTCTGCCTTTTTGCCTTTGGCACTAAGGTATCTGGGTTCTTGTCTTCACACACTGTCTATTGTTAGCAGATTTTGAGATTAAAATACTTTCAAGTGGTCTTGTCTTTATAGTTTCATACATTATTAAATTGGGAAGTAATATTCAGTTCTGTGTTCAAATTTTTATGTCCAGACAATAATGAGGAGGTGACTCTCTGCACTACTCCGCCCACCCCCCCAAATCCAACAACAACAACAAAATTATTATATACACAAGTTAAAGAGGGGAAAAAAAAAAACCTTAGGATTCAGTGCGTTGGAATATAGGACCATTGTTTTTACAATGGAACTCTTTATAAGACTTTTTTCATCTTAACTATCTCCCAAGATGGGACACTTCAGTTTTATATATAATTCTTGAAGTCTGAGCAACTTTTAACACTATATCAAGTTTTAACAACATATCACAGGCTTTTTGAAGTGAAGGAAAATTTGAAAAATAAGCCTCCAAAGTAAACACACACACAAGTGACAGGGCATGAGGCTTGTCTTCGTTTTTAGGGATGTTATGAAAGTTTTACTTTAAAAAATTACAATAACATGCTTTCTCATCAGGTGCAAAGCAAGATAATTATAGGGAAAAAAGAAAAGATTCCCTCTCATTCTTTTTCACCAAAAACCCAAAGCACCAACAAAAGCCAAAACAAACTCCAATCCTAACCCCCACATAAGAAGCCCCTTACCACTTTAGGGAAAGTTTCTGTGCTAACTGTGGGTCCTGCCCGAGCTCCTGGCTGGTCTACTTTGAAACTCGCCAGGCAGTGATTACACTCCAGCCAGTAGCCTGGCAGCCTCAAAAAGGAAGCAGATTTCTCTGAGCTCACTGCAGATGACCTACCACTTAGAGGGAAAGTTTGGAAAGCAACTGTTGAAAGTTAACCTCTCCTTTCCAAAGAAGGTTTTCAGAGGCAGGACCGTGAGAGTTGATATTACCAATTTTATTATTTTCTAAGGCATTCCTAACTTTTATGATTCTGCCGCCCCCCATCCCCCTTCCTTTACTATCTGTCTTGTGCCTCCAGGGCCAGTGAAAGAGCAGGGCAGATTCTAGATTGCTTTCAGAGTTTGCCTTCTCTGATGATGGATTACCATGTCAATTTAAACGGCATAGGATTAATTTGTTTCAATGATTTCTCTTTAGGCTGAATGCCAGCCGTTTTTCTATCTCTCCCCTTGCTCTTCAGAACAACCACCACCACCACCAAAAAAAAAAAAAAAAAAGCCTTCTTTCCATATTCTAAGTTAGGAGACAATAATAGAAATAGACAAGTTAGGTGTAATGTTGCAACACAGTTATAGGTCTGAGTGTTTTTATCTCTGTCTGAGAGGCTGAAACATAGAGTCAGTCACATTAAAATGAAATTGGACTCAACATTTATTCAATAAATACTTGTCTTGTAGATAATCCAGTGCCGAGTGCTTTTGACACATAAGGACTTAATTTGTCTTGGATAATAAGTTATTAATATGGCACATTTAAACTTGCCACCTACAATAAGAATTTTGAGATCTATAACAACTCAAATGATCATTGTGAAAAATAATTTGTGTGAGGGAAGGAGATCTTTCTGAGAATGACTATCTTTATTACATATGAAGATATGTACATACACATATATGTAGCTACCTACATACACACACACACACAAGTAATACGTATATATACATTTCAGATCACATACAAACAAAAAGGTTTAATAAATTAAAAAAAAAAAAGCCATTCAATATGCAGGTAGATCTAACCCTTCCAAACTAAGAATGTCAGTCAGTTTTCTCTTTTGAATGATTTCTAAAGTGCACAAGACAAATGCTGTTCAAATGCACCTTCCTTGCAAGACCAAACCCATTATGAGGACGAAGCAGCACAAACAAGCACTTAGGTGCAATCCAAAATCAAACACCCCTTCCACATTTTTCACCTAGACTAACATTGCAGCTAGAGAGAGCGTTTTGCTTGTAGATAGAGGCAATTTAAGTAAAATAATCTACCCCTAAAGTGATTACTGTATTTCTTTCTTAACGGAGGTCCTCCAGCAGATGCAAAGGAACAGGAGAGGGGTTTGATCCTATAGCTTTACTGTATTGAGTACATGTGGCTATTTTGAACACTGAGCCTCTTTTTCATTTTTTTGGTTCTGTTTTCATAATAACATCTCTTTTTCCCAGCATTCCCCTGCACTGAAATTAAGCATCACGGTTCAGGATACTACCCTGCATTCTGAGTATGAACACAATAGCTTTTCCAGCCTTCCTCTTTTCCTCCGGCCTCTCAAGGCACCAGTGGCTGCATTTGAGCAGGTTCTACTTTTTAAGGACATACGCCATCAGAGGCCAGTGACGGTCAGAACTGGAATCTGTATGCAATATTAATTTGTAAAAAAGTTGTTGGTTGTTAACCTTGAGATTGTGCATCTCTAAGAAACCACATCTTTTGAGTGCTCTCCCTGGGAAATGATGTTACACATGAGCAGAAAATCCAGGCAAGAAAGGCTAATTGAATGAAGAGAGAGAATTAGGTTAAAAAATAGAGTACAATCTAGTATCACATTTTCACTAGTGTGACTTGAAATGAAGGTGTCTTCAAATCGCCAGTGATACCAGAGTGTTTAGATGTTGGCCACAGATGGGAACACCTATTGAAATGTGTCTGAAGAAGATTAATAGGGCTTGTCACTGTTGGGAAAGCACTGCTTTGCTGTAAATTTCTACCAGCACAAGATGAATTACCGATGAATGCTCACTTATCAACCCCATCACTATCGTTCGACAGTAAATCAAATTGAGAAGTTATCTGCAATCAGAAAATTTCTTTTTAAAATAGACATACACCTTTAGGCCCTGACTCTTTACTAATCCTACTCACAAAACAATTACGCATCCCATGATGCTTCTTTAGCTTAAACAAAACTGTATCTTAATCATGTATATACTTTTAAGTTCACATGCAATGGACAGCTGGTCATTGGCAAAGTTTGCCAGTATTTTAACACAGTTATGAAGCCTTCTTGGAAGTGCTCAATGAATATTTCATAAAGTATGTTTTCTTTACTTTGGGATATTTCTTTCTTTCCCTTACTTGAAAGGCAAAGAAGAAGTGCTGTTTTCAGTGTTCTAAACCCTGTCTCTGCCATTTCAACATCTCCTAATTCCCTGATAAAATAAAATTATGAGAGAATTACAAGTTTAGGTAGGGAACAGTGGAACAGGACTAAGTGGATAACAGTGATAATTGAGGAAATGCATTTTTTATTTTGTGATTTCATGGTATTGCATATATCTCATTTCTAAGGTGATTTGTCTGAGAAACAAATCAGTGGCATTAATTCCTTTATCACCTGTTAACCGGCTCTAGGCATCAAGAGACCTTGTGACCTAGGAATAATAATGTTTTAATAAAACCATCAACCCTTGCATTTTTATAGAGCTCTAACTATTTACAAAAGTTATCCTCACATGCATAAGTCATTGGATTTTTTACCAAAATCCTGCAAGACTGAAATTTTAAATTTCCATTTTGCTAATGAGTAAACTGAGGCTCAAAGACTTATCTGAGGCTATGGAGCTAATAGGAACAGTCAGAATTCATACCTTGGTTTCCTAGGATCCTTTCAGGGTTTTTCACTATGTAAATGAAGAAAATGATGGTGATTGCTAACAGCAGTCAACATTTACTATATATATACCAGAACTATAGCGAGTATAGACATGGATTATTATTACTTTTTTAATTAATTAATTTATTATTTTTGGCTGTGCTAGGCCTTCCCTGTTTTTTCCGTGGGCTTTCTCGATTTGCAGCGAGCAGGGGCTACTCTCTAGTTGCCTGTCGTGGGCTGCTCCCTGTGGAGGCTTCTGTTGCTTTCAAGCACGGGCTCCAGGCACATACATGGGGTCCAGTAGTGGTAGCACAGGGGCTCAGTAATTGTGGCGCATGAGCTTAGCTGCCTGTGGCTTGTGGGATCTTCCCGGACCAGGGGTGGAACCCATGTCCCCTGCATTGGCAGGTGGATTACTATCCACTGCACCACAGGGAAGTCCTACACATGGACTGTTTTATTTAATTTCTTATACAACTCTGAGGGAGATACTGCGGTTATTTTCCATTATCCATGAGAAAACAACAACACAAGCAAACCGAGGCTTATGGAGGTCAGGAACTTGCCTGAAACTCACATTGTTAGTAAGCTGGGACACATAATTCAAATCCAGGGAGTCTACATTCAAAGCCACTGCCCTATCCTATGTTCTTGTTTCCAATTGCAAGGAGTCTTCAGTTGCACTGAGTAGTCACAAGAAATTCTACTTTTTTGGTAATATAAAAATCGCTCAGACTCTGAGGCAGTGTGTTTTACAAGAATAGATCTTGGTTTGGAAATAGACCTGGGTTTAAATTCCAGCTTTGCCAGTTACCAAATATTTGACCTCCACTGCTTTGGTTTGATCCCTGGGTCAGGAAGATCCCCTGGAGAAGGAAATAGCTACCCACTCCGGTACTCTTGCCTGGAGAATCCCATGGACAGAGGAGCCTGGTGGGCCACAGTCCAAGGGGTTTCAAAGAGTCAGATTTGACTGAGCGACTAACACTTTCACTTTCATTTGACCTTGACTTTCTTCATCTCTGAAATGGGGTGCTTTGGTTAATGAAACTATGGGCATTGCTTTTGGGTGCTTCCTTCCGTCTTGGTCTCTAAAAGAGAAGAAGTGAGGAACAGAAAAGTGACAGCCGTGCCCGAGGAGGAGAGTTGGGACCAGGGACATTCGAGGTGCTTTGAGAAGCTGTGCCTACTGTCTCTTAGACACCAGCACTGGGGACCCTCAGCATTGGACACGGTCTCTATTTTCTTCCTCTCTGCTGCCAGAGGACACTGAATATTTAAGACAAGCATTTTGTTGTTGTTCAGTTGCTCAGTTGTGTCGTACTCTTTTGCAACTCCATGGGACTATAGCCTACCAGATTCCTCTGTCCTTGGGACTCTTCAGGCAAGAATGTTGGGGTGGGTTACCATTTCCTTCTCCAAGAGATCTTCCCCACCCAGAGATCAAACCCACATCTCCTGCATTAGCAGGTGGATTCGTTACCACTGCACCATCTGGGAAGCCCTAAGACAAGGACAGTTCTTTACAAAACCTTAGAATTTAAAACTTACAAGGAAAACTTTAACTCCCTTATTTCTCAGATGAAAGCAAGAAGAAAAACCTTAGGTCTGGAGAAGCTGGGTGATTTCTGTAAGTTCTCTTAGCTGATTGGTGACAGGGTTGAAATTTGACTCCTTTTCTCTTGGTTCCTAAACCAGAAAACCACCCTCCTCCTATATCTTCCAAACACTATGTTCCTATTCATAAACAAAACAAAGCAAAACCTATTTTAGATGATCTGGTCATGTCCTTATTACAACTATTTCTCCATTCTATTTTGATATGACAATTTGTGTGGGTTAGTATTGGTTGTAACATGAAATCTTCCCTAGATCTCCACCACAGTAATTTTCCATAAAATCTATTAAGCTAACCAGCCAAAGAGTTGAAGCTGCAATGAAGAATCACACAATAATAAAAATATTCTATAATCTCCATTTGGTCACTGTAATATTCCAATCTGTATTTATTACAACTCTCCTCTGATACTTACATAACCAAAATTGCTAGATTTATATTCTCTAATGGTTCCCCAATGGGAAAAACCTGTGTTTTTTATCTTCCTTTTCCTGTCCCAAATCACCCTTCCACATACATTGGCTTCTTTGGGAAAACCCGTCTGGGTTTAATCAGAAGTTGCAAGACAAAATGTGCATTATTAAGAAATATAAATATTTTCAGAAGCAATCAAAGGGATGAAAGATTGATTCAGCATGTAGATTGGACCTAATTCGAAGCAGCTTTTTTCTAATGAAGGCTACTGGGATACAGAGTCAGGAGTTCTTGTGGCCACCAGTTGGAAACACCGACCCATTAGAATAATGTCTGATTTTCTCCTGCTAGGCACAGTATGTTGAAATACTTTTTGCAAGGTGTATTCTTTAGTCTCTGGGCTGAGCCACCTTTCTTGCCACCCTTAGGGATTTGGAGTAGTTACCTTTGAGAAATTATGACTAATTCCTTCTCTTTAGAGTTTAGATCAGCAAGTATCTCCCTTTTTACAACTTGGAAGTTGGCTTTGCATTCACTTTCATAAGAACATTTTGGCCCGGAGGCATCTGTATTACAATCTCTTTCTTGGCTTAATAAAAGGTATCACATTATCTACCTGGTCAATCTCTATCAGCTTTCAAAATAGAGACATGGAAAAACCTAATAAGCCTCATTAAGATATCTACTTTAAAAACAACAGGCCACCTCATTTAGCATGTTGTTTTGAAATATCCCAGCAGAGCTGGATGGTCATTGCTTGAATATAGGTATTGCTAATTTGGGAATTTTGTCAGTCTGATAGCTCTGGAACAAAGCGTCTAATGCGTAGGTGGAATTTTAATATACAAGGGATCAAACCCTGATTGTTGTATTTTGTTTTTGTTTTCTTTTTTTGTCTCCTTTAATCCCACTTTTTGTCCACAGGGCACTATGTGTGAGAGATGGCTTGATTTTCTTGTTATGGTTTACCTATCCGTAGATGGAATTCCAAAGATGACTGAAAATGTCTTTAAAATCAACACAACTCAGGGAGCCCGAGTGAACAAGTTTTCCTTTGTTGTAGGGGTATAGTATTATTGGCTGTAGGTTTTTTGATATACATTCTAAATTAGGCCTGCAAAGGCATGCTTCATCTTTAATTCATCACTCTCAGCTGAAAGAGATTAGCAATGTCTAGCACGCACCCCTCGTATGGTGCTGACCTCATCAAGTATGGCCTGAAATTAATTAGCCTCATTCATTCCAAATGGAAAAGGATAATGGAGCAGCATTTTAGAGATGACCATCACAAATTGTATGCAGCATATTTAAAAAGGCTCCTATTTTCAATCCATGTAGATTAAAATTCTTTCCAGGGTTTACAATATACCAGAGTTATCAAGGACCCAGAGCGAAACCCGAGCAGGTTTCGGATGTATGTATTTGAGTGTGCGCATGCGTGTGCCAGCGTGCGTGCATGCCCAGTTGTTTGTTGTATGAGTGTTACAGCCCGTGTATAGATGGGTCCATATTTAGCTGACATGCTGTCTAAGGTGATACCTGGAATACTTGAGCGACAAAAATCTGATGTTTCATGCTGTTTTAAATGATCCAGTAATAAAATATGTTAAGTGGTTTTTTTTTTTTTTTTTTTTTTCTTCTTGTTACCATAAAGTGGGCATGCCAGCACAGACTTGCTGCTGTTTTCCAGTTAGATGCTATTCATCCTCGAATTTAGAAACCAAAAGCCTCTTAAAGAGATGCTCAATGTTTCTATTTGGAGTTATTTTTGAAACTTTCTTTGTCGTTTCCCAGTCTTTACTGTTTGATCATATTTCAAAACACGATTGAGGACTAACTTGGATTACAGATTCACTTAAATTTATCATCTTTCTAAGATTAGCTGATTTTTTCCCTCTTGGGGATTGACTAAGGAAGGCTAAATTTTTGAATATCAAAATGGCTTTCTTTTCTAGCCAAAATAATCTTTACTGGGGTTCTTTGGGATTCTCAAAGACATTGTAAACTGTATTTTTATGACCGGTCATTTGGGGACTACAGATTAGAGGAAGGAAAAAACCCATGACTTTTTGTGTATGTCTTTATGGTTGTTTTTTTTTACATAATATAAAATGTGATTAATTTATGAAAAGATATCAGCAGCACTTAGAGGAAATTTTATCTAATGCATAGTTCTTTAGGGAATTTTTTTTTTTTTTTAATCCCAAAGTGACTTTCTTTAGTTCCATTGAAAAGTAGGTATTTCAAGTAATGCAATTGCAAAGCTTCTACTTAACTACTGGAGTGAAAAATGCACTTTCAGGCAATCTTAATAGAGCTCACTGATATGTTAGTCTCAATTTGTAGGTTATTTAAGGTCATTTTGTCTTAAAACAGAAACGGGAAGCATGTTGCCCATATCTCTGAAAATGTAGGATTTGGAAATTTCTCTAAGCTCATTCTTGCTTAATCTTCTCATCCCAAGGCCCCATTATTTAATGGGCATATATCATTTATATGCCTAGGATCATCAATCACAAACTGTGAACCTATCATTTTGACATAAAAGATCTATCCTTAAATCCCCCCAAACATCTAGCATATAATTTGAGGAAATTAGCTAAAGTCTGGGCTTCTGACTTCTTGGGAGAAGATATGTAAAAATGGAGAAAGCTTATATTATACAAATTTGATTTTAAAGTCATGGTTTAGGTGAGCCAAGGATTAAAAACTGATGCAAGTACAGATCTTTAAATGTTGACAGAAATAGATAATTTTATTAATTATTATCTGGTCAGCTTGGAATTTCATGGCTAATGAACACAGTATGAAATAAAGGAGAATATTTGCAAAAATAGCATGACTCATTAAAGTGTATATTACCAAAACTATATTTTTCTCACAGTTATTTATTATTGAGACAAGGAAATTCATACGCTCTAAAATATTGCAATTTGCTTAAATATTGAACAGCATGTCTCAATTTTTATTTTAAAAATGTTTTTTATCAACTGAGGTGAAAATGGCAGGAAAACCATAAATATAAGGATTAAGGCTGCATAAAATTTGAGTTCATTCAAATGACAAACCCAAAGTAAAACTCAGATGAACCTACCAAATTTCATTTGGTATCCACCTGAAACTATAAATCCTCTTTTGGCATTTGAGAGTAGAAAGGAGGTTCACCTAAAATTCAAACCAGGTTTTCCTAAAGCTAACCCAGACTCACTCACTTTGGGGTAAACTATAGTTGCGTTTTGTGTTCATAATAAAACTTTCATCCCACTTTAGCTAATGATGAATAGATGATGGGCTGGGAAGGAGAACTAGATGTTTTTGGAATTACTGTTTTGTCCTATTTTATTTCATGTTTCCTGTAAGGTTCTGAGGTAGGGGAGAACAGTATGTGAAGCTCATTTTCAATGGTACATGTGGAGATATGACCAGATATGAGAGACCAGAGGGGGAATCAACAGTTAAATACACATATGAGGTTTTTTTTTTAAAGGAGAATCTAAATGAAATATCAGTAACTTACATTTCTTGAGTGCTTACTATAACCAGGCACCATTTTAAGTACTTTGCATGTATTAACTTAGCTGACCATAACAGTACCAGACAAATACTACTATCTCCATTTTGCAGTTAAGAAAGACTAGGCACGGGGAAATTACGTAACTCGTCCAAGGTTACACTGCTCCTGAAAGGGATTTGAGCCCCAGCATGTTGGGTTCTGGAATCTCTGTACCTAAAGTACAATGCTCTCCTGCCTCCCTAGAGAAATTGTAATTGCAATGTTGTTTGCAGAACAAACTGCTACAATGATTCGTGGCAGAAGCGTTTTCCCATTTTTAACTGCTGAGAACGGTAGTAAATGCAATGGCAGAAACCAAGATAGAGAAAGCTCACTCTTGTCTAATCTCCTTATCCCAGAAGTAGGAAGAGAGTTGAAGGCTCAAATCTCCCTGAAGTCTTTGCTGAGTTTCTACTTGGAATGCTACATATGTAGAATACTTTAATGCCACAGAGATGGAGATAAATGGGGTGGAATTCAAAGGGAAAAAAAAGACAAAATGACAGGGTGAGAGGATGACTGGGGAGAGAAGATCAAAAGAACTAAAAAAGGAAAACTTGGAAAAGCAAGAGTTAATCTAGAACTCAGCAGCACTCTAGAGATATTCAGAAGAAAAACCAAGGCCTACAAATGTCACCAGGGAGATTGGAAATAGGTGAAGAGGAAGGTCTGAGAGAAAAACAAATTAAGGGAACTCAGTAAGATTTTGTCATGTTCTTGAAAGACCAGTAATGAAAGCTATATATTTTTTTTGAATACTAAAGCCTAAGCCGCAAATTTCACAGGAAAACACAAATGTATTCCCTGTCTTGTGTAGGTTGAAGCAGAAAGATGTTGTTGCTGTTGAGGCACTAAGTGGCGTGCAATTCTTTACAACTCCATGGACTGTAGTCCTCCAGGCTCCTCTGTCCGTGGAATTATCCAGGCAAGAATACGTGCACGGGCTGCCATTTCCTCCTCCAGGGGATCTTCCCGACCCAGGGATTAAATCTGTGTCTCCTGCTTGGCAGGCAGAGTTTTACCCCTGAGCTTTTGGGGAAGCCTGAAGCAGAAAGATAGGGTTATATATTCATATATATATACTGTTATATATTACTATATGATAGTAATATATATACATACTATTACTATTATATATACTATTATAACATAAAGGATTTTTAAAACCATATATACAGATTTTAAAAAGTGCTTGACATCATAATCATATGTAGGGAGTGAAAGTCTCTCAGTTGTATCTGACTCTTCGTGATCCCTTGGGCTGTAGCCCACCA
Organism: Tragelaphus eurycerus; assembly: GCA_935064755.1. NCBI lineage: Eukaryota > Metazoa > Chordata > Mammalia > Artiodactyla > Bovidae > Tragelaphus > Tragelaphus eurycerus. The sequence continues at coordinate 9,828,621 of CAKXYN010000075.1, read as the reverse complement.
GGCTCTGCTGTTCAGGGAATTCTCCAGGTCAGAATGCTGGAGTGGGTAGCAGTTCCCGTCTCCAGGAGACCTTCCCAACCCAGGGATCAAACCCAAGTCTCCCTCATTTTAGGCAGATTCTTTACCGTCTGAGTCATATGTAGCCTGCCCCCATAACCTTTATATTCACTTTCTCATTTAATCCTCATGGTGAGTTTGTCAGGTTTACATTAGCCCCATTTTGCAGACATGAAAACTGAGGCCCCGGGAGGTTGTGTTACCTGCCCAGGGTCCTGCAGCCTGTGGTCCCCCCACAGTATCCCAAGCTTTGTCTCCTCCCAGAACATGACACACTGTCTTCTCTCACACAGCATCCCTAGGACTTCTCCTAGAAGATGATGTCACAGAACAATTGGTTTTAGGCCAAATTCACTGAGGTGCATCACTCCCGGGGCACACGCTGATAAGAACATGCTCTGCCGGAATGGGACATAGCCCAGTTTCTGGCGGGCATCCTCTAAGAGCTGGCCTGTCTGCTCAGCTCTTGCAGAAGCCGTGTATGTTAAGTAAATCCTCTGAAGTTGGCTTGGTTGGGGGAACAAACGATAGATGGACGAACATTCGAACATGGACTGGAACGCTCCAAGCAGACCCACAGCCTCCTGTGTTTACAGGCCCCCAAATGAAATCACCTGGCTGTTTATAGGAGTCTTAGTGCTGATGAAAAGACTGAGTTACGCTCCAAACTTTTCCCTGCCAAAGGAGAAAAGTTCCAGGTTCTTTAAAAAGTATGTAAAGCATCTGATCTGAAAAGTGGCAACAACATTTGGGACCAATTACTCAGATTAAGAGGCAACAATGCTCTGTTTACACTTCGTAGCCAAGAGCAGTTTGGCTCTGGCCCACAAGCTGGAGATTGTAAATTATAGAAATTTCAGCCTAACTTTGCCGTCTCTTTTGACCTGTGTGTCTGAGGGTAGCGAGAATCAGCTAGAAAAGCCCTGTTGTTACTTGCCTTAAAATGTCAATGAATGGGAAACTGAATGTTGTCTTTCAGGTAAGATGTTTAACATAGATCTCTGCGAGGAGAGCAGGCATTTTCTTACTCAGGGAAGGGTCTAATTGACTGAGGATGCTGTGTCAGGATGTGGTTTTTCAGTTTGCTACTCCTCAAAAATTATTTTTGCAAAAGAAGTTAAAACTGAAGGCTCTCTGACATCTTTTGCTTCACTACCATTGCATTCCACTTTAACACTGTTCTCCAGTATGCTGTGGATTAATCATTAACAAGCGGTAGTTGGTGGCATTATTACCGTGAGAACACATAGACACAGCTCATGTGGGCAAAAAAAGAGGCCTCAGTTGGCCAAAATGTGGAGGCTGAAAGGAGTTGGAATCATTTGGGACTGAGATTTCCTTTTCTCCCTTCACTAAGGAGGCCAGCCCTCACTGCATGTAATCCTGATGATTCCAGAAGTTTGAGAAAAATTCTCGTCTTTCTTTTAATGTAATCCTGATGTTAAGGGCTTGACCTTGCCCGGGGGGGGGGGAAAGGAACCACAGAGGTCAGACAACAAGAAGAAATGAGAGGCATCTATTCCTGAAGCACAGACCTGTGGAAAAGACGAGTCATTATTTTACCAATAGCTGAAATGCATGTGTGTGGAGGTTTATAATTTAACCACTTTCAATATCATATTTAGACCATCAAGCTGGACACATCACAGGCAGGGAATAAGTGGGCTCTCTTTTGAAGTTCTACAGGTTGGATAGTCATTTAGGTGAAAATGTGATCGGGGTTTTGATTGTGAAGTATTATGGAAATCTTAGCATTGGAAAACTTTTTTGTTTTGTTTTAGAAAACATTTATACCCAAGAATCCAGTGTCCACTTCACAGAGGACTCTCTTCTGAGGAAACTCATTTGAGGACATTCCAGTCCCCTTGGATGTCAAAATATATATGTATATATTTTATAAAAACTGATCAACAATCAACTGTATTCATTTTGGATTCTTCTGACCCTGGCTGGTCTATCTCAATAATTTACTATTTTTCTGCAGTGTCAGAGCTTCCTGACATCTACAATTAACTCACAAATTAACTTAGAAATGATAGTAAGCACTCAGCCAAATGATATAGTGGCCACTGGGGACTAGGCCAATTTTCTAGAATAAGGTTAGGACCAAGTTACTCTGTAACAATGCTAAGGTTGGTTGTGTAGGAGTAGTTCTTCAAATGTGAGCAGAAATCTAGGTGTGAGGGGGAGATGTTATCAGCATCTAATTCTGTTGGTTACTCAGCCCTCTGATATTTCTTCATCTATGAAACAGGGAAAACCAGTTTTTACAGTGCCATGGAAGCCTTAAATGAAGGCTCCATAATGGAATCAAGAAGTCATGGAACGGTTCTCTTGGAAGGAAGCTTGGAGAACACTGGTCCAACTTCTCACTAAAGCCAGACATCTGAAAATGGGCAGATGGGCAGGCAGACATGGATTTTTAGGAGTTGTAAACTCAAGTCAGGTTACGTCAACACGTGAAGACCTGGGTGAAGCCTGCCAGTTAGTCCTGGCCGACCACCTAGACAGATGGGAGCGGGAGGGGTCCTTTTTCTGAGACTGCCACTACTGGGGGCTTCGTTTTTAGAAAGTTTTGTTCCTTCTATGGGAACCAAAGAGCTTCCCAGTTGGTGTGGTGGAAAGAATCTGTCTCCCAACACAGGAGATGCGAGAGATGTGGGTTCGATCCCTGGGTCAGGAAGATCCCCTGGAGGAGGAAATGGCAACCCACTCCAGTATTCTTGGAAGGAAAATTCCGTGGACAGAGGAGCCTGGCGGGCTACAGGTCGCAAAGAGTCCACAGGGTTGCAGAGAGTTGGACACGACTGAATACACTCAAAAGGGAACAAAAACCGTGTCCCTGGAGCATCTTTCTACAGAGTTGGAGTCTGTCCTCAGAAGCAGTACAGCTGAACCTCATCCCTACACCATATGGCAGACTTTCAAACCCTTCAAGGTAACTTTCATTTTTCCCCCATCCCCTTGGCTAAATTCCCCAGTTTCCCATAGGATATGGACTCAGAAGTTTTGTCTTCCTGAGTTGGCCTTAGTTTCTCAGAGTCTCTTAAGAAGCATGTAGAAACAAAATATTCAGAAGTCTTGTGTCCTGTGCTGTGTACCATGCATGCCATGTGACTTTAATCAGAACCCTGGTCAGGGAGGAATCCCATACTGTGGAGTCAGATCTCAATCATCAAGGAGCGTGTAAGGAGGGATTTATTGCATTTAAGAATGTCTCATGTTTATCCCCATTAAATTGCATTTTGTTTTGGCTTTTTGGTGGCTTTTAAAGTCTGTCCCTCTCATCTTTTGTTCCTTTACAAATTGCATTAGCGTGTCTCTTACAGTTTTGTCCAATCATTGATCTGCATATTCCAGAAGCCAGTGTTTCTGGGGTTTCTAGGTTCTTTGATGTCACTAGTAATTATGTTGAAAATAGTTAGAAGTTTATTTCTTCAACTAGCTCATAAGCAGTGGTTAACAGTAGGACCTCTGCAAACTAGATTTGCCAGGATTTAAATCTTGGGTCTGCTGATATACCAGGAGCATGGCCTTGGGCATGTTGATTTGCCTGTGTCTCAGTTTCCTCATCTGTAAAATGGGGGATAATAATATATGGCCCTTTTGATGATTAAATGAGTTAATATATGTAAAGCACTTAGACTAGTTTCAGGTACATAGCATGCACTGTTTATTATATGACAAAAATAAATCAAGACAAGGTTCCTAAGGACAGGGGCAGTTTCTCATTGATATCTGTTATCTCCAGAGACTAGCACTGTGCCTGGAATATACTTAGGGCTAAATAAATTGGGTATATGGACGAGTGAGTTTCCATAGTGTTCTGGACACTAGGTGCAGACAGATAATACAAGCAATGCTATGGTTTCCAATGCTAACAGATTTTCAGTTCCATTCAGTTCAGTCTTGTCTGACTCTGCAACCCCATGGACTGCAGCACACCAGGCTTCCCTGTCCATCACCAACTCCCAGAGCTTGCTCACACTCATGTCTATTGAGTCCGTGATGCCATCCAACCATCTCATGAAACTGTACACCATTCAACCTCAGGCCATCATCAGACTGGTTACTTTGTCCCCACTTCTTCTAGGAACGGTCATCATTGTCACCAACGTCTTTACTGATACTAATCTGTTATGTCTCAGTTTAGCTCAGAAGACCAGAAAAATCAGACACTGAAGTTTACTCTCAACACAGAAAAAGGGCAAGGGTACTGTTAAGTTTTGCCTGCACCAAGGGGAGAGGGAACACTATTTTTGGCATGCAAAGTCTCTTAACCCAAGAATCCTAGTGTTCCTCACTCAGATCTTTGTGTTTAAACTTTTGTAGATTCCTTAGCCATAGGCAAACTCATTTCAAAAAACATGCTAAACAATTCAAACATTTGAAAACGCATACACATCCACAGCGTGGAAGTTTCCGCATCTACGTACCTTTCCATTAACACCCACAACGAAGTGCTAACCTCAGGGTAGGTCTTGATTTAAGTGCATAGCAACATAATGCCCGCCCCTTTTTCCGTCCTCCTCCCTCTTCAGTTTCCGGGTGTTAAACCAAGATCTCCTCGGGTTGCAAATTTAAATCGTTCAGAGATACCTTTTTCAGGGAGTTCCCTTTGAACTTCTGTCCAGGCTAATTCAAACCCGTTCGGTATTTTCCTCCTTCTCCATTAATACAGTGGAGCTCAAAGAAGAAAATTCACCAGTGTTTTCTCCTTTGTACGCGTTCAATAGGTACCCCTGCAGCAATAACCTGGAGGAGGAGCCGGTCTGCGAGAGCAGGGGCCACCGGTAATCGGATCCGGGGTTGTTGTGTGTGTAAAGTGCTAACACTTTTGACAGCCACCATCCTAAAGGGGTGTAGCAAGTCATTGGGAATTTGTACACAGACTGCCCTATCCATTACGCATCGCCCATATCATACCCGTAATCTCCCAAGGCAGAGATGCTATTACACTCAGCGGGCCAAGGGCTGCCCGCGCTTAGATACACACAACTCCCACTGACTCTGTGCTACCGACGTACTTCAATGGGACTTGTCAGCGGCATAAATTTAGCTCAGTACAGTCACCGCCGCAGCGGGCGCAGCCAAACAGAGAGACCAGGTTGTGTGTTAAAAAGGCTGAGGAAGAACAAAAAAGCTGCCAGTTTTCATAGGAAATCTTATCCCTAGAGCATGAAGAACTGGAGCCTGACACCTGCCACACCACCCTCATCTCACAACCTACAGATTCCAGCCTGGAACTTGGAAGCAGCGGAAACAGAGAGGGCATGAAAAAAAAAAGTTTTTTTTAATGTCCAGGGCATAAAACTGCTTTGCATCCAACCTGATTATGTGAGGGAAAAATTCCCCATAGATGATCCTAGGAACATTTATCAAAATTTCAAGGAACATGTTGGAACAAATGACCCTCTTTAAATAGAGAATATTTAAAACACATACCACAAGGTCACAAAGGTGGCCAGCTCTTGAAAGCCGCCGCTCTATTTTGAGTCACACACAGGTGTCGTGGGCCTTGTGGTATATAGGATAGCATTTCTTTTTGGCCCTTTCATAAGGTTTTTGCCATGTTATCTAATGTAATTCTTTGAGATCTCTGTCTTGGCTTTTCAGACAACCCCAAATCATACCTGGTAAGCGATGAGTGTCACTGACCACAAAGCCAGCCTACAGTATATTCCAGGGTTTAATCTGTATTCTGAGCCCTTGCCACTGCAGACAATGAAGTCTATTCATAATCACAGAATGTTTGGTGAGCAGGGCCTGGGTGCCAGTCCATGCTTCACGTCACACTAATTGTGTGTCTTGGACGTATCCCTTAGCATCTCTAAGCCCCGGTTTTCTCACCTGTGCAGAGAGTACCAGAAAAGATGTGTGAAACAGCATGAAAGCTCCATCAAATGGGTGAATCCATGTCATCCTGTTTGGTATACAGTCGTACTGTCTGAGCTTCCCAGGTGGTGCTAGTCCTAAGGAACCCACCCGCCAAGGCAGGAGATGTGCGAGGTGTAGTTTCAATCTCTGGGTCGGGAAGATCCCCTGGGGAAGGGCATGGCAACCCACTCCAGTATTCTTGCCTGGAGAATCCCCAGGGACAGAGAGGAGCCTGGCAGGTTACAGTCCATGGGGTCACACAGAGTCAGACACGACCAAAACGGCTTAGCAACAGCACACAGGTACTCAAGAAAAGCCTCCTCCTCCTATTTCTTTTTCCTCTCTTCTTCCCCAAGACAGTCTTAAGAAGTTACTGCTCATGCAAACCCAGGTCTATTAAGAAAAATACTGCATTTCAAGAAAATAAATATTACTCCACGAATGATAAATGGTCACATATGTAACAGAGCACATGTAAAGCTATCCTCATCCTTTAATAGAACAGATAAGAATAATCTATTCAAAAGGAGAATAAATAACTAAAGAGTAAGGAAACAAATTAGACATTAGGTCTGATACTAGTGGCTCCTTCCAGTATTGATTTGAGCTGAGTTTAGGATCCCTGAACTGTTAATGTGCACTGCTGAGAGGTGACCATATTAAGAAGCTGAATGCATAATTCATTCAAAGTTCACATAGATTGTCTTAGTTTGGGAAAGAACAAACTCAGGTGCAATTCCATTAATGCAGCAAAACTAGTATGTTTCATGATAATAAGTTTAGGTAGAGAAAACTATCTTTCTCCTGGATAAATTTAGTTTTCTTATCATTGCTTAATTTTTTTTTTCTTTTCATTTTTTTTTCAATATGAGGACCCTAGTTCAGAGTAGAATTAATCATGTTAATCATGTGTTATAAAATTACATCACTCTAAAGGACTTCCATTCATTCTAAAAAGGTAGTCTTGGTCCTTGGTCAGATTTTTATAATTCTTGAAGAAGGACACGAGGTTAAATTTGAGAAGTATGAGTAATTCAGGAAAAAATCATACATTTCTTTTTATGTTTTCTGATATAAAAATATTGCTCTACCATTATTAAGTAACTCCCATTGGCACATTTAACTCTCTGAAGGCTCTGATGGGAGATGCAATATCATGTTTATTAGAAGAAAGTAACAATTGAAGTTTAATACATTCGGAGAGAGCACATGCAAGTGTGTGTGTGTGTAGCAACTGACTTTTTTCAGTTATTTCTGGTTTGAAGTTTTGCAGTTAGAAATGTTGAAAGTGAAAAGAAAAATTGAATTTGTACCACATTCAGGGGATTGGAAGAGCTTGTATGTAAAAATTTAATAGTGGTGGTGACCATGCAACCAGTTCTATTTGTGTAAGAAAATCAGCAGAAATACAACAAGCTTTACTCTAAATATAAGCTGAGGTCATAAATCAGGCTGTAAATGGAAAATAAAATGGATATACACACATCCAAAAATACATGATAAATTCTTTAAATTCTCTTTGTCTCATGAAAGAAAATAGAAAAATACTAATAAAATTAAGCTGCCTTTTGACTTCCTCCTTTCATGTGGACCTGATTGTAATAGTGGCCTCTTCAATCTGGCTAAACTTTGTGGTTAGTAAATTTTGTTTAACAGAAATTCTTTTTAAAAAACAAGGTCTGTCCCCTGTTCATGCACACATTTGCCTCCATCTGACTGATCCCTGCTGTCCGTCTCAGGCAGGTCAGGTCAGAGCATCGCATCAGCCTGGGACGAATGGATTTAGGACACGAAGCATTTCCTCAAAAATAAAATTCCCTGTGAAAACTTTGCAGGAGCAACAAATATATCAGAAATGCGAATTGGGAAGAGTGCCAGAAGTCAAGCTAAAATGAAGGCCGAATCCTTGAGATCAGGGAGAAGGGGAAAAGGGTCAGAGAGAAGTGAAAGGAAAAGCAGGGCAGGAGGAGAGAAGGGACCCAAATTAGAACAAGAGGCAATGCTTATTAATAACCTTGCTGACCCACGGGCCCCTGACACAAAATGCATTAAGTATTGTTGGGACACTCTGCTCTGTCACTCACAGGAGAAGCGTGTGAAATGGTGTTGGAAGCTGCAAACTCGAGAAGAGCAAAAAAAAGCCAGAGTAAGGTAAGGGCGCGGACTCACGGGGTTGAGAGGTTCCCTTTCTTCTCCTGCGGCATCCTCTCTGGGCAGTCTACCTCACACCTCCACGCTTCCAGCCAGCTAGAATTTAAAACACACACATGAAACCATGTTTTTCTTGAATGCAAAAAATAACATACATCCTGGAATTCCGTGGCGGTCCAGTGGTTAGAACTCCGAGTTTCTATTGCAGGGGCCCTGGGTGGATCCCTAACTGGGCAACTAAGATCCCGCAAGCAGAGCAGCGTGGCCAATTAAAAAAAATAAAAATAAAATAGATACAGGTTCATCGCAGAACATTTGGAAATTACAGAAAGGCAAGAAGTCAATAATTCTTCTAGTCCCGCCGCTTGTGTATAATCATTGTCAGCACATGGATACACATTTTCTCATCATTTTCCTCTGCTTTCTTGCATGCATATATTCGCAAGTTGAAAAAGTACAACTGAGGCCCTGGTGTCATCCACTGTTTTGGAATCTGGTTTTCCTATCTGACTAGTCCTAAGAGACCTTTGCAAGGGTTATTAAAACTATTATAAAACACGATTTTTATCTTGGCATCATAATTCCTTATTTGATGGTGAATTCATTTGACCTCTAGATATTCATGGAACGTTGTAAATTTTTGCATTTTAAAATGTTCTTGTGCATCTCTGTTCACTCTGGAAATAACTGCGAGTGAAATTCCTGGGTCAAAACCTTTTGGGGGCTATAATTTGCAGAGAAGCCCTCTGAAGTACTTATGCCAGTTTATATTCCCACCTGCCATGAAAGAGAATCCAGAACTCACAAACCATCATTAATTCTTCCCAAACTGAGATAAGAAGCTTAGAACCTACTGTGATCCCTATTTCCTTGATTATTTGTGATGCTAACTTCATGTTTATTGGCTGTCTTGTTTTGTGTGCATGTTATTTGCCTGTTATTTTAATTTCTATTTATTTAAAATTGGAAAAGTTGTATTTAACTTTTTTAATGGTGTTAGATCTTTACCTGTTAAGATGTAAAAGTTCTTTGCATAGTGCATTTATTAACCCTTTCACCCTTGCCCATTGCAAACATTTCTCCATTTTGTCACTAGATTTTTTAAATTGTTAATGGACTTTTAATGTATATGCTTGTCAATTTAAATATATAACTATTTTCATTTGGTCTTTCTTCCTCTGCTTTTGTGCTTAGATAAGCCTTGCACATCTCACGGTCAGAGAAATATTAACCTGTATTTTCTACTAGTATTTTTGTGGCTCTTGTTATTTAAAAGAAAAAAAAAATACTTAAGTCTCTCATATATTTGGTCTGTGTGATAAGAATCTATTTCCTCACTGATCTAAATGTTGCTATTTATTGGACCTATTTCTGTATTTTAGAATTTTATTTATTATCTTTCTGTCTTTATAACTTCTTTTGCCAAAACCCTCCTTTTTTTTTTTTAAATCACAATTTAAGGAATATGCTTTCATATCTGGTGATGCAAGTTTTTTTTTTTTTTTTTTTTTTAAATTTCTTCTTTACAATTAGTTTTCTGGGTTATGCCTCCCTATTTGTTAAGAACTCATCAAGTTCAAAATGTAAGAGAAGACAATTGATACATCAGTGTGTGAGGATTTGAAGTCTTTAATACTGAGTTTTCTCATTTAGAAGTAAAGCATGCCTTCTCATTTATTTTTTCCATGTGAACTCCTGTTAAAGTTGTAGTTTCTTCATGTATTTTTCAACGTGCATGATGTCAAATTTATTCACTGCTATTGTGGATACAATTTCTCTGTTAAATCCTATAACTGATTTCTGAGGAAAATGATTTACTTATGCATTTTTATTTTGTATTTTCCTACTTTACTGGTTTCTTGTTCAAAAAAATTTGCCAATGGATTCTTTTGAGCCATCTAAGTAAATACTTTCATCTGCAGATAATAATTTTGTCCCTTTTCTTAAAATTATTTAATTTCTTCATTTTCCCAATCTTTTTACAAAAGAGTCAACTTCCACAGTATTTAAATTATTCTTTATTCAGAATGCCAACAATATTTTACTACCATGTATAATGGCCTGAATATAATGTATTTTGGAAGGGCTCTGGCTTTTAGAATGTGTTCAAGGCTTCAAATTTTGATATCCCTTCTTGAACCTTCTGTCCACTGCTCTCACTGTATATCTCCCAGCCCTCTCTGCCCAGTACCGAACAAGTCTTACCCAAGTCAATACACAGTGTTTTATCTCTATATAGACAGCCTCATCACTTACCTACCTAGTCTAAACACCCACAGTTCACTGTGGGAAAGTTCACCTTCAATTCTCAGACCAACACATCTAAATCACTATTGTTTTACTTAGGGCCTCCCATGAAACTGCCAGGCTATTTTCTGCCAACTTAGAAGTTAGAGTCTTGTGTAAGAAATTTTTTTTTTTTTTAAGTTTGCATTTTAAGAAAATGCTAAACTATTTTCTCACATAGAAATTATCATTTCATTTGAATTTGCTGACTTTTTGCCAGTGAAAAATAAAAATAACCTGGATTTTGCATATGCCACGCAAAAAGGCTTGGCTCTCCGGGTTCCACTGGTTAGAACAATGTGTGAAAATAAGAGTGAGGAAAGGAGTAAGAGGTACAGTTGGGGATCTTGCCCGGGGTTACCTATGGGGAGGACGAACGGTGAGTCCCTGTAAGATGGGAATGGAGCTGGTCTCTGAATCGCCTGAGTCTTCATTTCTTCAACTCTAATTTTGGGCCATCACCTGCCTTGCAAACGTAATTCGGGAATGAGACAATATGTGTAAGGCCTTTTGGAGGCCACTTGGCAACTTGTGGGCACTTACTGAGACAAACTGTTGGCTTCTGGCTAGGTTTGAAGGGAAGGATTTGGGCTACATTATAGGTAACAAAATGGAAAGAAGATACCCTTCTTTACTATAAATTTCTACCCCAAGTCCACTCAAGGACTTTAGGATTTAGCTAACAGTCGGTGCTTCCCTAGGGGTGCCATTCTTAAATGGTGTCTGCCCACCACCACCTCCCAAGGAGACAGACACAGTTACTTGTTTCTTCTCTTCTGTCTGGCGTGGTCTTTGCCGTGAATGCCAAATATCACTGGAATCAACCTTTCATCCCACCTTGGTGAAGCAGGGGCTCCAAATGTTTAGATTTCCTCGTCCACTAAGGGGTACCAGAGGGGCTCCTCGTTTTGATAATACAGTCGATAGTCCTTGTGGCCATGTGCCTGGCATTTAAGGACTTCCTTGTCAGCACGCCTTCTCTTTTCCAATTTGTTAGCCTAGAGAACATGCTTATTAGTATCAAACTTAAGCCTTGCCAAGGTAGAGTGAAGACTTCTATCTTTCCCAAAGTGAAGCTAGAGATCTGATTTTTTTTTTTTTACGTGGTGGGAGGTTTCTGTATTATTATTGTTTAAAATCAATTTCCTTTACTCCATATTCTTTTCCTGTTGTTTATTTTATCTGTCCCTCTCTCCCAGAGGAGCAGCATTAAGGCCCCCATTTGGTTTTTATTAGTGTAATCAGTTAATAGCTGTTCTATAATGCTTTACTTATTGTGTTAATTTTCTGTACTTATGTCCAGAGGCAGCTTCCTGGAAGACCACATTTAAAAAAATAGAAGATCTAACTTACTTCTTCTATAATGAGTCCAGCAGCCATTTATAGTTTCAGCTAAGATTACTGAATACTGTTGATTTACAAGGTCATTGAAAAGATATATAAACTGCAGCTACTATTTTTTTTACTAGAAAAAATATTTTATTTTTCAAATACATAATAGATTCTTTACCCTCAATTATTTCTATAATAATTTTATCTTTTTATTAAGACTAAATACATAGAAATATTAATACATTTCATCTTTTCTCAAATTAATGACACTGTGATTATCTTTTAGCAACCAAAGACTATTTCCAGAGGTTTGAACTTGATATGAGAAAAACACTGTATCAAGTCCATTGTACCTGATTTGGTGCTGAGGTTGAACTGGTATAATGGTTTGCTCCAGGATCCAGAGGCTATTGTAAGCTTGAAAGCAAAGTGAAACCCTTAGGTTGACCTTGGCTGCTTAAGGATCCTCTGGATGGGAGTGAGGGGTGACTGGTTCTGTTTTGCATAGGACGGCTCATCCTCAGGCTAAGCTGGAATCTCTGGGAAAAGGGTGTGTGTGTGTGTGTGTGTTGCTCAGTCGTGTCTGACTCTTCCCGATTCCATGGACTATAGCCCCCCCAGGCTCCTCTGTCCATGGGATTCTCTGGGCAAGAATACTGGAGTGGGTTGCCATTTCCTTCTCCATAGCTACTATTTTAAATGTATCTATAGGAAGTCTTAAAAACCCACTAGTCTGATAAAAGTACAGACACTAACCTCGGTATCTCAGTCTCTATTATTCCACTTCTCTGTTTGTCTTGAAAAAGTCAGAGCTATGGGTATATGCTGTTCTGTGTCCTTGTCAGTTTCCACATTTTAGCCCAGACCTTGGCGGGACCCAAGAGCTGGGAATGGAAATTCCATTCATCATCTGCTCCTCTTTCCTGAGACTTCCCCAGTCTCTGTCCCTTGGGGCCCATGTGTATACTGTGCCGGTCACTGCATGCTAAACTCTGGGTCCCTGGACTACTGTCTGATTGTTGCGGATTTTAATGGAGTGTACCTTACATGAACTTTAGTACTCATGGGTCTAGTTCTCAAATTAAAACACAAGCTTCAAAGCAGAGCACAGGGACAAATTAACTTACCTGAAGGATGACAGAGAAGCTATGGGCAATCCATGTGACAGGTTGGGCTCCCATGTTAGGTTGCAATCGGAAATTAGGTGGAGGCATGGAAGTGAACACAGCTCAGTGATCAGCATCGTGGGTTCTAGATCTGCCTCTGGGGTGAATTAGCTTTTTATGGTTTTTAGGGGCCTCGATTTCCTCCTCTGTAAAACAGAAGTTAGGAAGAAAGTTCTATAGTTCCTCCATTTATAGTCTAGGCAACGTTCAGTCAGTGATCTGTCTGGGCATCAACTCGGGGAGGATGGATTATCAAGAGGCGAATGGATCAGGATTAGCCTGCTTCCCACTCATTGCTGAGTCTCTGTCTTTGATGAGCAAGCTCTTGGCACAAAATGGAGCCCATCCACACTTTTATCCTATATTAGTTTTTATTGTGAGGCCAAAGTAAATTTCTATTTGAGATGTGGTTCCTATAGTACTATGACTGTGAGTTGCAGAGAGGGGAACACTCTAAGGAAGTCTTAAGTGCTAACCGTGTGACCCGGGAAGTCAGCTCCTCTCTCTAAGTCTCTTCTTCATGTGTCACATAACGTGTTTGGAGATGAGTCAGCAAAGTAGCTTCAGCTAAGAAAGTTAGTTACCTTGTAGGAACTGCCTGCTGTGTTAAACAAGTGCAAAGGGGTCAGATGTGCCTCAACATCTGGGACCCACAGCCGGCAGAGCATGCTACCCATGATTCCGTGCTCCCTGAGAAGCTGTACACAACCTGCTAGGGGACAGGCTGAGAAAGAGAGGATGGAAAGGGGGTCTGTAGGCAAAGGGTTGACTGAGAATTCTAAACAAACAAGGAAATGACACCTCCCGTAATTGCCTGTTATTTTGAGCTGCAGAATGTATCAAATGCTGTTTTTAAATCCGTGCAGTGCCCGGCTCTTAGCACCATGCCCCACCGGTTTTGTGATGGTGATGTTTGAGGGCTTTCCTTTCAGGCTGTGCCATCAATGAGGGCGATGGAAGGCAACCCAGCAAAGTCAGAGCAAATTCAAAAGAAAGAGGGGAAAAGCCATGTACATTCCATGTACATTTCAGTGGAAGTACTTTAATGCATTTCAAGTAGGAGTCTGAAAAATAATTACAAAGTTTAAAAAGAAGAATCTTAACTTTGATCTGATTTTCTTCTGTAAAGCAATTAAGCACATCATTTTTCACAAGTGAACCCGAAAAAATTCTAGTGGTTGGACCCAAATGCTTTCATTTGTGTCTTTGGATTTCTGTAATTCCCCCTCCCCCAACCAAAAGTTAAAAAAGTTATTGAGGTGATTTTCCAGAGGGATTAATACATAAAGCGTCTGCTGGTCAGCTCTCATAAAAACTATAGCAGCATAGACTAGCTAGATTCGAATGATACAAGCATCCAGTTAACAGCACCAAACTAAGAAATCTGTAAAGCTGATTTGATGGAAATGAACTGTCAAGGTACAATTGGAATTTTCCCTTCCAATCATTGTTGGAGTTTTAATGGGAAGTCACTCAACATGGACTTTAGAACTCCTGGCAGCAGTCCTCAAATTCAAAGAAAGCTTCAAAGCAGAATGTAGGGACAAACTAACTTAATTAAAAGATATCAAGGGAGCTAAATACAAAAAAGGAATGTGATAGATTGAGCCCCAATGTTAGGTTATTTCTTCTCAAAAATTTAAACCCTAAATCCTCCATGAAAAGTGAAAGTCGTTCAGTGGTGTCTGACTCTTTGTGACTGTACAGTCCATGGGATTCTCCAGGCCAGAACACTGGAGTGGGTAGCTATTCCTTTCTCCAGGGGATCTTCCCAACCCAGGGATTGAGCTCAGGTCTCACGCATTACAGGCAGATGCTTTACCAGCTGAGCCACCAGGGAAGCCCAGCAATACTGGAGTAGTTAGCCTATCCCTTCTCCAGGGGATCTTCCTGACCCAGGAATCTAACCAGGGTCTCCTGTATTGCAGGTGAATTTTTTACCAGCTGAGCCACCAGGGAAGCCCTCCACAGTTCCTGTATATAAATGCTAGACTGTCACTTCCTTGATGGCGGATAAAAGGTACTGTTCTCTTTTTGCTTCCCAGTTACCCAGGCTTCCCTTGTGGCTAAGCTGGTAAAGAATCCTCCTGCAATTCGGGAAACCTGGGATCAATCTTTGGGTTGGGAAGATCCCCTGGACAAGGGATAGGCTACCCACTCCAGTATTCTGGCCTGGGGAGTTCCATGGACCCATGGACTGTATAGTCCCTGGGGTGGCAAAGAGTTAGACATGACTGAGTGACTCACTTTCACCCAGCATGTAGTTCTTCGTGCATAATATATTTCTGATAAATGTTTGTGAAATAGTGGAATAAAAACACTGTGCTAATTTTTAAAAGGTGTGGCATGTTCCCCCTACCAGTAACTAGATGGATCCACCACTTGTGCACCCACTAGGAATCCGAGTAGAGTTGGCCTCTGGGCTCAGTTTGGCCAGTGCTTGTCTAACCTTCAGAAAGGGAGAAACTTCAGCTTCACATAGCAGTGTGGGTTTCTGGATTCTTTTGACACCTGAGATGCAGCAGGCTTTGGGCCACAGCTGCACGTGGTGACGCTTAGCTGAGGCGCAGGAGCAGCTGTCCCCATTACTCAGGGTTCCTTTCAAGTTGCCACCATTCCCTAGCATATGACTCCAGGCCAATTTCGGTTTTTAATTTACCAGCCTGGTCCACAGGACAGACTTTCAGATCAGGAGGGAATCTTTGGTCTGCTTTGCATCAGTGCTAATCTCAAATGGAGTTAAAGATCTGAGTATGGGCTTAACTGTTTTCTCCAGGTCCATGAAGAGAAAGCGCGCTTCTAGGTTCTAGGCTTGGAGGGTTGGTCTTTACTAACGTTCATTGCTATGATTTCTCTGTGCTCCAGGGGCATTAGAGTGGTCTTGGAGTTCTGGATAATCCTTATGGTATCGGATAGGAGCCCACTGGGGCTCTAGTTTGTCAAAGCATATTAAAATGCAATACCCTTACATCATCAAAAAGGGTACAGCAGTCCATCTGTCTATATCTTTCTTTCTGATATTACGTTTGTGCAGGAACTTTTCAACTTTACATCTATTCTCTTACAGTGAATCAAAATGGGGAAAGAATGGAGAGTAAGTCAGAATAATGCCCATTGGTGAAAGTCCAATAATTGAAATCATTATTGCTTAAGATATCATTGCTCTAATCAGCCCTATCATAAATCAATGCTTTTCACAAATGAAGGTTTAAAGTAAAGTGCTATTAAATCAGGACTCTTAAAAGGCATGATGCAATTGGGAAGCTCTGGAAAATGGCTAAAAAAGTGGTTTCTGAATGGATCCACTGGTTCGAGCATTTTATCTTCCACTTAATTAAAAAAAATATTACCTGGTCCTTTCTTAGAAATTACATATTGGAGGTCTGTAATGGCCAAGCCTTTAACCCATTAAAAAAATTTACTCCCAGGAACAGTTCATATTTGACATTTAATTGATTTTTCTTGGAGAGGAAACTATGTTTCTCTCCTTCCTTTCTTGATTGACTTTTCAAAACTCATCTTATGAGCTGTAAAGAGGGAGAGGAGTAATTGATTTTCAAAAACTCAAGTGCACGTACACATGTACTCACATATGCATGTGGACACAAGTGTGCGGACATAAAGTGAAGTTGCTCAGTCATGTGTGACTCTTTGTGATCCCATGGACTGTAGCCTACCAGGCTCCACTGTCGGTGGAATTTTCCAGGCAAGAGTCCTGGAGTGAGTTGCTATTCCCTTCTCCAGAGGATCTCTCCAACCCGTGGATCGAACACAGGTCTCCGGCATTGCAGGCAGACGCTTTACCCTTTGAGCCACCAGGGAAGCCCGTGGACATAAAGATCTCCCCTATACTGGGAGCTGGCACTTTCCTGATATAACTCTGTGAGGCAGGTGTTGCTGTCTCCATTTAACAGAGTAGAAACAAAGGCCCAGAGAGGTTCATTGCTTGTGGAGGGTCATGCAGGTAGTATTGCTGGGAGGCTGAGTCTTTATCCCTTCTACCATGTTGCTTGCTTTTGGGTGCACTTCATACCCAGGTGTGCAGGCATCCATGCCAATGATCCCCACCTTTGGAGTCACTAATCCTTTTAGCCTGTTTACCTGACACCAGGTTCTGGAATTTAACAAATAACGCTACACCATCTATAAATGTCAAAAGAGCCCAACTCTGGTTTGTACTGTTTCTGTGAATATTGCATTGTGAGTGAGCCAGGAGATGCTGCTGAACCAGCCTCCTAAGTGATAGCATCTTAAGAGAGATTTCTTGTTGAAGAGTTTGGTGTGGATGAGCAGGGAGGTCAGATGTTTTTTTTGTTTGAACAATGCCCACACAGATTTCAAGTGAAACCTGGGGCTCCTCAAGATTTGTTTAAAGAGAAAGAGGGAGTCAGCAGGACACTGATGTGGAAAGGGAAGAAAAAGCCTCTATTTGGTCACCTCGAGTAAGAGAATTTCCATTTCGACGTTGTCAGCCCCTCAGCTCTCACATGCAGTAACTTGCCACCAAAGGCCAGAGTATTCTCTTTCTTTTCTTTCCTCTCCTTCCACAAACCCAGCTATTATTTGGTCTCTAGCAAAGCTGCACAAACCAACTGTTCCTCCTCAGATTATCCCTTTCAAGGCTCAGGTGATATGCCTCCTTGGGTTACACCTTCCAGGTTTTGTGGTCAGATGGCGCTGTGTCAGTCTCCAGTATTCCACCTTGCAAGAAAATATTTATATATGAGTCTCACCAGGTCCCATTTCCTCTGGGAATGGTCCTGCGTGCCATGCCTTCATGCTAGTGGTGACAGTTGGATCGCTGGTTTTCATGGGACCACTGGACAGCTGGCAGGGAAACCATGAAACTGCACCTTCCCTTCTGTGACTTCACTCAGCCTGAAAACTACAAGGTGTGTGACTGTGGGCTGAAAAGTTTCTGAGAGGTTATATGCAACACTTTGAGAAAACACTTAGAAGGAAACTCACTGCTGCTGAAGCAATGGAAATTTGTACCATTCACAGAATATTTATTTTCCTAGATCTGGAAACACCAGAGCTTGCTTGTACAGAGTCTTTTCATTATTATTATTATTTTTTTTTCATTTTGTTACTGATAAATAGTAATTCCCATTATTCACCAAAGGGTTGTGAAACTGATACTTCTATATGGCTGAGAGGGGGGTACATTTGCAAAACCCTTTTGGAACCTCAATTGATCACATGTGTCAAGAGCAACTGGCTTTTTTAACAACGCTTGACTAAATAATTTTACTTCTAGGAGTCTGTTCTCAGAACCAAAAAGATAATGCTTGAAGATGTTCATCAAACTATTGCTTCCAATAGTTAGAACCTAATATAAACCTACCAATATGGGAAATGGAAGTATAAAATATTTTCTTTATATTTACTGTTATGCAGCTGATATAATAACATTGAAATAGGATATGCATTCTTAATGATTATAAATATGTAGGCAAAATATCCACAGTTATAAAGTAGATGAAATTTATTGTCTGCTTAATATATGATAGGCAATGTGGCAAATGCTTTATAGTCGTGTCTCCTTTAATCTGTTCATCAGATTAAGCCAAATTTATTATAGCTTCAATTTATAGATGAGGAAAGAGAGTCATAGGAATTGGTTTATCTAAAGTAATACTTCTAGGGTGAAATTTGAACCCCATCCTAGTTTGAACCCCATCCTAGTTGGCAACTGGAGAAGGCAATGGCACCCCACTCCAGTACTCTTGCCTGGAAAATCCCATGGACGGAGGAGCCTGGAAAGCTGCAGTCCATGAGGTTGCTAAGAGTCAGACATGACTGAGCGACTTCACTTTGACTTTTCACTTTCATGCATTGGAGAAGGAAATGGCAACCCACTCCCGTATTCTTGCCTGGAGAATCCCAGGGACAAGGGAGCCTGGTGGGGTCGCACAGTCGGTCACGACTGAAGTGACTTAGCAGCAGCAGCAGCAGCAGCAGTTGGCAACAGACCTTCTACAACATACAATTCCTTGTGCTATGTGATTAATTTCAAGTAAAAAACAAACATCAGCCACCAAAAATAGAGAAAAAAGCACCCCAAATCAAAAACAACCCAACACCAATAAACAAAAATCTGACAAGCCCTAATCTTAATGGTAATCACATGGAAAGGTAAGTAGAAAAACTTAAACCAAGAGAAAACATTCAAACTTGAAAAGACTCATCCTACACTCAATAAAATTACAGATAGCTGTCTAAAACAACCCTTAAATATTTAAGATGTTTCCTCTGGATGGAAATTAGATCCCATGTATCTGATTTTCTACTAAGAGAATCTAAGTATTAATGATCGAACGTAAGGAAGCAAATCTTATGAGAGCTACTTTTGTACACAGATGGAAAAGATTGCATCCAAAATGACTTAAAAATTTTGTTGTAAAGTGGGTCCTAGACCAGTGATTCTTAACATGCCTTGTGTGAGAACATATTTGAAAATACTAATGATAACTACAGTCCATCTCTGATTCTCTCTCTCCAGAAGAAAACCACAAATATAGTTGTTTCTCCGTCTCCATCTGGGATAGTTTCCTGGATTTCTGAGAATACCAAAATCTGCAGATGCTCAAACCCCTTATATAAGATGATGTAGTACAATTAGCCTTCCATAGCAGGGGGTACCGAATCCACAGATTCATCTAATTGTGGATCAAATTTTGATTGAGTGAACACACAGATGAGGAATCCGTGAGTAACAAGATCCCATCGTATTACCATATGTACATTTTATTGTATATCTATCTACTCTTTTTTAGAGATCTTTGAAACCTTTTGGGTTCCTTTTTGGTTTGAGGATTTAAATTAAAATTACCCTTTATGTTTTGGCTTGCAGAATGTTCTTTGTCCCGCAATATGGGAGGTATTTTTTCTTAAATTATTCAAACACTGATACCATTTCTTTGGAGTCTTGTCTACACCTGCATAGCTAAGATTTGTACAGTAAGTTAGTATAATGAATAATTTAGTTTTGATGTTTTCTTTAATGTGATCACATGTTTTTAAGGAGACTTGTATTCCAATGCATGGCTGACAATTGCCTTTTTTTTTTTTTTTTCACATTAGGATGAAGAAAAAAATGGAGAATATGCATTTTAAGGGGCTTCCCAAATAGCACTAGGGGT
The DNA here is from genome assembly GCA_935064755.1 of Tragelaphus eurycerus. NCBI lineage: Eukaryota > Metazoa > Chordata > Mammalia > Artiodactyla > Bovidae > Tragelaphus > Tragelaphus eurycerus. The sequence continues at coordinate 9,808,607 of CAKXYN010000075.1, read as the reverse complement.
AAAGAACCCGCCTGCCATTGCAGGAGATGTCAGAGATGCAAGTTCGATCCCTGGGTTGGGAAGATTCTGGAGGACATCATGGTAACCCACTCCAAGGTTCTTGCCTGGAGAAACCCATGGCAGGCAACAGTCTGTAGGGTTGCAAGGAGTTGGACACTATTGAAGCAACTTAGAGCACTCGCATGCATGCATTATAAGAATTAAAAGAAGTGCCTGGCAGTGTAACTGATTCTCTAACAAAAAGAAAAGCTTCACAATGTGAGTGGACTGCATTATGAACAGCTTTCCTCCCACATCTGCAAAAATGCACTTTCATTTAACACATATGTGTTAAGTGCACACACAGAAGGTGTAGTGTTAGATGGCTGTGAAAGATGGATGGATGATGGCCTTATACACGATTTTCCCAGGACTCCTGCTGAGGTTTGGAATTGCACAGGTAGCCTCTTAGAGTTGTTGGCTATGCCACTAATAAGATTACAGCTAGAGTATGATTTCATTTTCTGAGATAGTTTCATCATGAAAAAGAAGAAAGTTATTTTTACCTTTTCTGTTTTCTGAAGTTGAAAAATCTTCAGGTAAAAATCCCCTCCAAATTTATGTGTTTTATCTACCTTCTATTCAGGACTGTATAACAGGAAGACAGAAATAACCATAGTAAGAGGTCATTGGTCTGACTTCTGCAGAAACTTCCCCTGGGCAGTGGTCTCTACCTCTGTTACAGAAGATTGCAAAAATACCAGCTATTGTGCATCTGGCCAATTATGCAATGCTCTATCACAAGGGGAAATTCCTTCCTCACCCCAGCTGGTGAGCAGTTATGCCCTGGAGCCCAGGACGGACATGCCTTGTAACTTTTTAGCCTAGTTAGTGTAACTGCCAATATTATTCCTATTCATATAAATGTCTAATCCTTTCTTGAATCTTGCTAGACTATTTGCCTCAATAATATCCTGCGGCAGTGAATTCCACAGGTAGATTATATGCTGTTTTAAAAAAGTGTTTCCTTTTATTCATTTTAAATTTGTTACCTTTTATTATCACAAGATGGCTCTTGTTCTTGCATTAAGTGGTACAGTGTACAGGCATTTCAAATTGAGCTTTAATTCTTCCAGGTCCTTTCTCCGTCATTATTAAAATCCCATCTTCTTCATGTACTTTCTATTTAGACATGTGCAATCTTGATTAAATTTTAAGCCCCCTTGGACTGGGGCTGAGGCAATTAGTCTCATACGCTTTGGACACATAGTAGGCACTGGAAAAAGTGCTCTGTGATTTTTAGCGTCATTTATTGCATAGATATTTTTAAGCACCTATTCTGGGCAGGAATTGTTTTAAGTGTTGGAGACACAGTTTTGAATAAGAGAAGGTCCTTGTTCTGAATGACCTCATTTTCTAGAGAGAGAGAAGACAACTAGTGAAACAGTGGATAAAGATAGGATCTACATCGTTTCAGATGTTTTACACATTCTGGGGAAATTAGACAATTGTCACGAGGAAAGGATGCCAGGGGCCACTTGAGGTCGCCTGGCCAAATATCCACCTGTAAAGGGGACATTTGAGATTGACCATCATGGAGTCATCTATGTGAAATCCCCACATAGGTGCATTTCAACTCCTAGATCAAGGCCTGGCTCTGGTTGAGATTCAGTTGTGGCTGAGTGAAAAAATGAATCAAGGCTAAGAAGGGAAATCTTAGTTACAGAAATCATCAGTGTATTACCAACAGACCCAGGAGGAACATTTCTTGAATCCCTGGGTTCAGTAACTCCAAAGACTATTAGAGTAGAAGGAATAGGGGATTTAATCAGTTAGACTCAGCTTTCGAGACCTGTCCATGTCCCTAAGTACCCAACTGTATGACTTTGGCCAAGTCGCCGAATTTCTCTCAATCACTATGTTCTTATTCATACAAAAAGGACTAAAACTTCCTTACTTCACAGAGTTGGGAGGACTGGCTGCTGCTGCTGCTAAGTCACTTCAGTCGTGTCCGACTCTGTGTGACCCCATAGACAGCAGCCCAGCAGGCTCCCCCGTCCCTGGGATTCTCTAGGCAAGAACACTGGTTTGGAGGTCAGGTTAGATGACAGCCCTTTATAAATGGCCGAATGGTGTGAACACGTTTCTCATTCTTTCAGGAACCCATCCTTCGCAGCACTCTGCTCTCTTTCCTTGTCTTTCACTCTTATTCTTCTACTGTTCCCTGTTTGGAGTCTTGCCTCTACCTAACGCTCATCCATGGCATCCATGTACTTGGCTTTCTGCCCCAAAGGTAGCTTAAGAAAGGAGGAGAGGGGATACCTTTCTGACATTCTTGTCTACATTTTAAGGACTTTAAAGATAGAAGAGGATGGAGCTGGTTGTTGTTGGGACGGTAGACTGGAGGTCTACAAATAATCAATAGTGATTATTTGTTTTTATTTTGATAACAGCTTAATCTTCTAGGGTCAGGTTAATCAAACTTTTGTGTGTAAAGACAGAGGCCTTGCCTGAATTTCTGAGGACATCTTGCCCCAGAAATGGTGCCTTTGATTGCGGATGGTCTGATTACCTGCCTGTACCTTCCTTTTGGGTGCCAGTCTGACATTTTCTCTGTTTCCTCTTGTACTTTCTAATTGCCCCTTCATTTGCTCCCCCTCCCTCCGCCTGCCATTCCCCACCTCTTACCCCACCACCCTTTGAGCAATTTGAAGTAGAGGTGTGTCCAGCTCTGCATAATGATATATTATAAAGGCATTTCAAGGAATGAATGATTTGAATTGTTGACATGCATGGTTCAGATTTACTGGCAAATCGCTCAGGCCTTGGTTTTATGGTGTAGCTGCCAGCTAGCTTCCTTCTGGGTAAAACTCTGAAATAGGAGAAGTTTCCTTTTGGTATTCCTCACCAACACTTCCTTTGCCTTGTTCCACTCCTTTCAACACCTCCCTTCCTTTCCCGCCCCCACATAACTGCCGGAGCTGTCAGGCCTTTTACACCTTCATGTGAAGACATATGGGTGCCTGTCCCTGCCCCCACCCAGACTGGCCCCCAGGGAAAGTGAGGTGTGCAAAGGAATAAATCTTCGACGGTATAATTTTAGACCCGGCGGCAACTGGGGAGGGTGTCTATTTTGGGCTGTGGGTTTTCTCCTTGACCTGAGATGATATTACTTTGCCTGCTGCTGGTGTGCTGGGCCAAGCCTGCACGTGGTCCTTTTAGCAGCGTGTTTGCCATTCCTGGGGGTGGCTTTTTCCTTTCTCTGCTGGGCAGCTCCGTGCGCCTGCGGAATCCCCGTGCGTTCCTGCAGCCGCAAGGCTCCCTCGGTGTGCGCCCACGTGGGGTTATCGCAGGTGGTGTTTCCAGGACCCGGCGCGGGCTGCTCCTTGGTGGGCAGCGCAGATGGACCGCACACCCTTGCGCACAAGGGGCGGGGGAATCTTCTGGTCTGGTTTTCGCCTGTCTCTCAGCTTGCATTCTTTTTCAGCTGTTCGGTGATCGTTCAGGTGACACACTCAGTGCCTCTCCAGGCCAGGTGAATCATCTCCAGATTACAACGTCCGAGCATCTCTCCTATGAGACCTCTTTGGAAGCGGAACTCAGCATCCTCATCACAGAGGTTCTGACCACCCTGCTTGCTGTCTACCCCTTCAGGCTCCTGGTGTGGCTGCTGCCTGCGGACCCCCTGTACTGCCTGGGGAAGAGAGCTGGGACTTCTGCAGCCGACAGGTGGGACAGCCACAGGACGATCCCAAGGTGGCCAAAACAGCTGTGCTTTCCAGGTGTGGGTAAGGTATGACCAAGAGCATCACAGCTAGATAAGCTTGCTCCTAATCTTTACAACCTGAAAAGTACTCCTAAGACTCAAAGATAATTGGGGAAGGAGGACTAAAGTCAGCAAAGAACAGGAAAAAGAGAACAATTTTTTTTTTTTTAAATGAAGAATTTGAGCTCTTTTACTCCAAAAGAGGACTTCCCTGGTGGCTCAGATGGTAAAGAATCTGCCTGCAATGCACGAGACCTAGCCTCAATCCCTGGGTTAGAAGATCCCCTGGGGAAGGGAATGGCAACGCACTCCAGTATGCTTGCCTGGAGAATTCCTTGGACAGGGGAGACTGGCGGGTAACAGTTCATGAAGTTGCAAAGAGTCGAATATGACTGAACAAGTAACACACACACACACACACGCACACACACACACACATGCACATACACTCCAAAAGAGAGAGGGAAAAGCTGTTTATAGGTATGAAAAGAAGCCTGGCTTTCTGGATGGAGCTCTTTTCCATGAGGACAATTGTGGATTTGGAGAGAGAAAGAAAGAGAGAGAGAGAGACTGAGGATATAAGGAGAGCGTGACTATAGAATAGAAAATAATGGAGAGTAAGACAAAAAGGAGAAAAAGATCAAAAGACAACGTTGCTGTCCCTTGTCTGCTGTTGAATGAAATGTAACATATACTGAGAACCAACAGTGCCTGCTCCAGTTATCTGTTTCTACATGACAGATTCACCCTGACATATACGCACATAAAACCACAACAGACATTTTATATTATCCGTCATGGTTCTGAGCATTTGTGGGGTTCAGCTGGGTGGGTCTCAAAGAGCCTTCCAGAAGGATGAGATGGCAGAGACTGGAGTGACCACTGAGACCGCCTCGCTCACAGGTGTGATGGTTGATGCCAGCCCTTCTCCACTGTGTTCTCTGCTGGGACTGTCAGCTGGAGCACTTGCTCATTCCCTGTGACCTGAGCTTCCTGACAGCATTCCTCTTATGCTCCTTTCCTGGACACTCAGGGTTCCAAAGACAGCATCCCAAGAGAACAAGGCAAAGGCTGGAACGTCCTTTTCTGTCCTAGCCCAGGCACATCCATCACTGGTCCACCAGTCACTCAGGTCAGCTCAGATTCAAGGCGAGAGCACATAGTCCTCTTCTCTGGATTTGAAGAGTGTTAGAAAGCTTGTTGACACCTCTTAAAATTGCCGATCTCTCATTATAGCATTCCAGTCTCCAGGAGCTTCCTGTCTAGTAGGAGTTATAAAAAATTCAATGAAGTAATTAGTGAAAAGGAATGAAATATCTATTCTCCAGGTGAGCAAGGTGATAGGGAAACAAGTACCAAGTGATAGACAAGCTGAACACTTGCCTACAGAAAGGCCACCAGCAGAGTGTGATTCTTCCGAAATTAGGTACGATTTGGGGAGAATTGAAAGATAAGTAAGACAGCAGTGGGTGACATTCCCTAACTCTGAACTGGGTGTGCTCGCCAGCTTTATTTCAGCCCAAATGTCCTCGATATTGCATTCTCCGGTTGCTTTTCTTTTCTTCTCCTGCTCCACCGTGGTTCCACTACTGTCCCACTCTTCTGTGTACTGTGCCTTCTGTGGGCCTAACAATCTTTCCATCCCTTCATCTCCCCTGGCGGCACTTCAGCTTTCCTTTCTGTGCGTGGAAAAGACTTGCTTCTTGTTCTGCTTCCTCGCTACCTGCAACCGCACTGCCATTTTTCATACCAAAGCAATGAACCTGCTTTTCCTTGTCCATTCTCCACCTGATTGTTTGAAATATGTATTTTCATTTTGGTTTCCCCTTTTATGGACACTGTCTCTTGCCTTCTGCAATGATGTCTTACATTCCATGTAGCTCATGCCTTTCTTCTCTGCTCTGTCTTGTCTATCCTAGGAGCCGTTAGCTCAGCTCGTAGTTATGGAGCAATGGCCTGGGTGCAGTTAATGTTTACCATCTCCATCAATACAAGTTTTCTTTTTTTCTTTTAGAGATTTTTTTTTTTTATTTGGACCATTTTTAAAAGTCCTTTGAATTTGTTACAATATCGCTTGTTTCATGTTTTGTTTTTTTGGCTGCAGGGCACGTGGAGTCTTAGCTCCCCAGCCATGGATCGAACCTGCTTCCCATGCATTGGAAGACACAGTCTTAATCACTGGACTACCACGGAAGTTCCATCAATACAACTTTGACATCTTCAAGGTGAGGTCTTGCTCTACATGCAACGACTTTCAGGTGGGGTCTGCTGTTCAGCTATAATTTATATCTGCTGTAGAAAACTTAGAATGCATAGAGAAGCAAACATAAACAGAAAAATGTGTATTTCAACACTGTTAATACCTTGATGTGGGTCTTTCCCATCTTTTTGCCACATATTTTTTGTTTTTAGTTACAAAAAATAGAATTATTTCTTAGAGGGCCAGTGCTTTCCTCTAGGCCATTTACTGTTTTGTGGATCAGTTGTTAGAAAACTCTAGCCCTGGACCCCAGCTAAGTGGGTGAGTGGAAATCTCAGGCCCCAGCTGGGTTACACTGAGGTGGGATTACAGAAGAAGGTGGTTTGCAAGAGACAAAGTAAACGAGACACAGGGTGAGAAGCAGAGGAACAAATGGAAGGATGCTAGAGGTACTCCTTGTATCTGGCACTGACCTGCAGTGACTTTTGTGAGATAGTCTTTCTTCTCCCTTCAAATCCTTCTTCAGTGATGGAGCAGTGTCTGATAGATTCTGATATTTTCCTCTAACAATGCCAGAGCAAGATGAACTTTTTTTGTATCCTGCTTTTTCCATCTTATAGCAGTCTTTTCTGTATCATCCTATATTCTCCTAGATTATAATTTTGGTGACTGCACAGGGACCACAATGGGTGTCAGTTATTTATAGGAGAAGGGGAAGATCCTGCTTAAGCTCTGGTATTAAATAAGTACTGAGTCCAAATGCCTGTGCTATGTGATTTGGACTAATTATTTAAACACTCTTGTGTCTCAGAGTCCTCATCTGTAAGATGGATAGAACATTATGGTTAAGTGATAAAAGGAACCCAACATTCCAAGTACATAGCCTGCCACATAAATAAGAGTTCAATAGATTTCACCTGTTGTTAATAATAGTCATTCATACAGTAAATTATTAATAGTAGTTTATTAATAAATACTAATAATAGTAAATCCTGTTACTGCTCATGTAATAATTCCTGTATTTTTTCAACATTGTAAACAAAGCTGCAATGAACATACTTACAGCCAAGCATTTATGCATGATTATTCCCTAAGTGGCTCAGAATGTAAATGAATCTACCTGCATTGCAAGTGACCTGGGTTCAATTCCAGGTTGGGAAGATGCCCTCAAGAAGGGAATGACAACCCACTCCAGTATTCTCGCCTGGAGAATCCCTTGGACAGAGGAGCCTGGCAGGCTACAGTCCATGGGGTCACAAAGAGTTGGATGTAATGAAATGATTAACACTTTCACTTTTCATCCCTTGAAGTTAAGGGAGTCTTTGACCTCCTCAGATCAAAGACTGTGGGCATTCAAAAAGTTAAAAAAATATACTGTCATTGCTTTTGCTGAATCTTCTAAGTTGTCCACATCTCAGTCTTCACCATTTTCTTCTTCTTGTCCACAGTTTCAGAGACAGCATGTCTCTGATCCAGCATTTGCTCTCTTGTCACCTTCCAACAAAATTAAAACAGTGTCATGTCTGACACTTGAGTTGGGGTTCTGGCAGGACGATTTAGCTCATACATTGAGTTATTCACTTGTATGCCAGGTACAGATTAAGTTTATATGTAGGCTGTGTAGACTAGGTTTATATTTTCAGGGCTGATTCCAGTGTTGCTAATCATGGAGTAGACTTTGTAGACAGTTCTAAGGAAGTCAGATACTGACCAAGGCTTATGATATCTATAAAATCTTTTCTCTTTAGAAAGAGGGACATTTGGAATGGGAACTCCTTGATTCTTTGACCTGCCTGGAACGACCTCCCACCTGCAGACCCTACCCTGTCTTTCAAACTCAGGAAACATCAATGTAAACTTCTCTGAGATGCTTTTTTGAGCCACTTGCTGCAGGCATTGGAAAGACAAAGCATGCCCAACACACTCCTTGTCCTTCTTGAAGAAGTAGGTGTGTTAACAATTATAGGCAAAGAACGGAGGGGTGCACCTGTAAGGAAATCCCTAAGTCTGGTGACTCAAGAGCCACGGTCTGCATACAGTTAGCCATTTGGTCCCCAGAGGGTTTTGTCTGGCCCAAAGTTATAGCATTAATAAACTTTTGGCGTGTGTGCTAAGTTGCTTCAATCCTGTCTGACTCTTTGTGACCCTATGACCTGTAGCCCTCCAGGCTCCCCTGTTCAGGGGATTCTCCAGGCAGAATACTGGAGTGGGTTGCCATTTCCTCCTCCAGGGGATCTTCCTGACTCAGGGATTAAACCCTCATCTCTTATGTCTCCTGCATTGGCAGGTGGATTCTTTACCACTAGTGCCACCTGGAAGCAAAAATCCTTTTAGGTGTCAACAATTAGTGACTGGAGATTTCAGGTGAGAATGTAGATTTCTTTCTGTATTTGAAGCAATGGAAGTTTCGGCAATACTGAATGCTCCTTTTCTCATGGCAACAGTGAGGAGTGGCTGACCCTTTTGCCAGGGCAGTGGTTCTCCTTTTCGCCACAGACCCCATCACACTCTACTGCATCACCTTGTCCTGCTTCACTTAGCTATGCTGTCTGTGTGCACCCTGCGTTTGCAACCATTGGCCTCATAAAGGGAACACTTATTTTTTTTTTTTTCATAGGATGTCAGGGAAGACAGAGAGACCTGCTAGAGAGCAGACCAGCAGGGTCAGCAAGCATTACCTGTGTAGTAGGTGGAAGGTGAGGCATCCATGTCAGGCAGGGTAACCTGTGCAAAGGTGCAGGGGCTGGAGCCCAAAGGCCTCTTTGGATGATGATAAGCAGACAAGGATGGGAGGAGAGTCATGTATTTGAGGGAGGGGATTGAGAGAAAGAATTAGAGAAGCAGGCAAACACCAGCTCCTGAGCAGCCTGGCACGCCAAAATAAGCACATTAGATTTTGTCTTTTAAAAACCTGGATCTGATGATTGATAGTAGAAGAGCTAAGAGAGTTTCTACCAACCGAGTCCTGACTTTCAAGCACATTCTGTGCAGACTTCATCAGTTCCTGACACCAAACCCATGAGATCTGTACTTTGGTTATCCTCATCCTACAGATGAAAAAAATACAGGTTTGAAGGAAGTTGGATAAGTGAATTCCTCAAGGTCACAACCAGTAAATGACAAGGCAAGATGTGGACTCCGGCCAAACTAGAAAGCTTGCAACTTAACCAGCTTCCTTTATAGAACCATGGCTTCAGAACCCCTACCCCAGCAGGAAGATTGATGCTGAAGCTGAAGCTCCAAGACTTTAGCCACCTGATGTGAAGAGTCCATTCATTGGAAAAGACCCAGATGCTGGGAAAGGATTGAGGGCAGGAGGAGAAGGGGGTGACAGAGGGTGAGATGGTGGGATGGCATCATCGATTCAATGGACATGAGTTTGAGCAAACTCCAGGAGATAGTGAAGGACAGGGAAGCCTGGCGTGCTGCAGTCCATGGGGTCTCAAAGAGTCAGACATGACTGAGCAACTGAACACCAACAGCCCCAGCAGAAAAATGAGGGTTACATTGGGAGTGAGTTGGGGGAAGCTGAGGGCAGAACTGCTGGGAGACCAGTGCAGTGGCAAGCCAGAGAGCTGGAGGCCTTCATCAGGGCAACACTGGTGCATGCAGAGGAGGCAATGGGAGGCCTAGAGCAGGACGAGTTAGAGGGCTCCTTCTTCATGGGACCTGCCAGCCAGAGGAGTTTTCTCAGCCTCCTCTAAGTCCTCAGAGTACTGTGTGTCCCTTTCCCAGGGCCTGCTTTGGCCATGTCCCCATAACAGCTGTATGCATCTTATCACATCTTGTATATTTTAAGTTCTTAAAGGGCAGGAAGAATTATGCCTTATTAGCCTTAGTAATTTTTTTTTTTTCATTGTGGGGCACAGGGCTTTCGTAAATTCCAAAATTATCTCTTTCAGATCATTTCTCCTTACGTACACAGTTTAGAAGTTCATGGCGAGTTAAACACTTTTTCTTTAAAAATGTGAAAATAGTTTCTTTCCACGATTTGCTTTAAAATGCACGAGGAAAAGGAAAGATTGGGAAGTTGTTTAAAAGCAGCAAACCCTTTAAGAGTCAATGTCACATTTATTGCTATAAAATATTTTTCTCTCTCTGTTAGACATCTGGTTCCCATTATATACAGTATTGGGTACTTGAGTTCACCAGCCATTTTGCATACCAAGCAGCGTGTCTGCGAAATCCCAACTGACATCCACCAGTACGTATGTGCAGCGTGCATTCTTGCTTTCCATTTACAGACAACCCTTCTATCACCAACTTCATTCTTACCTATATGCTTTTGAGGTTATTTCATTCATACTTAACTCCAGGACCAAACTGCCTATGTCTGAGAAGTGAAGAACTTCAAAACCATGGAATCTTTGCTTTATATTAATATTATCGTATGGTCCAACTATCTCTAATCTAGCTCTAAAGTCAATGAAACAGCTAAATCTTAAGTTTGTATTTCCTAATAACATTGACCCAGAAATGAGAAACAATATGGAATGTTTGCTAATGAGTCATGAATTTCATGATAATTGCTTCCACATTCAGGAGAGCTCCCTTAAACCATCTAATCTTGACATATCCTGCAACAATCCCATGTGTTGTAAATGATTTTGTTTTATTTCTAAGGTTACTGTTAAGGGCTTATTTTATGGTTCATTTCATTTTCTTAAAGAAAACCACACACATACACACACACACACACACACACACACACACACACACACACACACACACAAGGGATTTTGTCTCATTCTGTACTTTTTGAAATAAAATAATTACAAAACCAAAAGGAGCCCTTGTCATTTGGTTTGGAAATAAAAATAAACACAGTTAGGAAGAAAGTGGAAATATGGTCTATTTTAGAGTTCCAATTCAGATCTCAGAATGAAAGCCAGGGTAGAGCAATGCCCTAGCAAGTGGCCGTCGGTCTTCTCTGGACTTGAGAATCTCTAACCGATTGTATGGACACAACTAGCATTCAGTCTAGTGATAATGGAGAATTAAATACGACTTTTAAAAACTGCTCACATTATAAAGTGATCTACTAGCATTATATGACTTCAGCACTTAAAGTGACTGATTCTAATTGCACAATTTGGCCCATGGCAAGCATTAAAGAGCTGTAGAATCTTGCAGGTATTTTATCTCTTTGGGGATATTTTAAAGTGAATTTTCTTTGGAATAAAGCTTTGTTCCCACCACACAAAAGATTGTGTGGAAGAAATCTCTCAGTTCTGATAGAACCAGAGATAATTATAGTTTCTTCTTCTTTGATTCGTGAATCAATAAGCCAAATATTAAAAACATTCTTGCACTTTCCCCTCCCTTTCTTTTATTAAGTGAAATTCTGTCTCTACAGTGTGTGGCTGTTACCCTAAAGAAGTAAAGATGGATGCCCTTGTCTAATGAGCTTTTCCAGTCATCAGAGAGGCATTCTCCTTCTGCACCTGGTTATCATACACGGTCCTTCCACCTCTTTTCCAGGCAAACCCATGGGTTGCTAAGATGATGTCCAGTGCCATCCCTGGAGCTGAGCTTGATTTAAACAGGTTATCACAAAACCACAGGGACTTCTGAGCAGGTATTCTTCTTAGATGTACCTATTCACAGGTTTTCAGTTTTCAGAAAAAAAAAAAAAAAAAGGATGAATATATGGAGGAATGTCATTTATCTTTGAATTTGACTTTATGGTATCTACAGGTTTGTCATAATTTTCATCATATGGATTTCTAGGAAGCTTATTAATTGAATGGTATTGGAAATTACAGATTTTTATGCTGGGGAAGTTCTTGTTGATCTTCTATGTTTAAGCAGTTTAAGATAAACTGCAATTTCACCTTAATCTGTGTACACAGGGATTTCTTATTGGTGGTTTTCAGATCTTCCAGTAGTGGAAAAATTGCCTACCATGCTTCGGATTTTTGAAGTCATGACCCATATTGTTATCCACGTAACTGACAGTGGACTCTTGAAAATGTAATTTAAAAACTCCAGGAACACCATGAGAGTGTACACACTAAACATTTGTTTAAAACATCTTTTTCTAACATTGACATTTTTTTCAAAGAAAGGTGCTCTGCCGAAGGAAGTTTAAAGACACTCTGGCTTCCTGTGAGTTTTCCACTAATAGTTCCCTGTAGTCTGTAATTGCTCTCTATCTTCCAAAACCGAGGCTCTGCAGAAGACAGACTTATTGACCTGACTTAGGATAAAAGGAGAAGAGGAGAGAAGATCATAGCCGTCGGCACTTTGTTTATGAAACTACCATTTCAGGGATATGCTTGAATCAGGCAAAAGTAATGCCTCTTGTTTCTCTCCCAGCATATTTTAAATGCCAACCTGTCAGGACCAAAAGAACAGTGCCCAGAATTGGGGCATTATCTTTCCTGTTTGCTGGTGTAGTGTGTGACAGCATCATTTAAATCATTACATTTTTCTCAGCTATGCTCAAAATAGATATGAAAATTAAAAGTAAAAATACAAAAATATATAAAGAGGTAAAGAGCAAAAAAATTAAAATTTGTTTTTGAGTCATTATAATCTATTTAAAAACCGTTTCAAATTCACAGGAAGTTGTGAAAAGAATTCAGAGACATCCCCTGTTCCCTTCATTCAGCTTTCCCAAAGATAACATCTTGTGTAACCACCATACCTTGTCAACACTGGGAAATGGATTCACTACTATTAACCCAGTTATAGACCTTATTTGGAGTTCAGCAGTTTTTACATGCATTCTCTTTTTGATTGTGTATTAAAATGTAGAAATGCATTAACCGTCAGTGTTAAGTGAGTATCTTTCATCAATGAATACTGAAGGTATGTAGGATTCTAGAGAGAAGGTGGAGCTGTTGGCATTCGTGAAGTACCTTCATATTAATTACTTTACCCATGCATTACTTAACAGTCAATCCTATATCAAGTGCCAACTGGAGATGCAAACATGGTGAGATTGCTCTCAAAGAACTCACAGAGGGAGATTAAAAAAAAAATTCACAATGACAATGCAATGTTGTAGAACATAAGACAGATGGAACAAACCAACATTACCAGGCACCTACAAGTGTCCAGCACAGTACCAGGCCTTAGTGATTAAGTGGTGACTGAAGATCCCTGCTTCTCCTGCTCTGTGGATCTTCCTGCTGTGTGGAGGAAACAGGCCATTAAGAAGACCTGCCAGCAGAGTGCTCTAACAGGGGGATTCAGAATGGGTAGGTCCTGACCAGTCAGAGGGTGCAGGACGATGACTCAGAGGGATGTCATGTAGCCCATTCAGCGTTCTGAAACTGACCGCTGATGGATCTTGGGACCTGTTCTCACTCCATTTCATTCAGAACCTATGTATCATCTTCCAGGTTTGCTGCAGCGTTTGAGCAGCTGTCTTGCTCTCCTGAGAACAGTCACTGTTTCTCAGAACTGACTCAAAAGTCAATCTTTGGTGTCATACCTGCTGGGCCAGAGCTCCTTCGTCAGCACTGGGGACCCTGCTGCTGGGTTCACACACCAGGTAGGTTGGAGAGGGCTCTGTTTTCCAGCAGTAAAGAGGCAGTGGTTTCCTAGAGCTCAGTTGGTACCAAGGCTAGAGAAACAAAACCACTGTGTATTTCTTTCATAACAAATGGAGGTGCCTTGCTCAAACTGACAACATCGTCACCAAAAAGCCCACTACAAATATGGTCAGTGGCCCCTCCTGCTTAGAGACCCTCAGTTGCTTTGCACTAGATTGAAGGCAGCCTCCAGAA